>JAKCOX010000049.1:3874827-4553840 GCA_022605575.1 Laterallus jamaicensis coturniculus | reverse complement strand
GGAAAATTTGGGGTTTTCCCAACTTTTTCCTCCCAGACCCAAACTTTTATCCAATAAGATGACCCAGAACCCCCATTTCCCTCAGAAACCACGTCTCTCTCCCCCCACCTCCCTTCCTGCTGTTAGGATCCAAACGTGGCCAGTTTGAACCCAAATGAACTGGTGATGCGGCTCAGCGCTGGGGACTTTGGGGGAGCATCTGACACCCAGATGAAGGTTTTACAGGGGTTTGGATGAACCCCCCCCACAGCCCCCATGCGCAAGTCCCCACTCTCACACCCTTCTCCTCACCCCCCAGCATGGTTTTGGGATGTATTTTGGGGAAAAAGGGCTGGAGCAGAGGCAGGAGGGGGAAGGGTGAGCTGTCAGTTATCCGGCAGCTGTGTAAACAGGCTGGGAGCAAGGAGGGCTGGGGGGGGGGGTCGGCGGGGGGCTGCGGCGGGGGCCATGTTCGGGCTTGCTGAGCCTGGAGGCTTTGCAAAGGCTGGAAAAGGGGGTGGTGTGGGGGATGGGCAATGTGAGGGTCACCGTTCCCCACCACCTGCTTCCAGCTTGGCAGGATGAGCTGGCTGGGTTGCTGGTGTCCTGTCCATCCCTCAGCTCTGGGCTGGGGCACGTGGAGGCAAAGGGAACGGCCGGTGGTTTCCTGCCCCTGTCTCCCAGGTGGGACTTTACCTGGGGGGTAACAGCAGCTTGGGGCCCAAACTGGCCTTTTTTTCTCCCAAAATGAGATGCCCCTGGCTTCTGAGCCCTTTGAGCAGCCCGCTGGGGATGCACGACGTCAGGACAAGCCGTGTCAGGACACACAACGTCCAGAGGACAGGTGGTGCCTGGGGAAGTAAAAGCCAGGATGGGCAATGCTGGGGTGTGACATCCTGGGGCAGGAGATGCCCCCAAATGCGATGGTGGAAGATGTGGCTCTGGGACATGAGACACCACGATAAACAACGCTGGGACATGGGCCACGATAAACAATGTCATGACGTGTGCCACGATATACAACAGCGGGACGTGTGCCACGATATACAACAGCAGGACATGGGCCATGATATACAACCTTGGGACATGGGCCATGATAAACAATGTCATGACATGTGCCACGATAAACAACAGTGGGACATGTGACGCCACAATAAACAATGGCAGGACCTGTGATGCTACAGTAAACAATGTCGAGATGTGTGATGTCACAATAAACAATGTCAGGACATGTGCCACGATAAACACCAGCGGGATGTGTGACACCACGATAAACAATGGCAGGACATGTGATGCTACAATAAACAATGTCGGGATGTGTGATGTCGCAATAACCAACGATGGGACATGTAATGCCACAATAACCAATGATGGGGACGTGTGACGCCGTGATAACCAACGATGGGACGTGGGACGCCGTGATAAACAACGCCAGGATAGGCAATCCTGGGCCACATGATGCTGGGCCACGCGATAGTAGGATGCACGACGCTGGGATACACAGGCGGCCGTCCGGGAGTTTCCCCCCTTCTCATCCAGCATTGAACCCCCACGCATGGAAGAGGAGAGGAAATCTGCTCGTTAGAGCCCTTAATTGGGCATCACAGGATCCCCCAGCGTTCGCATCTCCTCCCCGAGCGCCGAGGCGAAACGCCGCTGCCGCCATGCGGCACAAAACCCCCCCCCCCCCAAGCATGCCATTTCCCTCTGGCTGCCGGTGGGGGACTCACCCCAACCCAGAGAGGGGCCGGACAGACAGACAGACAGGAGACTTCATTGTGGTCCTACAGCTTCAGCAGGGAAGGGGTTAACCCCCTGCTTTTAACTGGGAGGGGGGTGCTGGTAATGGGGAACCAGAACTTGCTCTAATCTCTCTGGAATGTGACCGATTTTCAAGGATTTTTCTTATTCCCCCCCCCCCCCGACCCCCCCCAATTTGTTTTTAATTGCTCCGAGCTCTCACTCGTGGGGTTCAGTGGGGTTCAGTGGGGTTCAGTGGGGGCTGTGTCCAGCCTGGGGGCCAAAGGGGAAGGGAATGGGACAGAGTTCGGGGTGAGGGCTTCATTTTTCCACATTACCACTGAACCACTTACCAGCCCCCCCCACCCCCAGCCCCGTCCCGCTTTGTATATTTGAAAGGGGGTCCGTCCCCACCCCCCCCCTCCTTCCTCTCCCTCCCGTGGCCTCCTGAAACGGCGTCGAAATGAGAAGCGGCCCTTTTATACACCCGCCCGTCCCCCAGCCGCCGCCGTCCCCCCCCGGCGGCTTCTCCGCTTACAGAATAGACGAGAAAGCCCCCTTTGTGATGGGGGGTGGCAGGACAGGGGGACGGGGGCTGCAGGGGAGGGGGGACAGGACCCCTGTGTACAGCGGGGGGTAGGCGATGCTCCCTGGGGAGCTGTGTGCGTTGGCCTGGGATGGCTGGGGGGCATCCATCTCGTGCTGTCGTGGCAAGGGCAGGAGCATCTTCGGCCTCAAACCCTTTCTGATGGGATACCACGGGCTGGGATGGTGATGGTGGCGGTGCTGCTGGGGTTTTGGGGGAGCAGCCTGGAGCTGTACAGCAGCCTGGGGAGGCAGGGAGTGTGTGGTGGTGCTGCTGGGGTTTTGGGGGAGCAGCCTGGAGCTGTACAGCAGCCCGGGGAGGCAGGGAGTGTGTGGTGGTGCTGCTGGGGTTTTGGGGAGCAGCCTGGAGCTGTACAGCAGCCTGGGGAGGCAGGGAGTGTGTGGTGGTGCTGCTGGGGTTTTGGGGAGCAGCCTGGAGTTGTACAGCAGCCCGGGGAGGCAGGGGGTGTATGGCGGTGGTTCTACTTGGGTTTTGGGGAGCAGCCTGGAGCTGTACGGCAGCCTGGGGAGGCAGGGGGTGTATGGCGGTGGTTCTACTTGGGTTTTGGGGAGCAGCCTGGAGCTGTACAGCAGCCCGGGGAGGCAGGGAGTGTGTGGTGGTGCTGCTAGGGTTTTGGGGAGCAGCCTGGAGTTGTACGGCAGCCCGGGGAGGCAGGGGGTGTATGGCGGTGGTTCTACTTGGGTTTTGGGGAGCAGCCTGGAGCTGCCGGGGGAGCCAGGGGATGTGTGGTGGTGGTGGTGCTGCTGGGGTTTTGGGAGCAGCCTGGAGCTGTACAGCACCCTGGGGAGGTGGTGGGGGGGTTGTTTGCCCAGCACCTTCCACCCCCCTGATTTGTAGGCCGCATCTAAGCCGGGGCTGTGGGAAATGGCTCCCGCCGGGGTTGGGGTGTGCAGCAGGCCGCAGCGTGAGCCCGCCTGGGTCACCAGGCCGCTCGCATACCATGCGTGCTCCAAGTGTGCAGCGGGCTGGCTCCCGGCCTCCTCCGCAGCCTGTGGAGGGGATGGGTCTGGTTACAGCTCCCGGCACGCCCCTGGTTCCAGCTCACTGCCAATCCTGGGGGTGCCAAAAATCTCCCCCCAAGGGGAGAGCGTGCAGTCGGGACCGGGGATGCTGGAGCATCCCTGTGTGCATGGTGGGGTTGGGATGTGGGGTGGTGCCCAGGTCAGGGGGTGAAGGAAGTTTGGGGGTGATCCCCGCCTGTGGGAACGGGTCGGTGGTGCTGCAGGGATGGGGTCAGTGAGGTTGGCAGTGGTGCCGTGGCCTTGGTTTGGCCATGGGATCGTCCCTGCGGCTTTGCCGCAGTGCCGGTTGGTGGGGCCAAGCTTGTTCAGAGGTGTGGGGTGCCAGCAGGAATGGGGGAACTGGGGGTGCTGGAGGCTGGAGAAAGGCAGAAGGAGATGCAGGGGGGGATACAGGATGCTTTGGAGGACAGACGGACTCTTTGGGGGGCTGCAAGATGGTTTAGGAGGCTCCAGGATGCTTTGGGGGGGCCAAAGGATTCTTTCAGGGTGCTGAAGGACTCTTTGAGGGACTGCAGCATGATTTAGGGGGCTTCAGGATGCTTGGGGGGGGGGCAAAAGGATTCTATGGGGGGGCTGAAGGACTCTTTGGGGAACCAAAGGACTCTTTTGAGGGCCTGCAGGACATTGGGGGGCCAAAGAACTCATTGGGGGGCTCCAGGATGCTTTGGGTGTCTACAGGATGCTTTGGGGGGGCAAAGAACTCTTTGGGGGGCTCCAGGATGCTTTGGGGGTCTACAGGATGCTTTGGGGGGTCAAAGGACTCTGGGGGCTGCAGGATGCTTGGGGGGTCTGCAGGATGCTTTGGGGGGGGGGGCTGCAGATGGATGCTTTGGGGGGCTGCAGGGCTCTCTGGGGGGCTGCAGGAGGTGGTGGAGGTGGTGAGTCATTGAGGCTCCCCGGAGCCCCCCGCAGCCCCCTGGCTCCTGGCTGGGTTTTTCCTCCCAGCTGCTCGGGATCAGGGGGTTTGTGGGGATGGGGGGAAATTCCTGTGCGCAGCTGTGGCCCGTCCAGGCCGCATTCCCGGACAGACAGACGGACACGCCTACCGTCCCTCCCTCCCCTCTGCTGGGAAACGCCTCCAGCTCCTCCACACAAAGCACCGTTCTTTGGGGGGCCGCTCACGTCCAGCACCAGGAGCCCAACCCGTGCCTCACAGGGGGAGAAAACCCCCCTAACCCCACCCAAAACACCCCCATGTTTGGCTCCCCCCACCCTGCTGCAGTATGGGGCAGCTCTGGTTGTGTGGCATTGGTGCCAGTGCCCCCCACGGCACTGGGACCAGCCCAGGGCTGAGCCCCAGCAGGGATCGTGACATGTGGCAGGCATCGTCACACCCCCCAAAATCTGGGCTTGGGGTAGGGTGAGGTGGTGGCACATCCAGGTGGGGAACCAGGGAGGGGGACACAGGGGGCTCATGGCTCCCCAGTAAGGCAGGAGGGTGCATCATTTGAGGCTGAAAACTTTGGGGCGCCCCCCAGAGCCCCTGTGCCACCAGCCTGGGGTGTCATCCACAGCTTGGGGTGCCCCTGGCTGAGTGTGTAGGTGTCATCCACGGCTTGGGGGTGTGTGTTTTGGGGCTGGTGGGGTGTCTGAGGGTGTCAGCGCTGCTCTCCCACAGTACCTGCAGATGAAGTGGCCGCTGCTGGACGTGCCGGCCGGCGCCACGCTGAAGGACAGCCGCTCGCCCTCACCTGCACACCTGGTAAGAGCAGCCCGATCCCCCTGGGGTGGCGGGTTTCCCAAGGGAGAATCCCCTCTCCAGACCCCCATGGCAAAGAGGGGGGGTGCTGGGGCAGGGGTGGCTGTTGTTTCGCCCTCCCATCTGCTGTCCCTCCCTCCTTCGCTGCCCCGCAGTCGAACAAGGTCCCGGTGGTGCAGCACGCCCATCACATGCACCCGCTGACGCCGCTCATCACCTACAGCAACGACCACTTCCCGCCCGGATCCCCCCCCGGACACCTCTCACCTGAGATAGACCCAAAGACAGGTGAGCATGGGGATGGGGATGGGATGGGGATGGGATGGGGATGGGATGGGATGGGATGGGATGGGATGGGATGGGATGGGATGGGGACGGGGATGGGGATGGGGACAGGCATGGGATGGGATGGAGATGGGAATGGAGATTGGAATGGGATGGGGATGTGATGGGGATGGGATGGGGATGGAATGGGAGCAGATGGGGATAGGGATTGGGATGGGGATGGGATGGGGATGAGATGGGATGGGGACAGGGATTGGGATGGAATGGGGAGGTGATGGGGATGGGATGGGGAGGGGATGGGGATGGGGACAGGGATGGGATGGGGATGGGGACGGGGGTGGGGACAGGAATGGAGACAGGGATGAGGATGGGGATGGAGACAGGGTGCTCTCCCTCTGCTTCTTGGGGCAGGGTGGGGCGGGTTCATAGGGATGGGGATGTGGGTGGTGGCGTGGCGGAGTCGCAGGTTTGGTGGGGTGCGTGGGGATCCCTCCGGGTCTCTGTTGTGATTGTGTCAGCACTGTCTGCCCACGCTCCGGAGGGACGGATGGGTGCTGGGAGGGATGGAGTGAGACGATGGGGTGCAACCCGCTGGCAGCCAGCAGGATGCTTGGGGGGCAGATGGGGCACTGGGAGGGAGGCGGGATGCTCGCAGGGCGGTGGGATGCTCGGGGGGAGGGCTGGGTGCTCGGGGAGAGACAGGGTGCTTAAAGGGAGGGTGTGGGGTGGCTGCTGGGCCCGTGTCTGACACTGAGAGCCCTCCCTCCATCCCTCCGCAGGAATCCCCCGGCCGCCACACCCCTCAGAGCTGCCCCCCTATTACCCACTGTCTCCAGGAGCCGTGGGGCAGATCCCACACCCACTGGGCTGGCTCGTGCCACAGTAAGGACGGGCACCACCCCGGGCTGGGGGGCTTCTCCCACCTCTGAGTCCCTGTCCCAGGCAGGGCCCCAGAGCCCCATGTCCCCCCAAGCCCACATCTCCCTGACCCCATGTCTCCCTGAGCCCCACATCCCCCTGAGCCCCACATCCCCCTGACCCCACGTCCTCCTGAGCCCCACGTCCTTCTGAGCCCCACATTCCCCTGAGCCCCACGTCCCCCTGACCCCCACATCCCCGAGCCCCAAATCCCCCTGACCCCCACGTCCCCCTGAGCCCCACATCCCCCTGAGCCCCACATCCCCCTGACCCCACGTCCCCCTGAGCCTCATGTCCCCCTGAGCCCCACATTCCCCCGAGCCCCAAATCCCCCTGACCCTCACGTCCCTCTGACCCCACATCCCGCTGACCCCCACATCCCTCTGAGCCCCGCATCCTCCTGACCCCCACATCCCCAAGCCCCACATCCCCCTGACCCCATGTCCCCCTGAGCCCCACATCCCCCACAACCCCTCCTCCTCTTCCCACTTGATCCATTCCTCCCACGGTAAGCATGGTGGGATGCCAAGTCCTCCAAGGGCTGGGGAGGGGGCGCTCCCTGTGCTGGAAGCTCTGGGGCTCAGTGGGATGGAGACCAGCTGGGCAGCGGTCCGAGGGCCCTGTGAATTGAGGAGGGGTCTTTGTTGTGCTGAAGCTCGTGCATCCTCAGGCAGGGCCAGCCCGTGTACTCCATCCCTCCCGGCGGCTTTCGGCACCCCTACCCCGCCCTCGCCATGAACGCCTCCATGTCCAGGTGGGTCTCAGCAGGGACAAGAGACCCTCCTTGGGCATCCCGGGGCTGGTGGTGGGGTTCCGGCTGCTTCTGTGAGGATGCCGCGGCACTCCAGGGACACCCTGCTCTGTGGGGGGCACGGACTGGCCCCAGGGAGGTTGTGGTGACCTCCTCTGCTGAAAATACCCCTGGGAGGGTGCAGATGGGCTCCAGAGGTGATTTGGGGATTGGAAAAGCAACGTCTCATGGGCTCAGGGCACCATGGTTGGGTCTGTGTTACCGTCTTACAAGCCAGGGGGAGGATCCAGCATCAACCTGCACCCCTGCTGCGGTTGGGGCCGGGGGTCTCCTAACCCAGGAGGGTCTCTGGAGGGTTTGGAGTGGAACCTGGGGGTTACTGGTGTCCGTGGGGAGCTGACAAGCCCTCTGCTCCCACTCCCTCCACCACAGTTTGATGTCCAGCCGTTTCTCCCCACACATGGTCCCACCGCCCACCCACGGGCTGCACCCCTCGGGCATCCCGCACCCCACCATCGTCTCACCCATCGTAAAGCAGGAACCCACCCAGCCCAGCGTCAGCCCCGGAGGCAACTCGTGAGTCAGGAATGGGAAGGGATGCTGGGAAGGGTCATCGGGAGGGGATGCTGGGATGGGACACTGGGAAGGGATGCCAGGAAGGGAAGCCGGGAAGGGACACTGGGAAGGGATGCCGGGAAGGGAAACTGGGAAGGGACACTGGGAAGGGATGCCAGGAAAGGAAGCTGGGAAGGGATGCCAGGAAGGGAAGCTCAGAAGGGAATCCAGGAAGGGATGCCAGGAAGGGAAACTGGGAAGGGAAGCCGGGAAGGGACATTGGGAAAGGACATTGGGAGGGGACGCTGGGATGGGACACTGGGAAGGAACACCGGGAAGGGAACATTGGGAAGGGATGCTGGGAAGAGACATCGGGAAGGGATGCTGGGAAGGGACAGCTCAGGAACAGGAGCTTGTCCCCAGGGCACCAGCCAGCCCTGACCATCCTGCTCATTGCAGGAAATCCCCCATCACTGTGAAGAAGGAAGGGAAGGGACACTGGGAAGGGATGCCAGGAAGGGAAGCCAGGAAGGGAAACTGGGAAGGGATGCCAGGAAGGGATGCCAGGAAGTGAAGCTGGGAAAGGAAGTGGGGAAGGGACATTGGGAAAGGACATCAGGAAGGGATGCTGGGAAGGGACAGCTCAGGAACAGGAGCTTGTCCCCAGGGCACCAGCCAGCCCTGACCATCCTGCTCATTGCAGGAAATCCCCCGTCACTGTGAAGAAGGAGGAGGAGAAGAAGCCCCACATCAAGAAGCCGCTCAACGCCTTCATGTTGTACATGAAGGAGATGAGGGCCAAGGTGGTGGCCGAGTGCACGCTGAAGGAGAGCGCTGCCATCAACCAGATCCTGGGCAGACGGGTACAGGCATCTCCCTTGACTGGGACCCAAACCCAGCTTCCAGTCCCTTTTATTCCACCTCTCCCCATCATTCAGTCCCTTTGCTGGGGCATCACCAGCCCAGGAGGTCCTAGGGAGCTGGCGGGGACCTGGGTGGCAATGGGATGGGGTGGGCTGGGATGTCTTTGGGGTTCACAGTGCATCCTTGGGGTTCACAACGAGGTTTCTCCCCCCACCCCACAGTGGCACTCGCTGTCGCGGGAGGAGCAGGCAAAGTACTACGAGCTCGCCCGGAAAGAGCGGCAGCTGCACTCCCAGCTCTACCCAACGTGGTCGGCACGGGACAACTACGTAAGTGCCACCCCCCTGGATGGAGCTGCTTGGGAAGAGCTCTGCCCTCCTCAGCCCTTGTGGCATTCCTGGATGGCTCATCTCCTGGGGAGGGGGTTTGGCTGGTGGGAGGTTGTTCGGAGGGTGCTGGAAGTGCTCAGGGAGGTGGGTGTTGGGGTGCTGGGGGTGCTGGTGATGGGTCCCTGGGGATGCTTGGCTGCCATCAGCAGCTCCCAGCATCCCCCCGAGCTGCTCCAGTGCACTGCCAGCCTTGTTCCTCGCTGGGTGAGCAGCCCCCAAGAGCTCTCTGGCAGCAGGGAGCCTCATAAGGAGTTTGGAACCATCTTCCAGGGCAAGAAGAAGAAGAGAAAGCGAGAGAAGCTGGCGCAGCAGCAAAGCCATGACACAGAGAGTGAGTATCCCCCCGGCAGCCCCCTCCCTCCTTGGGCTTGTGGCCACTCCTGCCATCCCCTGTCATCCTTGGCAGGCTCCCTGGCGTCCAAGAGCAAGAAGCCGTGCGTGCCGTACCTGCCGGCCGAGAAGCCCTGCGACAGCCCCGCGTCCTCCCACGGCAGCATGCTGGATTCGCCCGCCACGCCATCGGCCGCCCTGGCATCGCCGGCCGCGCCGGCTGCCACCCACTCGGAACAGGCTCAGCCCCTCTCGCTCACCACCAAGCCAGAGGCCAGGGCTCAGCTCGCCGTGCATTCAGCTGCCTTCCTCTCGGGCAAAGCTGCCTCTTCTTCCTCCTCCTCCTCCTCCTCTTCTTCCTCCTCTTCTTCCTCCTCCTCCTCCTCCTCGAGCCTCGGCAGCCCGCCTTCACTCCTCTCCAGACCCATCCCCTTCTCCTCAGTGCCCTCCACAGCTCTCCTGGCCTCACCTCCGTCCTTCACAGCCGCCATCCCGTCCCCCCAGGCTGCCCTGGCCGCGCTGCAGACGCAGCCCCTCTCCCTGGTCACTAAACCTGCTGACTAAGGGGAGGGGGGGAAAAAAAACCCCAACACCCTCAACACTCATCCCATCCCTCATCCCTCATCCCGTCCATCCCCTCCCTGCTGTACATTGCAGAAGCCACAATCAAGATCAAACGCAGCCAAAACCCCATTATTGGTCAATATTTGACCCTTTCTGAACTCTTTTTGTAAGCAGGCTCTGGAGGAAGGGGCTTTCTGCTCAGAGCTGCTGCCAGCAGCCGACCTAAAGACCGTTTTTTATTAAAAAAAAAAAAAAAGGACAAAAAAAAAAAGAAGGGAGTAATAAAAGAGGGAAGAAAAGAAACCCTCCCCAAGCTGCCAGCGATGGAGATCCCACCCTGGGTGATGCCAGCAGCCTGGTGCTTCCATGCACGCTGGCATTGAAGGCGGCGAGCGTTGAGCTGGGGCTGTCCCACCATCCCAGTGGCGAGAGTGAAAACCTTTGGTTACCAACCCTGGTGCATCCGGATGCTCCCAAATCCTCCCATCCCACAGCTCTGCTCCCAGCCATGGTGAAGGCTTTGGCTCCATCCCAGCGAGGAGCCAGATCCTGCCCTGAGGATGCTGCACCATCGGCCTGGCTCCTTCCCGCAGACGTGCTGGGGTGGGCAGGATCCGGGGCTGAGCCCTGGGTGGGGGGTGTGTGTGGGGGTGGTGTTTCCCTGGGAATCCCTGTTATTTTTCACAAAAAAAGAAATAAAACTACAGCTGCAACTCTCTGCGTGAGCATGGTCAGTGGGGGAAGCGCTCGCTCCTCACCCATCCACATCAGCTCCCTGGCATTGAGCATCGCCGTGCCCCAGGAAGCAGCTTGGGGCTCCAGCCTAGGCCCAGAGCAGGGCATGGGGCCAGGCACAGCCTGAAAGCATCACCCAGATGTCTCCATCAATGAGCACAGGGTGATTTTGGGGTACCCATCCCGGCCTGGTGATGGAGCAAGCAGTTCTGGGTGTGGTGTGCTGGAGAGACACGGGCAGCAGGACGTGGGGGAGGAGGTAAGCAGGGAGAAGCTGAGGCGTGCAGGTTACTGGTGTGTGTCTGGCAGCCAGGATCCATGGGCTCCTCTGTGCCATCTTCCAAACCAGGGGTGGAAAAGTCAGATGAGGGTGCAAAAGGACCTGCACAAAAGCCGCCCGGGGTCACCCAGGGGGGTTTTCAACCCATCTCGAGTCCCCAGTGAATTGGCTGGGGCTCTCCCATCTCCCTGTGTTTTTAACAGGTAAAAAACCCCCCAAAACCAGCAGAACCCATCCCAAAGATTTCCCACTGACATCCTGATTTTGTTTTCTCTTGCAGGTTTAACCCCAAGCTGCCCGTGCCCAGAGGTGACCCACAGTGTTCACAGTCCTGCTTCTGTCCCCTTTTCCAAACTTCTCAGCCAATTCCCTTTTCCCAGGACCCAGCCTGGCTCCTCTTGACCTTCACCAGCATGGTGGGGACCACGGTGTCCTCAGGCTCCCCACCTGATGGATGCTCCCTCAGCATCCATCACCGTCAGTGATGGGCTGAGCCCTTCCCGCAGCCGCCGGCCCCTCCAGCTCTTGGTTTGGTGGGTGCTCCTGCTCAGTTGGTGGATAAATGACATCTTGGCCTCTTGCTGTGGTGTTTCACTCTTCCTTCCCAGCAGGAGAAGCCGTTGGGGAAGCGATTTATAGCAGACTGGAGTAGCAGCAGATCCATCTGCAGGTAGAGGGGGACAGGGACTATCTCAGGGCCTTGAGGAAGACGAGCGCCTGTGTTGGGTGATGCCGGCACCTGTAACCCAGCATATGACATCCGGACTCCAGGATTCCTATTGGAGCTGGGCAGAACTACAGGGACACATCCAGGGTGAAGACTTGGCTCCTGTAACCTTGGGAAAGCTCCTGGTGACTTCCACAGGTAGCGCTGGCACCTCGCTGCTTCGCCCACCCAGCTCAGGATCATCTTGGGGGTTGGACCCGATGATCTCTCAAGGTCCCTTCCCACCCATATGATTCTATGATCTTCTGGACTGATGGAGCAGCTTAAACTCACAACTCAGAGCATCCCAGCTCCCCAGACTTTTACTCCAAGGAGTCCTGGCTAATCCAAAGCCTCAAGCGGCGAGAGGAGCCTGCGGCAGAACCAGCTCCTGCATCCCAGCTCCTTGGTGGCCACCGAAAAATCCCTGGAGCATCTTTATTCCCTGTCACAGGCCTGAACTCAGCAGGCATTTCCCTTCCATGTGCAAACTCCTGTGAGGTTCTTCCTTTCAGAGAGCACATTTGTAAATGCCAGGGGCTAGGGGCATGGTCCCTCCATGGCAACAAGGGGACCAGCCACGACACCCTAAGGAGTGGCATCCCAGGAGCACATCACACAGGATCCAGGGCCAAGAGGATCGGGGTGCTGCCAAAAATGTGCATGCCCACTGCTCAGAAGGAGCTAAGGCATAGCTTAATTTTGTTTCTTTCTTTTCCTTAGCAAGGCTGTTCCAAGGAACTGGTTTTCTCCGAGGAACACCCGGCTCACAGGCGGCCTCGCTCACCCCAACACCGGGAGCGGGCTGTGGACAAACCAACCTCTTGAATTCGATTTCATGGGAAATTAAAAGCATGAAGAGACCTGTCACAAGAATTAAAGCCTGAACCAGAGCCAGACAGCTTCAAACAGATGTTGGGCTTCAGCAGGAGAATATTCCTTTGTTTTACTCGGCCTTTTCCCATACGGAAAAGGAACATCTGTTCCAGTCGCTTTCGCAGCGCTTCCAAACCAAGATAGCTGTGGATTATCCCCTCCTAGAGGAGACACAACTGGCCACCAAAAGTGCTCTTGGCTCCAATCCTCCTGGAGAAGATGGGAAGACATGTTGCTCTGGTCTCAGATGGTGCTGTCTGCGTTGAACCAGGCTGATTGTGGTACCCACAACGTCCTTCACACTCACAGCTGGGTGAAAACATCACGTTCGGACTGGCTATCAATGGAAAACTGATTCTTTCCCAGGGTTTTCTTGTCCTCTGGGATGTGCTTCTAGAAGAGGAAAATTCCAGGGCTTGTCTTTGTTAGGAAAACCTGGATATCAGGTGTGTTTCGGTCCGGGCTGTTGTGGGGCTCTGGTAGCCCCCTCGCCTTTTTTGGGGGGGGACGACAAGTTTTAGGGCTACATTTCTCACAATGCTTAACTTCTCTTGAGCTGGGAGCCAAACTGGAGCAGGGCAGGGTGCAGAGGAGATCCCTGCGGGGAGCTCCCAGAGTCTGGTTACAAGGATTCAGACTTACAACCAACCCCCCTGTGATTTTGGGGCCAAAGATTGATGGGTTTTCCTTTGGTTCCCAGAGAAAGCCAGACATCAGCCATCCCCATCGGCCACCGCCAGACATGGGCCACCACCAAACATCAGCCACTGCCAGGCATGGGCCATCCCCAGGCATCGGCCACCACCAGACATCGGCCACCGCCAGACATCAGCCACCGCCAGGCATGGGCCACCGCCAGACATGGGCCACCGCCAGACATGGGCCACCGCCAGATATTGGCCACCACCAGACATGGGCCACCGCAAGGCATGGGCCACCACCGGACATTGGCCACCACCAAGCATGGGCCACTACCAGGCATGGGCCACCATCAGGCATCAGCCACTGCCAGGCATGGGCCACCGCCAGGCATGGGCCACCACAGGACATCGGCCACCACACTCTCCTGGGCCTGGCTCTTCTAGGCAGCTTCTTTTTCCACAGGGTACATCCCAACCTCATCCTACGAAGGGGAAACGGTCAGGGAAGGACCAAAACGGTGTCCCACAGAGAGCTGGAAGGGGTAGTGGGGTGCAAAGAGCGAGGAGAGGCGCGGCGTCCGGATTTGGCCTCCCCTGGGAGGCGCTGGGATGGGGGATGTCGTGCCAACAGCGGGGTTCCCATTGCTCTTCTGGGTCTAGACCTGTGCAAGGGTGTGAGCACAGCGTGGGGGTGTGTGGTGAGGATTTGGGGGTTGCCAGCATCTCCAACAGCAGAAGGTCCCTGTAGCACTCACCTATGGGAGCATCCCTGTCCTGGACCAGGATGTGCTGTAAGGAAAGAAGCTTAAACCCTGGAAGGAAGGGTGCCAGGGTTTGGTGATGAGCTGAGCCCTTAAATTCTGAGCCCTTAAACTCTGAGCCCTTAAACTCACTGTGGCTGTGATGGGGCTTTATTGCCTGGAGCTGGCAAATGTCTCATTAAGAGGTCATCAAGAGCCCAGAGCTGGGAGAGCAGAGCTCCTGGTGCATGGGTAGCATCTGGGAGCCAGCTCAGTGCTTGCCCCACTGCTTTTTGGAAGTGGGGTTACTTCTGTCACCTCCATCCGCTTGCTTAATTGCAGCCATCTCGATCAAACAGCCCCCAGCCCCCTCCACAGCTCTGGCTATTCACTAATTGAAATGCCTAATGAGGTCCCAGGGGTCTCCTGCAGAGATGGAGCTAATTAGGGGCTCCGCCACGAACCCGGCGAGCGGCAAATGAAACGGAGGTTTCCTCCAACCTGCTTTTTTTGTGAGGGGCCAGGGCAGGGTGGGGGGGGTAGGAGGGTGTACCAGATGTCCCTGTTCCCCACTCTGCACCAGGGTAAGGCTGGCACTCTGTGGACTCCAGGTCTCCTGCCCAAGCAGCTGGTGCAGAGGCAGCGGCTACACTTAATACATTTTAATTAGCATCATTAAATTCTTCCATTTGCTAATTGTTTCTCCTTTTGATCCTTTATCCTGACCAGATTAGCCCTTGGGGGAAAGGGATGGGATGGGGGGGGGGACACGAAGCAGCTTCTGACAAGGTGAGGACTTTATTATCTCCTTGGGAGACAACACCAAACCACCCGATGTTGGTGCTATGGCAAAGACCAGATCTGTGCAACCAGCCTGCTCCTGAGTGGCATGGAAGAGCCATCCCCCCCAAAAAAAAAGGTCCCATCCAGCCAGGCCTGAGGAGAAGAGACAGAGAGGGGCCACAGCCTCTCACCCAAGTTCCAATGTGAAGGAGTTGTTCTGCACCCAGCAAAAGGACCAGCAGCTGCCATCGTGTTGGGAAGCAGCTGGCTGGGGCTTGGAAAGAATTTCCTCCTCCTGCTTTCCAGATAATAACCCTCATTCCTCCTCCTCTTCCTCCTACAGGCCTACATCCACATAATCCTGCTGGAACCAGAAGGAACTTCCTCACTGTCCATGTCCAAGCTGACGGCAGCTTCCCCTTCCTGGGGCTGTGTGGGGAGGGTGCAGGGAGGGGGCACAGGGGGTGAGGTGAGGTCGCTGCTCCCCCCATTCACCACATTTTAGCCAAGAAAACAGTTGAAGGGAACCAAGCCCTGGGGTGCTGAGCTGATGTCAGCCTCATACCCAGTGTTTTGGGCAGGCTCCTGGGCCCAGCCGCATTGTTGGGAATCCAGAGGGACTCTTGGCCTCTGTTCAGCTGCTCTTGACTTCCAGGGGGTGTGAGTGAAAGCCAGGCTGGCTGGGCATGAGGAGCAGCCTCACTTGTCTGGTTTAAATCTCAGCGACAGCAGCAGGCCAAGTGCTCTGCTGGCTCCTCAGAAAGGCGGGCACGGGCAGCGCCGGGCTGCCAGGGCTGTTGGAATGTGAAACATTGAATAGAGGAGCTGGGGGGGGGGGGGGAGGTGGAAAAGAAAGAAGAAGAAGAAACAAAATCAAGCCCATCATCCATCAGGCTCAGAGGCAGAGTTGGGATTATTCCCTGAGGAGTAGTCAGCATGGATTCAGCAAGGGGAGATCGTGCCTTCTATGATCTCATCACTGGCTGGGTGGATGGAGGGAGAGCAGTGGGGGGCATCTACCTTGACTGCAGCAAGGCTTTGATACTGTCTCCCATGACACCCTGATAGCAAAGCTGAGAGAGATGGAATAGATGAGGGGACAGTGAGGTGGGGTGAGAACTGGCTCTGGGACCAAACCCAGAGGATTGTGATTCAAGGAGCAGAATCTGACTGGAGACCTGTGACCAGTGGTGTCTCCAGGGCTCAGTGCTGGGTCCAGTCCTGCTCAATATCTTCATTTGCACCTTGATGAGGGAACAGCACCCACCCTCAGCAAGTGCTGCTGATCCAGAGCTGGGAGGGGTGGCTGCCAGGCAGGACACTGCGCTGCCATCCAGAGCCCTGGCCAGGCTGGAGAGCTGGGCAGGGAGAGACCAGATGGGGTTCAACAACAGCCAGTGGAGAGTCTGGCCCCTGGGGAGGAAGAACTGCTGGAATCAGGACAGGCTGGGGGGGAGCTGCTGGAGAGGAGCTCTGTGGAGAAGGACCTGGGGGTGCTGGGGGGTGCCAGGGTGGCCATGAGCCAGCAGTGTGCCCTGGGGCTGAGAGAGACAATGGGATCCTGGGGGCATCAGGAGGAGTGTGGGCAGCAGGTGACAGGAGGGGATCCTCCCCCTCTGCTCTGCCCTGGGCAGGCCCCAGCTGGAGTGTTGTGTCCAGTGCTGGGCTCCCTGGGATCAAACAGCCAGGGATCTCCTGGAGAGAGTCCAGAGGAGGCTGAGGAGATGCTGAAGGGCCTGGAGCATCTCCCCTGGGAGGAAAGGCTGGGTGAGCTGGGGCTGTTCAGCCTGGAGAGAAGAAGACTCAGGGGGACCTTATGAATGTCTATCAATATCTGAAGGATGGGGTGCAGGGGGAATGGCCAGCCCCTTTTCAGTGTCTGTGGGGACAGGACAAGGGGCAATGGCTGCAAGTTGGAGCACAGGGAGTTCCACAGCACCATGGGGAAGAACTTTTCCCCAGTGAGGGTGAGGGAGCCCTGGGACAGGCTGCCCAGGGGGTGTGGAGTCTCCTTCTCTGGAGAGATTCCAGCCCCATCTGGACACCGACCTGTGTGCCCTGTCCTAGGGACCCTGCTTTGGCGGGGGGGTGGGACCCCATGGGCTCTGGGGGCCCCTTCCCACCCCTGTGAGTCTGTGATTCTATGATCTCCCAGCACCTCATATTTTCTGAAATCGTGCAGCAAGCACCATCTGCCGTCCTTTTTAGGAATGACAAAAACAGGCGTGTTCCGCAGACCTGTGGAAGGCTGGAGATGTCCCTTAGTTGCTCCTGGATTAAATCAGAGAATCATGGAATGGGCTGGGTTGGAAGGGACCCCAAGGGTCACAGAGCTCCAACCCCCTGCCACAGGCAGGGACACCAACCTCAGGCCTGGAGCTACACAAGGTTGCCCAGGGCCCCATCCAACCTGGCCTGGAACACCCCCAGACACGGGGCACCCACCCCCTCTCTGGGCAGCCCCTTCCAGCCCCTCACCACTCTCTCTGCAAAGAACTTCCCCCTAAGATCCAATCTAACCCTTCCCTCCTCCAGCTTCACTCCATCCCCCTTGTCCTGCCAGTCTCTGCCCTTGAACAAGCTGATTCCCCTCCTGTGTCTCTGCTCCCTTCAGGCACTGGCAGGCTGCAATGAGGTCCCCCCACAGCCTTCTCTTCTCCAGGCTGAGCCAGCCCAGCTCCCTCAGCCTCTCTCCAGAGGGGAGCTGCTCCAGCCCTCTAAATCCTGTAGGTGGGCAAGTGTTTCTTGAGTAAGCCGCTATTGATGGACCCAGTTGGGGTTTTCTGTTTTCCAGGTTAACTTTAAGGTGCTGCCCACTTTCAGTGGTCATCAGCAGAGATTCTTTTGCTTGGTAACCTGCCTGGCTCCCAGCTGAAGTGAATCCCTTCCCCACAGAGAAACAGGAACCTGCATCACATACAGATGAACACTGCAAGCTGCCCCATCAGGCATATGACATTGCCATGCCCTCCACCTCCCACTGCCCCACTATCAACCCTCTCCACCAGCTGCTAGTCCTCACACTGATTTCTCCCCATTAATTGATTGAGTAAGACCAGGGGTCCCTTCAGTTTGAATCAAAATACCCTGGTTTAGCCTTTTCTCCTGCTCTGACACCACCTGATGTGCCCAGGCTCCATCAGCCAGTCTCTGCAGAGTGAGTCTCTTGGTCATCAGGGGGCAGTGATGCATCATTGAGTTCATTGGGTGGCATGGATGGGTGTAGAGATGCAGTGGGTCCCTGATCCGGTGGTTGGAAAGCAAAGGAAAGGGGAAAGGAAAGGGGAAAGGAAAGGAAGAAGAAATCAGCTGGAGAAACACAGGAGTTCTGCTGGTGGTGGGTTAAAATGGGCAGGTATGGGCCCAGAGCAGCAGGCAGCTGATGTGAGGGGCAGGGGTGGGAATGGGACCCTGATCAGCTGCAGGAAAGGGAAGAGTTTCCCCTGAGCTGGTCCCAGGGACTGGCTGCACTGAGTCCTTCCTGGGGCCAGTGCCTGATGTTGCAAGGAAAGAAGACTCCAGAGAAGGAGAGGAGCTGGGTGGCTGCTTGTTGCCTTCCATTCCATGTTCCCCCATCAGCAGGGAGCCAGGAGATGCTGCCTGCTCTGGGCTTGGTTTTGGGAGACTGAGCTGCAGCAGGAGCTGTAATAAGCCAGCTGCACAGCCATGCTCCCTGAAACACAGCCTGCCTTCCTCTCAGCTGCTAAATTTAGGTCTCTGCCAGCAAAAGAGCATGTGCAGAGGCACAGGGGTGAGATCTAACTGTCCTGTGAGCTGGAAGAAAGAACCTGAGAGGGTTGACTTACCCCTTAGAACCACTTTGGGCACCAGAGGAGACCCAGGTCCCTGAGGATAACCACAGGGAAGATAAAATAGATATTCTTGCAAGGCTGATTTCTGACCCCAGCAGTGTTGTGTCGGTGTAAAACTGAAATCCCTTTGCCTGAGGTGTTTTGGCTTTAGGGTGGTGCCATTTACTGGAGCAAAAGGAATCCCCTTGATGAAACTAATCATTCCTACAGAAATGATGGCTGTTTGAGAGGCAGAGTTCTCAGACAAGGGGGGAGGAGGCTGAAGACCTAGGGAGGGGTTGTGGGAGCAAAGGAGACACAGTCTGGGTTAGAAATACCACCCCACCACACACAGCATGGGGGAGGAACAGGATGTGTTTGGTGCTGCTCCACGCTGTCGTCCCCCTCACTCCCCCCTTGGCTATGCCCTTTCACACCACAGCATAAAGCCAGACCTCAGCCACTGCCTGCAGCCAGAGCCCCTCCATTCCCAGGGGTGCACGGGGGGAGCACAGAAGCCATCCCAACCTGCCAAGCCACCTCCACTTGCAAAGGCTTCAGTGGGATGCATCAGGAGGAGTGTGGGCAGCAGGTGACAGGAGGGGATCCTCCCCCTCTGCTCTGCCCTGGGCAGGCCCCAGCTGGAGTGTTGTGTCCAGTGCTGGGCTCCCTGGGATCAAACAGCCAGGGATCTCCTGGAGAGAGTCCAGAGGAGGCTGAGGAGATGCTGAAGGGCCTGGAGCATCTCCCCTGGGAGGAAAGGCTGGGTGAGCTGGGGCTGTTCAGCCTGGAGAGAAGAAGACTCAGGGGGGACCTTATGAATGTCTCTCAATATCTGAAGGATGGGATGCAGGGGAATGGCCAGCCCCTTGTCAGTGTCTGTGGGGACAGGACAAGGGGCAATGGCTGCAAGTTGGAGCACAGGGAGTTCCACAGCACCCTGGGGAAGAACTTTTCCCCAGTGAGGGTGAGGGAGCCCTGGGACAGGCTGCCCAGGGGGTGTGGAGTCTCCTTCTCTGGAGAGATTCCAGCCCCATCTGGACACCGACCTGTGTGCCCTGTCCTAGGGACCCTGCTTTGGCAGGGGGTTGGACCCCATGGGCTCTGGGGGTCCCTTCCCACCCCTGTGAGTCTGTGATTCTATGATCTCCCAGCACCTCATTTTTTCTTAAATCGTGCAGCAAGCACCATCTACCGTCTTTTTTAGGAATGACAAAAACAGGCGTGTTCCGCAGACTTGTGGAAGGCTGGAGATGTCCCTTAGTTGCTCCTGGATTAAATCATAGAATCATAGGATCATGGAATGGGCTGGGTTGGAAGGGACCCCAAGGGTCACAGAGCTCCAACCCCCTGCCACAGGCAGGGACACCAACCTCAGGCCTGGAGCTACACAAGGTTGCCCAGGGCCCCAGCCAACCTGGCCTGGAACACCCCCAGGGACGGGGCACCCACCCCCTCTCTGGGCAGCCCCTTCCAGCCCCTCACCACTCTCTCTGCAAAGAACTTCCCCCTAAGATCCAATCTAACCCTTCCCTCCTCCAGCTTCACTCCATCCCCCTTGTCCTGCCAGGCTCTGCCCTTGAACAAGCTGATTCCCCTCCTGTTCCTCTGCTCCCACTCCCCATGTGGTCTGGACACCGACCTGTGCAGTATGAGCTGGGGAGCTGCTTTGGCAGGGGGGTTGGAGCTGATGGGCTCTGGGGGTCCCTTCCAACCCCTGTGCCTCTGTGATCCTGTAACCCAAATGTACACCTCCTACCCGTGCTTGGGGTGCCTGGGGCTGCTCTGTCCCTGCTCTGGACTCCACCCGAGCTGTTCCGGGAGGCAGAGGAGGGCAGCAGGGCTGCCCATCAGGCAGACAGGCTGTTTGCCCGCAGAGAGTCCCTCCCAGCTCCAGGGCGGGGACTCCTGCTGCCTGGCTCAAGGCAAGCAAAGCTCTTCCCACCCCTGCAAGGCACCGGCTTGGGATAGCAGGTGAGTGCCAAAATGGGAGTTGGGGGGGTCCCCTTTGGCATGGGGAAGGGGTTGAGGTGCTTGGGAGGATGCCAGGCACCATCCCAGACCAGTGTGGACAGCACTTGGCTGGGTGGATGCTTTGTTGGAGGGAGGAAGAGGGGGGGGAAAGGGGGGAGGGGGGCACGATGCCAAGGCATTAGGGCACTGGAGGAGCCGTGGAGGGCACAGAGACAGGGTGAGGGAGGACGGGCAGGCAGGCAGGGGGAAGTGGGAAGATGGCTGCCTCTTCCCAGGCACAGGGAGCGCAGGTTTTGCTTCCTGTTTCTGCCAGGAACGAGCTGTCACAGCCTCTCTGCTGGATGCTGGAGCGTGGGGGGCATGGCAGGGGGCTGGCAAAGGGGCTTAGGGTGGGTGCAGGAGCTGCAGTGAGGAGCAGGAGGCTCTGTTAACTCGTTCCTCTATTCCTTTTGAGGGCAGTGGCCAGGCTAAATGTCATCGTGTGGGAGGTGTTGGGATGTTTCCCAGCAAATGGGACAGCCTTTCCTGAGGTGGGATCAGGGTTGGTGGCCTTGCTAAGACCCCAGACCCACTGGAGGTGCCCTTGAAGCACATCCAGCTGCAGAGGGCAAGGGAGGCACCCAGCAAACAGCTGGCAGTGGAAAAGCTGAGCAGCACAGGGTGTGTGTTCAGTAAACATCAGTAAACGGGATGATAGAACTAGTCAGACTAGTCCAGCCTTTGCTCTACAAGGGGAGGGGTGGCAGCTTTCCACTCTGGATCCCAGCAGCATGTCATAGAATCATGGAATCATAAACTGGGCTGGGTTGGAAGGGACCCCAAGGGTCACAAAGCTCCAACCCCCTGCCACAGGCAGGGACACCAACCTCAGGCCTGGAGCTACACAAGGTTGCCCAGGGCCAACCTGGCCTTGAACACCCCCAGACACGGGGCACCCACCCCCTCTCTGGGCAGCCCCTTCCAGCCCCTCACCACTCTCTCTGCACAGAACTTCCCCCTGATATCCAATCTAACCCTTCCCTCCTCCAGCTTCACTCCATCCCCCTTGTCCTGCCAGGCTCTGCCCTTGAACAAGCTGATTCCCCTCCTGTTCCTCTGCTCCCTTCAGGCACTGGCAGGCTGCAATGAGGGCCCCCCACAGCCTTCTCTTCTCCAGGCTGAGCCAGCCCAGCTCCCTCAGCCTCTCTCCAGAGGGGAGCTGCTCCAGCCCTCTGAGCATCTCCCTGGCTCCTCTGACCCCTCTCCAACAGCCCCACATCTTTCTTGTGTTGGGCCCCAGCTCTGGACACAGGATCCAGCTGGGGCCTCCCCAGGGCAGAGCAGAGAGGGACAATCCCCTCCCTGGCCCTGCTGCCACCCCTCTGCTGATGGAGCCCAGGATCCCATCTCCCTTCCCAGCTGCCAGAGCCACTGCTGCTCATGGGGAGTTTCCCATCCACCAGAATCCCTAAGTCCTTCTCTGAGGGGATTTGTGAATCCCAATCCCAGTGACAGGTCAGGGAGGGAACACGACCAGGCTGGTAATGACTAATTGGGCATATTGGGTTACCCTTAATGCAGCACAAAGCTGAGCAATCCCTCTCCCTCTGTACCAGCAAAGCGGGTGGCTGTGAGGGTTGTGTTCACTGCGTGTCCCAGCCTGAGCAGATCATGGAGACACCTTCACCTCTGGAAGGGAGGAAGATGGTTACAGGGCCAGGGGCCTGGTTGAACTGCCTAGAGCTTTCCACCTGTAGCTGCAGTGGGTTGTTTTTTGTGGCACCACACTCAGAAATGTGCTGGGACCAAAGCAGCGTTGGCAGATGGCCCAGAGAGGGGGTGGGTGCCCCGTCCCTGGGGGTGTTCCAGGCCAGGTTGGCTGGGGCCCTGGGCAACCTTGTGTAGCTCCAGGCCTGAGGTTGGTGTCCCTGCCTGTGGCAGGGGGTTGGAGCTCTGTGACCCTTGGGGTCCCTTCCAACCCATCCCAGTCTATGATTCTATGATTCTATGAAATCCTGGGTAAAGTTGTGTCTGGGAAGCAGGGAGGGGTGGGGGAAGGTGCTTTAAGATCTGGTCACATTTCTCCTCACCCAACTCTGGTGTCACTGGGGGTGCAGGGCAGGGTCACCAATTAGAGTTTTCTCTCCTTTATTCCATGTGGAGTCTGTTCTGCCAGTGACACTGATTGCAGAATGCTCTCTCCCTGTTCTTATCTCCACTCCTGAGCCTCTCAATATATATTTCACCCCCCTTGTCCAGCTGAAAAGGGGACTGACAGAGCAGCTTTGATGGGTGTCTGGCCTCCAGCCAGGGCTAAACCACCACAGCCATGCACTTGGGTCCTTTCCTCATGTTTTGGTTTCTTTCCACCAGACTTTTTCTGCCTCCCACCCCCTTTTCCTTCTTTTTTGACCTTTTTTATTTTGCTCTCCAATCGACTTGCTAAACCAGCAATGTCCCTGCTTCTGTGTGCCAACCTCCTGAATGCTGCAGCTCCATCAGCAAAGGCCCATCTCTGAAAGCTGAAGCCACTCTTTTGTGTCCAGCTAAAAGCAAGTTAAAAAGTTGGCTTTGTACTTCTGTAAAAGATTAAAGAGCAAAGATAACTCTTCTGAGGGCTAGGTCATCATTTCATCATGGAGATAAATCATCAGAGGAAAGGAAGCAAACTCCATGCTACTAATTGTCCTGAGTTCCTGGGATGTAGTAGGGTGCAGAGGGCCTGGGGTGCAGAGGGGAGTGCCAGTGTGCAGCACAGCTATGGCAAAAGCCATGCTGAGTTAACTTGCCTCAGCAGCACCCTCTGGGTCTGCAAGGGTCATGTCAGGAGCAAAGACCCTCCTGTTCTTGCACAAGCGTCTGGGTTCATTGATAGCAGCTATTAAGCAGGATTAGGGAGTGATGTTGTCAGCACTGGCATTGTTTCCTCTACTTAAGGGCTCTGTGTGAGAACCTGTGCCCATGTGGTGTTGAGTTGGAGTTGCAGGGAAGTAAACCTTGTCCTGGTACTTGGCATCCTGTCCCCTGGGCAGGGATATGGGAAAATAACTTCGGTGATGTTTGTGTATAAACATGAAAACAAAATTCTGAGCATTACTAGTGGTGTCCCCAGGGCTCAGTGTGGGGTCCAGTCCTGTTCAATATCTTCACTGACACCTTGATGGGGGAACAGCACCCACCCTCAGCAAGTGCTGCTGATCCAGAGCTGGGAGGGGTGGCTGCCAGGCAGGACACTGTGCTGCCATCCAGAGCCCTGGCCAGGCTGGAGAGCTGGGCAGGGAGAGACCAGATGGGGTTCAACAACAGCCAGTGGAGAGTCTGGCCCCTGGGGAGGAAGAACTGCTGGAATCAGGACAGGCTGGGGGGAGCTGCTGGAGAGGAGCTCTGTGGAGAAGGACCTGGGGGTGCTGGGGGGTGACAGGGTGGCCATGAGCCAGCAGTGTGCCCTGGGGCTGAGAGAGACAATGGGATCCTGGGGGCATCAGGAGGAGTGTGGGCAGCAGGTGACAGGAGGG
Organism: Laterallus jamaicensis coturniculus; assembly: GCA_022605575.1. Taxonomy (NCBI): domain Eukaryota; kingdom Metazoa; phylum Chordata; class Aves; order Gruiformes; family Rallidae; genus Laterallus; species Laterallus jamaicensis. The sequence goes on along the minus strand of JAKCOX010000049.1, from coordinate 4,530,117 downwards.
GATCCTCCCCCTCTGCTCTGCCCTGGGCAGGCCCCAGCTGGAGTGTTGTGTCCAGTGCTGGGCTCCCTGGGATCAAACAGCCAGGGATCTCCTGGAGAGAGTCCAGAGGAGGCTGAGGAGATGCTGAAGGGCCTGGAGCATCTCCCCTGGGAGGAAAGGCTGGGTGAGCTGGGGCTGTTCAGCCTGGAGAGAAGAAGACTCAGGGGGGACCTTATGAATGTCTCTCAATATCTGAAGGATGGGATGCAGGGGGAATGGCCAGCCCCTTCTCAGTGTCTGTGGGGACAGGACAAGGGGCAATGGCTACAAGTTGGAGCACAGGGAGTTCCACAGCAACCTGGGGAAGAACTTTTCCCCAGTGAGGGTGAGGGAGCCCTGGGACAGGCTGCCCAGGGGGTGTGGAGTCTCCTTCTCTGGAGAGATTCCAGCCCCATCTGGACACCGACCTGTGTGCCCTGTCCTAGGGACCCTGCTTTGGCAGGGGGTGGCACCCCAGGAGCTCTCAAGGTCCCTTCCAACCCCTCAATTCTATGATTCTATGATTCCAAAAATAAACCCTGAGGAGATGGGAAAGAAGCTGTGGGGTTTGTTTGGGGGTTTTGAGGGCTTTAGCAGCCAGGAAAAGCTGCTGTTCTACATGGAGATACACGTGGCACCAAACCCAGGAGACATCTCAGAAGAGGCTAAAATAATTCTCCTATCCCAGTCCTGGAGGGATGTTATCCTGTGCAGGCTCACCCACACCTTGATGTTGTCTCTGCCTTCAGGGGAAGGTGTTAGGACTGGGCAGCACCCTCAGCATGATGATCCACCCTCAGGCTCTCACCAGGCAAGGGCAGAGCCATTTGAAGGGCAGGGGAGAATCCAGTCTGTTTTCTCTGCTCACAGGGCAGCACTCCCTGAGTCTCCTTACAGCCTCAGCCTGGCATTCATGCTAGCAATAGAAACATCTCTTAAATTAGTAGTGCTAATCATCTACCCCTGCACCCCAGCCCTCCTTAAACAGGGCCAACACCCTGGCCTGATGCTGTTGCAAACCAGCCCTTGGTCACTGGGTACCACACAGGGCTGGAATCTCTGGGATGCTGCTGTGGGCACCAGTGGGGCTGTTCAAGAGCTGCTCTTAGGCCTTGGAGAGATGAGATGGTTGCTTAACCAGCCCCATTAACTAGATAGATCTTATTAATCATTTGCTAGAAAACTAACGCTCCCTCTTCTTCTTTTATTACAGCTGCCTAACTGCCCAGGGACTCAGACAATAACAGCTTGAGGAAGAGGAGGAGAGTGATGGTGAGTGTGTTTGGTGCCTGTACCCTGCTGTACCAGACACCTCATCAGATAAACAAGGAGAGTGTGACTGGGGTAGGGGCACAACAGGAAGGGCACTATCACTGTCCCTTTCCAGGGGGTGACATCACCCCTTATCTCTGCTTCCTCATACTAGAGGGGACTGACCCACCCATAGAGGCTTTTACATTTCAGGAGCTAATGGAAAATCCCATCAGATATTTAGTTCAAAGATCATTAATTGCTCCAGATGAACTTCCTGGGTGTGTTCTTCTTTTAGGGTTCAACCTCCAAGGTAGCCACCAATGTGGTAGTTATCCCTGTGCCCATCCTACATGAATGTTAAGCAATGTTTTGCTGATGCTTTTCATGGGAACAGGGAGAGTTTCATCAGAGAAACAAGACAGTTTCATCTGTCCCACAGAAATGCTGCTGGGCAGGAGGGCAGGGGAAACCTGCTTGTGAAATGGTGTTTGGAGCACAGAATCACAGCATCACAAGGTTGGAAAAGACCTTGAAGATCATCAAGTCCAACCAATCCCATCCTGAGCTAAACCAGATCCCTGAGCACCTCATCTCCCCTTTTTTAAACACATCCAGGGTGGGTAACTCAGCCCCTCCCTGGGCAGCCTGTGCCACAGCCCCACAGCTCTGCCAGGGAAGAACTTTTTCCCAATATCTAATCTGCCCCTGCCCTGGGGCAGCTTGAGCCCATTGCCCCTTGTCCCATCTCCTGTCCCCTGGCTGAAGAGACCATCCCCCACCTCTCTGCACCCTCCTGGCAGGGCAGGGGAGGTGGGGAGAAGGTCTCCCCTCAGCCTCCTCTTCTCCAGGCTCAACACCCCCAGCTCCCTCAGCTGCTCCTCAGAGGATTTGCCCTCCAGCCCCTTCCCCAGCCTGGTTGCCCTTCTCTGGACTCGCTCCAGGACCCCAATGTCCTTCTGATGCTGAGGAGCCCAGAACTGGACCCAGCACTCGAGGTGCAGCCTCCCCAGTGCCCAGCACAGGGGCACAATCCCCTCCCCAGACCTACTGGCCACACTGGGGCTGACACAAGCCAGGATGCCAATGGGCTTCCTGGGCACACTGCTGGCTCACGTTCAGCCTGCAGTCACCCAACACCCCCAGGTCCTTCTCTGCCTGACAGCTCTCCAGCCAGTCCCCCCAGCCTGTACCACACAGAGCAAAGCACTGTGCCTCCTGATGGGTTATGCTACAGGAAGGTGGCCCTTGGTTGCTGTGACAGAGGTGGGGAAGAGGGCTTAGGGAACAGCTTCTTCTGTGACTCATGTGGAAAACTGCTGGGAAGAAGCCCCAGCTGGCTTAACCACAGATTGCAGGCTGCCTGCCTTGAACTGGAAACCAGATACTCCATGTGCAGTGACACCACAATGGTTTCTTTTAAGCTGCATCCCTGTGGCTTATTTCTTATGGGCTGGGAAGCTCCTCTAGAACAGTTTCTCTGTAGGGTAGGCTGAAGTCTGATATAAAATAATTCATGTTTAGTGGGTGGACTTTGCTTGTTACCACTGTGTTTTGTGTCTTTTGATTTCTTTTTCTAAATTTGCCCCTACTGTATGTATGTATGTATATATGTATGCATCACTAATGCCTTTAGTAACTCCTCCTCTGTGGGTGTAGGCAACAATCAAGGGGATCTCGAGTTTCAGTGCTGAGCAAGAAGCACAGGCACTAAGGAAGGCTATGAAAGGACTTGGTAAGTTGGTTTCCCTCCACTGTTAAACCCTCTTTCCCCCTCCCTGCCCCAGCACTGGGGATGTTTTGCCCCATGGTTTGTTAGAGGGGAAGCCTGGCCCCTTGCATTGCCCTGTGAGGGCACCAAGAGGAATCACAGAGTCACCAGGGTGGAAAAGACCTTTGAGATCATTGAGTCCAACTGTGCCCATCCTCTACTAACCCACATCCCTGAGCACCTCATCTCCCTGTCTGTTAAACACACCCAGGGGTGGTGACTCAGCCCCTCCCTGGGCAGCCTGTGCCAGGGACCCAGAACCCTTTTGGGGAAGAACTTTTCCCCAGTGTCTGATCTGACCCAGCCCTGGCACAGCTTGAGCCCATTCCCCTTGTCCTGTCACTTGGGCAAAGAGCCCATCCCCCACCTCTCTGCACCCTCCTGGCAAGGCAGGGGAGGTGGGGAGAAGGTCTCCCCTCAGCCTCCTCTTCTCCAGGTTCAACACCCCCAGCTCCCTCAGCTGCTCCTCAGAGGATTTGCCCCCCAGCCCCTTCCCCAGCCTGGTTGCCCTTCTCTGGACTGGCTCCAGGGCCTCCATGTCCTTCTAGTAGTGAGGAGGAATTGAGCCACTTGATCAGGCTGAGACTTGAACCCTACTTGAAATCCAAGCCTTGGCCACAGAACCATCCTTAGTCAGGCCCTGTCTTGTCTCTCCTGCAGTACAGTGCTGCCATGCCACTGGCTGAGTCAAGGCACTTCTGTACATTGACCTTGTCCCCACTGCCATTGAAACTTGGGTCGTGTAAGGAACAGAAGATGGCTAATGGCAGGCTCTGGACCAGCCCAGAGCATGCTTCTGGTTCACAGAATCACACAATCCCCAGGTTGGAAAAGACCTTTTGAAGATCATCAAGTCCAACCATTCTCATCCTGTGCTAAACCATCTCCCTGAGCACCTCATCTCCCCTTTTGTGAAACACACCCAGGGTGGGTGACTCAACCACCTCCCTGGGCAGCCTGTGCCAGGCCCTGACAGCAATTCCTGTGCCATCATCCTGACTGATTTCCATTGCTTTCTTCCAGGCACAGATGAAGATGCCATCATTGAGGTTTTGACCAAACTGAATGTTTCCCAACGCCAGCAACTTCTGATCACCTATAAAAGCAGTATTGGCAGGGTAGGTGGTCCTCAGAGGTTAGTGACTGTGGCTGAAGAGACCATCCCCCACCTCTCTGCACCCTCCTGGCAGGGCAGGGGAGGTGGATGGGGAGAAGGTCTCCCCTCAGCCTCCTCTTCTCCAGGCTCAACACCCCCAGCTCCCCCAGCAGGAGATGCAGACAATTTGGGGGTTATATCACTTGAGTGAAATGAGGAGGGCATCCTTGTCTCCACAACAGTAAGGAGTGAGCTTTCCCTGGCCAAGTTTAGTTTGGTCTTCACAGAATCATAGAACACATTGGGTTGGAAGGGACCTTTAAAGGTCACCCACTCCAACCCCATTTAGTTTTGTTCACTTCAGAGTGGAGGGTTGGAGGCTGAAGCAAAGCAGTGAAGGAGTTCTTCCTGTTCTCAAAGGCTGCATATTCTCCCACCTCCTTTCTTCTCTCTCTGCCTTCTAGGATTTGATTGATGACTTGAAATCTGAGCTGAGTGGGAATTTTGAAAGGGTGATCATTGGTATGATGACTCCTACCACCTTGTACGACGTGCACGAGCTGAAGAGGGCTGTGAAGGTTTGCAACTCTTCCTTTTACATTGCTTAAGTCCTGGACAAGTTTGTATAACATGGCATAATGATAGATTTATTATTAACTTCTTATTATTGACTTAAAATCTATATAAACCTAGGTGCACATCAAAACATGTGTCATGAGTACGAGGGGAACTGGCCTCGGTGATGCTGAGGAGTGGCTGGGGGACCTGAGGGAGAGCATGAACAGGGCAGCAGTAGTGCAGTCTAAACCCAAACCAGTTCATCTGGGGGGGGGGTGCTCTGAGAAAAGCTGGGTCCTGGCCAGTCCCTGATCCCTTGTGCTCACTCCTGCAGCTCCAGGGTGTGTGAGGTTTCACAGTGAAGGCAACAGAGCCCTGGGACAGGCTGCCCGGGGTGGGGTGTAGAGGGATCTCCTGGAGACAATCCAGAGGAGGCTGAGGAGATGCTGAAGGGCCTGGAGCATCTCCCCTGGGAGGAAAGGCTGGGTGAGCTGGGGCTGTTCAGCCTGGAGAGAAGAAGACTCAGGGGGGACCTTATGAATGTTGATCAATATCTGAAGGATGGGATGCAGGGGAATGGCCAGCCCCTTTTCAGTGTCTGTGGGGACAGGACAAGGGGCAATGGCTGCAAGTTGGAGCACAGGGAGTTCCACAGCAACATGGGGAAGAACTTTTCCCCAGTGAGGGTGAGGGAGCCCTGGGACAGGCTGCCCAGGGGTCTGGAGTCTCCTTCTCTGGAGAGATTCCAGCCCCATCTGGACACCGACCTGTGCAGTATGAGCTGGGGAGCTGCTTTGGCAGGGGGTGGGACCCCAGGAGCTCTGGAGGTCTCTTCCCACCCCTGTGACTCTATGATTCTATGATAACCTCAGGCCTTGTCTTTGCAATTCCCCAGGGTGCAGGGACAGATGAAGGTTGCCTGATTGAAATCCTGGCTTCTCGCACTAACGAGGAGATTCGGCGCATTAATGAGAACTACAAAGTCCGTACGTAGTGCCAGCTGCAAGCCACCCTCTGACCCCCCCTGTGTGTGTGTGTGGAGGCTTGAAGAGGGAGGAGAAGGGTCTGCTAGCCTTGAAATGTGACACATCAGGCTGTATAAGGCTTCTCAGTCATCCAGAGAGAACCTCTGTGTTGGAGGAGGCAGGACAGCCTCACAGGCTTCACCCAGGAATTGAATCTGTGGGAATAAAATGGGTGGGCTGGTGGTGCCCACCAGTTGGGTGTCTGTCCATGTGTGGATCCATTCCCAATTTGATACTGGCTCTGCTTCTTCAGTTTGCATTGAATCATGGAATGTGTCAGGTTGGCAGGGACCTTTAGAGCCCATCTAGTCCCACCCTGCAGTGAGCAGGGACATCTTCACTAGAGCAGGTTGCTCAGAGCCCCATCAAGCCTGAGCTTGAGCATCTCCAGGGATGGGACCTTCACCTCATCTCTGAGCACCCTGTGCCAGTGATCCACCACCCTCAGAGTGAAGAATGCTTTCCTAATATCCAACCTCAATCTCCCCTTTTTGAGTTTAAAACCATCACCCCTTGTCCTCTTGGAGAGGGGTCAGAGGAGCCAGGGAGATGCTCAGAGGGCTGGAGCAGCTCCCCTCTGGAGAGAGGCTGAGGGAGCTGGGCTGGCTCAGCCTGGAGAAGAGAAGGCTGTGGGGGGACCTCATTGCAGCCTGCCAGTGCCTGAAGGGAGCAGAGGAACAGGAGGGGAATCAGCTTGTTCAAGGGCAGAGCCTGGCAGGACAAGGGGGCTGGAGTGAAGCTGGAGGAGGGAAGGGTTAGATTGGATCTTAGGGGGAAGTTCTGTGCAGAGAGAGTGGTGAGGGGCTGGAAGGGGCTGCCCAGAGAGGGGGTGGGTGCCCCGTGTCTGGGGGTGTTCAAGGCCAGGTTGGATGGGGCCTTGGGCAACCTTGTGTAGCTCCAGGCCTGAGGTTGGTGTCCCTGCCTGTGGCAGGGGGTTGGAGCTCTGTGACCCTTGGGGTCCCTTCCAACCCATGCCAGTCTATGATTCTATTGCTCCAAAACCTTGGGAACAGCTCTTCCCAGCTTTCTTATAGGCACCTTTCAGGGACTGGAAGGCTGCTCTAAGGTCCCCCCTGGAGCCTTCTCTTCTCCAGGCTGAATGGGATGGTTAGCCTGCTCTGGTGATGTTCAGACCCCCAACCACAGTTAGAAACCCACCCAGCTAATGACCAGCAGACATTGTGGGTAGTATCCAGGTTGTGGGCCCCTCACTAACAGACATTGTGTCTCTGCTCTTGCTAGAATATGGCTGTAGCCTTGAGGAGGACATTACCTCTGACACATCTTCCATGTTTCGAAGGGTCCTTGTGTCCCTTGCCACGGTAAGTCCAGCCTGAGGGAGATGGAAACAGGGCTGAGTCCTCCTCCTGCTGATAGACACACCTCTCACTCCAGAGATGAGGTGTTGCAGGCTGGCTTTAACTTCACTTATCTTGCATTTCACCTCACCCTTGTTTCACACCCAGCTTCTGCAGGGACTTCTCCCTGCAGCTGGGCTCTGGGTATCCATTAATGCCACATGCTCTTTTTAAAATGCCCCAGTTAAAGTGGATTGCTGCTGCAATGAAGCCCAAATCCCACCCAACCTGTATCTTGTGGTATTTATAAGCTACTATTTAATCTGAAGGACCCCATTATTCATTGCCAGTAACTGGAGTTGGGTGGGGAATTGCAGGAATTGCTTGTGTGCTTGCTCTGTTGAGGGAAAAAATGTGGGTTTCATCCTTGTATCTCTTCAGGGAAGAAGAGATGAGGGAAGCTATGTGGATGATGCCCTTGCTCAGCAAGATGCTCAGGTGTGTAGCAGGTTTTTTTCCTTGCAAGAACTGTCTGCTCTTGTACATGTGATGTGTGGTGAGTCCCTGCTGCTTCTAGACCTTGTTTTGTTCCCCAAGGCAGAGCTGTCAGCCTGAAGCTGTGCTAGACTGCAGCACACCAGGTGAAGGCTTGGGCTCTCTTCTCAGTTTTGACCCTTAAAGAAGCTTCCTCACTGTTCTGACTCAGCTGGTGACATGGGGGTAGTGGATCCTGCCTCCTTTGTGACTCTGGTGAGGGGTCTCTAGGCAGGCTGAGCATTTGAGAGGGGAGATGATGTCTCAGTTGAGAGTTGCTGTGCTTGGTTAGTGTTTGTTGGAAAATATCTGGGATTTAGAGAAGCCACCAAGAAAGCAAAAATCTCATATTTATGTACACCTGGTCTTCTCAGCCTTACTTGGTTCACAATGTCTTCCAGTGCCTGTATGAAGCTGGGGAGAAGAAATGGGGAACAGATGAAGCACAATTTATGACCATCCTCTGTACAAGGAACAGATGCCACCTACTAAGAGGTAGGACCCTTTTTTTTTTCTCCTTATTTGAGGATGATACTTTTCCAGGAGCTTTGTACTTGTCCATTAACTGATCATGAGCTCTTCCTGAGGCAGGAGGTATCCTGGAGTCCAAACACATTCAATTTTTTAAAGCCCTTTATTCCCTTCTGAGCCAAAAAGGGACCTGATGGGCTCTGGAGGTCCCTTCCAACCCCTGTGACTCTGTGACTCTGTGATCTATGATCTCACTCCCTGACTCTTCCTCCTAGTTTTTGATGTGTACAGAGGGATTGCCAATAAGGACATAGCAGACAGCATTAAATCTGAGATGTCAGGAGACCTTGAAGATGCTTTGCTGGCTGTGGGTGAGTTCCCTGCTTTAAAACTTCATCTACAAAGTCACTGCATAATTAAAGCTGCTGTATCTCACCCTGGCTGGGTGTCGACACGGCTTCAGGAGGCAGATACTGTTTGTCTATTCTGCAAGCCAGTGTTGTAACTCTTGGCAGATGCAGTGGGATGAGGAAACTCTGGGACAGTCAGCTTTTCCAGACGCTTTAGTAGCTGACACTTACCATCAGGGGGCATTAAAGCCTTAAAGAAAACAGGATTCCATGTGGAGACATCAATTTACAGCTCTGGCTGTGGGTGTCAGCGTTGCACTTGCTGCTTGTTGGCCCAGGACATGTTACAGAATAAGCATCTCCACTGAGAAAGGGCTGGAAAGGTTTGGAATGCCTTCTCCTTCAGCTTCACTGATCTTAATTCCTGTCTCTTGTCTCCCTTACAGTAAAGTGTGTGAGGAATAAACCTGCATATTTTGCTGAAAGACTGTACAAATCCATGAAGGTAAAAGAACTTTTCATAGAACCATAGAATCACAGAGTGTGTTGGGTTGGAAGGGACATTGAGAGCCCATCTGGTCCCACCCCTTTGCAGTGAGCAGGGACATCTTCACTAGATCAGTCTCCCCATCAAACTTGACCCTGAATATCTCCAGGGATGGGGCCACCACTGCATCTCTGGGTGACCTGTTTTGGTGTGAGGTTGTGACTTTGTTTTTCTTCTTGCCTCTCCATGCTTGAGTCAGTAGTGTGACAGCAATCACTAGGCAGAGAGAAACCTGGTAACTGAGGGGGGGGATAAAGTCTGAGCATTTACACATCCAACTTTTCCCTCAAGGAGCTCAGAGCAATGTTCTTGCTGCTAGTGGAGCACTCTGCTAATGTAAAAATCCTGGAATCACAGAATCACAGGGGTTGGAAGGGACCCCCAGAGCCCATGGGGTCCAACCCCCTGCCAAAGCAGGGTCCCTAGGACAGGGCACACAGGTCGGTGTCCAGATGGGGCTGGAATCTCTCCAGAGAAGGAGACTCCACACCCCCTGGGCAGCCTGTCCCAGGGCTCCCTCACCCTCACTGGGGAAAAGTTCTTCCCCAGGGTGCTGTGGAACTCCCTGTGCTCCAACTTGCAGCCATTGCCCCTTGTCCTGTCCCCACAGACACTGAGAAGGGGCTGGCCATTCCCCTGCATCCCATCCTTCAGATATTGAGAGACATTCATAAGGTCCCCCCTGAGTCTTCTTCTCTCCAGGTTGAACAGCCCCAGCTCACCCAGCCTTTCCTCCCAGGGGAGATGCTCCAGGCCCTTCAGCATCTCCTCAGCCTCCTCTGGACTCTCTCCAGGAGATCCCTGGCTGTTTGATCCCAGGGAGCCCAGCACTGGACACAACACTCCAGCTGGGGCCTGCCCAGGGCAGAGCAGAGGGGGAGGATCCCCTCCTGTCACCTGCTGCCCACACTCCTCCTCATGCCCCCAGGATCCCATTGTCTCTCTCAGCCCCAGGGCACACTGCTGGCTCATGGCCACCCTGTCACCCCCCAGCACCCCCAGCTCCTTCTCCACACAGCTCCTCTCCAGCAGCTCCCCCCAGCCTGTCCTGATTCCAGCAGTTCTTCCTCCCCAGGGGCCAGACTCTCCACTGGCTGTTGTTGAACCCCATCTGGTCTCTCCCTGCCCAGCTCTCCAGCCTGGCCAGGGCTCTGGATGGCAGCGCAGTGTCCTGCCTGGCAGCCACACTGATGAGGAATGGATCCCATGGAAGACCAAGCACTAGAACCTTTGTGCCCCTCACTGAGTTATCCTAAAGGCTTCCTCACTGTTGGTTTGTTTCTTTAGGGCTTGGGAACAGATGACAACACACTGATCCGAGTGATGGTGTCCCGCTCTGAAATAGATATGCTGGATATCAGGAGGGAATTCCTCACCATGTATGGGAAATCACTCTACTCCTTCATTAAGGTGAGATCTTCAGGGTTAGAAATGAAGTGTGGGGTTTGTTAAGCAGCTCAGAGGAGACAGATCCAACCCCTCTTGGGCATTTTGGAGGAGCTGGAATTGAAGAGGCTTTCCATTTACGTACTGCAAATGTTCCTGAATGTTCTTAGCTCTTAAATTGCCTTGAGAGGATATGAACCCCACAACAAAGTGTTGGAAAGGATCCAGTTTTGCATAGAGGTGGAAACCTCACTGTTTTGCTTTTTTCTTTCTAGGGAGACTGCTCAGGAGACTATCGGAAAGTTCTGCTCAGGCTCTGTGGTGGGGAGGATTGAAGGAGTCCTGTTGTCCTGCCTGGGTGATAGGAAGCAGCTGAGCATTAAGGATTTCTGCCTGATTCTTCCCAAATACCTTATCAATCACTAAAAGCATTGACTTGGGTTAGTTGATAGCAACCCTTTTGATCTGCTTTTATGCTTGGAGCACCCATTTGTCTCCTGGTTGAGCAAATGAAGCCCTTTTTAAACAGGATGCTGCAACCAAATATATAAAAAGCCAAATTGTTTCCTGATGAGCTGTCCCTTTGCACTCACCAGCCAGACCTCACTGCCTGAAGCAGCCTGGGGTGGGAGAGGAAAAATGAACCCCAGCAATACATGGAGGATGCAGCACGCAAGCTTGCTTCAGGTCTTTGCAAGATAATTAAACCATGACTTAATTGTTTGAATCACAAGTCTGTTTAGGGCTCAGCTTGCCCTCTGGTAGCAGGGAGCACTGGCAGCCTGTATGTTGCCTGTAGATCTGTAGGTAGGGAAGATGTCACTGGTGATACCAGAAGAAACTCTGCCTGGTTACAGGCCAGCCCTGTACTCTTGGCCTGTCCTCCTTGCCTTGTGGGAGTATGAATCATGCTGTTACAGCTCCTTTCCCTGGGTAAAGTGATGCTGTTAAACAGTGCTGCTTAAGGGGTGTCTCATCCCCCAAAATGCATCTCCTCAGCACTCCCTGGGGCTTTGGGCTGGGCCACATTGTCCTGGGGTAGCACATCACATCTCACCAGTGCTGGTCAGAGCCCCCTGTAACACTCTGGGGCTGCTGTGGGGGGTGCAACCCAGCAAAACACCATCGTTTGAGGGTCCAGATTTTGTGCCTGTGCCTGACTTGGACTTCAAACGACCCTCCAGATGGGGCTTTCGCCCAGGCCCCACAGCACTGCTGGGAGGACCTGTGGATCTGCCTGAGGGTGGAAAGGCTCTTCAGAGGGGTCTGGCCAGGCTGGATCCAGGGGCTGAGACCAGCAGTCACAGCATGTCCAGGCCCTATGCTGCAGTCTTGGCATGCCCAGGGCGCCATGCTGCAGTCACAGCATGCCCGGTGCCCGGTGCTGCAGTCACGGCATGCCCAGGGCCTGGTGCTGCAGTCATGGCGTGTGCAGGGCCCCATGCTGCAGTCACGGCCTGCCTGGGGCCTGGTGCTGCAGTCATGGCATGCCCGGGGCCTGGTGCTGCAGTCACGGCATGCCCAGGGCCTGGTGCTGCAGTCATGGCATGCCTGGGGCCCGGTGCTGCAGTCATGGCCTGCCCAGGACCTGGTGCTGCAGTCATGGCATACCCGGGGCCCGGTGCTGCAGTCACGGCATGCCCGGGGCCTGGTGCTGCAGTCATGGTGTGTGCAGGGCGCCATGCTGCAGTCACGGTATGCCTGGGGCCTGGTGCTGCAGTCATGGCATGCCTGGGGCCTGGTGCTGCAGTCACGGCATGCCCAGGGCCCCATGCTGCAGTCATGGCATGCCCAGGGCCTGGTGCTGCAGTCATGGCATACTCGGGGCCCGGTGCTGCAGTCACAGCTTGTGCAGGGCCTGGTGCTGCAGTCACGGCATACCCGGGGCCCCATGCTGCAGTCACGGCATGCCTGGGGCCTGGTGCTGCAATCATGGCATGCCCAGGGCCCCATGCTGCAGTCACGGCATACCCGGGGCCTGGTGCTGCAGTCACGGCGTGTGTAGGGCCTGGTGCTGCAGTCACGGCATGCCCAGGGCCCCATGCTGCAGTCATGGTGTGTGCAGGGCCCAGTGCTGCAGTCATGGCATACCTGGGGCCCGGTGCTGCAGTCACGGCAGGTCTGGGGCCTGGTGCTGCAGTCACAGCGTGTGTAGGGCCTGGTGCTGCAGTCGTGGCGTGTGTAGGGCCTGGTGCTGCAGTCATGGCATGCCCAGGGCCCAGCTCTGCTGCCTGCAGCGAGACGTGGATGCAGAGAGTCCCTGGTTATCTCATGGTTCCTGCAGAGCAAGCACAGCTCACAGGAGGTGGGTTTGGCATTGCCAGGATCCTGGGGAACCCCAGCTGCAGCAACAACATCCCAGCCTAAAGCACCCTGGACCCTTCCGGTGCAGCATCTCATGCAGCCTGGAGCATCCTGGCACCTCTGAGGGGAGGTCCTGGGGGGACACAGCTCACTGTCCCTCTCCATGGCAAGGGAGCTTCCCTGAGCCTTCCCCATAGGTGGATTCCCACTGGGATGGAGATCAGTGTTTGCTCTGCGACAACACCTTATCGGCAACCTTTAACCCTGTTTGCTCAGACCCTCTGGCCATTGGGCTCCTGGGCCCTGGCTCCCCCCAGGACAAGGTACGTGGCTGGGGTGTGTGGTGCTGGCTCAGCACGTACAGCAAGCAGGGCAGCCAGCAAGTCTCCACCAAGCCAGAGCACATCCTGATCCTGCAGCCAGGGCCCAGTGATGGAGACCGGTGATGACACGGAGGAGATCCCACATCCACTGTTGCTGAGCAGGTTCCAGCTCTCCGAGGAGTATGGCTTCCTTCTTCCCAGTCCTCTGGTAGGAGATGGCTGTGCCAACACGTCTTAGTGTCATGAGAGACAGAGAACTGAAAAATAGAGGGGTTGGTGAGCAGCTTTCTGGCTGGGTTTCAATTTAATGCTGCTCTATAACAGTTTATAGAATGCAAGGAGGAATGCAGGAGATACTTTAGCTTGGGCAGTTTCATAGGACAGACCCCTCACTGTAAAGGTTGTTAGACTGCCTACAGCAAGTGGCACAAGGGAGAGAAGAAGGAGCTTTGCAATTCTCATGCTGGCCTTGGCTTTACAGGGTCTTGGGGAGCACAAGGGGAGCGATCAGACTGCAGATCTCCTGTGCTGAAAGCAGTGCTCTTTATCACTGGGCTCACTTTACAGTGGGAGTGCTCAGGGACAGGCACAGACTTGTTTGTTATCCCTTCATTCACAATCCTGCAGGCTGGTATTACAAGAGGGGGGAACCAGACAAACCTTTAGCCATGATATGCAAGGCTGGATAGATGCTGGGAGCCTGGGCTGGTGGTATCTGCTGCCCTCCCTTCTCACAGGGCTGCAAAACCTGGGAAAACCTCTGCAAATGCAGTGGTGTGGGATGGGGAAGGAACCCCTCAGCCAGGCTATGTCCATCACAGCCCTCCCTGGGGCTGCCCAGCTCAGTGATGAGTCACAGCCTCTTCCATGTGTATCCCTGTCTTCCGTTGCTCCCCCACTTCTCTTTCACTCACCACACCCCACCAGCCCCCCAGATTTCACCCCTGGACTCATCCCTCAGTCCCAGGCTGCTCAGGAAGCAGGGGAAGAGACACAGCCTTGCAGCACTGTGTGCAGTAACAGCCCTTCTTCCCTCCCTCTCCCCAAGACAGAGCTGCCGGCACCCTACGGTCCCTGGATGGAGATTGCCCACGACCTGCCCCAGCTGATCACAAGCCATCGGCTCCGCTCACAAGTTCAGCAGGTACCTGTGTCATCTCTTCTGCTCTGAGACTCTCAAACCTTGGTCTGACACAGCGGTGTCAGAGAATCAGAGAATCCCAGACTGGGCTGGGTTGGAAGGGACCCCAAGGGTCACAGAGCTCCAACCCCCTGCCACAGGCAGGGACACCAACCTCAGGCCTGGAGCTACACAAGGTTGCCCAGGGCCCCATCCAACCTGGCCTGGAACACCCCCAGACACGGGGCACCCACCCCCTCTCTGGGCAGCCCCTTCCAGCCCCTCACCACTCTCTCTGCAAAGAACTTCCCCCTGATATCCAATCTAACCCTTCCCTCCTCCAGCTTCACTCCATCCCCCTTGTCCTGCCAGTCTCTGCCCTTGAACAAGCTGATTCCCCTCCTGTTCCTCTGCTCCCTTCAGGCACTGGCAGGCTGCAATGAGGTCCCCCCACAGCCTTCTCTTCTCCAGGCTGAGCCAGCCCAGCTCCCTCAGCCTCTCTCCAGAGGGGAGCTGCTCCAGCCCTCTGAGCATCTCCCTGGCTCCTCTGACCCCTCTCCAACAGCCCCACATCTTTCTTGGGTTGGGCCCCAGCTCTGGACACAGGATCCAGCTGGGGCCTCCCCAGGGCAGAGCAGAGAGGGACAATCCCCTGAACGCACTGAACAGCAAACCAACAGCAAAGCCACATCCTCAGCAAGGGCTCAGGAACCAGTTCTACCCCACACAGAAGCAAAGGCTTTGTGTTGGCACAGAAATAACTCCCATGGCACATCCCAGGTCCCACTGGCCACCCAAGGCCTTGAGGGCTGGAGCACAGCGTGCAGTGGCAGGGGAAACCCTCCAAATGCCACAAGAGCCCTGGCTCATCCTGTCCCTGCTACACGCTGAGGAGCTCAACCATGCCAGGAGCTCAGCCATGCCAGGAGCTCAGCCATGCCAGGAGCTCAGCCAGGAGCCCCCCAGCCCAGCTGGACCCCCTTGGCACACAGGGTCAGCCACTCTCCAGTGCATCCCAGTGTAAGGGAGAGTAACATCCTGCAGGTCGTGTCTATGCTCACAAACCAGCAACAGCAAAGCAGTAGCAAACCCTACAAGGGTGGGGATGATGACAGAGGCTTGTAGGGAGACAGCAAAGGGGGGGGGGGGGCACCAGGAGGGGGTCTCCCCAGCTAACATGACCCACAGTGCCCCTTGCTTTCCTTGACAGATGCCTCAGCTGAGTGCCCGGCACCTCCGAGGGCGTGAGGAGCTGCACTTGGCACATCTGGTGCTCAGCTTCATCACCATGGGCTACCTCTGGCAGGAGGGAGAGGAGGGCACTGTGAAGGTAAAAGCAACATGGAACAAGTTCTCCTGCTCCTTAGGATCTGATTCTGCTCCCCTGGGACTTATCCCATGGGAGCAGAGCCCCTTATCCTGAGGCTGCAGCAGGAGGGTGACCTACCCCCTGCCTGACCTGAGGACCATCCTGACAGTGTTTCTCCTGTGCTTTGTGCCCTTCAGGTCCTGCCCCGAAATCTTGCTGTCCCCTTCTGGGAGGTGTCCCAGGCCCTTGGCCTCCCACCCATCCTCAGCCACGCAGACTTTGTGTTGGCCAACTGGAGGAGGAAGAACCCCAACGGGTACATGGGCAAATGCCAGCAGACCAAGCACAGCTCTTCCTGCAGTTGGGGTGGCAGTGATGAGCCCCAGCAGGTCCCATCCAGCACAAGGGGGACAAACAGCTCCCAAACTACTTCTGTTCTGCCAAAAAACCTTTGGCTAAACCATCACTGGGGGCCTGTCTCACAGTGAAGAGCTGGGCAAGGGTCTTGCCAAGCAGGGAGGAGAGTGATACTCTCAGGGGCTGCAGCTGTGGATGCAGACATGGTACCCAGTGGGGACTGGGTGCCTCTAGGAGCATCCTTCTTCCTGGGGACAGTGCTTCCCATGGGCCAGGGAGCTCATTTGTCCCCCCATGGAGCACAGTCTGTTACTGAGTTATTTATAACATCTCTCTTTCTCCTTTTCTTGTCCATGTGTTGGCAATAACCAAACTGCCTTCAGGCCTCTGGAAATGGAGTAAGTATTTAAGATGCTTATTTATTTTCTAAGAGTATTAGTTTTGTTTCAATTGGCTTAGCACTCCAGCACTGCAGGGCTCTGCTTAGCTCAACCTACCTCTTGATAGATGAGCACAACAGCAACAGCTCAGCCTTTGGCATGCAACTGGTACTGCAACAAGAGCAAAGTGCTGTAACCATGGCTGAGCCATGGGCTGCTCCTGTCCATGAAGAACCTGGCCATCATGGGCCAGACCTTTAGCCCAGCAAGTGCACAGGGAGGAAGAGTGTGGATGCTCCTAAAGCAGAGCAGCCCCCATCCCAGCCCACCATTTGGTGGCCAGCAGGGCCAGGGAGGGGATTGTCCCTCTCTGCTCTGCCCTGGGGAGGCCCCAGCTGGATCCTGTGTCCAGAGCTGGGGCCCAACCCAAGAAAGATGTGGGGCTGTTGGAGAGGGGTCAGAGGAGCCAGGGAGATGCTCAGAGGGCTGGAGCAGCTCCCCTCTGGAGAGAGGCTGAGGGAGCTGGGCTGGCTCAGCCTGGAGAAGAGAAGGCTGTGGGGGGACCTCATTGCAGCCTGCCAGTGCCTGAAGGGAGCAGAGGAACAGGAGGGGAATCAGCTTGTTCAAGGGCAGAGCCTGGCAGGACAAGGGGGATGGAGTGAAGCTGGAGGAGGGAAGGGTTAGATTGGATCTTAGGGGGAAGTTCTGTGCAGAGAGAGTGGTGAGGGGCTGGAAGGGGCTGCCCAGAGAGGGGGTGGGTGCCCCGTGTCTGGGGGTGTTCAAGGCCAGGTTGGCTGGGGCCCTGGGCAACCTTGTGTAGCTCCAGGCCTGAGGTTGGTGTCCCTGCCTGTGGCAGGGGGTTGGAGCTCTGTGACCCTTGGGGTCCCTTCCAACCCAGCCCAGTCTATGATTCTATGATCCCCTTCTGCTCCATGCCAGCTCATCTCTTCCCCAGGGGACAGGCTCTGCAGCCAAGAGGGTTTTGCTCCAAGGGCTCAGTATCTCCTAGGATGAGGGGATACTGTATCTCCTAGGGTGTGGGGAGACCTTGAGCAAGCCCCCTCCTAACTGAGCTTGTACTTGGCTGGTCACCCCTGCAGGAACCTGGACACCATCATCTCACTGCCTGGGGGAGAGAGCCTGCGAGGCTTCATCCTTGTCACCTTCCTGGTTGAGAAGGCAGCTGTGCCTGGGATTAAGGTAGGGTACCCCTGGGACCCAGCCAGGATGTGTGTGCCATCCCTCCTGCTGTATCCTGTAGTTCTTTGCTCACCTGGAAAGCACCTGCAGAACTGCACCCAAGAGGGGCACCCATCCCTGCATGCCTGTTTGCTGGCTGGGGAAAGGGCAGAGCTGGCCTGGGTGACATGGAGCATTCACAGCTGCTGCACAGGGATGTCCCAGCCCCTCTCCACCCTTCATGCTCCCTCTCCTCTCCGCTCCCAGGCAATCGTTCAGGCCATCCGTGCCCTCCTGCAGCTGGATGAGGATGCCCTGCACAAAGCCCTGCAGGAGCTGGCAGAGGCCATCAGGGACATGAGCCAGGCCTTGAAAAGGATGCACGGTAACAGCAGCCTTCAGCCAGAGGGCAGCCTTGTGTGCTGCCATCACTCTGTGTGCTTCAGCTCATCGGCTGCACCAGCGCACACCCCCCTCTGCTTGGCCCACACAGCATCTCTGGAGGGATGGAGTGGGAGGAGGTGGGACACACCGGGGAGTGGGGGGGCTGTTGAACACCCAAATAGCCCCGGGGTAAAAGCCTGGGGTGCTCTTAGGATGCTCTGAGCACCAATGCTGTGCTGAGCTCACTGCAGGGAGGTGGGCACACCATGGGATATGTGCTGACCCCTCCTTCTGGGTCCTTCTCAGCACAGGTTGCCTCCAGCCATGGTGGGGTGGGAGGCTGGGGAGCAGTGCTGCGTGGGAAAGGCTGAGGCAGTGGGGCAGAGTGCCTCCTGCCTGCAGTAACCTCTCTGATCTGCTTTCCTCCCAGACCATGTGGATCCAGCAGTATTTTACACCGTGATCCGGATCTTTCTCTCTGGGTAAGTGCAGCACCTTTCCACCCAAACCCACCCATGGCAGCAGCTCCTGGGCCTGCAGCAAGCAGGGGATGTGCTGGGAAGGGACACACAGGGCAGGGCTCCCTGGGGTGGTGCTGAGTCTAGTAGTGATGATCCCCAAGGGTGACACAGTCCTGCCACCCTCGAGGGAGTGAGTTCCCATGTGCTTGATCCTCCTGTGCAGAGCCAGAGCCCCTGGGCAAGGACCATGGCAGTAGGGCTGGGTGTCTGCCCCCCCAGCTCCTCACCCCCACACAGTCTCTGTGCTGCAGCAGCTTGTGGTTGTGCAGAAACAACTCCCTCCTGCTCTTGGCCCCAATGGAGAGAGGAGGAGACTCTGCACAGCATACACACAGAGCCACAGGCAGCCTCTTTCCCTTGTGCCTTAAGGAAACACCTGGAACAAGCCTCTTGCTGTTGCACCATTACAACTCCATTCATTCAGAAAACTCCATTCCCCCCCCAACCAAATACTGAAGAGAGTCAGTTGGGCAAGGCAGAAACCCAGGAAGGAGAGCCCAGTGCTGTGGGTTTGCCATCCCACCTCTTCCCTGTGGGGCCATGAGCATCCTCAGCTGTTCTGCTCCTGGGCTTCTTGGGGGGGAGTGGGGGTTCTATTTCTGTTTCTCTTCAGCATTCCTAAATCAAAAGGCTCCAAGCATCTTGATTAGGTCTCTCTCCTCTTTTTTTTTTAATCCAAGCTGACCTTGTCTTGATGGTCATCAGCCTAGAAAAACATGCCTTTTCAATCCCCTTCTGCTTATAAGAACTTCCCACTAGTAGAGGTTACTATAAATACAGCCCTGGGAGAGCTAAAAATATGATGGTATTTTCTAATGAATCTATTTTTTCCCCCTCTACATTTGGTACAAAATCTGCTCCAGCCATCAAACAGCCTTAGCAGCCAGCACCAAAACCTTCATGAACTGGTGCATTCTTCAGAAGGTCAAGAGATATTTTTATGCCAGGCACATTATCTCTCTGAAATTCTAAATTCCTCTTCCCATTTAGCCATTTATTTGGGTTTTTTTGGCCCAAACAGGAGCATAAAACCAGATGACAGGGGCTGGGAGTTAATGGCACAAGGGAGAGGGAAGGCTGTGATGTTGCCCAGTTTCTGGGCTTGCTGAGGACAAGCAGCTTTATGAGAGGGAGGAAATCACCTTCCAGGCTTGTTCTCTGCTGAGATAAAAGAAAGGCAGGCTGTCCTGCTCTGTCTTGAAAGGCATCATCTCAAGAGTAACAAGAGCAGGCACACTCCCAGGGTTCAGAAGAGTGTATGGGCAAGGGCAACCTGACTTGGAATGGTCCCTGGGATTTCCAGGAATGAATGCCTTAGCTGCTGCTAATTGCACTTTTCCTAGACAAGGGACCCCCCCTTGCACACCCAGAGCAGCTCTGAGTGTGCAAACACACCCTCACCCCAAGCCAGGATCTGACTTGGAGGTGGAGATGCAGCTGTGGCAGAGGGGAGTGTGTCCTGGGATGGTGCTGTAGGGGGCTCACCAGCCCCATGGGGTGCTCACCAACCCCATGGGGTGATCATCAGGCCCCTGGGGTGCTCACCAACCCCATGAGGTGCTCACCAGCCCCTGGGATGCTCACCAGCCCTGTGGGGTGCTCACCAACCCCATGGGGTTCTCACTGACCCTGTGAGGTGCTCAACAGCCCCATAGGGTGCTCACCAGCCCCATGGGGTGCTCACCAACCCCATGGAGTGCTCACCGACCCTGTGGGGTGCTCACCAGCCCTGTGGGGTGCTCACCAATCCCGTGGGGTGCTCATCAGGCCCCTGGGGTGCTCATCAGGCCTCTGGGGTGCTCACCAACCCTGTGGAGTGCTCACCAGCCCCTGGGGTGCTCACCAGCCCCATGGGGTGCTCACCAACCCCATGGAGTGCTCACCAACCCTGTGGGGTGCTCAGCAGCCCCGTGGGGTGCTCACCAACCCCGTGGGGTGCTCATCAGCCCCTGGGGTGCTCACCAGCCCCATGGGGTGCTCACCAGCCTTGTAGGGTGCTCACCAACCCTGTGGGGTGGTCATCAGCCCCCTGGGGTGCTCACCAGCCCCGTAGGGTGCTCACCAACCCTGTGGGGTGCTCAGCAGCCCCATGGGGTGCTCACCAAGCCCCTAGAACAATCCCTGGCTGCCAAGGAAAGGATGATCAAGGATTTCTCCCTGCACCCATGGCCTTGCCATGCTCCCTTGGCACAGTGTTTGATTGCTGAGTTTATCTCACATTTGAGGACAGCTGACAAGGCTGGGGGAGGAGGAGGAGGAGGAGGAGAAGGGTCAGGAAGGTTTTGGCTCAATCCTGTCAGCCCAGGGTCCCTTCTCACAGCTCCCCCACCCCTGTTATCAGCCATCCTGAGGTCATTCCATGCCTGACTGCCATGTCTTGCTGCTCAGCTGGAAAGATAACCCTGCCATGCCTGATGGGCTGATCTATGAAGGTGTCTCTGACCAGCCCATGGCTTACTCAGGAGGGAGCGCAGCACAGAGCACCATCCTTCATGCTTTTGATGAGTTCCTGGGGATACAGCACAGCAAGGAGAGCAGTAAGTCACATGCTTTTCCCTTCTTCCTAAGCAAAGAAACAATTCCCACCCCATACCCAGCTCTGAGAGCTGACAGGACACATGCCACCCATCATACCCTCACAAAACCCTCACAGAGCCTGGCAGGGATCTGAAGGGCTGCCTGGAGGAAGTCTATAAAAGAGCTTTTGGCAGGCACAGCCTCAACTCTAGTCATTCCCAGCTGGACAAAGTCCTTTTTTTAAGAGTGTCAACTTTTTATGGAGGTTATATATGGGAACAGAGCTGAGGGAGCAGAGCACCACCAGCATCCTGCCAGGAATTTAGCTCATCCATTCACATAGCTTCACATTAGACTGGTCCACAGCAGAATATATTTATCAGAAATTAGCCAAAGCACTCTAATAACAGGGAAAAAAAAAACCCCTGAAACTGAGACTAAGGGCTAAATCCTGCCTTTTAGAGTTAAAAAAACAACCCTAATGGAGCTCTGACCTAATAGGGAGTTTTCTTTCTCACTTAATTGGAGGCAGTGAGACAGAACAGGGTGGGAGGCTGGTGGGTCCATCCAGCACAGTGGTCCCTGAAGACCATGCCAGCACTAGTGCTGAGGTCCAGCCACTTAGTGGCTGGACCTCAGCACTAGTGCTGGCATGGTCTTGCATGGTCTGGCATGCTCCAGGGTGCTCTAACCTCCTTGCCCACAGCTTATTTCTACCTTTGCTGGTGTCTTGCAGCTGCTTTCCTGCACAGGATGAGGAACTACATGCCCCCAGCCCACAGAGCCTTTGTGGAGGAGATTGGTCGTGCCCCCTCCCTGAAGCAGCACGTGTTGTCCTCTGGTGATGGAAGGCTCTGCGCAGCTTTCAATCAGTGCATCTCTGAGCTGGCAGACTTCAGGTCCTACCACATCACTATTGTCACCAAATATATCACCCTGGCAGCAGCCAAAGTCAAAGCTGGGCAGGGAGGCAGAGTGGGGGTGTCCATGGGGAAGCCTCCATCTGCACTGGAAGCTCAAGGGACAGGTGGGTCCCACATCTTCAGCTTTCTGAAGAGCGTCAGGGATACGACCAAGGAAGGGATGATCAGTGCCTGACTTGCCCTGAGTGCTTGCAAGGCACTGCTCAGAGTGGGTGCAGGAGGCCAGGTGAGTAGGGGGTGTGTGTCCCCCCAGCACAGGGGCCAAACCCCAACTGCAGTGACCTTCACTGAAAGCCTCCTGTCAGCAGCACCCTTCCCATTCCTGGGACTCAGACACTTTGGGAATGCACTTTGGGTTGTCAAATCATAGAATCATGGGCTGAGCTGGGTTGGGAGGGACCCCAAGGGTCACAGAGCTCCAACCCCCTGCCACAGGCAGGGACACCAACCTCAGGCCTGGAGCTACACAAGGTTGCCCAGGGCCCCATCCAACCTGGCCTGGAACACCCCCAGACACGGGGCACCCACCCCCTCTCTGGGCAGCCCCTTCCAGCCCCTCACCACTCTCTCTGCAAAGAACTTCCCCCTAATATCCAATCTCAGCTTTCCTTCCTTTAGCTTTAATCCATCCCCCTGTCCTGCCATTGTCTGTCCTTTTAACAAGTTGAATCCCCTCCTGCTTACAAGCTCCCAGAGCGATGTTGTTGATGACCCCTGGAAGGCATGCAGTGTGTGCAGCACCATTCCCTGGCACTGGGGTGGATGTGTGCAACATCCTTCCCTGGCACTGGGATGGGCACAGCATCCTTCCCTGGCACTGGGATGGGTGCAGCATCCTTCTGTGGCACTGGGATGGGTGCAGCATCCTTCTGTGGCACTGGGATGGATGGGTGCAGCATTCTTCTGTGGCACAGGGATAGGCACAGCACCCTTCCCTGGCACTGGGATGGATGGGTGCAGCATCTTCCCCTGGCACTGGGATAGGCACAGCACCCTTCCCTGGCACTGGGATGGATGGGTGCAGCATCCTTCCCTGGCACTGGGATGGATGGGTGCAGCATCCTTCCCTGGCACTGGGATAGGCACAGCATCCTTCTGTGGCACTGGGATGGGTGCAGCATCCTTCTGTGGCACTGGGATGGGTGCAGCATCCTTCTGTGGCACTGGGATGGGTGCAGCATCCTTCTGTGGCACTGGGATGGGCGCAGCACCCTTCCCTGGCACAGGGATGGGTGCAGCACCCTTCCCTGGCACTGGGATGGATGGGTGCAGCACCCTTCCCTGGCACTGGGATGGATGGGCACAGCATCCTTCCGCGGCACTGGGATGGGTGCAGCATCCTTCCGTGGCACTGGGATGAGTGCAGCATCCTTCCCTGGCACTGGGATAGGCACAGCATCCTTCTGTGGCACTGGGATAGGCACAGCACCCTTCCCTGGCATGGGGATGGATGGGTGCAGCATCCTTCCCTGGCACTGGGATGGTTGGGTACAGCACCCTTCCCTGGCACTGGGATGGATGGGTGCAGCATCCTTCCCTGGCACTGGGATGGATGGGTGCAGCATCCTTCCCTGGCACTGGGATGGGTGCAGCATCCTTCCCTGGCACTGGGATGGGTGGGTGCAGCATCCTTCCCTGGCACTGGGATGGGTGCAGCACCCTTCCCTGGCACTGGGATGGATGGGAGCAGCATCTTCCCCTGGCACCGGGGACAGCCATGGCCACCCAAGCCCGGCTTGCTGGCCCCACCAGCCCCTTCCCCACTCCCCGGGGGAGTTCCACGGCCCAATAAAGCAGCGGTTAACAAATCCAGCCGTGCTGCCCTGTTACTTTGGCGAAGCCGCGTCCCGGGACGGTCGGTCGCGACATCCCATGCGCTTCTCTATCGCGAGGTGGCGGCAGAAACCCGCGCCTGGCTCCGCAGCCGCCGGGCTCCCTCTCCCCAGGGGAACAAGGCGAAGGGTGCAGGGGAGCAGGTAAACCAAACTAGTCTGGGCTTTGGGAGGGCTGCGGTGGGAGCTGGGGGCTGCTGGGTGCAAGATGGGGCTTCCCTTGGGTACCCAGACAGGGCTCCTCTTCCCCTCACCCATCCTTTAAACACCCAGGCAGGATGCTGTTTGTGGGTGCTCGGGAACCCAGTTGGGGTCCCTGCACAAGGTGGTCTCACCCCAGCAATTCTCACCAGCCCCATCCCAACTCTCAGGCTGGTGGGAGGGAGCAAGCAGCCGGCTGTAAATTGCTCAACACTTCCCCATTCCTTGTGGCAGGCTGAGGCTGGTTTTCCTACTGGAATGCTGGCTCCCGGTTGGAGGAACAGAGCTGACACAGCTGAGGCTGCAGCGGCACCGAGCTTCCTCCCAGGGGGAGTCATGGGGATGATGCTGAAGCCACCCAAACCCAGGAGAGAGGGGACAGTGGATTAGGGAAGGGAGCTGCACAGGAGGGGTGTGTTCCAGAGCACTGCTTGGTGAGGATGAGGAAGGTGCCTTGATGGGGATGGGACAGTCCCCCATGCCACAAACCAGCCACCTCCTCACTCATGCATGGGAAGGTGGGGAGGGGGGTACCCCAACCCCTTCCCTGACCACAGAGTGAGGAGCTGCCAAGGGAAGGGGCAGCTGGGAGCTCCCCAGGGGTGGATCCATGGATTTTGACCTGGCCAGGCTGGAGAGCTGGGCAGGGAGAGACCAGATGGGGTTCAACAACAGCAAGTGGAGAGTCTGGCCCCTGGGGAGGAAGAACTGCTGGAATCAGGACAGGCTGGGGGGAGCTGCTGGAGAGGAGCTGTGTGGAGAAGGACCTGGGGGTGCTGGGGGGTGACAGGGTGGCCATGAGGCAGCAGTGTGCCCTGGGGCTGAGAGAGACAATGGGATCCTGGGGGCATCAGGAGGAGTGTGGGCAGCAGGTGACAGGAGGGGATCCTCCCCCTCTGCTCTGCCCTGGGCAGGCCCCAGCTGGAGTGTTGTGTCCAGTGCTGGGCTCCCTGGGATCAAACAGCCAGGGATCTCCTGGAGAGAGTCCAGAGGATGCTGAGGCTGTGGGGCTGGACTCACCTCACCCCCCCCATGCTGGGGAGTGCTGGGAAGGTCTCTTTTCTCCAAGAAGCAGCAGCACTGAAGCTTTTTTTCCTCATTCCAGGTGCCCAAGATGCCCTTTCACAGAGCAGGAACGCCTCCAACCTCCTCAGAATCAGCATCTTTAGGGAAAGGAGGCCATATGCCTCTGTGTTTTGCCTGCCCAGGTTTTGCTGGCAGGGCCACCAGAGACAGGTTTCACACCCAATCAGTGTCTCAGTGCAAAAAATAGCTCTGGCACTGCCACATCTCCTGCACTGTCAGAAGAAAGTCAAGGTCCTTTGAAATGAGGCTTCGTTCCCATCAGGGCAACAAAAAAAAGCTCAGCACATGGCAGCTTGAATTATTAAAGGTCCTAGCTAAATTGGATTATTGTTTTGGTGCTTGCTTTTGAAAGGCAGCCTTAAAACTGAGGCTGAGGAGAAGATCTCCTCAGTAAACAACCCATGGGGATGTGTCAGCACCCTTAAATCTTTGCCTGGCAGCCCTCATTCCGCTCGCTCTTGGTGTCTGAAAGAGCTGCTGCATATTTTATGTGGGGGATATTTCATCCTGATGATTGTCTTGGTCTATAACATTTCAGACCATTTCAGGATGATGGGAAAGTTGGAGGGGGAAAAACCAAAGGGAGCACTCCAGCTAAAGGAGAAGTGCTGTGGGGGTTCATAGGGAGCTGGTGTGGGATGGCACACAGCTTGGGCTCCTGAATCCATGCTGGTGATGCAATGCAAAGGTTAAAAATCCCTAGGGATGGAGTTTTATTCTGGCTCTGAATCCTGATGAACCTCCCCCCCCCCGCCCCCCAGATTCTCCTTTGGTGCCCCAGACTGGCAGAATCACAGCACAGCTCCAGCTCAGGGGGAAGGAGAGCATGGCTGTGATACCTTGGGAGAGAAAAGGGGAGATGGAAACCAGAGGAGAGGCATCAGAGGGGGCTGAGGGTCAAAGGGAGAAAGGGAGACCCCACACCAGTGGGCACGCTCCCCTTCCACACACTGCTTGGTGAGGATGGGGAAGGTGCCTTGATGGTTGCACAGAACCAGAGTGAGACCACAGCACTCCCCAGGTCAGCAAACTTTCAGGGTGGCCATGAGCCAGCAGTGTGCCCTGGGGCTGAGAGAGACAATGGGATCCTGGGGGCATCAGGAGGAGTGTGGGCAGCAGGTGACAGGAGGGGATCCTCCCCCTCTGCTCTGCCCTGGGCAGGCCCCAGCTGGAGGGTTGTGTCCAGTGCTGGGCTCCCTGGGATCAAACAGCCAGGGATCTCCTGGAGAGAGTCCAGAGGAGGCTGAGGAGATGCTGAAGGGCCTGGAGCATCTCCCCTGGGAGGAAAGGCTGAGAGAGCTGGGGCTGTTCAGCCTGGAGAGAAGAAGACTCAGGGGGACCTTATGAATGTCTCTCAATATCTGAAGGATGGGATGCAGGGGGAATGGCCAGCCCCTTCTCAGTGTCTGTGGGGACAGGACAAGGGGCAATGGCTGCAAGTTGGAGCACAGGGAGTTCCACAGCACCCTGGGGAAGAACTTTTCCCCAGTGAGGGTGAGGGAGCCCTGGGACAGGCTGCCCAAGGGGTGTGGAGTCTCCTTCTCTGGAGAGATTCCAGCCACCAACCTGTGTGCCCTGTCCTAGGGACCCTGCTTTGGCAGGGGGTGGGACCCCATGGGCTCTGAGGGTCCCTTCCCACTCCTGTGAGTCTGTGATTCCACCTCTGCACTCCCTGTGCCACACGCTGTGTGAGCCACATTCACACAGTCACCAACTTCAGCTCCCTTAAAGTCAGATCCCAGGAGGATCCTGCTGTGCTCACAGCACCCAGACAGTGACACACAGCGATGCACAGACCCTCCCTGTCTTGTCTCTTGGCAGGCTGGGGACAGCTGCTTCACAAGAGCTTTGATTTCCCTCTGTTTCCAAACTGCTGCTGTCTAATATTGATCACAAGATGCAGACATCTAAGGTCTTGGGTGCATTACAACTGGCAGCACACTGCAGCTAAATAATTTACACCCACACCTCAGAATGCCACAGTAATGTCTGGGAAGAGCATGGTGCTTGGGATTCAGGTGTGTCACTGCGATGGGCAGCCCGTGGCAGGATGGGTCTGTGGGCCCCAGGTCTTGCTCTGCCCTGAGTGCTTGTGTTGGAAGGTGCTGGGGGAGCCTGGGATGTGCTGGGAGACCCCAAGGCATGGAGAAGCTCAGATCTCCATCACCTTTACAGAGCCACTGGTGTAGCAGTGATGTCACAGACTCACAGGGGTGGGAAGGGACCTCCAGAGCCCATGGGGTCCAACCCCCTGCCAAAGCAGGGTCCCTAGGACAGGGCACACAGGTCGGTGTCCAGATGGGGCTGGAATCTCTCCAGAGAAGGAGACTCCACACCCCCTGGGCAGCCTGTCCCAGGGCTCCCTCACCCTCACTGGGGAAAAGTTCCTCCCCAGGGTGCTGTGGAACTCCCTGTGCTCCAACTTGCAGCCATTGCCCCTTGTCCTGTCCCCACAGACACTGAAAAGGGGCTGGCCATTCCCCTGCATCCCATCCTTCAGATATTGAGAGACATTCATAAGGTCCCCCTGAGTCTTCTTCTCTCCAGGCTGAACAGCCCCAGCTCACCCAGCCTTTCCTCCCAGGGGAGATGCTCCAGGCCCTTCAGCATCTCCTCAGCCTCCTCTGGACTCTCTCCAGGAGATCCCTGGCTGTTTGATCCCAGGGAGCCCAGCACTGGACACAACACTCCAGCTGGGGCCTGCCCAGGGCAGAGCAGAGGGGGAGGATCCCCTCCTGTCACCTGCTGCCCACACTCCTCCTGATGCCCCCAGGATCCCATTGTCTCTCTCAGCCCCAGGGCACACTGCTGGCTCATGGCCACCCTGTCACCCCCCAGCACCCCCAGGTCCTTCTCCACAGAGCTCCTCTCCAGCAGCTCCCCCCCCAGCCTGTCCTGATTCCAGCAGTTCTTCCTCCCCAGGGGCCAGACTCTCCACTGGCTGTTGTTGAACCCCATCTGGTCTCTCCCTGCCCAGCTCTCCAGCCTGGCCAGGGCTCTGGATGGCAGCGCAGTGTCCTGCCTGGCAGCCACCCCTCCCAGCTCTGGATCAGCAGCACTTGCTGAGGGTGGGTGCTGTTCCCTCAGCAAGGTGTCAGTGAAGATATTGAACAGGACTGGACCCCACACTGAGCCCTGGGGACACCACTGGTCACAGGTCTCCAGCCAGACTCAGCTCCACCGATCACATGTTGGGTCTCTGCTGCTCTGGCTCACTGTGCCCTTCAAGCCCACAGCTTTCCCCAGGCAGCACCCAGCCCTCTCAGGGTGGCATTGCCCTTCTGCACAAAAAGCAAGGGGAATTTGGAAAGGGAGGTGTGCCATGGTCACAGCCCAGACCCTGGCTGGGGCAGTCAGGGACCCTGGGATACCCTCTGGGATACTGTGACCTCCTGCAATGGGACAGGCAGGGTTAAGCCCATTTCCCCAGCTCTTTATTAAAGCAAATGGGTTTTTTTCCATCAAAAAGGCAGCTCCTCCCCTGCTCCTTTCAGAGCTGCTGCCCCACTCCTCCAGACCTCAGCTCCCAAATCACTACACTGCCTGCCCAGCTCCCCATGACCATCACCAGGATATTGCACCACTTCCCAACCCAGCAGCATCTGGTCCAAACCCAGGAGGGGATGTCACAGCCCTCAGCCACAACCTCAACAGCAGCTACAGCCCCAAATTAGCACCACCCACACAAAAAACCATCTTATCACTGCAAACAGAGGCCCTGCCCCTGCAGTGCTGATGCACACCTTTCCATTGCCAATCTGGGAGCTCCAGAGCCGCCCAGCAGCCTCAGCACAGCACTCCCAGCCCCGTTGTGTGGGTGTCCACCTCCTTCCTGATCCCTCATCACCCCCCCTTAAGCAGAGATTCCAACCCCCTTCTCCTGGGAAGTCTGACAGCCAGATCTATGTGATGGAGAAGGATGCCCAGTGTGCACCTGAGGTGGAGGGAGGACACCTCGCCCAGGCACACCTTTGATGCCACCAAAGCTCAGGAGAGGTTTGTCCAGCCCTGGGACGTGCCTGAAGCAGGGTGGCCAGCCCTTCCCAAGCAGCTCCCAACGCTCCCTGTGCCGTGCCTGGCCATCCCACCCACACTGCTTGCTCAGACTTTCCATCCTCCTCGCTTGCCTCAGGCTCTGGTTCCCTCCTTGCCTTGCCTGCATCTCACCCAGGTCACCTTCAACCACAGCAAATCTGGGCAAAAGTTCCTGAGAGGCTTCTTGATGCTCAGAGCTGCTTCCTGGGTGGGCTAGGCTGCTGACCCAGCTGCCCAGGGCATCTCCCAGCCCCAGAGCAGACAGGGCCAAGAACTTTGCTGTGACCCAGGGCTCAGTGTGGGGTCCAGTCCTGTTCAATATCTTCACTGACACCTTGCTGAGGGAACAGCACCCACCCTCAGCAAGTGCTGCTGATCCAGAGCTGGGAGGGGTGGCTGCCAGGCAGGACACTGCGCTGCCATCCAGAGCCCTGGCCAGGCTGGAGAGCTGGGCAGGGAGAGACCAGATGGGTTCAACAACAGCCAGTGGAGAGTCTGGCCCCTGGGGAGGAAGAACTGCTGGAATCAGGACAGGCTGGGGGGGAGCTGCTGGAGAGGAGCTGTGTGGAGAAGGACCTGGGGGTGCTGGGGGGTGACAGGGTGGCCATGAGCCAGCAGTGTGCCCTGGGGCTGAGAGAGACAATGGGATCCTGGGGGCATCAGGAGGAGTGTGGGCAGCAGGTGACAGGAGGGGATCCTCCCCCTCTGCTCTGCCCTGGGCAGGCCCCAGCTGGAGTGTTGTGTCCAGTGCTGGGCTCCCTGGGATCAAACAGCCAGGGATCTCCTGGAGAGAGTCCAGAGGAGGCTGAGGAGATGCTGAAGGGCCTGGAGCATCTCCCCTGGGAGGAAAGGCTGGGTGAGCTGGGGCTGTTCAGCCTGGAGAGAAGAAGACTCAGGGGGGACCTTATTAATGTCTCTCAATATCTGAAGGATGGGATGCAGGGGAATGGCCAGCCCCTTCTCAGTGTCTGTGGGGACAGGACAAGGGGCAATGGCTGCAAGTTGGAGCACAGGGAGTTCCACAGCACCCTGGGGAAGAACTTTTCCCCAGTGAGGGTGAGGGAGCCCTGGGACAGGCTGCCCAGGGGGTGTGGAGTCTCCTTCTCTGGAGAGATTCCAGCCCCATCTGGACACCGACCTGTGTGCCCTGTCCTAGGGACCCTGCTTTGGCAGGGGGTGGGACCCCATGGGCTCTGGAGGCCCCTTCCCACCCCTGTGAGTCTGTGACTCTGTGATCCCTCCAATGAGAACTCATTGGAGCAGCAGGAGAGTGAAAGGATGGGGATGTCAGCTCGGTGCACATGGTGTCAGACACTCTGCTGAGCACCAGCACCAAACACACACTGTATTATTCTACGTGCAAACACTGGCCATGAGTCACTGACTGGAACCCCCTCTTTCATCACAATCCACCTCCTCTGCTGTCTCTATTATTCAGAGGCCCCAGCACACCGTCATACCCTGGGAACCTGCTGTGCTCAGCTCTGAGGAGACACAGAGACACCAGCTGCAGGGAGCTTCTGCTGGAACATGTGGATTTCATCATCTCACCTCTCAGAGCTGCTCCAGCAGTGGGCACGTGTCCATGCACGCCCAGAGTGCTGAGCTGGCTGGGGGGGCACATGGGATGGAAGCAGTTACCATAGAATCACTGGATCATAGACTGGCAAGGGTTGGGAGGGACCCCAAGGATCACAGAGCTCCAACCCCCTGCCACAGGCAGGGACACCAACCTCAGGCCTGGAGCTACACAAGGTTGCCCAGTGCCTCAGCCAAACTGGCCTCAAACACCCCCAGACACGGGGCACCCACCCCCTCTCTGGGCAGCCCCTTCCAGCCCCTCACCACTCTCTCTGCACAGAACTTCCCCCTAAGATCCAATCTAACCCTTCCCTCCTCCAGCTTCACTCCATCCCCATTGTCCTGCCAGTCTCTGCCCTTGAACAAGCTGATTCCCCTCCTGCTCCTCTGCTCCCTTCAGGCACTGGCAGGCTGCAATGAGGTCCCCCCACAGCCTTCTCTTCTCCAGGCTGAGCCAGCCCAGCTCCCTCAGCCTCTCTCCAGAGGGGAGCTGCTCCAGCCCTCTGAGCATCTCCCTGGCTCCTCTGACCCCTCTCCAACAGCCCCACATCTTTCTTGGGTTGGGCCCCAGCTCTGGACACAGGATCCAGCTGGGGCCTCCCCAGGGCAGAGCAGAGAGGGACAATCCCCTCCCTGTCCTGGCTGCCACCCCTCTGCTCATGGAGCCCACCACTGTGGTTGTACCCCCAAAAGGGTGTGAAAGACCTTTGTCAGGACTTGTCTGTGGTTTGTTTCCAAACTCTAGAGCTAGAGCTCTAGCTAGAGTTAGATTTCTAAGCTAGAGCTAGATTTCTCCTAAGAAATGCCAACGTTTCAGCCTCTGGTCCCTTTCCTTTCCAACAGTGCAGTGCTTTACAAACACTGGCCATACATCAGGGACTTCAGGGCTTGAAATAAAACCCTTTCCCAGGGGTTCTTTTGGGTCTCCTTCCAGCTGGTGACTTGTTTTTACACTGGTACCACTTCCCAACCATGGGAAACCACCACAGGCATTTATCTGATGCTCCATCAGCCAGAAACATAAGGTGCAGAGCCCTGGGACAGGCTGCCCAGGGGGTGTGGAGTCTCCTTCTCTGGAGAGATTCCAGCCCCATCTGGACACCGACCTGTGTGCCCTGTCCTAGGGACCCTGCTTTGGCAGGGGGTTGGACCCCAGGAGCTCTCCAGGTCCCTTCCAACCCCTACAGCTCTGTGATTCTGTGCTGGGAGCTGCCACCAAGTGAACGTGATGGTGGGACAGCCCCACTATGGCTGTGAGACAGCAAAAGGAACCAGAGTGTTTGGATTCAGCCCAGGGAGGTGGCAGACACTGGTTCAGGCTGGAGCAGGAGAGGAGGGGGTGGTTGTGATGGGACCTTCAGGGTTGTAAGAGCAGCCAGGGAATCCCAAGATGGGGTTGCAGACCTCCCAGGCACTTACAGAAGGTTGTTCATCAAAGGTTTTATAGCTTGTGAGGAACTCATAAGGCAGCCAGGGCCTGGATAATGGGGGATTTTAATTACTTCAATATTGATGGACATCATAAGTGTGCAGCAAACCGCAAAGGGAAACCTGTGGCTAGAGGGGAGAGGGAGATTGATCTGTGCACAGCATGTTAAATAACCTGAGTGGTTCAGGGCCTGTTCTGGCCCCAGTGCCAGGAGCAGAGCCAAGTATGATAAATACAGCCAGGCTGGGGAAGTGTCTAGAATCCAAATGTTTGTATTCTTCTTCGATGTCAGATATTCACTGGCACAAAAGCTGGCACAAGAGTCACAGACTCACAGAGCTGTAGGGGTTGGAAGGGACCCCCAGAGCCCATGGGGTCCCACCCCCTGCCAAAGCAGGGTCCCTAGGACAGGGCACACAGGTCGGTGTCCAGATGGGGCTGGAATCTCTCCAGAGAAGGAGACTCCACACCCCCTGGGCAGCCTGTCCCAGGGCTCCCTCACCCTCACTGGGGAAAAGTTCTTCCCCATGGTGCTGTGGAACTCCCTGTGCTCCAACTTGCAGCCATTGCCCCTTGTCCTGTCCCCACAGACACTGAAAAGGGGCTGGCCATTCCCCCTGCACCCCATCCTTCAGATATTGATAGACATTCATAAGGTCCCCCCTGAGTCTTCTTCTCTCCAGGCTGAACAGCCCCAGCTCACCCAGCCTTTCCTCCCAGGGGAGATGCTCCAGGCCCTTCAGCATCTCCTCAGCCTCCTCTGGACTCTCTCCAGGAGATCCCTGGCTGTTTGATCCCAGGGAGCCCAGCACTGGACACAACACTCCAGCTGGGGCCTGCCCAGGGCAGAGCAGAGGGGGAGGATCCCCTCCTGTCACCTGCTGCCCACACTCCTCCTGATGCCCCCAGGATCCCATTGTCTCTCTCAGCCCCAGGGCACACTGCTGGCTCATGGCCACCCTGTCACCCCCCAGCACCCCCAGGTCCTTCTCCACACAGCTCCTCTCCAGCAGCTCCCCCCCAGCCTGTCCTGATTCCAGCAGTTATTCCTTCCCAAGGATCAAGGGGGTGACACCATTGGGGCAGACCCCATTTCTGCACACCTTTCCTCAAGAGGAAAGCAGGGCCACATTTGCCACATGTACCCATGGCACGGGGCGCAGAGGTGCCACCCCCAAGGGCTTGACCCCAACCCCAGCTATGGGATGCAACCTTGGTCTAACAAGGGGAAAGTGGGTGACTGGCCCTGAACAAGCTCTCCAAGGCTCCCAGCAGCCATCCAAAGGGTTTACTCACCCTCTGTGTGGTGGCATGTCGCTGGTGCCACGCAGAGGAAGCGCCGTGTCCGCCCCCAACGCCTGTTTGCAGAGTTACTCACTGCAGCTCCCTGTTGCTACACTGGGTAAACAAGGGCAAACAAAGGCACTGGGTGAGCAGCCCTCACCCTGAGCTCCCCAGAGCTCTGTCAAACCCACTTACTAGAAGAAAAAGGGAGAAAAAAGAAGGGGGGGGGAAAAAGAAGATGCCAAGGCACTGGTATTATTGCAGGAAGAGGCTGGCTCATGCTGGGCTCTGCTGCTAAATATATCTGTGTTTACTGTAGGCAGGAGCAGTAGGAAGCCTTCCCAAACAGCACCAGGGTAGCTCCCATTTGTTTCAGCAATCAATCACGCCTGGCTTGAGCCACTTTGATCCTGCCACGAATGGAAAATATTTTCCTGGTTTCATTTCTCCTGATCAAAGAAGTTTCCTCAACAGAGAGAGGAGCCTGGTGGCCCTGGGAGGGGGGGAGAAGTCCTCTGAGGAAACTATTTCCCAGAGGAGATGCAGGATGGGTCAGCCTGGAGAAGAGAAGGCTGTGGGGGGACCTCATTGCAGCCTGCCAGTGCCTGAAGGGAGCAGAGGAACAGGAGGGGAATCAGCTTGTTCAAGGGCAGAGCCTGGCAGGACAAGGGGGATGGAGTGAAGCTGGAGGAGGGAAGGGTTAGATTGGATATCAGGGGGAAGTTCTTTGCAGAGAGAGTGGTGAGGGGCTGGAAGGGGCTGCCCAGAGAGGGGGTGGGTGCCCCGTGTCTGGGGGTGTTCAAGGCCAGGTTGGATGGGGCCCTGGGCAACCTTGTGTAGCTCCAGGCCTGAGGTTGGTGTCCCTGCCTGTGGCAGGGGGTTGGAGCTCTGGGACCCTTGGGGTCCCTTCCAACCCATGCCATTCTATGATTCTATGATGCAACAGATGCCTGGTGAGCAGATGGAGTGAGTCAGGATGTCATCCATCCCTCCAGCCCAGTAGCAGTTAGCAAGGCTACAGCTCCTTGTTCATCCCAATTCATTCTCTGAACAAGAGCCTTGGTGTTTCCCCTCATGCTGGCCCAGGACAGCAACTGAGAACATCTCGAGGCTCTCACTGCTCTGTGCAGGTGCTGGGGCTTTTGTTTGCTTTCTCTGCATGGTTTCCCTAAACAGCATTGGGAAATGTCCCCTAAACAGCATTGGGAAATGTGTCCAGACCTCACTGTGGCCGGAACTGAGTCAACTTTCTGCACAGAGCTGGCTGTGGAGATGAGCTCTCCATCCTCGTTCCCCTGACGTCACACTCAGCACTGTTTACTGACAGACAACCTAGTCTGTTTTCATTTGTGTCTCATGTTGGAGCAGCCCGCATGGAGCTCCCAGCACATCCCCACCAGCTCATTCCAGCCCCTCCAGCCCAAACCTGCCCATGGCACAGCCACTCGTGGTGCTGGCACCCCAACTTGTGTCCTACCAACCAGCAGTGACCACCCTGCACCCAACCCCCCAGCACCCAAACCTCAGAACACTGAGTTTCTTGCATTTCCCCCCCTACAGAAGGTATTGACACAGATCTGATCGACTTCTCCCAGGTAGATGCTGACAACATCACACCACAAACTGCAAACTGGGACAGTATCTAGTTCAGCACTGACCCCTGATGGCTCAGAGACATGGCAGGAGTATCATAGAATCACAGACTCACAGGGGTTGGAAGGGACCCCCAGAGCCCATGGGGTGCCACCCCCTGCCAAAGCAGGGTCCCTAGGACAGGGCACACAGGTCAGTGTCCAGATGGGGCTGGAATCTCTCCAGAGAAGGAGACTCCACACCCCCTGGGCAGCCTGTCCCAGGGCTCCCTCACCCTCACAGGTGCCAGACTCTCCACTTGCTTTTGTGGAGTAGCCACTCTCTGTACCTTCTCCATCACCAGTTTGCTCATCAGCCCTTTGTAACTATGTACATCCACTCAGCATCATCCCCCCTCCTTCTCTCCCCTCTAACAGAGCTGCAATCAGGGTAAAATAAACTTGCAGTCCCAAAACTGCTCTTCTTTTTTAGTTTTGTTTAAACTTCTTGCATAAATAACCTGACTCAGAAATACCCACAAACCAGGGTTGACGCTTGACAGGGCTTCAAGGGCACATCTCAAGAACAAAGACCAGGCTCCCTCATAAACAAGGCATCAGTCACTTGGATCCCAACAATTAGGCAATGTGATTGTTGGGAAGCGTCTAGAAGGCATCACTGCAAGAGCTCAATGGGGCTGAGCGTGGGTGGGCTCAGAAAGTTTCCCACTTCATAGAATCACAGAGTCACAGGGGTGGGAAGGGACCTCCAGAGCCCATGGGGTCCCACCCCCTGCCAAAGCAGGGTCCCTAGGACAGGGCACACAGGTCGGTGTCCAGATGGGGCTGGAATCTCTCCAGAGAAGGAGACTCCACACCCCCTGGGCAGCCTGTCCCAGGGCTCCCTCACCCTCACTGGGGAAAAGTTCTTCCCCATGGTGCTGTGGAACTCCCTGTGCTCCAACTTGCAGCCATTGCCCCTTGTCCTGTCCCCACAGACACTGAGAAGGGGCTGGCCATTCCCCCTGCATCCCATCCTTCAGATATTGATAAACATTGATTAGATCCCCCCTGAGTCTTCTTCTCTCCAGGCTGAACAGCCCCAGCTCACCCAGCCTTTCCTCCCAGGGGAGATGCTCCAGGCCCTTCATCATCTCCTCAGCCTCCTCTGGACTCTCTCCAGGAGATCCCTGGCTGTTTGATCCCAGGGAGCCCAGCACTGGACACAACACTCCAGCTGGGGCCTGCCCAGGGCAGAGCAGAGGGGGAGGTACAGAGTGGGTCTGTGTTCTGCTGCACTCCTCTATGATTCAGGGCTTGTGGGATTCTCCCCAGGACCAGTTCTGTCTGGTACAGCCTGGTGCCCAAGACTGCCAGCCTTGCCTCTGTCCTGGGGATAGGTTTTACAGCCCTGATATTGCCTGGTGAAGTAGGAGCTGACGTACTCTGCCATTTGAGATTTGCTGGGGAAAACAACCACTGGCAGAAGTTCAGTAACCTGCTGTAACCCCAGAAAGAACCACAACAGTCCTAGGAACAGCCTGGACCTGGCTTTGGTGGCTGCGTGGGTGTCCAACCTGTGTGACACCCATGCAAAGCCACACAACACCTGTGCAGCACAGCTCCAGTCCTCCCAAAGCACCTGGGGTACTGGGTATGCCCTGGGGGGACACTGTATGCAAAAAAACCCCCCTTAAAACCACATGTGCAACCACCAGCCCCTGTGATTCAGCTGTCAGATGCTGTGGCTGTTGGCAAGCAGGGTACAGGCAGGGTCCTGCCCTGGGTTTGGGCTGTGGTGCTGCCCTGATGGTAAAAGCAGCGATGCGATGTGAGGAGGACCATGGGAATTGCTTTTCTAGCAGTGAGAAAGGGAAAGCTGCCAGGCCATGGGAGAGGGTGACAGGAGGCAAACACCATCTGTTTTCTCTGAGGAACTCTTCTGTGACTGGAGGAATGAATGGCAGGGCTGGTAACACCCCAGCTTCATGCTAATCTCCCACTGGGGTTGCGTGGCAGTTGATTTCCTGATAAAGCTCCAGAGGTGCAGGCAGGGTGTTCCCCTCAGCTCTCATTATCAGTTTGCTTCTCTCTGTGTTACTCCAGCACACACACACACACACACACACACACATATCCCCACGCCTTGGTGGCTCACTGCCCTCAGGTACCTGCTGCTCTTCCAGCCACTGCGCTGCCATCCAGAGCCCTGGCCAGGCTGGAGAGCTGGGCAGGGAGAGACCAGATGGGGTTCAACAACAGCCAGTGGAGAGTCTGGCCCCTGGGGAGGAAGAACTGCTGGAATCAGGACAGGTTGGGGGGGAGCTGCTGGAGAGGAGCTCTGTGGAGAAGGACCTGGGGGTGCTGGGGGGTGACAGGGTGGCCATGAGGCAGCAGTGTGCCCTGGGGCTGAGAGAGACAATGGGATCCTGGGGGCATCAGGAGGAGTGTGGGCAGCAGGTGACAGGAGGGGATCCTCCCCCTCTGCTCTGCCCTGGGCAGGCCCCAGCTGGAGTGTTGTGTCCAGTGCTGGGCTCCCTGGGATCAAACAGCCAGGGATCTCCTGGAGAGAGTCCAGAGGAGGCTGAGGAGATGCTGAAGGGCCTGGAGCATCTCCCCTGGGAGGAAAGGCTGGGTGAGCTGGGGCTGTTCAGCCTGGAGAGAAGAAGACTCAGGGGGGACCTTATGAATGTCTCTCAATATCTGAAGGATGGGATGCAGGGGGAATGGCCAGCCCCTTTTCAGTGTCTGTGGGGACAGGACAAGGGGCAATGGCTGCAAGTTGGAGCACAGGGAGTTCCACAGCACCCTGGGGAAGAACTTTTCCCCAGTGAGGGTGAGGGAGCCCTGGGACAGGCTGCCCAGGGGGTGTGGAGTCTCCTTCTCTGGAGAGATTCCAGCCCCATCTGGACACCGACCTGTGTGCCCTGTCCTAGGGACCCTGCTTTGGCAGGGGGTGGGGACCCATGGGCTCTGGGGGTCCCTTCCCACCCCTGTGACTCTCTGATTCCCGAAATGCAGCCAGGACAGGCCCAGTCTCTGCCTTGGTTGTGTTTGCCACAAGATTAAGGCACCAACAACTCAGTTTGCTGGTTTTCTGCCAGCTCAGCCCGTCCCTCTGAACCAGGACCTGGCTCCACTCCCCCCACACTGAGTGGGCACCACTTCCCTCACAGGGAAGACGCCCTTTACTTCGCACATCAGAGCAGAACGCTGCCTCAATGGGGGGAGGTAGGGTGGGCAGTGGCTGGGAAGCACCCTCATAGCTCCCCAGCTGTTTGCTCGAAGCCAGTGACCAGGCAGTGGGTGCAGATGGGAACCAACTCAGGCTGAGCACGATGCTGGATGGTGCTTTGCTGTTCCAAGCAATGCACTGGCATGTTGCCCCCCACCCCAGCTGTGCCAGACTGAAGCAGCCACAGCATTGCCCAGACATCACCCAGGCTTTCCCAACGCTGCAGTCCCAGGCAGACCACCAGCCCCGAGCCTCTGGTGGGTGAGCCATTTCCAAGCACCCTCACCAGGTACCACAGATCAGCACCTTAACACCGCCCCCCCCCAGTCCCCCAGGTTGGCATCACTCTGCCTCCACCCAGATGGCTTCAGAACCCCCTCCCCAAGCCCCACAGGAGGCTGCCCCTTCCCATTTTGCACATACACAGCCCTGGGCTGCAGCCACTGTGGCTCCAGGAGCGATGGGAGTGGGGGGAGCACTGAGGACCCCCCCCTCTTGAAGCAGTAGCAGTACAAAGGCATGCATCCTGTCTGCCACCCCTTCTGCAGCAGAGGAAGCAGCTCAGCAGAGATTAGAGCCCTGATGAGGGGGGCACTTGAGTGCTGGGACGTGTGTCTGGTACTGTCGCCCATGGGCTGGGCTGTGACAATGACCAGCGCCAGCCCCACATCCCAGCTCCAAGGCAGGATTTCCCGTGAGCCCGTCCCCTCTGCACCAGACAATGAGCTGTCTGACAGCTGGAGACAGCTCTGCCTTCAGCCCTTCGTTAGCCAGGGGTACCAGGGATCTTCAGGAAGATCAAACAGGAAATTCAGCAGGGAAAGAAAAGGGCTGTTCGTGCTGGGGAGCCTAAACTGGCATTGCTGTGCTCAGTCCTGCTGACCCAGGGAGGAAGATGCTGATGTCAGGATGTTAAAATACTTTCCCTGGCTCCTGTGGAAAGAGCAGGACAGGGTGAGGTGACCTACAGATGTGATGGGTAGGTGTCATTTTGGGGTGCTGGTCTGCTATGATGGCAGAGCCCTGCTACCCACTGCAGAATCTGCCTGGCTTGGGGGGGTCACCCAGCCCCCTCCAGTGACCAGCTGGGCACCCAGCAAACCCATTCGCATCCACCCTGCCCTCAGGCTCTGGGTGCACTGCTCTCCTGCCACCTAGACATGGCTTTTGGTGTCTAACCAGGCTGCACCACAGGCTCTGCCTGCCAATCTGCCTCCAGCCCCTGGAGCAATGATCTCCCACCACCAACCAGGAGCAGCAACATTCGAGTTGCCCTTCTCAAGGTGGCTTTGGGAAGCCTTGAGCAGCAGGAGAAGCCCCTCATGGCTTCCTCCCACAGCCCAGCTCCTCCAGCCCCCCATGACATTGCACACCAGCAGTCAACCCAGTCCTCAGCTGGGTTTCTCTCAGCTGCTTTCAAAGGCTTCTGCCTTCAAAAAGTGCCAGAATTTTCTGTTTCTCAGCAGCTGTGATTTACTCACTGTAACTGGCTATTCATTATGTCCTCCACTGCATTATTAACTCAGTGATCATACAGTTAGCAGAGAATTTATGAGGAATGATGAGACATTTGTTATCAGTGATCCCACCAACTTGCCTCTTTATATGGTCTCCCAGTGCTGCTGGTAGTGGAGCAGCAGCCTTGACCCAGCCAGGCTCCTTCACCACCTTCCTTTGCCTGTGCAGGATGGTGCTGGGCTGTTAAGCTCTGTTATAAATGTCTTGGTCCCAAACAGGGTTTTAACTCAATTGAACAATTCATTAAAGGAATAAAAGCAAGCAAACAGTGCTGGGGTGCACAGGCAGCACTGGGTGTGCTGGGAGTCTCTGCTCCACCAAGATGCACCCCGAACAGTTCCAGTCCCTGGCTTATCTATCTTCCAGGGATAACACAGCTTAAACTGACAGGCTGGAGTGCTGCCAGGCGACCCCCACAAGACATTAACAACCATATACATCTTAAACTGACATACTGGGGTGCCAGGCAAGCCCCAAGAGACATAGGAGGGCCACAAAGACACTCAGAGGGCCTATCCCCAAGCCGGGTGGGTGCTGCCCCTCACTGCAGTACTGGTTTTGATGGTTTTTCTGCTATGAGCCAGCAGTGGCTCTTGCAGCTCGCAAGGCCAATGGGATCCTGGGCTCCATCAGCAGAGGGGTGGCAGCCGGGACAGGGAGGGGATTGTCCCTCTCTGCTCTGCCCTGGGGAGGCCCCAGCTGGATCCTGTGTCCAGAGCTGGGGCCCAACCCAAGAAAGATGTGGGGCTGTTGGAGAGGGGTCAGAGGAGCCAGGGAGATGCTCAGAGGGCTGGAGCAGCTCCCCTCTGGAGAGAGGCTGAGGGAGCTGGGCTGGCTCAGCCTGGAGAAGAGAAGGCTGTGGGGGGACCTCATTGCAGCCTGCCAGTGCCTGAAGGGAGCAGAGGAACAGGAGGGGAATCAGCTTGTTCAAGGGCAGAGACTGGCAGGACAAGGGGGATGGAGTGAAGCTGGAGGAGGGAAGGGTTAGATTGGATCTTAGGGGGAAGTTCTGTGCAGAGAGAGTGGTGAGGGGCTGGAAGGGGCTGCCCAGAGAGGGGGTGGGTGCCCCGTGTCTGGGGGTGTTCCAGGCCAGGTTGGCTGGGGCCCTGGGCAACCTTGTGTAGCTCCAGGCCTGAGGTTGGTGTCCCTGCCTGTGGCAGGGGGTTGGAGCTCTGTGACCCTTGGGGTCCCTTCCAACCCAGGCCAGTCTATGATTCTATGATTCCCTCTTCCCAAAGTCCTCCCAGCTCAGCCTGCAGCCTGGTGCCATTGGCCAGGGACAGGGATGCCGCTGCAGAAAGCCGCAGCAGGCTCAGCGTGCAGGCAGAGCTGCCTCCTCCCTTTGCACCCCTGACACTTTTCACTGACTTTTTACTGCAGTTTTTATTTCCTTTACCTTCCCAGCAGCCTGTTCCACCCTTCAAACTCCACACCAACAACAGGAATGGCTCCTCTGCTGCCAACTCCTGCTGCTTTTCCAATGTGTCAGCAGAACAGCCACACAGGTTGTGGTGAAGGAGACAAGGAGTGAGGGGAGCATATGGAGAGACACCCAGAGACACTGTCTGCCCCTGAGTGTCAGGCATTAATAAAAAATGTTCTGGCTTGCCTCAGCCAGAGGCTGGAACAGAATTAATGCCCTGCAGATGATGCCTGGTACAGCAATGCCTGTCTGAGCAGCCCAGAACCAGCATCCAATTTAGTTTTCATAGGGAGAGTAAAGGAAAATGTTAAATATGCACTGTGCAGGTTTTTTTTCCCCTATTAAAAACTTCTCTGATTCCATTTAACCAGCTTAACCATGACAGCTGTTTTCCAATGCAAGAGCTTTTTCCCTGGTTTTGAGGCAGGCAGCTGTGTGAGCTGTGATGAACCAGCTCCTCTGCGACCTGACAGCCATGCCCTGCTGCTGACCACTCCATCCCCAGCCACATCCCAGCAGAGAGTGAACAAGGAGCTGGACATTTCTGGCTCCTGGGAAGCAAAGGGGATTCTCCCACCTCTGTGGCCAGGGGAAGGAGTGAAGGCTGGGAGCACAGTTGGGGGTTGAGAGGGAAAGGATGGGAAGAGACAGCTGGAGGCTCCTGGGTATTTCAGGCTCAGATTTTTCTGCTGAATGAGCTAAAAGACAAAGTGCTTTATTTTTTTTAAGGCCACTTTCCTCCCCTGTCCCAAAGTCCCATGTAAAGGCTGAACATGTCCCACTCAGCTGGGGAGGTCTCTGCAGCACCCATGCTCTCCTTAGGGGACCGCTGCATCTTTCAATGCCAGCCTGGTGTTACAGGCTGTACAGGCTGAGGCAGGCTAGTGGGAGGAAAGCTATGCAAAACATGCCCTAGCAAAATGCAGAGGCATCCCAGATTACCTTCTTTGGAGAGATTTTGGACTGTTGCATGAATGCAGACCAAGTTCTCTGCAAGGGTTTGCGGGAAAGGCACTGCCTGCTCCACACACCCCCTGCTCCAAGGGCAGCCCTGGCCTTCCCTTCACCTCCTGCACTCAGGAGGCTCCTCACATGGGCTGTGTGTGTGTGTGTGTGTGTGTGTGTGTGTGTCTTTCCAGCAGCCCCCACAGCTGTTTTTGTACCTGCCCCTCTGGTGCAACCCAGGCAGGCAGGATCCTCCAGCAACACACAGCTCTGAGCAGGAGATGCCTCCAGCTCTATTGAAACACTCTTGTCATCACTGGAGTGCAGACCTGGCCCTCAGTCACCTCCCTTCCCCGGTCTTTCCCTCCAGGAACTGCTTGCCCTGATTTCAAGGCCCAAAGGTTTGGTTCAACCTACAATAAATCACTGCTTCAGCTTCAAAACCTTCACAGCCATGACCTGGGACAAGATGCCCGTGGGGTGCTCAGCAAGCTGTGCTGCCAGCTGCTGCAGAAGGGCTCCCTGTACCCTAAAGCTCAGCACAAATCTTCTTGTGTCCCCACCCCCCCACCCCCAAAAGAAGAGCCCCTGCAGCTGGAGAAGCAATGCAATTAGGGATGTGGCTGAGCTGCTCTGAGGAGACCTCAGGAATAGGAATTAATCACAGAATCACACAGAATCACAGACTCACAGGGGTGGGAAGGGACCTCCAGAGCCCATGGGGTCCAACCCCCTGCCAAAGCAGGGTCCCTAGGACAGGGCACACAGGTCGGTGTCCAGATGGGGCTGGAATCTCTCCAGAGAAGGAGACTCCTCACCCCCTGGGCAGCCTGTCCCAGGGCTCCCTCACCCTCACTGGGGAAAAGTTCTTCCCCAGGGTGCTGTGGAACTCCCTGTGCTCCAACTTGCAGCCATTGCCCCTTGTCCTGTCCCCACAGACACTGAGAAGGGGCTGGCCATTCCCCCTGCATCCCATCCTTCAGATATTGAGAGACATTCATAAGGTCCCCCTGAGTCTTCTTCTCTCCAGGCTGAACAGCCCCAGCTCACCCAGCCTTTCCTCCCAGGGGAG
Organism: Laterallus jamaicensis coturniculus; assembly: GCA_022605575.1. Classification (NCBI taxonomy): domain Eukaryota; kingdom Metazoa; phylum Chordata; class Aves; order Gruiformes; family Rallidae; genus Laterallus; species Laterallus jamaicensis. The sequence continues at coordinate 4,487,283 of JAKCOX010000049.1, read as the reverse complement.
ATGCTCCAGGCCCTTCAGCATCTCCTCAGCCTCCTCTGGACTCTCTCCAGGAGATCCCTGGCTGTTTGATCCCAGGGAGCCCAGCACTGGACACAACACTCCAGCTGGGGCCTGCCCAGGGCAGAGCAGAGGGGGAGGATCCCCTCCTGTCACCTGCTGCCCACACTCCTCCTGATGCCCCCAGGATCCCATTGTCTCTCTCAGCCCCAGGGCACACTGCTGGCTCATGGCCACCCTGTCACCCCCCAGCACCCCCAGCTCCTTCTCCACAGAGCTCCTCTCCAGCAGCTCCCCCCCAGCCTGTCCTGATTCCAGCAGTTCTTCCTCCCCAGGGGCCAGACTCTCCACTTGCTGTTGTTGAACCCCATCTGGTCTCTCCCTGCCCAGCTCTCCAGCCTGGCCAGGGCTCTGGATGGCAGCGCAGTGTCCTGCCTGGCAGCCACCCCTCCCAGCTCTGGATCAGCAGCACTTTCTGAGGGTGGGTGCTGTTCCCTCAGCAAGGTGTCAATGAAGATATTGAACCGGATCAGACCCCACACTGAGCCCTGGGGACACCACTGGTCACAGGCTCCAGTCAGACTCTGCTCCACTGATCACACCCTCTGAGCTCCGTCCAACACCCAGTTCTCACCTCACCTCACTGTCCCCTCATCCATCCCATGCTCTCTCAGCTTTTCTAATCCTCCCATTAATGTGTGAAACAGAGCATTTGTGTTTCAACAAAGCAATTATACAATAATAGCAGGAGAGCTGTGATGGAAATCACCTCTTGTCTCAAGTTTTGCTCCAACCCAACACATGAATAATTCCTCCTCAGCATTCTGGGGAAAGCAATGTGAAAAGGCCCATGTAAACAAAAAATTCCTGGGGTAAAAAAAACCACAACAAACCACACCAAAACCTGATGAGGCAGAACTGCATCTCTCAGTCAGAGTTGAACACAACTAAATTTATCCAAAGTGGGCAGAGAAGCTTGAAGGGGCAAAGACATTTGTTACTGCTCAGTGCAAGATGAGCTCACAAGAAACTGCATGCTTCATCTTGGCAGCTTTCTGATGTCTTACTCCTAAAGCTTGAGGCTTGGTTTCCATGGCAGATACTTTTCTGAGCTTGTATCTTCCACAAATCTTGCTAATTTATTCTCTCTGCAAGTACCTGCAGAATGACTGTGTGTGCAAGGAGAGCAGTGATAAGCAGCCCTGTGTTTGGGTGCCTGGGCTGGGGGAAGTGGGGCCATGCAAAAGCAAGGCTCATCCTCTACAGCCAGGAGATCCCAGCTCATCTGCCAGTATTATTACTTGCCTGAAGTTCTTTGGATGTGGATTACCCATCTGGTGAGGCAAAGTGCATTGAACATTTCAGCCAAACAACTTTTTACAGGCAGGTTTCCTCCCCTCCCAGTGCTCCAGGTAGTGCTTGCTGTCTGAGCAGGGGAGAGTGTCTGGAGAGCTGTCAGGCAGAGAAGGACCTGGGGGTGTTGGGTGACTGCAGGCTGAACAGGAGCCAGCAGTGTGACCAGGAAGACCAAGGGCATCCTGGCTTGTGTCAGAAATAGTGTGGCCAGTAGGTCTGGGGAGGGATTGTGCCCCTGGACTGGGCACTGGGGAGGCTGCACCTCCAGTGCTGGGTCCAGTTCTGGGCCCCTCACCATCAGAAGGACACTGAGGTCCTGGAGCCAGTCCAGAGAAGGACAACCAGGCTGGGGAAGGGGCTGGAGGGCAAATCCTCTGAGGAGCAGCTGAGGGAGCTGGGGGTGTTCAGCCTGGAGAAGAGGAGGCTGAGGGGAGACCTTCTCCCCACCTCCCCTGCCCTGCCAGGAGGGTGCAGAGAGGTGGGGGATGGGCTCTTCAGCCAGGGGACAGGAGATGGGACAAGGGGCAATGGGCTCAAGCTGTGCCAGGGCAGGGGCAGAGCAGATGGGAGGGCAAAGTTCTTCCCTGTCAGAGTTGTTGGGGCCTGGCACAGGCTGCCCAGGGAGGGGCTGAGTCACCCACCCTGGATGTGTTTAAAAAAGGGAAGATGAGGTGCTCAGGGATCTGGTTTAGCACAGGACAGGAATGGTTGGACTCGATGATCTACAAAGGTCTTTTCCAACCTGGTGATTCCGTGGCAGCGCTGAGGTCCTACCGCTCCCCCTTCATCCCTCACGTTCACAGGACTCTATAAAACATGAGGCTCTTTCACAGGAACCAGCCACCTCAAAAAAGATCCTATTTCCAGGGTGGATTTCCCAGCCCTGCAAACGTTGAGCAAACAGCAGCTGCTGTGTAATTCTCCCAAATTCATCAGGGCTGTGGGGAAGCCAGAGGCTTTCAAGTCCTTCCGGCAGAAGGACAATCACAGGGCTTAGCAAAGGGCTTGTTTATCCACTCAAAGCAGATAACAGCTAGCACGTAGCAAAGAAATCCAGACAAACATGTCAAAAAGTAACCCCCATGGAGGAAAAGAACCTTTCAGGCACGTGCAGGGAGACCTCGTGCAGGTAACAAGGAACATGGAGCAAAGTCCTGGCAGCCACGGGCAAAGCTCGTCCTCTGGCAGGATGGGGGTAAATGCTGGGTGCCAGGCTGTGCCAGGGAGAGCTTTTGGGGATGGGTCCCTCAGCCCTGCATTGGAAGGTGGCCAGGAAATGCAGCTCTACTGCATCTACTCTGGAGAAAAGCCCAGCCAGCTCTGGCCAGGCAGAAGGTTGTAGAATCATAGAATCATAGAGTGGCATGGGTTGGAAGGGACCCCAAGGGTCACAGAGCTCCAACCCCCTGCCACAGGCAGGGACACCAACCTCAGGCCTGGAGCTACACAAGGTTGCCCAGGGCCCCATCCAACCTGGCCCTGAACACCCCCAGACACGGGGCACCCACCCCCTCTCTGGGCAGCCCCTTCCAGCCCCTCACCACTCTCTCTGCACAGAACTTCCCCCTGATATCCAATCTAACCCTTCCCTCCTCCAGCTTCACTCCATCCCCCTTGCCCTGCCATTCTCTAGCCTTCTAACAAGTTGAATCCCTTCCTGCTTATAAGCTCCCTCCAGGGACTGGAAGGTCACAGGGATGGAACTGGGGGTGCTGGCTGTCCTGCTCTGTGCTGCCCGCTGAGCAACACCCCATGAGGTATCCCACACTCTCTGCCTGCACAAACTCCTGGCATGTGGGCTTCAGGACACCTTCCCTCTGCTGTGGGCCCTGCCAGGCACAGGACAGGGGGTTTGAGGGCTGTGCTGGCACACATCCCTCTACTCTTTTCAAGGGAACCAGGAGTTTAAAAGGGAATGTGAGATGACAAGCAGCTGGGGGGATGTTATTTTGGGTCTGCTCATTCCTGTGGTCAGAGATCACTTCCACAGATCTCTGGAAAATCAAGGGGAAGCCCTGGGGCTGTTGGTCAAACTGGCTTGGGGACAAAGGCTGTTTCTTGGACTTCTTCTGTACTGGTGAGTAATAGGGCTCGTTGCCATGAGCAGTAAACAAGCTACTGGTTTTTCAAACAGTCCCTCAGCAGCATCCCTGGCCTCTACAGCCACTCACCAAACAGTTATCTCTGGCTTTCAGACCCTCTGCAGTTCTCACCTGGATCTCACCTGGAGTGCTGTGTCCAGCCCTGGAGCCCTCAGCACAAGGAGGACATGGATCTGTTGAAGCAGGTCCAGAGGAGGCCACAAAAATGATCCAAGGGCTGGAGCCCCTCTCCTGTGAGGCCAAGCTGGGAGAGTTGGTCTGGTCCAGCCTGGAGAAGAGAAGGCTCCAGGGGACTTTAGAGCAGCTTTCCAGTCCCTGAAGGTGCCTGTAGGGAAGCTGGGGAAGAACTGTTTCCAAGGGCATGGAGTGATAGGACAAGGGGTGATGGCTTTAAACTCAAAATGGGGAGATTGAGGTTGGATATTAGGGAAGCATTCTTCACTCTGAAGATGGTGGATCACTGGAACAAGTTGCCCAGAGAGGTGGTGGAGGTCCCATCCCTGGAGATGCTCAAGCTCAGGCTTGATGGGGCTCTGAGCAACCTGCTCTAGTGAAGATGTCCTTGCTCACTGCAAGGTGGGATGACATGGGCTCTAAAGGTCCCTTCCCACCTTACACATTCCATGATTCTATGATTCTGGGCTATGTTTAGCTGTCCCTGAGCAGTACCAGGTTTCTAAGCCCAGGTCAGAGCTGCCCCCTCACAGCCTGTGGCCCCAGCAAGAGAACAGCAGAACCACTGAGTATCTTGAGTCTGAAGGGACCCACAGGGATCATTGGGTGCAGCTCTGTGCTCCTCACAGCACCACCTATAACCAGTCCATGTGAGGCAGAGTCCTCCCAGCCCGAGGGCTTGGTGTTGGCCAAGGGTGGGGTGGAGAGCAGAGCCTCTTTTGGAGCAGAGGAACTGCACCAGTGAGCTGGAATTAAAGAAAAAGGACACTGGAGGCAGGAGCAACAGACTGCCCTGTGCTGATGCTGCAGCACAGCATGCACTGGTTGGGGGGAGGAGAGAGGGGGGTGGGTTTACCTGCTGCAGGGGTGTGCTAGCCCCAGGAGGTAACATCAGAGGATGCTATGGCCTTTGGGAAACCACTTGCACTTAGGAATACAGCTTTGTGAGCCCCACACAAGCTGTCCATCACCCAGGAAGCAGCAGAAAGCATCCCATGCCCAGACTCAAGCAGGTTTTGCTGTCTGACTGAGCCAGAGCCATGCTCACAGCTAGCACTGCTCACCAGCACCCTGCTAGTCCTCACCTGGAGTTTTACCTGTTCGTGGTGTTATATGTGCTGACTGTGCTGCTCTCCCACACGTAGAAAAGGCCAGGAGCAGAGTTTGAGCTGAATGAGCCCTGAGTCCCACGGTGACACCTGAAGCTGCCTGGAGCCTGTTTCACAGCAGGATGAAGAGAAAACCATCCCCAGAAGAGCCTTTCCATCTGCACAGCAGAGGAGAGTTGGCAACTTAACTGTTAAACTCGCCTGTGGCTGCTCAGTGTTGACATCAGCATGATCTCATCACTGTAACTTGAGCCATCCGGCTTTTTTCTCCAGGCTGCCTTTAAATACAGGTCCTGGGAGCCAACACAGCACTGAACCCTGTGAGCTGAGCCCAGGGAGAACCCGGCAGCACCCCACATAGATGAAAGCACAGAGAAGCTGCAGAACCCCAGCCATGTCCACATCCCTGCGAGTGAGCCCCTCGGTCCACGGCTACCGCTTCGACACAGCCCTGAGGAAGAAAGCTGTGGCCAACATCTTTGAAAGCATCAACGAGGAGTCCCTACAGAAACTCTTCAAGAACTCTGGGGACAAGAAGGCAGAGGAAAGAGCCAAGATAATCCTCGCCACCGACCAGGACTTGGAGGAGAAAACGAGAGCACTGATGGCTCTAAAGCAGAGGAGAAAAGACAAGCTGCTCCAGTTCCTGACCTTTCGGAAATACTCCATCAAAGTGCACTGAACTGGCACAGGGAGCAGGAATGGAGCTGAAACGTCTTGGGATGGGACTGTCTGTGACCTCCTGCTGCTCACAGCACACTCAGCTGCCCCCCGAACCGCTCCTGGGACTGGGGGCCTGATGTGACCATCGGCAGGTCTCCCAGCCGGCGGCATCACCGCGGACGGCGGCATCGCTCCGGACGGCAGCATCACTCCAGACAGCAGTGTGGCAGCCAGAAGCTCCCAGCAGGAAGCAGCAGGCTCCTTTGGGAAGCTTTGGGACTGAGCCATGAGGAGACCCCCACGCCTGGGCACGACTCAAGGCCTTCTGATGGACTGGGTGTTTGCTGACTGCACCCCTGGGCTTTGCCTTTCCCAGCCCACGCTCCCCAGGGCGCTGCAGGCAGGAGGGAGGTTCTCAGGGCTGAGCAGCTGCTGCCCACGGGGGTCAGGCTGCATTGCCCAAAATGCCTAGAGGTGCACCGTGTAGGTGCAGTCAGTTCAACCTTCAAGGGAAGGCATTTGCTCTAGAGATGTACCTGTACCTTTGCTGAGCTGTATGTGTGCCCTACACACGGTTTGCACAGGAGTGAGGATGATGATGATGATGATGTAGTTCCCTGAATTTACTGTGAAGTTCCTTAATGTTTCATTCACTCCCTGGTAGCACTAAAAATCTCATTCTCATGCCTACAGTTCACATTTGTATAGGTTACAGTAGCTATTAGATGAGCACTTTGTGGTATTCTTTTATGGCATTATTATTATTATTATTATATCAATTATAATTTATTGCATACAGTGAGATCTGAAATTGAATAAATTATGAAGTTAATAGAATTCCTCTTGTCTGAAATGCTCAATTCTCCTGGAGGAGTGGGGTTATACTCTTGTGGTCATTTCACATGGGTTCTGTTTTAAGAGCAGGCTGCCTGCACCTCTCCTTAGCTCCCAAAGGGGTGGGTTTGGCAGCCTGGAGCACCCTGCAGACCCACCATCCAGTCCAGCACCATCAGAGTTTGACCTGTAGTTGCTGTGGCCACTCTGGCATCCCCAGAAAGATGGCACCAAGTGCAATTGTAAATCAGGCTCAACTGCTAGCTTCCTCTGTGTAACACAGGAGAATGGCATCTTTTGCACTAATGGAACAGAAAACTCTGGTTAGAAAATGCCCAGTTCTAAGCTGCAGTGAGTGAAAACGCTCCTCAGGCTCTTGGCACTCCTGCAAAGCAGACAGAGGCCTTGGACTTGGCTCCCCATCATCCAAAGAAACAGGAGTGAGTTATGAACGCTTTGGCAGTGGAACTGGACTCAGTTTTCCTGCAGGCTATGCCATCCCATCATGATAGAGTGCACAGAAAACACTTGAAATAGCCAAGAGCAGATATTTATAAGCATGTCCTCTAATAACCTCTGGTTCCAAAAAATAAAACATTCCCACAACTGCTTGGAGCACCAGAGAGAAAACAATTCTGAGGAATCATGGAGCAGCTGGGGGGGGGGCTCTTTGCTTACAGGAAAAACTCCAGATTGCCCATAACTCAGGGATACTAGAAGTAATTCTTTAAATCACTTAGTAGGATAGATAACTGGAATTATTTATAGCACAACAAAGCAAATCCAAGCATTCCCCACAAGCCCCACGCTCGGGAATGAGATGCTCAGGGTGTGGATCATTGCTGGCTCCCCCAACTATCCCAGCACAGCACCAGCTTCCTGAAAGCAGGAGGTGGGAAGGCAGGAGGTGGGAAGGCATCCACAGCCATCAGTGCAACAGAGAGGGCAAGAGGCTGGAAAGCCCCCCAAGGCACCCCTGCCCCATGCTCCTGTTGCTCCCATCACTCCCATGCTCAGCGTCAGCTACAGAGTGCTGGCAGGGGCAGGGGAGGGGTGACAGGGGAGGGGTGACACATCGTGGTCCCTCCTCCCACAAAGACAGAGGGTCACACAGGTTGGGGGATGTCCCTTTTCCTAAGGACCTCCTAAGGTTTTTCCAGAGCTGCCCTCACTTAGAAACATCTGCCTCAGGGTGGGATTCAGTCCAAGGGCAGCTGCCAGTTTTTCCAGCATCCAGCCCGTTCCAGTGCAGCGTCCCACACAGCTTGCTGCTGTCTCACCCACTCATGACACATCCCCACAAACACAGTGACACAAACTGCCTACAACAGCACTTTCCAAAAAAGGCCAAACCGGGCTAGTGAGCTCAGGATGCTGCCGCCACCCCACTGCTCCTGGCACTGGGACACAGCCTTTCCCCCAGCTCCCACAGGATTTTCCTTAAAGGGCCATTTCCTGGGTTAGAAACACTCAAAACAGAAACCAGTGGGGCAATACAGCCACAAATCCTTCAGGGGTGTGGTATGTGATAGGAGCCTGATACCCCCGCTGCAGGAGGATGCTCTCAGCCCCCCTCTCTGGGTACCAAATTAGCTTTCTGCTGTCCCACTGCTTTCCAGTGCCCTGAGTGTGCTGCTGGGGCTTTGCTCACCACCCTCCCCTGCCCTGGATCACTGAGCTTTCCACAGTCTTGCCACCGTCTTGGACCCCAAGAACAAACCACACACCCAGCCCTGAAGGAGCCAAGGTGTGCCAATGATGCTCTGGCATCATGTGGGTGGGGAGAGGGGCAGGACACACACACGAGGGTGCTGGTGATGTGAGACGCAGGTAGAATCGCTGCCAGGCTCCGCACCAGACCCATGGCCCCTCAACAGACCCGTGCCACCTTACCAGACCCATAACCCCTCACAGGACCCATGGCCCCTCATCAGACCCATGACCCCTCATCAGACCCATAACCCCTCACTGGACTCCTGGCCCCTCACCAGACCCATAGCCCCTCACCAGACTACTGGCTCCTCAGCAGACCCCTGGCCCCTCACCAGACCCATGGTCCCTCACCAGACCCATGGTCCCTCTCCAGACCCATGGCCCCTCATCAGACCCCTGGCCCCTCACCAGACCCACGGTCCCTCACCAGACCCATGGCCCCTCAACAGACCCATGGCCCCTCATCAGACCTATGGCCCCTCATCAGACCTATGGCCCCTCACCAGACCCATGGCCCCTCAACAGACCCATGCCCCCTTACCAGACCCATAACCCCTCACTGGACCCATAGCCCCTCACCAGATCCCTGGCCCCTCACCAGACCCCTGGCCCCTCACCAGACCCATGGTCTCTCATCAGACCCATAGCCCCTCACCAGACCCTTGGCCCCTCACATGTAATCACCATTAAAACATGCATCACAAGGTTGCCCAGGGCCCCATCCAACCTGGCCTTGAACACCCCCAGACACGGGGCACCCACCCCCTCTCTGGGCAGCCCCTTCCAGCCCCTCACCACTCTCTCTGCACAGAACTTCCCCCCAATCTCTCCTCTCCCCCTTCCCTCCTCCAGCTTCACTCCATCCCCCTTGTCCTGCCAGTCTCTGCCCTTGAACAAGCTGATTCCCCTCCTGTTCCTCTGCTCCCTTCAGACCTGGAGGTTGGTGTCCCTGCCTGTGGCAGGGGGTTGGAGCTCGGTGATCCTTGGGGTCCCTTCCAACCCTTGCCAGTCTATGATTCTACGATTCTATGACATATGTCTGACCATCACAGGTCCTTCACACAGTGCTGCCTGCACCTGGACCTGACCCAGCTCACAGTAGCTGGATGCTCAGAGGGGTGTGGCCCAGCCAAAGCAGCGCCACAGGGTACAAAGCACCCACCCCACTGTTTGATGGGTGCAGGGGAGGTGCAGGAGGGCAGGTCACCTGCATTGTGCTGGGCCCTTCCTGAGCGCTCGGTGCCGCAGACTCGCTGTCTGCAGTCAGGGGCCAGCCCGGCAGCGCTCCTGCCAGACGCAGGACCCATTGTCAGCCTCCCCCACCCAACAAACAGAGGAAAAGGCTGTTCAAGGCATTTCCTCCCTCCAGGAGCCGGGCGTTTCCATTAATTCTTCTCCATGAGTCAAACTGGCTGTACTGGGTGTCCCTCTGTCTCAGCATCCTGAGGAACATGCGTCTGAAGAGCTAATTTTATCATAGAATCACAGAATCATGGAATGGTCTGGGCTGGAAGGGACCCTAAGGATCACAGAGCTCCAACCCCCTGCCACAGGCAGGGACACCAACCTCAGGCCTGGAGCTACACAAGGTTGCCCAGGGCCCCAGCCAACCTGGCCTTGAACACCCCCAGACACGGGGCACCCACCCCCTCTCTGGGCAGCCCCTTCCAGCCCCTCACCACTCTCTCTGCAAAGAACTTCCCCCCAATATCCAATCTAACCCTTCCCTCCTCCAGCTTCACTCCATCCCCCTTGTCCTGCCAGTCTCTGCCCTTGAACAAGCTGATTCCCCTCCTGTTCCTCTGCTCCCTTCAGGCACTGGCAGGCTGCAATGAGGTCCCCCCACAGCCTTCTCTTCTCCAGGCTGAGCCAGCCCAGCTCCCTCAGCCTCTCTCCAGAGGGGAGCTGCTCCAGCCCTCTGAGCATCTCCCTGGCTCCTCTGACCCCTCTCCAACAGCCCCACATCTTTCTTGGGTTGGGCCCCAGCTCTGGACACAGGACATCCAGGGCAGAGCAGAGAGGGACAATCCCCTCCGCACAGCACAGGGGGTACACAGGCACCCCCAGCCTGAGTAGCCATGCTGGTGTGCTCCCTGCTGTCAGCAGCTGGGGAGAAGCCCCAGAAAGGCAGGACAGAAAGCAAAGCAGAAGGCTTTTCCATACAAGCTCTGGTTGGACAGGCACCTACTGCTTGTAGGGTGCTGAAACAGCCCAAAGCATGAGGGGTGGGGGGGAGGCAGTGCAGAGGTGCCACGCTCTGTGCCCCCATCAAATGAGCAAACAGCCACCCCCAGCTGTCCAAAACACCTCTCTTGCAGCCACCCCAATGATGGGATGATGGTGTTGGAACAAGCCCACAGCGCAGCATGGCCTGTGTCCTCTGAGTTTGGAGAGGGATGGGAATGTTCTGCGAGGTCTGGACACCTTGTACTGTGACCTGAAATTCCTGGTGAAGTCAAACACAGCAGGACCAGAGCTCCTGGGGCAGTGTTTGTGTGTGGGGAAGGGGCAGGGTACTCCAACACTGCCTGGGCATGTTTCCCTTCCATGCCATTGAGCAATGGGATGAGTTAAACATTGACCCTTGGGCTCAACGTGTCTGTTTTGCTGGAGGGACAGACTCCCCCCCCCTCACAAACAGGTGATTCAGCAGCCTGGGTGCCAGACCCCACTGGCTTTGGTGCTGCACCACGACACACTACCTGCCCATGAAGGGCTTGGGAAACCTTTGGCTCCCCTGGGAACCTGGAAAGGCACCAGGATGGATGGGATGGAGGAGGCACAGTGGGCAGATGGACTCATCCAGCCTCCTCTGGGAAGGAGGAGTGCCCAGGTTGGCAAATCCAGCTCAGCATCAGAGGGTATGGAGCAGGACATGGGGCTTGTGGAAAAGGGCACAGATAAAGCATATTTCATCTGTAGTTGCCAAAGGAAAAGCTCTGCTGTAAAACATGTTACATGTGAGTGAAGAGCTGTAACACAGTGAGATTTACACTTGGGTTCAGGTGGTTTTCACTGAAAAGACCTGGGGTGTCGAGGCACAAATGCCTCACATGCAGCAAAACGGTGCTATGGTGTCACTTGGAAGTGATAGACAAGGCTACTTCTGAGAAGAAAAGCCACCAAAACCCTGCAGCCAACAGAGGATGACACAGTTGCCATGCATCTTTGCTAGAAAATAAAAGGCTATGACCAATAATCCCAGTGCACAGCCCTGGTAAAAGCCCTCAGCGTGGCTGAGCAGCACAGAGCTGGTGCACAAGGCACAGCATGGTGATGCTCTCTGCTTCTGTAAGCACTGAAGTCAACCCCCCAGCAAGCACTGCAGAAGCCACTGCTCACAAGGGATGTCAAGCCCCCCAGGACATTTCTACATGCTGATGTACAGGACCAGTTACTCCAGGACATCTGCTCTGCATGGAGACTGCAGGAGGGTGCAGAGGGGTTCAGAGCTGGGAGGGCTGGTGTGGAGGTGGCCTGTGGGCTCCCTCCTATGCCAGGAGGTTTTAATGGCACCTGCATTCCTGGGGGGGAGGAGAGGAAGAGGGTCTGGGTGGTGAATCAGAGCTGAGCCAGGGAGCTGCCACCTCCCAGACTCTGGCTGCTCCAGGTGCCCACGTGCAGGGAGCATCATTGAGTGGAGGCTCCAGTAACTGAGCAACAGTTGGGACTCACACCACATCCTCCCCTGTGGAAAGCCATGACCAAGCATGGCTCAGGGCTGGGTGGGCTCACTGATACACACCAAAGTGACCAGTTCCCAAAGCACCTGGGTGGAAACAAAGTGGAGCTCAGCTCCACTGGTCCAGCCCTACCTGCTTCCTGCCTCCCTCCCTCCCAAGGGGTGTCAGACCTAGCTGGGGTCTGAGCCAGGACCCCCCCTCACTGGGGGAAGATACTGCCTGGGGTAGCAAGAAGCTGTGCAAATGGTAGGAAGGGGCTACACTGATACAGCAGGGAAGCTTTTGGGGGGTCCCCCAACCTGGCTACCCCAAGGCAGAGCCCTTCCTGGGAGCTACCCCAAGGCAGAGCCCTTCCTGGGAGCTGCCCCAAGGGAGGGGTTTGTCAGTGCTGGGGGTCTCCTGGCTGTCCCAGCCCCACACCAACTGCCTCTCCTGATCTCAGAGGTCAGGGATGCCCCACATGCCTTGGGGGGGTGGGCAGCAGCGATGCCCAGCCCCACACCTCTCCTGATCCCAGAGGTCAGGGATGCCCCACATGCCTTGGGGGGGTGGGCAGCAGCGATGCCCAGCCCCACACCTCTCCTGATCCCAGAGGTCAGGGATGTCCCACATTCCTGGGAGGAGGGGGGGGGGGGGGGGCAGCAGTGATGCCCCCAGCTCTTGACTGAAAGGGGATGTCCCTTCTAGAGGCACCAGCCATACTATGGCTCAGTGGTCCAGTACCTGCAAGCAGGACCAGTTCCAGTTCCCAGCACCATGGCTCAGACTGGCTTTTGTGGCACTGTGGTCCAAGCAGGGCTCCAGCCCCTCACAGCACCCAGCACCTTCCCAGGAAACACACGTGGCACCGGTACCCCCAGCATCCTGCAGCTCTCCCACAGCACTGAGGAAGGATCCCATTGCTTTAAACCCCCATGGCAGAAGACAAAGAGAATTTGTGTTGTCTTCACAAAGTAAAGGTGAGGGAAGGAGAGGAAAAAAGCCATATAAACACCTCCCAACGCCCTGACAGGGTTCAAGGTACATTCCCCACCTGCTGCTGTCTCTGCTTTGACATTGCATAATTGAAAGCAGAGAGAAAATGGTCCAATTCTGCTTCCCAGATTTATTTTCCAACTGGGTTTCTATTTAAAATTCACCTGCCATCCTAACTGGGGGAAAATAAAGTTTGAATCCAGACACATATATTATTATTTCCCCTCCCCCCCTCCCACCCCCCTTCTCTTCCCTCTCTCTGAACTGTAAAGTAGGAGACACAATTCATCATTTCACAAAGGTGCCAACAAGCCATCACAGACCCTTTGGCTCTGCCAGAATTTGGGGGAGGTTCAGATTTCCATCCAACCACCCTCACCCTAAGTGTCATTTTCTGGGCCTGTTTACAGAATGACTGCACAGGGCTGCCAGGGAAGGTTCAAGGACAAACCTACAACTCAAAAGGCATATGGAAATCTTGACCTGAGAAAAAGCCCATGGAAAAAATCCAAGCAGCTTGAAGGATTTCTGGAGAGAAGTACCAAACCTTGAATGTATTCTGCAGAGAGTGCAGCCAAATAGATGTTGCTTTTCTCCTGGTTCTAACACAAGCCTCTCACTAAACGCTTGTACCTGCAATAAAAAGGATGCAGAAACACATTGTGATGGTGGAGAGACTATTTATCAACATCAAGGACCAGGTTTTCCTTGGCTAACTGGCCAAAAAGTAAAACACCTTTTCTTTTGTTAATAAAGGAAAATTGAAAAGAAAAAAAAAAGTGAATGAAACATTATCTACCTTCTGGAATTCATTATCTAAGGGTCAGATGGGGAAAAAATGCCCAGTGTTACCTTGAACCAACCCTCCCTCAGCCCAGATGCTTAGGGACAAAACCATGCTCCTGCTGGCCCCCTCCCTGTTCCACCCTTTGTTGCTCAGCCATTCCCAGCCACATGTGCCTGGAGAGATACAGCGTGTGGCTGCTGGCTGGAATCCCTCCAACAGGCATCCTGAGTGAAGCAACATGCACCTAAGCAGCAATTAATACCCTGACTGGGACATTCTAACAGCCTGTGTCCAGCTGGGACTGGGACAGAGTTTATATCCTGGCTGTTAAGCTAAACCCTTCATGTTCCTCCCCCCTGTGTTATCCTTATAGGTTAGTTCTTCTCCATCAGTGATGTATTCAGCCCTGCAGACCCACACATGGGATAGAGAAGGGGAGAGGTGCTGTGGGGTGAAGCTCTGGACCACGCTGCTGCACTGGGGAGGTGCAGGAGCTGGTGCAGTGGGGGAGATGGGGATGCAGGAGGTTGGTTCTGCTTCAGGGAGGCTGTGTGGGTACACACCAGGCAGCCCTGGGACCAGGCTCACAGAGCTCCTGTGGGCTTACAGGCCACTGGTCACGGAGCAGGGGTGGCCAGTGCCTCTGGTTTTGAGGCAGGCAGGAAGCAGGTGAGCATGAGGATGGGGCTGGGGGGTTAAGGGGTTCAACAACCTCCTTCTTCACTCATCATGGGTGGGAGCAGCTATGCTGAAGGAGCAAAGCTCTCTAGTTTTGAAGCAGAGGGCATGCTGCTCAGTATGTGTCTGCCTGGATGGGGCTGCATGGAGGGATGGACAGAGGGGCTGCATGGAGGGATGGACAGAGGGGCTGCATGGAGGGGATGGACAGAGGGGCTGCATGGAGGGGCTGCATGGAAGGATGGAGGGGATGCATGGAGGGACAGAGGGTCTGAATGGAGGGGCTGCATGGAGGGATGGAGGGGCAGCATGGAGGGGCTGCACAGAGGGGCTGCATGGAGGGACAGAGGGGCTGCATGGAGGGATGGACAGAGGGGCTGCATGGAGGGGATGGACAGAGGGGCTGCATGGAGGGGCTGCATGGAAGGATGGAGGGGATGCATGGAGGGACAGAGGGTCTGAATGGAGGGGCTGCATGGAGGGATGGAGGGGCAGCATGGAGGGGCTGCACAGAGGGGCTGCATGGAGGGATAGAGGGGCTGCACAGAGGGATGGAGGGTCTGCATAGAGGGACAGAGGGTCTGCATGGAGGGATGGAGGGGATGGACAGAGGGGCTGCACGGAGAGATGGAGGGGCTGCATGGAGGGACTGCATGGAGGGATGGAGGGGCTGTATGGACAGTCTGCATGGAGGGATGGAGGGGCTGCATGGAGGGTCTGCATGGAGGGATGGAGGGGCTGCATGGAGGGTCTGCATGGAGGGATGGAGGGGCTGCATGGAGGGTCTGCATGGAGGGATGGAGAGGCTTCATGGACAGTCTGCATGGAGGGATGGAGGGGGTGCATGGAGGGACTACATGGAGGGATGGAGGGGCTGCATAGAGGGGCTGCATGGAAGGGCTGCATGGAAGGGCTGCATGGAGGGATGGAGGGGCTGCATGGAGGGGCTGTGCTGTTCCAGTCCCTGCAGTGGGAGACCCCAGATTTACAGCACTTCTCCCCTATCTGTGCCTCCCCTCCTTGGACTGAACCTCAATAACCCCCTCCCAGCACACAGCCAGGCACATCCCCTGGCTCCCAGCAGTGCTTGTGTTATAAACCTTTCCACGCTTGACTGCAGGGCTTACAGTTTGCCATAAGTAAATAAATTAGGGATAATTTAATATTTGATTGTAAGATTTACTGTTCTATTCTTTACAGCTTCTCAGGTGGATGCCCAGTAATTGAGCTAAATGAAGAGCCCCATTAATTCCTGGCAGTGAGGAGCAGCTCTGGGTGCTGGATGCAGCAGGCAGAGTGAGGCAGCACTGGCTTGGGAAACCTTCCCCCACTAGTCCCAGTCCTCTGGCATGGGGGAAGAGGCAGCTGCTCTTCCTGGCTTTATGGGGGGGAAGGGGGAGGGGGGGGAGCGGTAATTATTGCTCTTTGCCTGTAATTAATGCCCACAGCCACACACACCCATCACAGGGAGCAGAGTCCAGTGGCCTCCCAGAAACCCTGGCTTATTTTGGCACAAACCCCAGGGGTGACCTGAGGTCGGGTGTTACAGACCAAAAATTTGCTTTGCTGTTATTTTTGAGACCCTTTCACAGAATCACAGGGTTGGAAAAGACCTTTGAAGATCATCAAGTCCAACCAATCCCATCCTGAGCTGAACCAGATCCCTGAGCACCTCATCTCCCTGTCTGTTAAACACACCCAGGGGGGTGGCTCAGCCCTTCCCTGGGCAGCCTGTGCCAGGGCCCCAGAAGCCTTTTGGGGAAGAACTTTTCCCCAGTGTCTGATCTGACCCTGCCCTGGGGCAACTTGAGCCCATTCCCCTCGTCCTGTCCCCTGGCTGAAGAGACCATCCCCCACCTCTCTGCACCCTCCTGGCAGGGCAGGGGAGGTGGGGAGAAGGTCTCCCCTCAGCCTCCTCTTCTCCAGGCTCAACACCCCCAGCTCCCTCAGCTGCTCCTCAGAGGATTTGCCCTCCAGCCCCTTCCCCAGCCTGGTTGCCCTTCTCTGGACTGGCTCCAGGACCTCCATGTCCTTCTGATGGTGAGGAGCCCAGAACTGGACCCAGCACTCGAGGTGCAGCCTCCCCAGTGCCCAGTGTGGGGGCACAACCCCTGCCCTGGCCCTGCAGCCACGCTGGGGCTGACATAAGCCCAGATGCCCCTGGGCTTCCTGCCCCCCCGGTCAGTCTCAGTCTCCCAACACCCCCAGGTCCTTCTCCCCAGCAGCTCTCCAGCCGCTCTGCCCCCAGCCTGGAGCTCTGCTCATTATGGTCACCCTGTTCCAGGCACAGCACTTGTTGAACCTCATCCCACTGGTCTCAGCCCCTGGATCCAGCCTGGCCAGATCCCTCTGAAGATCCTCCCCACCCTCAGGCAGACCCACAGGTCCTCCCAGTTTAGTGCCATCCCCAAACTGACTGAGGGGAACATCCCATCCCTTCACCCAGGTCAATGATAAAGCCACTGAGCAGGCCTGGCCCCAGGACTGAGCCCTGGGGAACACCACTTGCAACTGGTGTTCAGGTGTGATGACTGACGATCTATTCTATGTGTGGGGGCACCATCCCCTCCCCAGACCCACTGGCCACACTGTGTCTGACACAAGCCAGGATGCCCTTGTGGATAATGTCACCTACAACCATACTACAGCCAAGACAAGTGTTTGTACTTGAAACACTGTCCTGCTAACTCCTAACAGCCCCCCCAGCGCTGAGCCCTGTTGTGTACCTGCCTTCAGCCCTTCAAACCAGGGGGTTGCTCACTACAAAACTCCTCCCTTGGTGTACTATTTTAGGTGAAGAGCTCCTCTCAGCTCTCTAATCACGTTAATCTTTGGTCCAGCCATTGTGCAATCAGCAAGGTTTGGGGTCCTTCTTCAGGAAGGGTTCCAACACAAGCCTTTGAACTCATGTGTAAAGATATATACACATATTTAATGTTTAAATATTTACTGTGTATATATATTATATAACTAATATTTAATGTTTAAATATATAAGATATACATTAGATATATTATATATATATCAGATATAATGTATATATTTTTAATGTTTAAATATGTATATATCAAATATATATGTTATATTCCTGTTTAGTTATATATTTCTATTTATATATTTATAATATAAAATATATTATAAAATATATATTATACATAAATATATATTTATATATTTATAACATATATTTTATATATATAAAGATAGATATTCTCTCTATATAAATTTTTATATAATATATATTTATATATATATAATATATATTTATATATTTATGATATATATGTATATATTTATAATATATAAATATCTATCTAAACAGGAACATACATATATAACATATATTCCTGTTTATATATATATAATATAAAAAGATATTTTTAATGTTTAAATATATATATATAAAATATATATTATATTCCTGTTTAAATAGATATATTTATATATTATAAATTTATATATATATATTATATATTTATATATATTATATATTTATATATATATTATAAATATATAGAAATATATAATATATCATATACATATAATATGATATATCATAAATATATAGTTATAAAGATATGCTTAAACAGGAATATAATATCATATATATTTATAGATCGAATATATAAGAATATAGAAATATTGAATGTTTATATATTTAAATATATATTATTTTTATATTTAAATATATAATATAATTCTATATTATTTATTTTATGTATAATATAATGTATATTATATATTTAAATATATATGATTTCTATATTTATATATAGAAATATATATTTCTATATAGAAATATGTATTTCTATATAGAAATATATTATATAAAAATATTTAAAATATATAAATCGTAAAGATATAGATATATTTTTATAGGTATATACTATATATTTTTTATATATTTAATATGAATATAAATCTATAAATCTATATTATATTATCTCTAATATTTTATTATATTATATATGATCTATCTATAAATTTATATTATATCTATCTATAATATATAGATACATTATAAATATATTATGATATAATATATAAATGTATATTTAAACAGGAATATAATATATAAAATATTTTATGATATATAATTCATTAATATATTATATTATATAACTTTAAATAGGAATAGATATATATTCCTATGGGAATTATATTTGCATGCTGATCTCCTCCCAGGCAGCTTCAGAGCACAGTCTGTGGGGATCCATGCCAGAGGATAACTAACAAAATCATTCCAAGGTTGTACTTGTTCTCTCAGTTTATCACTTCCCAGACGCTGCCCCTCTCATCACTTTATGTCTGGCTTAGTTTAACCCCAAGCTCTTGCTCTGGAGGGTGGAGGGGGATGTGGCTGGAGCCCCCATGCCCTGGAGATGCCCCCTGCTCTCTCAGCTGTTCTGACATGAGCCCCCTGCCCCAGGGAGAGGCAGGGGTGGGTAGTGGGGGCTCTGCCTCCATCACATGGGCACTCTCCACCTCTCAGGACTGAGCTGGGCAGGGATCCTTCCCAGAAACTTCTCTTTTCAACAAACCAACCACCCTCCTCAGGACATGTTGCCTTTGCTCTGGTGCTGACAGAGCTTTGACTAAGCAAACCCAAGTTATCTTTAGCTGAGGAAAACAGCAGTGAATCCATCCTGGCCTGGACTCACCCCTACACACCCCTTGCAGAGGCAAAGTCCCATCTACCCCAAGTAGGGCTGCAGGTTAAACATCAGCTGAGCACAGCAGTGCCTGGCCAGCAATCACACTGCTGGGATCTCTGATCCTCTCCACCAGGGATGTAAAGAGGGAGCGCTGGGCACGCATACCTTGCACTCACCCCTGTGGGCTCCTTTGCTGCTGCTTGGGCATCCTTGGAGTCTCCTTCTCTGGAGAGATTCCAGCCCCATTTGGATGCCAACCTGTCCTAGGGAGCCTGCTTTGGCAGGGGGTTGGACCCAATGAGCTCTGGAGCTCCCTTCCAACCCCTACAGTTCTATGACTCTGCGATCCTGGAGCCCAGAGACCACCAGGAGAGCTGCAAACCCTGCTCCTCACACCACCAGATCCCCACACTCACTCTGCATGAGTTCCCTCTCCCAATTGTTTCCATCAGAAGAGGGGTGGCAGCAGGGACAGGGAGGGGATTGTCCCTCTCTGCTCTGCCCTGGGGAGGCCCCACCTGGAGTACTGTGTCCACATGGGGGGCCCCCATACAAGGAAGATGTTGGAGAGGGGTCAGAGGAGCCAGGGAGATGCTCAGAGGGCTGGAGCAGCTCCCCTCTGGAGAGAGGCTGAGGGAGCTGGGCTGGCTCAGCCTGGAGAAGAGAAGGCTGTGGGGGGACCTCATTGCAGCCTGCCAGTGCCTGAAGGGAGCAGAGGAACAGGAGGGGAATCAGCTTGTTCAAGGGCAGAGACTGGCAGGACAAGGGGGATGGAGTGAAGCTGGAGGAGGGAAGGGTTAGATTGGATCTTAGGGGGAAGTTCTTTGCAGAGAGAGTGGTGAGGGGCTGGAAGGGGCTGCCCAGAGAGGGGGTGGGTGCCCCGTGTCTGGGGGTGTTCCAGGCCAGGTTGGATGGGGCCCTGGGCAACCTTGTGTAGCTCCAGGCCTGAGGTTGGTGTCCCTGCCTGTGGCAGGGGGTTGGAGCTTTATGACCCTTGGGGTCCCTTCCAACCCAGCCCAGTCTATGATTCTATGATTTCCCAAGCTGCTGTAAACACACCACCAAAGCCACCAGCAGTTTAAATTTTCCCCTCCCCTCCACGAGAGATATTTAAAACATGAGAATGCTTTTTGCACATGAACAGTGAGTTTATCAGAGTTTCCCAAGTCCCCTGCAGTAAACTCTGATCCTGGAAAGGTCCCAGTAGTTGTCTGTAAATCTCACTGATTTTCCAACCCCTCCCCCCCCCCACCCCCCAGGGAACAGGTCTCTCTCCTGCTAGATCACTTCATGGGGTTTTGACCTTCCTTTGATACTCAAAAACCTGATTTACTGGGATAAATCCTGGTTTGGGAACTAATTAACATTTCCCCCTGGATCGCTACTGCTGAAGAGGGGAAGGCTGCAAGTGTCACCCATGTGGCTGCCAAAGGACTGCTCCTCCAGTGAAGGGACCTCAGCTCAGGATAACCCAGCAGACCCCTGCATCCGGCTCATTGCTGGTTCCCACAGCCCTTCCAGGGACCTTTGAACATCTTATATAAGAGATCAGCCCCCATGAGCAGTGGGGCTGCACTGGTACAAGCTGTGTACACAAGGTTTTCTCTGCTGCACACCTACAGCTCTGCCTGTGACCCCCTCCCACCTCCTCCCAGCTGGGTCTAAACTGGAGTTTCAGGTGGGACCAGGATCAGATCCTGAGGTTTTGCAGTCGCTGACCTAACGAATTCCTCATAATTGGAAGCTTTAGGTTTTAATCCTTGAGCATGGGCAGTTTCTGTAGGACTGGAGAAAGTCCTGAGTCTCTGGGAGAGGGACCAACTGGAGAAACCCCCCTGTGTGCAGTGGGCTCCCATGGGCAGGGCAGGGGAGGGGAAGCAGCAGCATTTCTGGATCAGAACTGCACTCGACACACCCGTGAGATGCCTGGGTCTGGGGGGTGGGCTGTAACACCAACAGCCCCCACACCAGCTCTGGGGGGTCCTGAGTCTGCCCTGCACCCCTGCACGCCAGCTCAGCCTCCCCCTGTGCAACCATGCACTGGGAACACTGGGGAACACTGGGACCACCACCCACCTCCCGCCCCCTTGACACCCCAGCTCTCACCACCCTGCTAGCGCAGGCCATCTTCAGCCCTCAACAGACCTCCCCAGTCCCTCTCCCCACCCTCAGCCTCACACCATGCCATGAAACTGCAAGGGACCAGGACTTGGGGGGGGAGTGTGGGAACTCTGCAGTGGGGGCAGAGGATGCTCCACAGCAGCATGGCCCCTGTCTCACAGCCTACATGGGCACCCCACAGGAAGGTGGTTAAGGACACCCTCCCCCTTTCCCTCCCCACAAGCAGCTTTATTTTCTAACACAGCCAACTGTTTTACAGCCTGTGGCTGTGCCTCCCTCCCTCCCATGGCTGGAGAGCTGGATGAAAACTGCATAAAAACCTCATGTTGGAACAGAGCTGAGGAAATAAAACCTCCAGTCGCTGCCATGCCCTAGGTCTGTGATGCTGAGCACCTTGGCTCAGCATTTGAAGCCACAGCAACCGAGCAGGGACATGAGACAGAGGCTTCCAGCCTGGAGGGGGTTTTATCCTCAGTTATTGTTATGAACTCCTCAGCTCAGCATCCTGATGCTGCTGTGGAGGTTGGAGACAGCGTTGAGAGAAGGGGAAGGGTGGTGAGACACAACGCTGCCCTGCTGCCAGCACACCGCACCCATCCCAAGGGGTTACTCACTGCTGTGGCTTTGTATTGAAAGAAACAGCCCTGAGGTTAAAAAGCCCCATGAAGAGCGTTTCTCCACAGGATGCATTTGCTGCAGACCGCAGCCATCATCACTGTGATGAGCTGTGAGGACTCAGCCTCGCACACAGACACTGCCTGGCTCACCCCCTCTGAATAAAGCCAAGCCCAGTGCTGCAGCACCAAGTGCTTGCCAAGGGGGTGCCTGAAGGCTTGCAAAGGGTGCCAGCAATCCAAGAACTTGCACAAGTCGTTTGCTGGGCAGGGCAGAAGGAAATGTAAATTATATGGCTTATTAAAGGAAAACCTGGAGATGAGCTGTGCTCCCAACACTGCCCTCACTCTGTCTTCCCAAGACACTCCACAGCCCACTCCCTCCAGGAGTTTTGGAAGGCTGGACATAGCAGGATGCAACAGATCCTGTCTCCTTCTCGTGCACCACGCTGTACAGGGCAGGGCTCAGCATCCCCCTGCTCCCTCAGTTCTCCAGGCAAAGGCAAAGCCTGGAGGAAGCATCTTCCAACAGGCAAACCCTCCTCCTGGCAAACCCTCCTCCTACCCCTGGGGTTGTGCAGGGGGTGCACAGGATTAGGGGTGAGGGGCGTCCCTCTGCTCCCTGCCTGGATGTGTCTGCTGAGCAAAGGCACCAGCTGTGCTCGCAGCTGATGTGAGGAAAACTCAGCCATATTCTCCAGAGGAAAGCTCTGAGGTGTCTGTACTCAGTGCTGGAGTCACACCTGGCCTTCAGAGAGGAGTGGAAGCAGTTATATTCAGGCTATTAAACCTCACTCTGGCACAGCCCTTCTCCTTGTGAGGCCAGACCCTGCCAGGCTCAGCATCAAGCAAGCAACCAGTCTTGTGTTAACCACAGGCTTATTACTCCAACCTCATCAAAACATGTGCCTGAGAGTAGCACCAAAGATTTCTGAATTACTTTAGGCCAAATAACACCAGAGTAAGGTGAGCATGAGTAGCCTGGACACTCTTACTGGTCCCACTAAGTCCCACACTAAGAGCTACTGGTTCTGTAAAATTCATCCACACCAAAAGGTTTCCAGGATGGGGATTTGGGATAAATACTTCACCCCAGTGACTCACCAACTTCCACAACACATTTTGGGTTTCCTCCTCGTGCTATGGCAACAGCAAATGCCAGACATTTTTGTAGGGCGTTTCATAAATTCACCCTATGCTAAAGCCACTCAAACTGCTGAGTGAACCAGCTACACCATAGAATCACAGAATCCCAGACTGGGCAGGGTTGGAAGGGACCCCAAGGATCACAGAGCTCCAACCCCCTGCCACAGGCAGGGACACCAACCTCAGGCCTGGAGCTACACAAGGTTGCCCAGGGCCCCAGCCAACCTGGCCTTGAACACCCCCAGACACGGGGCACCCACCCCCTCTCTGGGCAGCCCCTTCCAGCCCCTCACCACTCTCTCTGCAAAGAACTTCCCCCTAAGATCCAGTCTAACCCTTCCCTCCTCCAGCTTCACTCCATCCCCCTTGTCCTGCCAGGCTCTGCCCTTGAACAAGCTGATTCCCCTCCTGTTCCTCTGCTCCCTTCAGGCACTGGCAGGCTGCAATGAGGTCCCCCCACAGCCTTCTCTTCTCCAGGCTGAGCCAGCCCAGCTCCCTCAGCCTCTCTCCAGAGGGGAGCTGCTCCAGCCCTCTGAGCATCTCCCTGGCTCCTCTGACCCCTCTCCAACAGCCCCACATCTTTCTTGGGTTGGGCCCCAGCTCTGGACACAGGATCCAGCTGGGGCCTCCCCAGGGGAGAGCAGAGAGGGACAATCCCCTCCCTGGCCCTGCTGCCACCCCTCTGCTGATGGAGCAAGAGCACACTGCTGGCTCATGGCAGAAAAACCATCAAAACCAGTACCGCAGCGAGGGCCAGCACCCACCCGGCTTGGGGATAGGCCATGGCCATGTCAAACATCCGCCAAGAAGCCTGCAAAGTGCAGTTAACCAACGGTGCTGCCACACCTTGGACACGGATCCAAGGCTCTCAGCACCAGTGAGGCGGCTTTGGCTGCAGAACAGGGATCGCCTGAGGGAAGGGCAGAACTGGTGAGTGAGTCACAGGGCAGGGAGAGCGGCTGTGGTGGAGGAGCTGGGAGCCCCCCACCACCACCGCCTGCCCCCAGCACTGCTCCCAGACTCTGAAATTCCTTCACCAGGGTTGACCCTCACCGGGGTTTCTCTGGGAGCACTGGGAAGGAATGGGGACAAACCAGCTACCAGGCACGTTGCAACCTCTCCACAGCAGAAGGTGAACTCAGTGAGCACCTACCCTGCAGAGATGGTGATGGGCAACACGCAATTCGATATGAATTTTAGGTGAAGCCATTTCTTGGGTGAAATCACCCAGATTCTAGACATTTGTTACTGCAAACATGGCAAGCTAAAAAAGTGCTAATTGGTTACACACACTGTTCACACCCCACTGATTGATTAGTGACTATAACGAGTTCTGATAAACATATCTTATAGCTAAACATCATTAGTTTATCTTTGATGCCTAAAAGCATCCATACACCTGCTGTTTTCACCATCTTATTATGGCTGGTTCATAACATGTTCCATTACTCCCAAGGATCTTCCCATAACTTCTTGGTTTAGGGCAGTCTTTACCCCTGTCATCACGCCCACTGTGTTTTGAGAATGTGATTATTAGGATCCTCTCAGCATGAGGAACTTTCCCTGTCTCACAGGAACACGAGGATATTGTCAGGGCTTATGTCTTGGGTGAAGAGAGCAAGGCCGCCGGCAAGGCCTATGTCTTTGGTGAAGAGAGCTAGGCCGCGGGCAGGCCTGCTGTCCTCCCCAACACTAAAACACGTCACACACGTGTTTGTTTGCAACTGCCCCAGGTTATTACACATCTTCCCAGTGGATAGCAGCTGCCCAAGCCACCATCCATGCACAGTACTATGCCAGCACACACAGTCGCTGGCTGTACACACGCTTCATTAGCTACCCCAGGCTAAAGGCTAGCTGGCTCCCTGTGGCAAGTGCTGCTGGAAGCAATGAAAATTATGCAGCCTCTCCCCAGGAATGTGCATGTTTTGTGAGCATTATAAATCATGAGGGACCCACGTTGCATCAACAACATCCCATGCAGGTTCAGAATCAAAAGCACCCTTGATTCACTTAAAGCCACGTGTCAAAGCCTACCTTAATTGTGATAAATCCTACTCTTTCATCTGAGAAGGTGACATTTCATGGCAAATAAGCCCAAGAAATTGAGTGGAACAAGGAAGAGCTTCCTGTTTTCTAAAGTGGTTTCCTATAATGAACAAAGCTCAGCATGAAAACACGAGGCTGCATGCCTGGTGCTCAGGTTTTTTAGGTCTTTGTTGATCCCAGGCAGGCAGATGGAATTCATCACAAGAAGCTAATCAGGGACACTGAGACCTAGTTGCATTTACAGGGGGAAAAAAAAACCCTCAGTTTTGGGAGTTAGTAGAAACCTGCCTCTCCTAAGCACACTGCCTGCAAACCTACAGACTGTTTCCCAGGTGAAGCTTTCTACTCAGCCTGGCAGCAAAGACCAGGAGGAGAGTGATGGGGATTTGTGCACAGAGGTCAAGGGATCTGGGTCTGTCCCCTCCCAGAGCAACGAGGGGTTTTGTAATTCCAGCAGTCCAAGGGGTGCCTGGCTGGTGAGAAGGCTAATGAGCACTCTAGGAAAGCTAGTGAGCATTCTAGGAACCTAGTCTTCAAACCATCTGGCACTGCACTGGTGCCCCCCTTGGGCAGACACTTCCCCCAAGCTCCTGTATTTTGGAGGTCAGGTTGAAAATCCCCTTTCCCCCCTCCCCAAGAAGGGAAGAAGCCCTGGAAACCTCCAGGATCCCAGCATCACTGAGCCAAATCACCAGCCGAACGTGCCATGCAAGGGCTCTGAGCTGGGCAGCCTCCCCAAAGGCACCAATGCAGCCCCTGATGTTTTAGGGACAGGAAAGAGCAGGACCCAACTCCAGAGCTACCTCTTCTGAGATTTAGCCAAACCTTCTACTGCTCCATCTTCCTCCTTATAAATGGTGAAAGCCTCCTGCTCCCCAAGGAGCCTGGCACCTCCAACATCCCTTCCCAAGCTTGTAGAGAGCTGAAACATGAGTGTCCCCGTCTGGTTCTGGAGTCCTGTATGGATCTCTCCATCACTGCCTCCTCCCACCAGTGTTGGCATCAGTCCCCAGATGTGCATGGCTGGAGTCTGGGTGGGTGGCAGCCGTGTGGATGCTGCAGCACGTGGGTGTTTGCAAGTACCCTCCCTGAGGCTGTGCAATCCCAGGAGAGCTGTGCCTTTGGGATAGGCCTGGAAGGGAGAGAAGGAATGGCTTCCTAAAAGAGAGTCAGTGCCATGAATATCACAGATTCCATTCTGGCAGCTGGTGTTTTTCACAGAATCACCAGGTTGGAAAAGACCTTTGAAGATCATCAAGTCCAACCAATCCCATCCTGTGCTAAACCAGATCCCTGAGCACCTCATCTCCCCTTTTTTAAACACATCCAGGGAAGGTGACTCAACCACCTCCCTGGGCAGCCTGTTCCTATGTCTGTATTTGCTGTTACATGAGGAATCGGTTTCTGGGTGAGGTTTGATGTGGGGGGTGAAGAAAGAGGGGTGATGAAAGAGGACTGGTGGGGGGTTTCTGTCCCCTGGCCAGGTTTACCTGTACAGAGGTTGTATTTCATGAGCATTCCCCTCTGCATGTGAGGGTGGGGAAAGGATTTGCCAAAAAAGCCTATTTGCTTCAGCGCTCAGCCAACTGTTTCCAAACCAGCCTGGGCACTGCCTTCTCCTGCCTCCCTCTCTGCTCTGGTGGGATGCACACCAGAAGCCCCACTGCCTTCCCAGTGGGATAGAGACAGAGCTGCCCACACTGTGCTCTCCCCAAGGGGCTGCAGGGTGTCGGGGGGAGGGTGTGTGTGTGTGTGTGGAACCCATGGGATGCTGCCAGCCCAGCACCGGCCGCCTTCAGGGGAGCCTTTTTTGAGCTCTGGTAGGTGGAATTGCAAACAGGAAAGTGCTGAGCCAGCTGGGAACAAGCTGTTTGCCTGCCCCCAGGTCTCCCTTCCAGCAAGATCTTAATTCCAGCTCATACTGCTAAGAAAGGAGCTCCTTGATCAGCAAAGCCAGGAGGAAGGGCAGGTCCCATCCCTGCGGCCGCCCCTCTCCCTGGCCACCACCCTTCCTTCCCCTGCAGCCACGGTGCCTGTGGTCATACCTGTGCCAACCACGTGAAAACCCCTTTCTCATGTGTGTCCTCACAACAGCCAGCACACATGAAATCTGCCTAATGTTGCTGCCACACTTGGTCTTCCCTTTTTCCCCCTGCCCAGGAAGATGTGTGGCTCCGGTGGAGCATCAAGCATCCCATGAGAGCCACAAATTTCCCTGGTTGATGCTCTTCCAGGAAACTCATTCTTTGTGGTTTCTCAAACCCAGTGTGTTTCCAGATAGAGGAAAACAAGCTCCCCCCAATTATGCTTTTGCCATTTGTCTGATGTTTTCATTATCCCTGATGCAGTACCCATCAAAATCCTGTCTTGTACCAAAAGCCATTTCTGTCAAATTAAGTTAAAAGGAAGTAGTGGAAGAACTAAAAGCTCCACATCTAATCCTGCCACCTGGAAAATCAGCAGAGAAATATAATTTTGTAGTCTTTCAAATTAAATCAGATTTCTGGGCTCTCTGCTGATGAGTTAATCCAAGGCTGAGTGGAATAGCTCTGCTCAACCATGACTGGGTTTAGGAGTGTTCAATTGGTGGCAAAGTGGTTCCAGTTCAGACACACAGCTTTTAATGGTATTCACGCCCTATTTCTTTTAATTTTAGGATTTGCCTCAACTGTTCCCTGCTAAGAAGCTAATCAGCAGGAGGTGGCCCTTAATTGCAGAGCTGCTCACGCTGCCCTGGGAGGTGGTGGCCAGGGATCTGAAGGCTGGTTGTGAGGTCTGTATGCAACTGGGGTGGTCATTCCCTTCCCCTTCTCTTCCTTCCCCTTCCCTTCCTTTCCCTTCCCTTCCTTTCCCTTTCCTTCCTTTCCCTTTCCCCTTCCCTTCCCTTTCCCTTTCCCCTTCCCTTCCCTTTCCCCTTCCCTTCCCTTTCACTTTCCCCTTCCCTTCCCTTTCCCCTTCCCTTCCTTTCCCTTTCCTCTTCCCCTTCCCTTCCTTTCCCTTTCCCCTTCCCCTTCCCTTTCCCCTTCCCCTCCTTTCCCTTTCCCCTTCCCTTCCTTTCCCTTTCCCCTTCTCTCCCTTTCCCCTTCCCCTTCTCTCCCCTTCCCCTTCTCTCCCTTTCCCCTTCCCCTTCTCTCCCTTTCCCCTTCCCTTCCCTTTCCCTTTCCCCTTCCCTTCCCTTTCCCTTTCCCCTTCCCTTCCCTTTCCCTTTCCCCTTCCCTTCCCTTTCACTTTCCCCTTCCCTTCCCTTTCCCCTTCCCTTCCTTTCCCTTTCCTCTTCCCCTTCCCTTCCTTTCCCTTTCCCCTTCCCCTTCCCTTTCCCCTTCCCCTCCTTTCCCTTTCCCCTTCCCTTCCTTTCCCTTTCCCCTTCTCTCCCCTTCCCCTTCTCTCCCTTTCCCCTTCCCCTTCTCTCCCTTTCCCCTTCCCCTTCTCTCCCTTTCCCCTTCCCCTTCTCTCCCTTTCCCCTTCCCCTTCTCTCCCTTTCCCCTTCCCCTTCTCTCCCTTTCCCCTTCCCCTTCTCTCCCTTTCCCCTTCCCCTTCTCTCCCTTTCCCCTTCCCCTTCTCTCCCTTTCCCCTTCCCCTTCTCTCCCTTTCCCCTTCCCCTTCTCTCCCTTTCCCCTTCCCCTTCTCTCCCTTTCCCCTTCCCCTTCTCTCCCTTTCCCCTTCCCCTCTCTCCCTTTCCCTTTCCCCTTCTCTCCCTTTCCCTTTCCCCTTCTCTCCCTTTCCCCTTCTCTCCCTTTCCCTTTCCCCTTCCCCTTCTCTCCCTTTCCCTTTCCCTTTCCCCTTCTCTCCCTTTCCCTTTCCCCTTTCTCTTTCCCTCCCCTCCCTTTCCCTTCCCTTCCCCTTCTTTCTCTTCTCTTCCTTTCCTTTTCCCCTTCCCCTTCTCTTCCTTTCTCTTCCCCTTCCCCTTCTATTCCCCTTCCCCTTCTATTCCCCTTCCCTTCCCAGGCACCTGTGGAGTGGGATCAGCGCTGGCACAGGGCAGGAGACCTCACAGGCTGCAACTCTGGGCCCATCTCTGGTGACAGTGACCACGCTCAGCCTCCCACCATGCACAGTTCTCCCCTGACCACACCCCACCCTGAAGCATCCCCCTCTGAGCCCCAGCCACACGTGGAGCAGGAGCTGGGATGCATGGGCTTGTGGGGACTTCCAGGCTGAACCCTGCTGGGGTTGGCTCATGGCCACCTTGTCATCAACCAGGACCCCCAGGTCCTTCTCCACAGAGCTCCTCTCCAGCAGCTCACCCCCAGCAAAACCAGATTTGAGGCCTTGGTCTGCCTCACATTTGGCTTTTTCTGTGGTTCAGCCCAAAATCCAGCCTGAATTTTAAGATTTCAGCCATTTCCCAGGGGTTTTTGGGGTTTTTTCCTTTTTTTTTGTTTACATTCTTTTACAAAACAGATGTTTCTTGTGACACATGCCCATCAGCCTCATGACCAGACCATGACAAAGACCTGTGGCTGTGAGCTACAGGAGCTCAGTATTTACCTAAAATCAGGGTTTATGAAGGCTTATGCTGTGCCCTCCATGGGCAGGCAGAGCCCTGGGGCTGTGCAGCCTTGTCCCAGTGTGGGCACAACATCTCCCAGAGCTGCTGCTCAGCCCCTCAGGTCCCTCTGTGCACACACAGCCAGTCCTCCCATGAAAGCCCCCATCATCTCTGTTGGGCTCCCTGGGTGGCTGTGCTTTGAAGTCACTCCCAAGGTCTCCAGGAGCAGTCACTCCCACCTCTCCTTGATGTTTTGCATGAAAATGACCTGTGTGTGGTTTTCTGTCTCCCTTTTCTCCTTCAAACATAGCAGATACAACCAGAAGCCTCTCTCCTGCTTTATTTTCTTCTATTTTCATCCCCAATTGCTTTTCCTATGAGAAGTCCAGTATGTCACATCTGATCTTCCCTGGCTTTCCTACAGGTCTTTTGGGAAATTTTAGACCAGTTTGCTGTAGAAGTGGCAAAAATAAAGGAAAATGTGGGGGTGCTGAACAGTGAGCCAGGGCTTCCTTCCCCTCAGCATTCATCTTTGAAGTTAGAGCTGCTGAATGAGTGTGTCCTACAGTGATGGCACCACATCCCTGGACCACTCCAGTCCAGGATGTGCCTATACCTCCTGGAATGAGGATGCAGCAAACCCTCACACCTCCCCTTTTCCACTCCCTCTTTGCACATCATCCATATAACAGACCAAAAAGGACAAATAGCTGCAATTTTCTCCTTCTAGAGAATGCCAGAACGCTTTCACCAGCTAAATGTAGTGTTTTATTTAAGTAACTACGTGCTGGAATTAAGTCATGATGGACCAAACTGATCCTTCTGCTCCTCCTGGCCTGGGACAAGCATCTTCTCCCAAAGAGAGGGATGCCAGCATCCTTCCAGGGCTTTGCCTGGGGCTGCTGACCTCTGCAGGCAGTGAGGCAAGACTGCAAAGATATTATTAATAAGGACATCTATTTCCATAGAAAAGCAGAAATGAGATCATTTCTTCAATGAAAAAACCCCCACCAAGGATAAACACGAATGAGGTGGTTCATTCTGTGAAGCTTTTCTGCTCCCAAGGGAAATGATCTTAGCACAATATGGTGTTTTGGTTTGTTTTCTGGTTTGTTTTCCTAATTTACAATGTGTTTTAGCATCTCCACAAAACATCCCTCAGGCTGCCAATGGCAACAGGACCCAGAGCGGTGATTTAACGAAAGAGAGTGTTTCCTCTTACACCATTTATCCAAACTCTCCCCCCCCTTTGTGCTGATATGTTATTAAACCACTTAAATCCAGGTCCAAAGGCTGCATCCTGCACCTCCTCAGGCTGTGGCTGAGGACTGGTCCCCTGCCACACGCCTGCAGCCCGATGCTGTCATCTAGTGGCACCTCCCTGCTCCCTACTAATGCCACCTGCACGCTGCAGTCCCTTTCCCATGGGCTGCAGACCCTCCACACCCCCAGCCCACCCTGCTGAGGGGAAGAGGAGAAAGATGCTCTACTCTGGGAAGCATCTCTCAGGGAGTGGCTGCCAGGCAGGACACTGCGCTGCCATCCAGAGCCCTGGCCAGGCTGGAGAGCTGGGCAGGGAGAGACCAGATGGGGTTCAATAAAAGCCAGTGGAGAGTCTGGCCCCTGGGGAGGAAGAACTGCTGGAATCAGGACAGGCTGGGGGGGAGCTGCTGGAGAGGAGCTCTGTGGAGAAGGACCTGGGGGTGCTGGGGGGTGACAGGGTGGCCATGAGCCAGCAGTGTGCCCTGGGGCTGAGAGAGACAATGGGATCCTGGGGGCATCAGGAGGAGTGTGGGCAGCAGGTGACAGGAGGGGATCCTCCCCCTCTGCTCTGCCCTGGGCAGGCCCCAGCTGGAGTGTTGTGTCCAGTGCTGGGCTCCCTGGGATCAAACAGCCAGGGATCTCCTGGAGAGAGTCCAGAGGAGGCTGAGGAGATGCTGAAGGGCCTGGAGCATCTCCCCTGGGAGGAAAGGCTGGGTGAGCTGGGGCTGTTCAGCCTGGAGAGAAGAAGACTCAGGGGGGACCTTATGAATGTCTCTCAATATCTGAAGGATGGGATGCAGGGGGAATGGCCAGCCCCTTCTCAGTGTCTGTGGGGACAGGACAAGGGGCAATGGCTGCAAGTTGGAGCACAGGGAGTTCCACAGCACCCTGGGGAAGAACTTTTCCCCAGTGAGGGTGAGGGAGCCCTGGGACAGGCTGCCCAGGGGGTGTGGAGTCTCCTTCTCTGGAGAGATTCCAGCCCCGTCTGGACACCGACCTGTGCGCCCTGTCCTAGGGACCCTGCTTTAGCAGGGGGTTGGACCCCATGGGCTCTGGGGGCCCTTCCAGCCCCTGTGATTCTGTGATTCTATGATCTTATGATCTCTCAGGGAGCACCTCTTGGGGACTGTGCACAAGTCCCATGGTTCCCCAAAGACATTTTGCTTGTGAGGACAGTGCTATTCATCAGGTCAAGCTGTGTGTGTCAGCAAGGACAGACAAACACCCACTTGAGTGCAATTAACAGCCCATCATAACAACAAACCTGGAGCAAAGGCTGAGAAGAAAGCAGGGCATCACTCCTGCCAGACATCCCAATGGGAGAGGAGCTGCTGGGGGAGCAGATGAATCATGACAGGAGGGGAAGGAGCATCTGAGAGCTGCTCCTCTGACCTAAGCCTAGCTTTTTCTCAGGTGCCCATGCAAAGAGTCTGCACTGCTGCTGCCCCTACAAGCAGGATGGATGCTGGAGAAGAGGACAAAGAATTTATCACTCCTCTCTGGGCAGGAGCTGATGGATTATCTGTGGAGCTGTGGAATTTCCCCAGACCTGATACGAAATTGATCTCCTGGAAACATTTCACCAGCCATTTGGAGGGCTATCTGGAAACTGCCAGGTCCTCCTCCAGCATAGGGCTTTACCTGCAATCATCTGGGCTGCAGCATTTTAATTTGTTTCCTTTAAAGAGACTCTGGGGTGCCATAGAGGCAGCTCCCAGGATTTAAAGGAGAAGCCAGGATTTGATCTCTTCCCACAGCCTTGTGTGTAATCACTGGAAAGAGCAGGGGAGGCAAGACATGCAAAGACTCAAGAAGATGCTCTTCAAAGGCAGCAGGGAGAAACCTGCCCCTGCCTGGACTTGGGAGCTGCCAAGCAGGGAGGCAGGGCCAGGAACAAGAGTCTTACAGACACCAGTCACTGGGGGCATGTTCCTGGGGATTGGTGTGGAAAGGAGGAGCGATGGGGACACTGGAAGCTCAACTCCATCCACAGCCTGTCCCTAATTTCCTCTATCTCTCTCCCATCCCCACTGGCTGGTCCAGTCTGAGTCCCAGGGATTGTGAGCCTTCAAAGGAAGCAGCATGCAGGGCTCCAGTGAGCAGCACTGCAGTGCAGCCCCAGGACAAAAACTCTCTTCAGAAGAGTGAAGATGCCTTGAGCATCCCATGGAGAAGACCAGAAAGGGGGTGTTAGGAAGCATCCCAAGGAGAAGACCACAGTGGGTGTCAGGAAGCATCCCAAGGAGAAGACCACAGAGGGGGTGTCAGGAAGCATCCCATGGAGAAGACCACAAAGTGGGTGTTAGGAAGCAAAGCAGAGGAGACCCTACAGAATCCTTCTAACCTGGCATTAAGATAATTTTCAAACCACTTTTCTGGTTCCTCCTCAAAGCCATGTTTTATCAGCAGTACTTTCATAGAATCATAGAATGGGATGGGTTGGAAGGGACCCCAAGGGTCACAGAGCTCCAACCCCCTGCCACAGGCAGGGACACCAACCTCAGGCCTGGAGCTACACAAGGTTGCCCAGGGCCCCATCCAACCTGGCCTGGAAC
Source organism: Laterallus jamaicensis coturniculus (assembly GCA_022605575.1). NCBI lineage: Eukaryota > Metazoa > Chordata > Aves > Gruiformes > Rallidae > Laterallus > Laterallus jamaicensis. The sequence continues at coordinate 4,454,320 of JAKCOX010000049.1, read as the reverse complement.
ACCCCCAGACACGGGGCACCCACCCCCTCTCTGGGCAGCCCCTTCCAGCCCCTCACCACTCTCTCTGCACAGAACTTCCCCCTGATATCCAATCTAACCCTTCCCTCCTCCAGCTTCACTCCATCCCCCTTGTCCTGCCAGGCTCTGCCCTTGAACAAGCTGATTCCCCTCCTGTTCCTCTGCTCCCTCCAGGCACTGGCAGGCTGCAATGAGCACAGCTTTGCACAGCATGACTGAAAAATGCCATGCAATTCTTGACACTTGTGATACCCCAAAGCAGATTGTTTCTCTCCTTTTTTTTTAAATTGCACCTTGCCCCCAGGCATGACCAGCAGCACAAAAACTATTTCAGGCTCTTGGCAATATCAAGCTCATCTGTCTTTAACTTCTCAGCTCTGTACTTGAACAGCAACTCCCAAGCTCTGCCACTTTGGGAGGATTTCTTACGTGTCATCTACTTTTAGTGCTATTCTATTTCATTTGCTACCTTAGTTTAATCATTTTTTAACACTCTTTCAGTTTCAGTTTGCAGCTCTCTCTCTTTTCATCTTCATCTCTTCCTGATATTTTATTTTTCCAATAAACTAAGTAATTTAATAGCCCTAATCCCCAGCCTCCTATTTAAAACAGGGATGTGGAGGCTGCAGAAAGAAGTCCTAATTTAAATCTGTCAGTCAAACAAGATTCAATCTATCACAGAATCAGAGAGTCACAGGGGCTGGAAGGGGCCTCCAGAGCCCATGGGGTCCAACCCCCTGCCAAAGCAGGGTCCCTAGGACAGGGCACACAGGTCGGTGTCCAGACGGGACTGGAATCTCTCCAGAGAAGGAGACTCCACACCCCCTGGGCAGCCTGTCCCAGGGCTCCCTCACCCTCACTGGGGAAAAGTTCTTCCCCAGGGTGCTGTGGAACTCCCTGTGCTCCAACTTGCAGCCATTGCCCCTTGTCCTGTCCCCACAGACACTGAGAAGGGGCTGGCCATTCCCCCTGCACCCCATCCTTCAGATATTGATAGACATTGATTAGGTCCCCCCTGAGTCTTCTTCTCTCCAGGCTGAACAGCCCCAGCTCACCCAGCCTTTCCTCCCAGGGGAGATGCTCCAGGCCCTTCAGCATCTCCTCAGCCTCCTCTGGACTCTCTCCAGGAGATCCCTGGCTGTTTGATCCCAGGGAGCCCAGCACTGGACACAACACTCCAGCTGGGGCCTGCCCAGGGCAGAGCAGAGGGGGAGGATCCCCTCCTGTCACCTGCTGCCCACACTCCTCCTGATGCCCCCAGGATCCCATTGTCTCTCTCAGCCCCAGGGCACACTGCTGGCTCATGGCCACCCTGTCACCCCCCAGCACCCCCAGCTCCTTCTCCACACAGCTCCTCTCCAGCAGCTCCCCCCCAGCCTGTCCTGATTCCAGCAGTTCTTCCTCCCCAGGGGCCAGACTCTCCACTGGCTGTTGTTGAACCCCATCTGGTCTCTCCCTGCCCAGCTCTCCAGCCTGGCCAGGGCTCTGGATGGCAGCGCAGTGTCCCATCATATCGTCCTATCATCATCTTTCTATCTAAAACCACTGCATGGGAAGGAAACCACAGCTTTGAACCAGGACTGTTAAATCCCAGAGAAGTCACCACATGATTTTCACCCAAGCAGGAGCATTCACAACCCACAACAGCCAATATACCATCGGCTGCAGTAAACAGCCTGACAGTCAGTGCAGCAGCCACTTAGCAGATGACCACATTTTATTCTGGCCCTTATTTCATCCAGCAGCAATTAGCCAAGGAAAAAGGGGCCCCATCACACCATTGCTCCAGCCTGATGAATTCCAGTGTGTTCAGGGAGACAGAACCTAGAGGCACCTTCTGCATCCTGAATAAAAACTCTGTTAATGCCTGCTAGCAGGGATCAGAGTTGTCCCAACTACAGTGTGAGATTAACAGCTACTCATCCCTGCTGGGTTCAGCCATCCCAGGAGATGAGTTCTGCCAAATCTCAGGCCATCCTGACAAGGTGCCTGTGTTGGGAGGGGGAAAGATACACAAAAGGGGGTTGTACACAGATCAAACCACCCTGACAGTATTGAAGCACCATCCTGTGCTAAGCACACTTCCTTCCCATCCTGGTTTGAGCTGATGTCCCAAAAACCAGGTAACAAACCCCAGGAATTTTCCACTCCAGGCTTTTTGCTGCCTGATAGATTGTCTGTGTGAAGGTGACCAAGGACCTGTCCTATGATGTCACATTGCTCACCCCTCTCTGGGGTCCCTCCAGCTTTGAGGTCACAGGAGCATCACCCACAGTGGGTGCTGTGAAGAAGGGCAGCCGCCCTTCTTGTGCTTCACCCAGACCAGGAATGAGCCAGGCACCAACACCCCAACTTTTAATGGATGTGAGGTCCTTCCCCTCTGCTCCACCACAAAATAAAACCAGAAACCTGATGCCCATGTTCTAGTTTTCTGTGATAATGTCTTCCCCATAAATACCCTCTAAATAGTCCCAACCTCAAACACAGCACTAATAAAAGCTCTCTTTATGGTTATTAGACAAGTGAAATGTCCCTGGACTGAACAATTACCTTCAAATATCTCTTCAGAACTGTCAGAGAGTGCAAATCAGGGTGTTTTTTTTCCCTCCCCAGGTACAAATCCATGATGGGGATTTATTTCTGAGGTGGAGGGAATGAGGTAATCCCTCTCCTTTTTGAGGTGAGATAAGGAGAAAGAAAGGGGGAAAAAAAAGGTACAATTTAATACTGAAGCATCTGGCAAAGGAAATGATTTGCAGGAGGCTGGGACAGAAGGTCAATAACAGAGAGAAGCCTTAGTAAGAGGGACAAACAACTGGTTTGCTTAATACTGCCTGAGAAGGGCAGAAGGCAGCAGCAGGCAGGTGTGGACATGGTGGACTTTGAATTCAAGGGGCCCCAATATAAGAGAGATGTGGGGCTGTTGGAGAGGGGTCAGAGGAGCCAGGGAGATGCTCAGAGGGCTGGAGCAGCTCCCCTCTGGAGAGAGGCTGAGGGAGCTGGGCTGGCTCAGCCTGGAGAAGAGAAGGCTGTGGGGGGACCTCATTGCAGCCTGCCAGGGCCTGAAGGGAGCAGAGGAACAGGAGGGGAATCAGCTTGTTCAAGGGCAGAGCCTGGCAGGACAAGGGGGATGGAGTGAAGCTGGAGGAGGGAAGGGTTAGATTGGATCTTAGGGGGAAGTTCTGTGCAGAGAGAGTGGTGAGGGGCTGGAAGGGGCTGCCCAGAGAGTGGGTGGGTGCCCCGTCCCTGGGGGTGTTCAAGGCCAGGTTGGCTGGGGCCCTGGGCAACCTTGTGTAGCTCCAGGCCTGAGGTTGGTGTCCCTGCCTGTGGCAGGGGGTTGGAGCTCTGTGATCCTTGGGGTCCCTTCCAGCCCAGACCAGTCTATGATTCTATGATTCAAACCACAAACCCCTCCAAGGGGTCTTGGTAGGAGGGGACAACCTGGGAGCGGGTGACAGACCCCCCAGGCAGCCAAATCCCCCAGCCCTCCAGAGAGCTCTCTGCCTGGCCAGGAGCTACACCCCAGTCTCTGCATTGCAATGACTCTGGACCACACAGAAGATGCTGTTTCTTCCTTCACTGCCTTATTTTCTCTCACCCTCCCACGAGATGAGCAATTATCAGCAACAAATATCTGCTTGGCAGAGGAGGGAAGACAAATAGGCTTTTAGACATGGAATATGCAGCTACTTGTAACTGATACTTGATGATGTTAGGACAGTTACCATCAGGCTCTCAGTTGTTCTCCTCTGCTCTCATATCCACTGAAACCAAAATCTAAAGCCTAAATCACCCAGGAGAGGTCACCTGCTATTCTGCTCCTGCCAGAAGACCAGAATCATAGGGGTTGGAAGGGACCACCAGAGCCCATGGGGTCCAACCCCCTGCCAAAGCAGGGTCCCTAGGACAGGGCACACAGGTCGGTGTCCAGACGGGGCTGGAATCTCTCCAGAGAAGGAGACTCCACAGCCCCCTGTGCTTCCAGGGAACAGACAAACACATGGGATAGACCGACAGACACTCAGCTACCCAGACACTCTGCTTCTTGAGAGTAGCCCTGCTGAGAAGGACCTGGGCGTCATAGTGGATGATAAACTTAACATGAGCCAGCAGTGGCTCTTGCAGCTCACAAGGCCAATGGGATCCTGGGCTCCATTAGCAGAGGGGTGGCAGCAGGGCCAGGGAGGGGATTGTCCCTCTCTGCTCTGCCCTGGGGAGGCCCCAGCTGGATCCTGTGTCCAGAGCTGGGGCCCAACCCAAGAAAGATGTGGGGCTGTTGGAGAGGGGTCAGAGGAGCCAGGGAGATGCTCAGAGGGCTGGAACAGCTCCCCTCTGGAGAGAGGCTGAGGGAGCTGGGCTGGCTCAGCCTGGAGAAGAGAAGGCTGTGGGGGGGACCTCATTGCAGCCTGCCAGTGCCTGAAGGGAGCAGAGGAACAGGAGGGGAATCAGCTTGTTCAAGGGCAGAGCCTGGCAGGACAAGGGGGATGGAGTGAAGCTGGAGGAGGGAAGGGTCAGATTGGATCTTAGGGGGAAGTTCTTTGCAGAGAGAGTGGTGAGGGGCTGGAAGGGGCTGCCCAGAGATGGGGTGGGTGCCCCGTCCCTGGGGGGTGTTCAAGGCCAGGTTGGATGATACCCCCACAGCCCTTCAACAAGCTGGGGTTGGTCTGATGTTAGGTAAACCCAGTGCTGTGTAGGGTTAGTGCTGGTTCTCCACTGGGCTCAACCTGAGATGTGGCAGCTGCTTTCCCAGTTGGATCACTGCCAGGAGGACTGGTACTAAAACGAGCTGCTGGGCTGAATTTTGTAGGGCCAGCTCTTTCCTGCCTGCTTTGTTTCAGCAAAATCCCTACTATAATCATCCCACTTTGGCAAAACACATCCAATGTCCATAAAACAAAGAGATGGAAAGAAATACCAGCCAGGAAACAAACCCCATCATCCCTCAGCAAAGCCACAGCCCTATTTGTGAAGTGCCCTGTGCAGATAGAGTCACTGGAGAGAAAAGGGGATTAGGGCAAAGGTGGGTATTTATGGGAAGCAGCAGGGGAAGGGAAGCAGGGGAAGGGAAGCAGGGGAAGGGAAGCAGGGGAGGGGAAGCAGGGGAGGGGAAGCAGGGGGGAGGGGGAAGCAGGGGGAGGGGGGAAGCAGGGGAAGGGAAGCAGGGGGAGGGGAAGCAGGGGAGGGGAAGCAGGGAGGGGAAGCAGGGGAGGGGAAGCAGGGGAAGGGAAGCAGGGGAGGGAAGCAGGGGAGGGGAAGCAGGGGAGGGGAAGCAGGGGAAGGGAAGCAGGGGAAGGGAAGCAGGGGAAGGGAAGCAGGGGAAGGGAAGCAGGGGAGGGGAAGCAGGGGAGGGGGAAGCAGGGGAGGGGAAGCAGGGGAGGGGAAGCAGGGGAGGGGAAGCAGGGGAGGGGAAGCAGGGGAGGGGAAGCAGGGGAAGGGAAGCAGGGGAAGGGGAAGCAGGGGAGGGGAAGCAGGGGAGGGGGAAGCAGGGGAGGGGAAGCAGGGGAGGGGAAGCAGGGGAGGGGAAGCAGGGGAGGGGAAGCAGGGGGAGGGAAGCAGGGGAAGGGAAGCAGGGGAGGGGAAGCAGGGGAGGGGAAGCAGGGGAGGGGAAGCAGGGGAGGGGAAGCAGGGGAGGGGAAGCAGGGGAGGGGAAGCAGGGGAGGGGAAGCGAAGCAGGGGAAAGCGAAGCAGGGGAAGCGAAGCAGGGGAAGGGAAGCAGGGGAGGGGAAGCAGGGGAGGGGAAGCAGGGGAAGGGAAGCACTTTGGCCCTCTCCCAGGATTCACGCTCAGCTGATGGGCTTTACTTGCTGCTCAACCCCCTGGTAGTTCTGCAGTGGGTAGAAAAGGGATTTGTTGATGCTACAGAAAGCAAAGCCCTGCACAGCAGTCGATGGGAAGTAATGGATATCAATTACACAGCAGGAACTGCTGACTTGATCAGATTTTATAACTCCCTGCTCTAGGGGTCTTCTTAATAAATCCATTGAGAAGTGTTGCAGCCTTTAGAGCAACGTGTTTCTGTGGTTTATTGTCTATGGAGGAGCCACTGGCAGCTTTACAAGGTGCATCTCAGAGGGCTCCTGTCGCCCTACGAGGGGTGTCAGAATCGATGGGAGATGGGCATGAGCTGTTTGCTCTCTAATGCAGGGACCAGACCTGCCATAACGTTTGGGAATTGCTGCTAGAACCCAGGAGGACTCCTTTGCTTCTGCTTCCATCCTGTTTATGGCACAGGGCTCTGAAGAGTGATTTAGTAACAGCCTCACAGCACAGTGCGAAAAGACCAGGTCACCTAAAAGGAAATTGTGTGTTGAGGAGAACCCCAGGCTTAAAAACACCATCATCCTGTGGCCACAGAGATCATAGAATCATAGAATCAGACTGGGATGGGTTGGGAGGGACCCCAAGGGTCACAGAGCTACAACCCCCTGCCACAGGCAGGGACACCAACCTCAGGCCTGGAGCTACACAAGGTTGCCCAGGGCCCCAGCCAACCTGGCCTTGAACACCCCCAGACACGGGGCACCCACCCCCTCTCTGGGCAGCCCCTTCCAGCCCCTCACCACTCTCTCTGCAAAGAACTTCCCCCTAAGATCCAATCTAACCCTTCCCTCCTCCAGCTTCACTCCATCCCCCTTGTCCTGCCAGTCTCTGCCCTTGAACAAGCTGATTCCCCTCCTGTTCCTCTGCTCCCTTCAGGCACTGGCAGGCTGCAATGAGGTCCCCCCCACAGCCTTCTCTTCTCCAGGCTGAGCCAGCCCAGCTCCCTCAGCCTCTCTCCAGAGGGGAGCTGCTCCAGCCCTCTGAGCATCTCCCTGGCTCCTCTGACCCCTCTCCAACAGCCCCACATCTTTCTTGTGTTGGGCCCAGCTCTGGACACAGGATCCAGCTGGGGCCTCCCCAGGGCAGAGCAGAGAGGGACAATCCCCTCCCTGGCCCTGCTGCCACCCCAATGCTACCCAGGCCCTTTGAGGAGGGGACAGCAGACACATCCACTCAAATAGAGTAAAAAATTATATTGAACAGGGGAAAGGAGAAAAAAATTACCTTTCGCTATTATTTGCAGCCTTTTATCTGCATTTTTATTTAATCCAGCCACCATCTCAAGCACTGAAAGCAGAGATGCAGCCTTCTTCCATGGCATCTTCCCTATGGTAAATCTAATTAAACAGCCATTAAAATGTGTGTTAGCTTGATTATATCAAGGTGACCTGGAGCTCTTGCTAAATGTTAATAACAGCAACCCCCACTAACTGGCATTGCACAGGGAACAGGCAGTACCATTTCTACTGATGCAGCCTTCAGATGAATATGGTTATTAAAGTGCTTTGTGTACTCCAGATTCCCAAATAAATGCGTGTGTAATTCACTGGCAGCCAAAGTGTTTCACATGCTGCCCCCCCTGCCCCAGCACTCCCAGCCAAGGCTGGCATCTCAGCAGCACCCTGGCTGAGCTCAGGGGTCAGGCAGGGCAAAAAAATCCATGTGAGCAGCATCTCTAAAACCCTGGCCAGAGGAAAAGAGCTCCATCAGCAGAGGGGTGGCAGCAGGGGCAGAGAGGGGATTGTCCCTCTCTGCTCTGCCCTGGGGAGGCCCCAGCTGGATCCTGTGTCCAGAGCTGGGGCCCAACCCAAGAAAGATGTGGGGCTGTTGGAGAGGGGTCAGAGGAGCCAGGGAGATGCTCAGAGGGCTGGAGCAGCTCCCCTCTGGAGAGAGGCTGAGGGAGCTGGGCTGGCTCAGCCTGGAGAAGAGAAGGCTGTGGGGGGACCTCATTGCAGCCTGCCAGTGCCTGAAGGGAGCAGAGGAACAGGAGGGGAATCAGCTTGTTCAAGGGCAGAGCCTGGCAGGACAAGGGGGATGGAGTGAAGCTGGAGGAGGGAAGGGTTAGATTGGATCTTAGGGGGAAGTTCTTTGCAGAGAGAGTGGTGAGGGGCTGGAAGGGGCTGCCCAGAGAGGGGGTGGGTGCCCCGTGTCTGGGGGTGTTCCAGGCCAGGTTGGCTGGGGCCCTGGGCAACCTTGTGTAGCTCCAGGCCTGAGGTTGGTGTCCCTGCCTGTGGCAGGGGGTTGGAGCTCTGTGACCCTTGGGGTCCTTTCCAACCCATGCCAGTCTATGATTCTATGAAAATGTAGGAAAGGAGAGGTGAGGGGTTGGCCCCTGCCAGCAGCAAGAGCCGCTTCCCACCCCATGGGAAGTGATGGGAGCCTCTGGCTGTAGTGGGACTGGCCCACAGAGTAGGTCAGTCCCTCCTTTAGCAGACAATGAGGTTGGTGGTTACCAGCAACGCATCTTTCAATCCCTCAGCCCCAACTGAGATAAAAATCTGGAATTACTGCCCTGATTTGCATTGGTCTGATCTCCACATTTGCAAAACTCAGTGCTCCAAAATCTGCATTCCCACATCCCTGTGCAGAACAAGACCTACTAAAGCCCAGCAAAGAAATCTCTTTTTTTAAAAAAGCAGGCAGTTTATCCTATGAAGGTTAATGACAGCAAAATGCTAATGGGACTGAGAATTGAGAACAGTGTCTGTCCATTACCACAGGTTCTTATCACACACCCTAAGAAGTATCGTGCTGAAGAAAATCCTCACCATGTACTAAATCAGACAGCTCTGCACCTAAAAAAATTCCTTCCCTTGTTTGTTACCTTACATTTGACTTTACAAGTTTATTCCTTTAACTGCAGCTGCAAGTTAAAAATAGGAAATACCCCATAAAGCTGCAAAATAGCTGAACAGGTGGGAAATGTCTCACTTCCCCCTTGCATGTTGCTTTCCCATCACTTCCACCCATTTAGTGCCATCAGGATGGAGCAGGGAGAGGCCAGAGGGCTCAGAGGGGGAATTACTGGCTGCAACAACTCTTTGGGTGCCTGGTGGTTCCTTCCCACACCATAACTCACACGTGTACTGGAGAGTTGAATATAAAGCTCTCCTGCCCACGCTGTCTGTTATCCCAGGTGATGCTCCTAACCACTCTGCTGCAGTTGGCATTGGCACATGAAATGAATCATAGAATCATAGACTGGTCTGGGTTGGAAGGGACCCCAAGGGTCACAGAGCTCCAACCCCCTGCCACAGGCAGGGACACCAACCTCAGGCCTGGAGCTACACAAGGTTGCCCAGGGCCCCATCCAACCTGGCCTTGAACACCCCCAGGGACGGGGCACCCACCCCCTCTCTGGGCAGCCCCTTCCAGCCCCTCACCACTCTCTCTGCAAAGAACTTCCCCCTAATATCCAATCTAACCCTTCCCTCCTCCAGCTTCACTCCATCCCCCTTGTCCTGCCAGTCTCTGCCCTTGAACAAGCTGATTCCCCTCCTGTTCCTCTGCTCCCTTCAGGCACTGGCAGGCTGCAATGAGGTCCCCCCACAGCCTTCTCTTCTCCAGGCTGAGCCAGCCCAGCTCCCTCAGCCTCTCTCCAGAGGGGAGCTGCTCCAGCCCTCTGAGCATCTTTGTAGCCCTAAATGCCAAGGACAGACCCTGAGCCTCTTTCCTCTGGAGTCAGAACTTCTGAGGGATCACCTCCCAGCACTTCAGCATCGAGGGACTTCCCCCCACCATCAGCAGCCCCAGGTTACAAGTGTCTGGTGATGCTCAGTGGTGCAGGCAGCTGAACTGACCCTTCACTGGTTCTTGGGATTGTTCAACAATCTTGAACAGGGATTGTTCAGCATAATTATGCAAACAATCATCTCTGCTAACGACTGAGGAGGCAAAGGAATGAGGTGGATCAGTGCTGAAGGACAGAAGGGAGCACTAATGAACTGGGCTGAATTAGTCTGTTAGCAGTCCCGTCAGACAAGGGAGGTGAAGGAAAACAAAGGGAAGAATCACAGAATCGTAGGGGTTGGAAGGGCTACAGAAATGATGAAGGGCCTGGAGCATCTCCCCTGGGAGGAAAGGCTGGGTGAGCTGGGGCTGTTCAGTCTGGAGAGAAGAAGACTCAGGGGGGACCTTATGAATGTCTCTCAATATCTGAAGGATGGGATGCAGGGGGAATGGCCAGCCCCTTTTCAGTGTCTGTGGGGACAGGACAAGGGGCAATGGCTGCAAGTTGGAGCACAGGGAGTTCCACAGCACCCTGGGGAAGAACTTTTCCCCAGTGAGGGTGAGGGAGCCCTGGGACAGGCTGCCCAGGGGGTGTGGAGTCTCCTTCTCTGGAGAGATTCCAGCCCCGTCTGGACACCGACCTGTGTGCCCTGTCCTAGGGACCCTGCTTTGGCAGGGGGTTGGACCCCATGGGCTCTGGAGCCCCCTTCCAACCCCTACAATTCAGTGACCTCAATAGATCATCAGGTCCAACCCCCTGCCAAAGGTAGATGTGGAGGATCTCTGCTGGAAGGGCTGGATGTACGTAATATATATGAGCAATCCCATGCAGAAACATGCTGAATTTCACAGGGGGTAATGAAGGAAATGAAGTGGAAAGCGTGGCGTGAACTGCACATTTGCTGTAGTGACTAATGTAATTAACCTCTATTGAAATAATTAAGCCTCATCATTTGTGCTGCATGAACAGCACAACCAAAAGGGCAGGTCTGAGCCAGCCCTATGCCAGCAGCAGGCAGGAAGCACCAGACCATGCCAAGGGTGCTCCCTCTCCGTGCCCCAGGGATTTAGCCGGAGATGAGAGCAGCTTCTGCCACAGATGCCACCACCAAGCCTGGCACCACGCTGTGGGCAGCAGCACCACATGCATGGGGTGGTCAGCACTGCCCAAGCAGTCTCAAACCTGAACCTTGGGGCTGCTTCTTGGGCTTTATGAGACATCAGCTCTGGTGGGGAGAAGCAGGAGCATCCCAAGCTGTGAATCCTAGGGGCTGTATCCCAAAAACCTGCATCAACAGTCTCCAAACCCACGTTTCCTAGTCCTGGCATGCCCTGTCTCAGCAGGATGCTGCTCTGCAGCTCTGCCTGCAGCACAGGGGGAATAAACCACACAGGTTTAGGGGAAAAAAAAAGAAGAGATCATGGTCACAAATATCCCAACAAAACCTTGTGGTCCATTCCTCTCAGACCTGACACAACTCCTCCTAAACTGGTGCATTTACCTTCCTTCCTTTCCAAACCTCTCAGCACAGGATTGCTTTATGCCAGTCAGTGATGCAGGGTTTTGTTGTCTCTAGTTATTAATTTCCTTTTATTGGCTGCAGTACCTTTCCACCTTTTATTACCAAATAGCTCAGGCTGGCAGAATGGTTTTTCTTTTAAAGTTATACAGAAACTGTTTGACTTTCCCAAATGGGCACCAAGGAGAGGATAAACTCATCTGTGCTCCAGCACAATGCCCACACCACACATCTGCTGCCACCCACCATCCCTGTGTGGCGCTCAGGCCACACACTGCTGTCTCTGCAGGACCACTAAAGTTTTTAAAGTATCAATAATCCCCCTTCTGAGCTAAGGAGAGGCAGAAGATGTTGGCAGGTCATTAAGGAAGGAGTTCCCCCCCCTCCTTTCTGTGAGCAATGACTATAAATGTGCCTGAAACACAGGTCATTACCACACTGTCACCTCTCCTGCTTCACCCCAGAGCTGGGGCCCAACACAAGAAAGATGTGGGGCTGTTGGAGAGGGGTCAGAGGAGCCAGGGAGATGCTCAGAGGGCTGGAGCAGCTCCCCTCTGGAGAGAGGCTGAGGGAGCTGGGCTGGCTCAGCCTGGAGAAGAGAAGGCTGTGGGGGGACCTCATTGCAGCCTGCCAGGGCCTGAAGGGAGCAGAGGAACAGGAGGGGAATCAGCTTGTTCAAGGGCAAATAATGGCAGGACAAGGGGGATGGAGTGAAGCTGGAGGAGGGAAGGGTTAGATTGGATCTTAGGGGGAAGTTCTTTGCAGAGAGAGTGGTGAGGGGCTGGAAGGGGCTGCCCAGAGATGGGGTGGGTGCCCCGTGTCCGGGGGTGTTCCAGGCCAGGTTGGCTGGGGCCCTGGGCAACCTTGTGTAGCTCCAGGCCTGAGGTTGGTGTCCCTGCCTGTGGCAGGGGGTTGTAGCTCTGTGACCCTTGGGGTCTCTTCCAACCCTTGCCATTCTATGATTCTATGATCTCTGCTGTCCAAACCTCCCTTGGTCCCACTGCCAGCATGGATGGGCTGCAGATGCCTGCAGCTCTTTTCAGTGCAGAACAGCATCATTTAATCAATACTTCTAGATTAGAAACATTGAGCAGTTGCAAACCAATCAACAACCAAAGGGGTTTGTTGGGAGGGTTTCATTCTGTTAGATCCCTTCATCATGCAAAGGGGATGTTGGTTCTTTGTTCCCATCTTTGGATGAAAGTTTTGACTGTTCCTCCCTTTGTTAGGGGGATTCCACTGGCTCTATCTGGGTTTGTATCCTCCCTGCTAAAGGCAGGTGATGAAGGAGCGCCACAAAACCCACCAAACACCCCCCTACTTTCACCACACAAGGCACAGGATGAAGAAAGCATAAGGTTTTGATTGATTTTTTTTTCCTGCCCTAAAAATACACTTTGAATTGCTTTCATTGTCAATTCCTCTGTAGCAATTATTTTGAGCACTGCTATTAGATTGAAAACCTGGTGGCATCACAGAAGGTGCTAGAGATATTGAAATACCAGGCTCCTTCACTGCTCCTCAATCACGCATCAGTCTGGGTCCTGTGGGGGCCAGGACAACAAGAAGGTGGTGAGACTGGCACCCAAAAATGAGTGCCTGGCACTGGGCTGGCACCTATTTGTGCTAAACTCTAGAAAAAAATAAAGAACTTGGGTGGTTTACTGGTTTGAAGTGTGATAATAGGGATGTCCTTGCTTCCCTTAATATGAGACAGCAGTGGCTCTGGCAGCTGGGAAGGGAGATGGGATCCTGGGCTCCATCAGCAGAGGGGTGGCAGCAGGGCCAGGGAGGGGATTGTCCCTCTCTGCTCTGCCCTGGGAGGCCCCAGCTGGATCCTGTGTCCAGAGCTGGGGCCCAACCCAAGAAAGATGTGGGGCTGTTGGAGAGGGGTCAGAGGAGCCAGGGAGATGCTCAGAGGGCTGGAGCAGCTCCCCTCTGGAGAGAGGCTGAGGGAGCTGGGCTGGCTCAGCCTGGAGAAGAGAAGGCTGTGGGGGGACCTCATTGCAGCCTGCCAGTGCCTGAAGGGAGCAGAGGAACAGGAGGGGAATCAGCTTGTTCAAGGGCAGAGCCTGGCAGGACAAGGGGGATGGAGTGAAGCTGGAGGAGGGAAGGGTTAGATTGGATCTTAGGGGGAAGTTCTTTGCAGAGAGAGTGGTGAGGGGCTGGAACAGGCTGCCCAGAGATGGGGTGGGTGCCCTGTCCCTGGGGGTGTTCCAGGCCAGGTTGGCTGGGGCCCTGGGCAACCTTGTGTAGCTCCAGGCCTGAGGTTGGTGTCCCTGCCTGTGGCAGGGGGTTGGAGCTCTGTGACCCTTGGGGTCCCTTCCAACCCATGCCAGTCTATGATTCTGTATTCCTAAAGCTGCTGGGAATGGTTATCTCACCCAGATCCAAGGTGACAGCTCTATCAGACACTACAGCAAGAGGGTGCCTGGAAGCTCTGTCCCCATCCCACTCACTTCCAAGGATTTACAGGACCAAGCTGGGAGCAGCAGCAGGACTGGGGCATGATGGATTAGCAGTGGGGCACTTCCAAGGCGAGGGGCAGAGCAGATGCTGGCAATGCTGGATGCTGCTCAGGCGTGTGAGTGACACTCATGCCCAGGCTCTGCACACACATCACTGCTGCTGAGTTCCTGCAAAAGCCAGGCATAAAGTACATCCCAGTTGCCTACAGAGAGACACAGCTTCTCTCTCAGCTTGGCTATAGCTGTACTGCCACCCAAGATAATCGGGGGACCTCATTAATCCTATTACACTGGGGACACCACCTTCCTATTTAACATCACAAAGGAATCAATCAAGTTTACAGCCAGTCACCAACTCTTGTGAGAAGGTTAGAAATCAAGTGGGCAGAGGAAAGAATCACAGAATCAGAGTTGTAGGGGTGGGAAGGGACCTCGAGAGAACATCAGGTCCAACCCCCTGCCAAAGCAGGGTCCCTAGGATAGGGCACACAAGTCGGTGTCCAGATGGGTCTGGAACCCCTCCAGAGAAGGAGACTCCACACCCCCTGGGCAGCCTGTCCCAGGGCTCCCTCACCCTCACTGGGGAAAAGTTCTTCCCCAGGGTGCTGTGGAACTCCCTGTGCTCCAACTTGCAGCCATTGCCCCTTGTCCTGTCCCCACAGACACTGACAAGGGGCTGGCCATTCCCCCTGCATCCCATCCTTCAGATATTGAGAGACGTTGATCAGGTCCCCCCTGAGTCTTCTTCTCTCCAGGCTGAACAGCCCCAGCTCACCCAGCCTTTCCTCCCAGGGGAGATGCTCCAGGCCCTTCAGCATCTCCTCAGCCTCCTCTGGACTCTCTCCAGGAGATCCCTGGCTGTTTGATCCCAGGGAGCCCAGCACTGGACACAACACTCCAGCTGGGGCCTGCCCAGGGCAGAGCAGAGGGGGAGGATCCTCTCCTTAGACCTGCTAGGTCTAAGGGCAGGAAGGGCCACAGATGGGTAACATTGAGCTGTCAGACACCAGCACTGCCTGAGCTGTGGTTTCCTGCTCTGCTTTAGATGCTTTTCCCAGCTCTGCTGCTGACCACAAAAGAGTTTTGAGAAAGAAACTTAGAAATACCTCCAGAAGTGCCCTGGAGCCATGTGAAGGCACAAAAGGTGGCATCCTGCTGGTGCTGGGCTGATTTACCATGGAAACAGGTCTGTGAGTGAACCCCTCAAGACACCCAAGAGTCAATCTGCACTGCAGCCTGTGGTACCCTCAGGGCAGCTGGTTTGGGGGGCACAGCATCCTGCCCCAAACCAGGCACTGCCCACCCCATGTTGCAGCATAGGCAGCTGCCCAGGGCTTCGAGATGGGTTCCTCTGGATCCCAGTACCCTTTGTACACACCTCATCTCCACTAATTACTAGTAATTAAGTGCAATTTGTAGGAGAAAACGTCTCCTAAGGAGGAGGTGCTTATTTTCAGGCACAGCATCCTTCTCCTGGTTACACCTGCAGTGTTTCCTTCCTCCTTTTGTTTATTTTTCTGTAGATTTTAAAACTGGGACAACTCTTTACACCAAGGACCCCAGAAGAGGCAGGTCCAGGCCAGCAGCTCTCCTGGTCCTGTCCTTCCAGCAAGTTCCTGAAGGACAAGACAGGAGCAAGGAACATCTTTACTGGGTGAGGCTGAGAACCAGGCACAGCATCTGCAGCTGTGTAAAGCCCAGGACCTTCTCCCATCACTAATTCTGCTTTTTACAGCCCCAAATCTGCCAGCCTGTGCTGCAGCATTAAGGAATGTGCAGCAGAAGGTGGGAAGAGCTTTCCCCCCAGCCCCTTTGGAAATCCTTCTGAGCCAGCTGCCAAAGAGACCCTTGGATGCTTCCCTGCAGCCTTCATCCCTTAAAAGAGGTGATGCTGAACGTTTGAAAGGCTTGTTCTGTTGATGGGGGGGGGAGGAAAGGGGTGCATTCATTTCCCTGGGAGATTGACAGGCTCCTACAAAGTATTTATATGAAACTGTTGAGTGTCTCTACAGTTAATTACACTTGACTGAGTGCATTAACACAACCATGAATTTTTAAAAGCTATCAGTTTTACTCTGTTTGACTGCAAACCTGACAGTGTGAGCTGCTTTCCAGCACATCCTTCCCTCCAAGTTCTTTTTCTTGTGGCTGCAGCTGAGCTCAGTCAGCTCTAATCCTGGGGAGACACAAACATCCATCCTCCCCCCCCTCCCTTCCTCCCAAAACCAGGCTCCAGCAAAGCTGCATGGGCACTGGGAACACACCAAATTCAGCCCACAGACCCTAAAGGGGATTTGCTGGTTGCTGATAATACATGTGCCCTGGAAAGGCTAATAACAAGGGAAGAAATCTGTTAATGAGACTGATCTGGCTCAAACCTAGCTCCATGCACCAGGGCAGCAGTGCTTCCCTCTCCAGACATTTGGCTCCTTCAAAAATGGATTTTATTTGGGAATACAGGAAATTTTGCTCCCAGCTGCTTGCTCAGGGCATGGGACAACACACAACACCTGGCCCCAGGAACACCTTTAGTCCCTGGCCAGGGTCAGCACAGAGGATGGCTGCATTGTGTGAAAAATGTTGGGCAATGTTGCTTTTACAAACTGAAATGGGTTGTATTTATTTAATGCTGGCTTGTGGAGGACTAAGAGGGAGTACTGTTTAATATAGCTTTGCTCTTAGTTGTGTTATGGCCAAATCCCTCTCTCAAATAAGGGTTAAAAGGTGACTGAAGGAAATAAAGCTCAACCATCAGGCTTGGACAGAGCTGATTCCTACTGGGGCACAAATTGCCACATTAAGGCAAACAGGCAAGATGATGTGGGGATGTGGGGTCTCCATACCAGCTAAGCAGAGGCTAGAAAATGAACATGCCCAATCTGAAACCTGTATGGAGCTTTGACTTCCTTCAGCCTTGGGCCCATGTCAGTTGGTGGGAAGTTAAGTACCTGCCAGTGAGCAGTTGTCCCAGACAAAAGGGACTCATATTTTAATTCTCTTCACCTATAGGAAACAGGAATCTGCAAGACATGCCATGTGTATTGTATTCTGTACTATTGTGAATAAGGCACCTTGGTTGAGCCTGTAAAATCCATAGTTAAACAGGGGAAGGAGGTGAAAAAGTTCAACCTGAGGAAGACTTCAAGCCTTCATCACCCTGACCCCTGATGACCACCACCATGGGACAATGTGCAGAGGTGATTGGGAGGAGTTTATGGGAATAATCGCTCAGTAATCTCTCAGAACTCATCTTAATCCCAAGCAGGACAGGTGATGTGTATGTAGAGGTGAATGAAAAGAATATGGTATAAAAAGGCTGCAGGCTCTGACCAAAAGTGTGCCTACTTTTTGGGTCACCTGCTCTTCATAGAACCATAGACTGGCATGGGTTGGAAGGGACCCCAAGGGTCACAGAGCTCCAATCCCCTGCCACAGGCAGGGACACCAACCTCAGGCCTGGAGCTACACAAGGTTGCCCAGGGCCCCAGCCAACCTGGCCTTGAACACCCCCAGACATGGGGCACCCACCCCCTCTCTGGGCAGCCCCTTCCAGCCCCTCACCACTCTCTCTGCACAGAACTTCCCCCTAAGATCCAATCTCACCCTTCCCTCCTCCAGCTTCACTCCATCCCCCTTGTCCTGCCAGGCTCTGCCCTTGAACAAGCTGATTCCCCTCCTGTTCCTCTGCTCCCTTCAGGCACTGGCAGGCTGCAATGAGGTCCCCCCACAGCCTTCTCTTCTCCAGGCTGAGCCAGCCCAGCTCCCTCAGCCTCTCTCCAGAGGGGAGCTGCTCCAGCCCTCTGAGCATCTCCCTGGCTCCTCTGACCCCTCTCCAACAGCCCCACATCTTTCTTGGGTTGGGCCCCAGCTCTGGACACAGGATCCAGCTGGGGCCTCCCCAGGGCAGAGCAGAGAGGGACAATCCCCTCTCTTGCAAGAACATATAATAAATTACTGTTTCACTAACCTATCTACCTTGAGTCCTTTTTTTAGGACCTTCTGTCATTTCTAACACTTGGAAGCAGTGACAGCCAATGCTGCTTGGGAGGGCAGGGATACTGGGGCTATCCCATGCTATGACACCCAAGCACCCACAGACAGAAACATCCCCATCCTGGCCAGCACTGCCTGGCCTCAAGGAGCCAGACAAGGTGATGATGAGTAGAGCAGGGGTGCTGACAGCCTCCACACAAAGCATCCCAAGGAGATAGAGCTTTGCTTTCCACAGGGAAGTGCCTGGATTTGTGGGCACTCTCAGTGCTGAGGATCTCTGTGCAACACCAACAAAACTCACCCCCACTGCTTGCAGCAAAACCAGGGTGGGAAGCCAGCCATCACCCAGACATCAGCTGGCTTCATCCTACATTTGCTGCTGAGAGGCTGAGCTTGGGAAAGGATCTCCCTTTACCCATCCCATGTGTCATTCTGCACCCATCACTTTGCTAATTAACCCCTCCCCAAGCACATCACTAGCAGGATGCTCCAGAACAAGGGACACAGTGACTGCAATGCACTCCAGGAATGTTATCCAGGATGCCAAAGACCTGACACTTGCACCAATTATTCAACTTCCAAAGCCAGATATCCCATCCTGGCAGAAGCAAACAGGGACTTCACCCAGCAGCACATTTGGGTCTCAAAGGGTTCTTCTCCCTAGTTTATCTCTAGCTGCAGAGCTGCATATATAACAAGCTGAGGCTGTTAAGATCTTTGGTAGCAATAAGCAAAATAAGTTCTCTTTGGCATCTAGTAGTTATCCCTGGGAGGATGATATCACTTAAACAGGGCAGAGGTTTGAAAAAGCAAATTCCAGACTTTGGGACAGTAAAATACAGCAAAAAAAGGGATTGGAAGTTCATAATTGAGATCTCCAAGGAAGGAGGGCTATCTGCCTCTCACCTGGGCAGGAAAATAGAGCTGAGCTGGCTACAGCAGGTCTCTTGAGACCCAGCTCAGAGGCCAAGGCTTTATCATTGCCTCTGTGCTGAACTCCACTGCTATGATAGAAGCAGGGCTGTTTATAGCACATCAGCATTCACAGATATTAAGTGACAAATGAGCATACCCTCAGGAGCCTTCACAGTGGGATGGATGGATGGTCCAGCTCAAGGACTGTGTGCTGGGACTGGCACAAAACCTGCACACTCAGGGTATTCTGAGAGCACAACCTGAACAGTGCTGGAGGCTGCTCAGTGTGACAGCTGGCACCTGGGATGGGTACAGGATTTCTCCAGCCAAACCCCAACCCAAGAGAAGTTTTTCATCCTCCCAGCCACCAGCAGATAACTATTTTTAGCTTTGTGCTATGAAGCATGGGGTACAATCCAAGGGCAGCAGTGCCAGTGCTGCGCTGATGCCAGGGATGCTCCCAGCCAGCCATGTGCACTCTGCCCTGCACAGGATGAGGCTCCTGCCCTGGCTGGGACAAGTATCCCCCTCCCCACTATGTTACATGGTTTAAAACTGAATTTAGAGCAGTGGCTCATCCAGCAATTTATATTCTGGTCAAGCCCTGTGACAATGATGCTGGAGACACATAATGAATGCAAGCAAGCAGAGTTCTGCCTGTTTAATTTGCCTCTCTCCAGCTCACACACCTATCATTTTCCTGTAGTTTGTTAACAATAAGTAGTCACATAACTCATTTCTGTAAGGACAAACCAGAGAGTGTTATTAATGCTTTGTTTCCCTTCACATATATGTCAGGCATTTATTGAATACAAACTTGACTAAGTAGGTGCCATCCCAAAATAGAGAGCAGTATTTCACAGGGAGCAAAGCACTGGTGCTGGGGCACTTGGAGTGATTTTGCAGCATTAAACCCCATCAATTGCACAGAAATAATGGAGTAGCAGGGATCCCCATTCATAATTAGAAGTGATTAATCCCCAGTTCCTATGCTGGGACAAGCCTGCCACACGCCAGCCCAACAGAACACTTCATCTTTGTTTTCTGCCAAAGTTTGTGATGGCAACACAGGATCAGGGCTCTACCAGCCCCAGGAGTGCTCCTCAGGGCAGAGCTGGGAAGGAGGATGCAGTCTGATTGATGCTGGGGGGGGTTTTGCACAGGCACAGCTCTGGGGGTATGTCTGATTGATGCTATAGGGGGGTTGCATGGGCACAGCTCTGGGGGTGCATCTGATAATGCTATGAGGGGTTTGCATGGGCACAGATTGGGGGGGCATCTGGCCAATGCTATAGGGGGTTTGCATGGGCACAGCTCTGGGGGTGCATCTGGTTGATGCTGTGCGGGGTTTGCATGGGCACAGATGGGGAGGGGGGGCATCTGGCCAATGCTATGAGTGGGGGTTTGCATGGGCACAGCTCTGGGGGTACATCTGACTGATGCTATGGGGGGTTTGGATGGGCACAGCTCTGGGGGTACATCTGACTGATGCTATGAGGGGGGGTTTGCATGGGCACAGCTCTGGGGGTATGTCTGACTGATGCTATGAGGGGGGGGGTTTGCATGGGCACAGCTCTAGGGGCGCATCTAACTGATGCTATGGGGGGGGTTTGCATGGGCATACCTCTGGAGGTGCATCTGACTGATGCTATGAGGGGGGGTTTGCATGGGCACAGCTCTAGGGATGCTTCTGGCCAATGCTATGGAGGGCATTGGTGGGATGGGCAGGGAATCTTTCCTGTGAACCCAAGTCTGCTCTGCAGCCTGGAGACAGAGAGCATTTTGTGTTGTCTTTAATCTACTC
Organism: Laterallus jamaicensis coturniculus; assembly: GCA_022605575.1. Taxonomy (NCBI): domain Eukaryota; kingdom Metazoa; phylum Chordata; class Aves; order Gruiformes; family Rallidae; genus Laterallus; species Laterallus jamaicensis. Next base: position 4,434,053 of record JAKCOX010000049.1, on the reverse strand, counting down.
AAACCAATGTTTTAAAGAGCTTTAAGTAAAAAAGGGATATTAACAAACAGAAAAGCTTGCAAAAAGAAGTGAATTCTAGGAAGGTAAAACCATACAGCAGGATATAGCACAACACCTTTGTAATAGGTGTGCCTAGAGTAGCAATAGGGCAGTTGGTTCAGGCTGTACCTGGTTTCCAGGCCTGGCACCCCAGCTTCCAGGCCCAGCACCCCCATTTCTGCTGCCCAAGTCATACTTCAGAGATATGCTTAATTGATTGGTAAATGATGCAGTTTATGAGCTTCAGGCTTCCAGTTTCCCCTTTGACCCTTCCCACCTACTGCAGCAAAGCATCACACCCACTGTCACACATATCTCCTGTGCCCACATGTACAGATAGATTCTGGGGTGACTCCTCAGGAAAAAGGGGGGTCAGTCACACACATCTCCTGTGCCCACATTTACAGATAGATTCTGGGGTGTCTCCTCAGGAAAAAGGGGGGTCAGATGGGGGTCCACCCCAGACACCCCTCAAAGCAGTTCCACTAGGTGATGGCTTGAAATATCTCAAGATCTTATGGCTATAAAAGCTCTTGGAAACCACCCTTAGACCTTGTCACACCTTAATGGAATGAGAAGACTGTGTCAACACAAGGGACTGACATTTAGCTTTGAGCAGCAGCTTTCAGACCACTGCTCCTCCTGCACTGTTAAGGAGGCAGCCTAGGTTGATGGGCAGCTCACTCTGCATCTTCCTGCCTTGCTCTCAGACACGGGGGAGGGATGCAGTATGTTGGCCAGACTTCTTCTCTGCGCTGGCTCAAGGCAAAAGTGGGGCCCATGCCAGAAAGCATCCCCCAAGCCCTTGCTGGGGACAACCTGGAAAGCATCCCCAGCACGTGCCAGCATTGTCACCTGGCTGTCACCGTGCTCTGGCATGCCTCCAGCCTTAATAGGGAGAGATTTCCATCTGCTCCCAGGGCACCACTCTAGCACTGCCTTGCACACAGCGCTAATTATCAGCGTGGACCAGTATGCATAATTAGAACTGGGGAAGTAATGAGGTATTACAAGTGACTCCTTATCAAATAAGTACAATTCCTAAACCTTTGATGCAGATGATTGTATAGAATTGGTAATTAACTTTGTATAAATGTAGGATTTGACCAGCCAGCACTGCACCTCTACCCACAGGATGCTTTGGAAACCATCAGGAGTGAAACCCTCCTGAGATCAGGCCTGGGATGAGCCTGTTTGAAATGCATGTCTGGCCCCCTCTCACACAAAACAAGAGAAGGAAAGACAAATGATGGACAAGACATTTCTTTGTGTCCCTGTTTTGTGCCTTGTCCATAGCCTGGAGACATCTCTCCAGGGATTGAACACATTTGCAAGCAGATGAGAGCTCGATGGGGAGGCAGACAGGAATGGAGGAGTCTGTTCCCACAGCAGCATTGCATCTGAAGAGTAATTAAAGCAGTGAAGAAGTCGCTGCTAATAGAAGACCTGAAGCTTCCAGTGTCCAAATCCCATCAGGAACCAGCCAGGTACCAAGCTGCTTTCATTTTCCTTGTCTAAGAGACAACCTTGTTCTCAGGCTTTAAAGTATATTGGCTTTAACAAACACACTTTCCCCACCAGTAATCTTTAAAGGGGTTAAATTCAGGTAAGCAGGAAGGGCAAGGGCTCAGGAGCAGCAAGGACAGCAGGAGAACATTCACACAGGGCTCAAGGGCACTATGGGGAGGGCATTGCTGATATAGAGTTTGCACTATACATTGCCAGGATTCAGGGCTTGCACCTTTCTGCTGAGGGTCTGTATGCCAAGCAAGATGCTAAACAAGAGGGATGTCACTTTAGTCCCTTACACAGAGCCATGTAGTCCTGATTTCCACAAGGAACCCCTCCACTAGATCTCATAAATCCCACTGAGCAGGAGTTTGATGCAAGACTTCAGCAGATTCCCCCTTTTCCCAGCACTTACTGAGCTTTTACTCCTCAGTATTATTTAAATATCTCCCCTTTCACACTTTTTGCATGGAAACACATGACTTCAGAGAGGCACCCATGCTTTTCTCACCCTCCAACAACCAACCAGACTGAGTCATCAGTGGAAAGCACAGGATCTGGGGATAAATCCCTCTTGCAGGCAGATGCTCTCACAGAATAATTCTGGTGCAGTTGCTCTGAGGTCACTGAGCCCGAGATGCTCTTAGCAGCAACACTGACTTGAGGCCTGTTCTTTCACAGGAGGAAGGTAACTTTTGGTGCAAATCCACACTTCAGGTGTGTGGTAAGAAATGAGCATGGCCTTCAGCAGTAGGCTCTGCACAAGGCAGGGTATCACAGAATCACCAGGCTGGAAAAGACCTTTGAGATCATTGAGTCCAATCAGAACCATCCTCTACTAACCCACATCCCTGAGCACCTCATCTCCCTGTCTGTTAAACACACCCAGGGGTGGTGACTCAGCCCTCTCCCTGGGCAGCCTGTGCCAGGGCCCCAGAACCCTTTTGGGGAAGAACTTTTCCCCAATGTCTGATCTGACCCTGCCCTGGCACAGCTTGAGCCCATTCCCCTTGTCCTGTCACTTGGGCAAAGAGACCAACCCCCAGCTCTCTGCACCCTCCTGGCAGCAACATGAGACAATGAAGAAGGATGATCTGTTCAATGTTATAACCACAGCAGGTCCATGGAACACCCTATCACACACACACACTAAACTCTACCTGGGTGTTAGTCAATCACCCAAGATTCCAAACTTAAAGCACAGCAAATATTCCCTCACTCATCTCTCTGGTAAGGGCTCTCAGCACATTCCCTCAGCCAGCATCTTGGCCAAGGGGGAAGGGGCTCCTTGCAGAGCTGGAGAAGCCACTACCTCACTATGGTGTCAGCAGGGAGCAACACACAATTCAATATATGAATTTTAGGTGAAGCCAAGAAGCCATTCATTTTATTAGGTGAAATCACTCAGATTCTAGACCTTTCTTACTGCAAACGTGGCAAGCTAAAAAACTGCCAATTGGTTACGCACACTGTTCACACCATATTGATTGGTTAGTGACTGTAACAAGTTTTGATAAACCTATCTTATAACTAAACATCCTTAGTTTACCTTTAATACCTAAAAGCATCCCCACACCCGCTGTTTTTGACCCTCTTGTTATGGTTGGTTCCTAACATGTTCTGTTACTCCCAAATACCTTCCCATAACTGCTTCTAGGTTTAGGGCAGCCTGTACCCCTATCAACAAGGCCGCTGTGTTTTGGGAATGGGATTATTAGGATCCTCTCACCATGAGGAACTTTTTCTGTCTCATGGGAACAGAAGAACATTGTCAGGGCCTAAATCTTGGGAGAAGAGAGCTAGGCCGCGGGCAGGGCCTATGTCTTTGGTGAAGAGAGCTAGGCCGCGGGCAGGCCTGCTGTCTTCCCACCTCAGACTAAATCCAGGGGGTTTTATTTGATTTTATGCCTGATGGAGGTGACAGTGGGCAGGACAATGCCCATGGGTATCATTAGCAGTGTTCCCCCTTATCTTATACCCCATCTGTTGCATCTCTTTGCATTGTTTGGGCCAATCAAAGCCAATTGGGGACTCTCTGGCGTGCCTTTATCTCACTGCCAGGCAGGCAAATAGTGGCTTGGTTGGGACTCAGGACACATTGTTTGTTGAAGGAATTCCAAGGCTCAACACAGGTTCCTTGAATTACCCAGTGCTGCCCTGTTTAGTCTCATTTTACAGGACAACTCAAGTCTGAGCTGTCTCCACAGCTCCCCAGGAGTTCTCTAATAACCGTTTGTATCAGCACAGGCTGGGGGGGAGCTGCTGGAGAGGAGCTGTGTGGAGAAGGACCTGGGGGTGCTGGGGGGTGACAGGGTGGCCATGAGCCAGCAGTGTGCCCTGGGGCTGAGAGAGACAATGGGATCCTGGGGGCATCAGGAGGAGTGTGGGCAGCAGGTGACAGGAGGGGATCCTCCCCCTCTGCTCTGCCCTGCTCAGGCCCCAGCTGGAGTGTTGTGTCCAGTGCTGGGCTCCCTGGGATCAAACAGCCAGGGATCTCCTGGAGAGAGTCCAGAGGAAGCTATGGAGAAGAAGGGCCTGGAGCATCTCCCTTGGAATTCTGCTCCATGATTCCACTGACACTGAACAAGGCAAACCACAAGGAACCATCTGCCTGGGTGCTGTGGGGCTCCACATCACGAGGGACCCCAGGGCAGAACAGAGATGCTCAGCCCAGCACCCACCACCAACTCCAAAGGGGATGGAGAGGCAGGCTCTGCCTGGGGCAGCCAGGAAGAGCAGTGCTGAGCAAACTCCCACCTGCTGAGAAGTTACAGCAAGCAGCCTTCACCCTCTGTGTACCAACAGGTAAGTGCAGGCTGTACAGGAAGCAACATCCTGCTATGATGAGGCAGGAGCAGGAGGCACCATCACAGCAGGACACAGCCCTGTCCTCCCACCCAGGGCTTACACACTGCAAGAAAGCACAACGAGGCCATTGGCAGCGTCTGGAGAAGAGACAGCTGCTCTCCAAACTGGGTTCTCATCTAGCAAAGTGTGGTTAATTAACACAGGAGGCTTAATTAGCTAATATTTCTAAGGAGCTCTGAGAGCCTGAGGTGAAAGGCACCAGATAACTGCAAAGTGTTATTAGTACATTGTGCCAGGAGTGGTTTATTGCCACCAGCTTTCTGCAGGGCTCCTCCCCTTCTCTCACCACCTCCCTGTTTTATTACATCTGATGCACTCACTTCCCTCTTTTTTTTCTCCTAAACTCCACATTTGTCCTTTGCTCCTTCTCCTCATGTGGCTGGCTGCCTCCAGCTGGGGACTGCACAGTGGCAGCACAGCCCTGGAGCTGCAGGGTCCCAGGGCTGGGGCTCAGCATCCCAGTGGCTCCCTGGGGACACAGCAAGCTCAGCAGCACAGGCACTCCAGTCACAGAGATCAGCATTAGGTTTTATTTACTGCCATCAACTTGTGCATAAGCCGCAGGGAGCTCCAGACTGAGATGCTGCTTGGGATATAGAAACACAGACTGAGCTGGGTTGGAAGGGACCCCAAGGATCACAGAGCTCCAACCCCCTGCCACAGGCAGGGACACCAACCTCAGGCCTGGAGCTACACAAGGTTGCCCAGGGCCCCAGCCAACCTGGCCTTGAACACCCCCAGACACGGGGCACCCACCCCCTCTCTGGGCAGCCCCTTCCAGCCCCTCACCACTCTCTCTGCAAAGAACTTCTACCTAATATCTAATCTAACCCTTCCCTCCTTCAGCTTCACTCCATCCACCTCATCCTGCCATTATCATGGCATCATGGACATAGAGCATCTGTAAAACACACGGGTTCTGTCCCCACAGCTCCCTGCCCATCCCACCAGCACCCACACAGTCTCAGAGTGGGAATACTTGTCTGTAAAGGGGGCACCAGGCTGGATAAAAGGAAAGGCAGCAGCTTTCTGTACAGCAGGGTAAACACATTTGGAATTTAAGGGGGGAGACAGGCAGCATCAGCTTTAATGGATTACAAGTGCACAGACCAAACCAGGCTGCAGAAACTCAGTTTGCTGCTTGGATGAGTTTTTGACAGTAGATTTACAAACTTTGGTGCCTAGAATCATAGACTGGCATGGGTTGGGAGGCACCACAAGGATCACTGAGCTCCAATCCCCTGCCACAGGCAGGGACACCAACCTCAGGCCTGGAGCTACACAAGGGTGCCCAGGCCCCCATCCAACCTGGCCTGGAACACCCCCAGACACGGGGCACCCACCCCCTCTCTGGGCAGCAGGGCTGCTCTCCAGGAGCTCTTCTCCCAGGTTGTATCTATGGCTGGGACCCCTCTGTCCCAAGCACAAGACCTGACACTTTGCAGTGTTGAGACAGGTCAGGCAATGGGAAGAGCATGTGAAGGGACAGGACAGAGCAGCCCTGCAGAGACTCTCTAGGGAGGCTGCGTGGTTTCTGTCCTCACAAGTTTAAGGCCATTTCAGATGCCATGAGTTAAGTGCCATGGATTTGATGACCCTGCAGTCCTACATGCCTTTCCCTGTCCATGCAGAGCGAGAAGCACTGTGCTGCCCCACAGCTCCACACCACAACCTCACCACAGTCCCTGTGCAGGGCAGCCATGCCCGCATCCCCAAACCTCACGGCCCCCCTTTGCCCGCGCCCCCCAACCCCCGCGGCCCCCCTCCGCCCGCGCCCCCCCCAAACCCCCGCGCCCCCCCAAACCCCCGCGGCCCCCCTCCGCCCCCGCGGCCCCCCAAACCCCCGCGGCCCCCCAAACCCCCGCGGCCCCCCAAACCCCCGCGGCCCCCCCAAACCCCCGCGGCCCCCCCAAACCCCCGCGGCCCCCCAAACCCCCGCGGCCCCAGCCCTGAGCCCCCTTTCGTCTGCATCCCCAGCCCTGCGGCTCCCCTTCGCCCGCATCCCTAGCCCTGAGCCCCCCTTTGCCTGCATCCCCAACCCCGCGGCCCCCCTTCACCCGCATCCCCAGCCCCGCGGCCCCCCTTCACCCGCGGCCCTCCTTTGCCCGCATCCCTAGCCCTGAGCTCCCCTTCGCCTGCATCCCCAGCCCTGCGGCCCCCCTTCGCCCGCATCCCCAAACCCTTTGCCACCGCCAGGCCACTCTGTAGCTCTTCCATAATTACCTCGTGGTGCTATCAACAGCACCCTGAGCCACAGTGCCTGCTTGAAGTTCTGAGGAGCACTTACTGATGGCAAAGACAGACAAACTAATAAATGCTCCACACAGGAGTTTCCAAAGGGCTTATTCTGTGTCTTTCCAGCACAAGCCCAGCAGAATTGCTGGTGCCAACCAGTGCCTACAAGTACCTGGCAGACAATCTGTTCCACAGACTCAGGGGAGATAATCAAGTTAATGAGCATTTCTTCTCCCAGCTATGACCATCACAGCAATCCCCTGTGACCCCTGTGCATCTCACTCCTGTAATGAGAGCAGGAGCTGACTTTATAAAACTGCCATTTACAGCAGCTCTGGCAGAGATTTTGGCTGGCTGGGATCATAAACACCACTGCAACTGTTCTAGCAGTGTTAAACATGCAGAATCATTATCAGTACTAAGGCAAATGCTTCTGAGGTGGATTGCAGCTCAAAGTGTGTGCCCATGGAGTGTTTTATTGGCAATGATGCTGCCCAAATAAAGGCCCTTGAGGAACAGAGAGGACCCCTGTTCTACCCTGATATCTGCCCCAAACACCAGCACATGGACCTAAGGTTGCTCAGGCACCCGCACAAGCATCCTTAGCTCCTGCACAGACAGCAAACCAAAGCTCAGACTGCAGGCTGCAGTTATCCTCTTTGCATCACCCCAGCACTCAGTGTCCCATTGTCACTCCAGAGCCAAGGCCACCACACTCACCATGCCCCATCCTCAACCAGGATCAGCTTCCCCAGCTTTCCACACGTGGGTTTTATTTCAGCACCTGGATGCTGAAGTTACCAGACAAGGGGACCACGAGGTTGGCTTCCACAGCCAAAGTGCCTGCAGCAACCCTCACAGAATCATAGACTGGGCTGGGTTGGAAGGGACCCCAAGGGTCACAGAGCTCCAACCCCCTGCCACAGGCAGGGACACCAACCTCAGGTCTGGAGCCACACAAGGTTGCCCAGGGCCCCAGCCAACCTGGCCTTGAACACCCCCAGACACGGGGCACCCACCCCCTCTCTGGGCAGCCCCTTCCAGCCCCTCACCACTCTCTCTGCACAGAACTTCCCCCTAAGATCCAATCTAACCCTTCCCTCCTCCAGCTTCACTCCAGCCCCCTTGTCCTGCCAGGCTCTGCCCTTGAACAAGCTGATTCCCCTCCTGTTCCTCTGCTCCCTTCAGGCACTGGCAGGCTGCAATGAGGTCCCCCCACAGCCTTCTCTTCTCCAGGCTGAGCCAGCCCAGCTCCCTCAGCCTCTCTCCAGAGGGGAGCTGCTCCAGCCCTCTGAGCATCTCCCTGGCTCCTCTGACCCCTCTCCAACAGCCCCACATCTTTCTTGGGTTGGGCCCCAGCTCTGGACACAGGATCCAGCTGGGGCCTCCACAGGGCAGAGCAGAGAGGGACAATCCCCTCCCTGGCCCTGCTGCCACCCCTCTGCTGATGGAGCCCAGGATTGCATTGGCCTTGTGAGCTGCAAGAGCAATGTGAGCCTCATGCAATGCCCTGCAGCACTGCCCTACACCCTGCCCAGGAGAACAGCATAAAACCAATTAAACAAGGAATTTTAATTACTCACCACACCTCTACTGCTTCAGGCAGGGTGACTGCCTGTATCCACCCAGGATTCTGCCCCTCTCCCCAGCAAGTCTCTGGTGCTCTCATCACCTACCTCGCCAGTGACCCCATCCAGTCCCCATCTCCATCAGCACATTGCAGGCAGGTACCTGCTGAGCTGCAGCACCTCACAGCCCAGGGCTGGGTCAGGCAGTGTTTCCAGCACTTGGCTACAGCACCTGCAATTTAACACACAGACCTGGGAGTCACCACTCAAAGAGCTATTTACAGCCTGACTTGTACCCAGCACAGAACGCTCACAGGTCTCACAGCAGAGTTATGTGCTGCTGGCTTATTAACAACCCCCTGAAACAGCACTGCCAGCTGGATCAGCACCGTGCCAAGGCTGCTGCTGGCAGCTTGACAGCCCACACTGGCAGAGTCAGTCCCAAAGATGCAGTGCGGTGACCCAGAGGGGGCCCCACAGCACCACCTGCCTGCACTGCTGGTGGTGCTGGTAAATATGCTTTGAAGAGAACAGCCCATCTCGGTCCTGCCCTCCTCAGCAGAACAAGTATTACCTGCTGGCCCCTCACCCAGTGCCCTGGGTCTCGTCAGGGTGATCCTAGTCCACCCAGCAGCATCACTGGTCCCTCTGCCACCTCCCAGAGCTGAGCTCATGGCAACTAGAGATGGAGCTGTGGTGGCAAGAGGGAGACCCCATCCCTGGGGGGTGTTTCCAACCACTGCTACTGCCCAGGGAACGCCCTGCTTTGGAGATAGACACACTGGCCACGCACTCCTCCCAGGGCAGGGAGATGCAGGGGGGGAGAAGCCTTTGAGGCTACAGCATTGGGATCACCATGCTCAGCTGCTCTGCCCACAGTCTTGCAGCCCTGCTCCTGCCCACAGCCTCTGCTCTCCCATCTGCAGGCTCTCACCCACCCCAGCCACACACAGCCCACTCCCAGCAGCCCCAGAGCTGGATGTATCCCCCAGCAGAGCCCAGGGCACAGCTGCCAGTGCTCTGGGACAGCTGGCTGAGCAGCACACCACCATCCCTGCCAGACAGCTCTGTCTTACCTGCAGCAGCTCTGCCAGGCTCCCTCCCCACACACAGCCAAACAAACAGAGAGCTCCTGCCTGCCCAGCAGCTTTATGTGCTGGTGGAAAGGAGCCTGGCTCCCAAGCCAGCTGTGCTCAAAGGTGTGGGCAATCCCACCTGGGACCTGCTAATGAGCTGGAGCTTTGCTTGGAGCACCACCCAGTCACCAGCCTGCAGAAGGAGAAGCAGGTGCAGCTGCCAAGGGGAGCAGGAATCACAGAGCTGCAGGGGTTGGAAGGGACCTCCAGAGCCCATGGGGTCCCACCCCCTGCCAAAGCAGGGTCTCTAGGACAGGGCACACAGGTCGGTGTCCAGATGGGGCTGGAATCTCTCCAGAGAAGGAGACTCCACACCCCCTGGGCAGCCTGTCCCAGGGCTCCCTCACCCTCACTGGGGAAAAGTTCTTCCCCATGGTGCTGTGGAACTCCCTGTGCTCCAACTTGCAGCCATTGCCCCTTGTCCTGTCCCCACAGACACTGAGAAGGGGCTGGTCATTCCCCCTGCACCCCATCCTTCAGATATTGAGAGACATTCATCAGGTCCCCCCTGAGTCTTCTTCTCTCCAGGCTGAACAGCCCCAGCTCACCCAGCCTTTCCTCCCAGGGGAGATGCTCCAGGCCCTTCAGCATCTCCTCAGCCTCCTCTGGACTCTCTCCAGGAGATCCCTGGCTGTTTGATCCCAGGGAGCCCAGCACTGGACACAACACTCCAGCTGGGGCCTGCCCAGGGCAGAGCAGAGGGGGAGGATCCCCTCCTGTCACCTGCTGCCCACACTCCTCCTGATGCCCCCAGGATCCCATTGTCTCTCTCAGCCCCAGGGCACACTGCTGGCTCATGGCCACCCTGTCACCCCCCAGCACCCCCAGCTCCTTCTCCACAGAGCTCCTCTCCAGCAGGTCATCCCCAGCCTGTCCTGAAATGAACGGTTGTTCCTTCCCAGGGGCCAGACTCTCCACTTGCTTTTGTTGAACTTCATTAGGTTTCCCCCATGGGATGGAGTGAAACTGAAGGAAGGGTTAGATTGGATATTAGGGGGAAGTTCTTTGCAGAGAGAGTGGTGAGGGGCTGGATGGGGCTGCCCAGAGAGGGGGTGGGTGCCCCGTGTCTGGGGGTGTTCAAGGCCAGGTTGGATGGGGCCCTGGGCAACCTTGTGTAGCTCCAGGCCTGAGGTTGGTGTCCCTGCCTGTGGCAGGGGGTTGGAGCTCTGTGACCCTTGAGGTCCCTTCCAACCCAGACCAGTCTGTGCTTCTATGATTCTATGCTCTCCCAGGACTAGTGCCACCCCTGGGGGTGCTGCAGTGCTGCCCATCCTGCCTGTGAGCTCAGATGGATCCAGGCAGCGCTGAACTCCTCTGTGAGCAGAAGAGAGCAACACCCTGGTGACCTGTCATGGTGCAGAGGAGCCACAGAGCATCCCTCTGTGAGCTGCACAGATTCTCTCCCCGCCTGGTTAATTAAATGCAACACTCAGGCTTTATATTAAAACCACACAGTAGCCAACTATTCAAAACACATGTTACTGGGCTTGCCAGCAGAGGTACAGCCCCAGCACTGCTCTGGAGATCAATAGCCAAGAGAAAACACTGCTAAATTTCTCTGAGGCCTTTGCAAATGACCCTCCCAGGACCATGAGCCCAGTGTTGCTATGCAAAGCCATCACTTTTGAGTCTGAAATGCTACTTTACTGCTCGCTGTGAACATATGGAGGCACCAGCAGAGAGGGGGAGGCACAGCCAGGTTGCTGTCTTGGTGTGTTTGCCACAGTGCTGTCAGCACTGGGAGGGCTGGATTACTTCCTGAGCTCCATGTGTTTATCCCAGCGCTGCTTCCCTGTCCCCCATTCCCTGTGGAAAGCTGCTGTGGGCTCTGCCCTTGCCAGATGGTGACTCGCCAGGCTGCTGGCTCCCTGTGCCTCACCAGGGGCTTCCCAGTGCCATGGTGGTGCCGAGCCCAGTGCCAGGTCTGGCAGCTGGCAGGAGCTGCTGGTCCCACTCCCCATGGAGAAGCTGAGGCCATAGCTGCAGCCATGGCTGGAAGAGGCTCCAGCACCACAGATCTCAGCTGCTGCCACCATGACCAGTGTTCCCACCATGACCAGTGTTCCCACCGAGCTGCTGCCTCTCTCCTGGGGTTAAACCCCCTAAAATGCAGCGTGCTGGGGCGTGACAGGTACTCACTAAGGATGGATGCTGCAGCACTTCACAAACTGGCTGGAACATCGTGCCACACAGCCCATCTGTGTGGTGCTGGGGTCACAATCCTGGCTCCTGACAGTGCCTGCAGCAGCACCTCAGCCCACACAGAAAGTGCCCAGGGTTCTCACCTTCTGGCTCTCTAGACTACTGGGCTTATTTAATAGTGAGAGGGCCCCATGGTAACCCTGAATATCCAATCACTAGCAGGGCAAGCAGGGCCAAGAGAAGCTGCTGTTGGCAGGGTGGGTGGTACAGGAGCCCAGGCTGGGTGGTACAGGAGCCCAGGCTGGGTGTACCAGGGCTGGGAGAGCCCTGTGCTTTTCCAAACTCCCCATCATTCAGCCTGTGCTGGCACCAACCTGCTTGGAGGGACGAGGGTCTTTATCCTGCTGTTCAGGGAGGGGGCATGGGCATCCATAGAGCAGGTGCAAGTGTGAAGCCAGGGTGCCCAGAAAGGGTCTCAACTGGTGAATGAACACATTGCTGCTGGGTAAAACCATCTGGGGCAGATGCCAGCCCCACTAAGCATCAGACATACCCTCCCCCCCAGCTCACACCTCCCATCCTGGGCACTACTCCTTGCTCCCAGACCCATCCCAGGTCTCCTCAGGCATAACAGCACCCCACACTGTTCTTCCACCTGATGTAATTGCCCCAAGTATTCCCAAGAGCTGGTGGAGCAGGCAGAGTTCCCACTGTGAGCACAGAGAGAAGATGCAGCATGTGGGAGGGAGAGGGAAAAGCACCACCCAGAGAACCTCCCAGGTGAACACAGTTTGCTTGGCAGACACAAAAAATAAAGATAGAGCTGAAATAAATCTTAAAAATAAAAATCCAACTGCAGGGGAATAGATTCCAAATGATTTATTTTTAACATTCCTTTTGAGATACATACCTGTGGTTGTGCTGACTTTAGTAACTGTACATATGCCAGTATCCTGTTCTCAGAACAGAAATCCCCAGGCTGGGCATTCTCATGGACAAAACACACGATGCTGAATGGCAACAGAGAAGATTTGGAGAAAAGAAACCCACCCCCCACCCCCCCTTACAAACCACAAACCACCAACCACAATGGGTGCAAATCACATCTCTCAAGTGATGCTTTCAATTTTCTGCCAAACAAGAGGATGATCTCCAAGGCTGTGAAATTAGGTGATGGTTTGGTAATTAAAGCTCCAGAAGTTGAAAAAAAAAACAGCCTCATCCCCATGTTTATAACACTTAATTCCTAATTTCATAGGTGCTTGCTACCCTTTTCCCTCCAAACTAATTTGTTGCCATAATTGTGTTAAACTGAAGCTGAAAACTAGCTTGAAGCTTGTTCCTACTTCAGATCCAAACCAGAATCTGTGTGCCCTAAAGCTTGTCCTAACTACACTGGTTCTAATAAAGAAGCAGCTCATTTCTCTATAACCTTTAATTAGCCTATAACCTTTCATTAGCCTATAGCCTTAGATCATCACTATGACACTGATGCTAAATGACACAGAGCTGCTGCTGAGGGGACAGTCACTGGGAGTGCTAGCAGATCTCTCTTGCTGTGTTTGCAGCCAGAAAGAAGCTGTTGAAGTAGAGACCAGTGTCCCACTGGGGTCTGCCACAAGCACTGACCCACTGCACCGTGCCACAGGGATGCCTGGATGAGGGATGGAGTGTGCTGGGCTGTCCCAACTTACTCAGCCTATCCTCATAGGGGAGATGCTCCAGGCCCTTCAGCATCTCCTCAGCCTCCTCTGGACTCTCTCCAGGAGATCCCTGGCTGTTTGATCCCAGGGAGCCCAGCACTGGACACAACACTCCAGCTGGGGCCTGCCCAGGGCAGAGCAGAGGGGGAGGATCCCCTCCTGTGACCTGCTGCCCACACTCCTCCTGATGCCCCCAGGATCCCATTGTCTCTCTCAGCCCCAGGGCACACTGCTGGCTCATGGCCACCCTGTCACCCCCCAGCACCCCCAGGTCCTTCTCCACACAGCTCCTCTCCAGCAGCTCCCCCCAGCCTGTCCTGATTCCAGCAGTTCTTCCTCCCCAGGGGCCAGACTCTCCACTTGCTGTTGTTGAACCCCATCTGGTCGCTCCCTGCCCAGCTCTCCAGCCTGGCCAGGGCTCTGGATGGCAGCGCAGTGTCCTGCCTGGCAGCCACCCCTCCCAGCTCTGGATCAGCAGCACTTGCTGAGGGTGGGTGCTGTTCCCTCAGCAAGGTGTCAGTGAAGATAATAAATTGCACTGCACTCCTGGCTGTGCTGGGGACCAGCTCTGTGCCAGTCTCTACCCTGGGTACCAGCACAGCAGGGATGGGGCAGCAAGTCCAACTGTCAGCCCTACACCACTGTAACCTTTAAACCATCTCCTGAAGCATTGGTCCTTCCCTTGGCCTGAGCCAGGACAAAAATGAATCAGAGGATTTCAGGGGGGGGATGGGACAGGGGGGGAAGTGTGGGGGGGCTTGTTTGGGTTTTAAGTTAGTGTCACCTTTTTGCTGAGATTCATTTGAATGCATCACCACACTAAGGAACTGAGAGCCTGCACTGGGAAGTGACTCATCTTGAGGGGAAGCAATGGAGACAGTGCTCCTGGTGATGTAAAGATGGATGATCTAAGTGGGACTGGGGCCAGACCCATCCAAAGGCTTATGATGCTTAAACCCCCTGAGAGAAGACTGTGGGGGGACCTCATTGCAGCCTGCCAGTGCCTGAAGGGAGCAGAGGAACAGGAGGGGAATCAGCTTGTTCAAGGGCAGAGACTGGCAGGACAAGGGGGATGGAGTGAAGCTGGAGGAGGGAAGGGGGAGAGGAGAGATTGGGGGGAAGTTCTTTGCAGAGAGAGTGGTGAGGGGCTGGAAGGGGCTGCCCAGAGAGGGGGTGGGTGCCCCGTGTCTGGGGGTGTTGCAGGCCAGGTTGGCTGGGGCCCTGGGCAACCTTGTGTAGCTCCAGGCCTGAGGTTGGTGTCCCTGCCTGTGGCAGGGGGTTGGAGCTCTGTGACCCTTGGGGTCCCTCCCAACCCTTGCCTGTCTATGATTCTATGATCCCCTTCTGCTCCATGCCAGCTCATCTCTTCCCCAGGGGACAGGCTCTGCAGCCAAGAGGTTTTTGCTCCAAGGGCTCTGTGACCCTTGGGGTCCCTACCAACCCAGATCATTCCATGATTCTATGAAACAGCAGAAGGCATCGACTTGAGCAGCCTGAGCCTCACACCACTTTCAAGGGAGAAATCAGGGAGCTTACCTGTTCAAACAAGAGCCTCCTCCCAGCAGCCTGAACCCAAATGCCCAGTGGCACAACCATCTCACCCATCATGCTCTGCAAGGCCACAAGCAAAGGCAGCATCCCTGCAGAGTGCTCCCCAGGGCTCCCTGCAGCCCAGCACTGCACCATCACATGCCTGCCACTCACAAAGCTGCTTTTTTCCTTCTTTAAGGCCACACACCTGCTGGATCCCACGTTCCCCAACAGAGATAATAATTTCCTCATTAAGAGAAGCCAGGGAATCAATAGAAGAGAGCTGCAAGTGAATCGAGGTCATTTATCTCTCAACTCTGGTTAGAAGGTCTGTGAACGGGCTGGTACAGAAGATGCTATTCTGAACTAGCTTTTCACTGAAAAAAAAGGCTTGTTCTGATCTATTTCTGAGCACCAGCTATCTCCAGGCTTTTTAAAGCCCCCTTCCAACCCCAGGGCGTTCCCTTGTTCCACCACAGCCCACCCACACAGAGCCTGCAGACCGCAGTGGGGTGGGTTTCTTGCTCCAGCAAAGGGAGCAGCCCCATGCTGGCAAAGCCCTGGGCAGGGGCAGGATGGCCAGCGCTGGGTCTGCCCTGCTCAGTCCCCAGGAGATGCCATCCTAGGTGCTGGAGCTGGCTCAGCAGACCCCCTGGCAGATGTGGTGGGGTTGCTGCTGACCTCCCTCATCCCCAGCTGGCACGTTCCCACTTCCAGCACCCATGGAATGGGAATGAGATGGAGACCAAGGTCAGCCCACAACCCAAGGTGAACCCACGCTAGTAGCTGTGCCACATGGTGCTGTGCAGCCTGTGAGGTGAGAGCACCAGCACTAAGGAGGAAGGATGCATCCTGAGCTGGGACAAGGTGGGACATGGCCCTGATGCCTGTCTCAGATGCCACTCAGGGTTGAGAGCTGACACATCCTATGAAAAATCAATTAAGATTAGCTTGGATATTTGTTGCCTTGGGGCTGACAAGAATGCCTTGGGCTGGAAGAATCCCAGCCATAGATAAAGACTGGGAGAAGAGCTTCTTGAGAGTAGCCCTGTGAGAAGGACCTGGGTGTCACAGTGGGTGAGAAACTCCCCATGAGCAGCAGTGGCTCTGGCAGCTGGGAAGGGAGATGGGATCCTGGGCTCCATCAGCAGAGGGGTGGCAGCAGGGCCAGGGAGGGGATTGTCCCTCTCTGCTCTGCCCTGGGGAGGCCCCAGCTGGATCCTGTGTCCAGAGCTGGGGCCCAACCCAAGAAAGATGTGGGGCTGTTGGAGAGGGGTCAGAGGAGCCAGGGAGATGCTCAGAGGGCTGGAGCAGCTCCCCTCTGGAGAGAGGCTGAGGGAGCTGGGCTGGCTCAGCCTGGAGAAGAGAAGGCTGTGGGGGGACCTCATTGCAGCCTGCCAGTGCCTGAAGGGAGCAGAGGAACAGGAGGGGAATCAGCTTGTTCAAGGGCAGAGACTGGCAGGACAAGGGGGATGGAGTGAAGCTGGAGGAGGGAAGGGTTAGATTGGATCTTAGGGGGAAGTTCTGTGCAGAGAGAGTGGTGAGGGGCTGGAAGGGGCTGCCCAGAGAGGGGGTGGGTGCCCCGTGTCTGGGGGTGTTCAAGGCCAGGTTGGATGGGGCCCTGGGCAACCTTGTGTAGCTCCAGACCTGAGGTTGGTGTCCCTGCCTGTGGCAGGGGGTTGGAGCTCTGTGATCCTTGGGGTCCCTCCCAACCCATGCCAGTCTGTGATCCTATGACAAGGTGCAAAACAGCTTTTTTTCTATTTTCACCACCACATTATTGCTGTTGTTCCAGGCTGCAGTGATGCAGTAAGAGGCAAGCTGCCAAAGTGCCCCATTTTTATAGGTTGGGTTTTTTTTGGGGTTTTTTTTTTTTGATTCAAGCAATTTCTTAGCACATGAACTTGTAGGAGGTTTTTATGCTTTGGAGCCTATAGCCCTCATTTCCAGGAGTGAGTGAAATCACCAAATAACTGGCCTAACTAAATGCCTAAAGGCTTGTTCAAAAATCCTGTTCTAGATTGCCTGATGAAATAAAGGCTTTCCACAAAGAATTCACTGTGTACTCACAAAGAGCCAGTGTTGTCAAATACTAAATTGGAACTCATTCAGTTATTTACGTTTACTATGATAACAACTATGATTATATAAATGGATTGAAGCTCTGGAGTGAAACATCCATCCCACGCCTTCACTTGGTCTCATTCCTCCAGCCACTTTCTTTGCAGCAAATGCTCACAGGGTTTGGGGGGTGTGTGTGTGGAGGGGGGTGTTTTCCTACCACATACTGTTCCTTTTGTCCCACACGGTCTGTGTGGGTGGCAGGGAGAAGCTGCAGGCTGATTTCAGATCAGCAGTCCTGTTTCTTCTGTTCTTCTTCACAGTAAAGAAGCTGTTGAAGTAGAAACCAGTGTCCCACTGGGGTCTGCCACCAGCACTGACCCACTGCACCGTGCCACAGGGATGCCTGGATGAGGGATGGAGTGTGCTAGGCTGATGTCTGTGCTCCCATCCGTCACCAGGACACTCCTAGCCAGTTACCAGTTGAGCCAGTATGAGAGCATGGGCAGGTCTGATCTGGGACTAGTAAGAGGCAGCTGGGTGTTGGAAGCATCCCTGTTCATGCAGGGCTTTTACTGAGCAGGAGGAGAGGAGCTCTGTGGAGAAGGACCTGGGGGTGCTGGGGGGTGACAGAGTGGCCATGAGGCAGCAGTGTGCCCTGGGGCTGAGAGAGACAATGGGATCCTGGGGGCATCAGGAGGAGTGTGGGCAGCAGGTGACAGGAGGGGATCCTCCCCCTCTGCTCTGCCCTGGGCAGGCCCCAGCTGGAGTGTTGTGTCCAGTGCTGGGCTCCCTGGGATCAAACAGCCAGGGATCTCCTGGAGAGAGTCCAGAGGAGGCTGAGGAGATGATGAAGGGCCTGGAGCATCTCCCCTGGGAGGAAAGGCTGGGTGAGCTGGGGCTGTTCAGCCTGGAGAGAAGAAGACTCAGGGGGGACCTTATGAATGTCTCTCAATATCTGAAGGATGGGATGCAGGGGGAATGGCCAGCCCCTTTTCAGTGTCTGTGGGGACAGGACAAGGGGCAATGGCCTCAAGTTGGAGCACAGGGAGTTCCACAGCACCATGGGGAAGAACTTTTCCCCAGTGAGGGTGAGGGAGCCCTGGGACAGGCTGCCCAGGGGGTGTGGAGTCTCCTTCTCTGGAGAGATTCCAGCCCCGTCTGGACACCGACCTGTGTGCCCTGTCCTAGGGACCCTGCTTTGGCAGGGGGTGGGACCCCATGGGCTCTGGGGGTCCCTTCCCACCCCTGTGATTCTGTGAGTCTGTGATTCTGGAGCTGCTGGGATTGAAACCCCCCTAATTCTCCACTGCCTCCCTGCTCATGGACCACCCAAGGGTTCAGCCTTCAAACTATCATCACTCAGTGTTTATGGAGCAGTTACATGAGCGGTGCTGATCCCAGCTTGCTGCTGTCATCACTCTGCACAGCAAATGGGGGTGCTTGAGAGAGGATGGATGGTGGCTTTCCCCTCTTCTGCTCTGCTCTTTCCAGAGCAATGGGAGGTGGGAGCAGGGGGAAGTTGTTTCCAGCTGGAGGAGCTGGGTGTTCCCTGCTTGCTCCTCATCAGGAGCAGCAAGGGCAGCTTTGTTGGCAGAGAAGAGAAGGGGAAGAACCAAACACCTCCCTGTTCTCCCTTCCCAGCACCCTTTGATCCTGGATTAGGAGAGCAGGCTCAAAATGCAGTGACTTGGCTTAAAGCTGCCCCTATCTCCCCAGCAGCACTCAGCACCCTCCCCACCACCCCCCATCACTAGCCAAGAGGATTTGCTTTTCCTCCAGCATCTGTCTCTGCCATCCATCATCAGTGGAGTCAGGCTGGGGCTCACTGGGATTCACTGGGGACCTGTCTTATCCTCTGGATTTTGGTTTTTTCCTTCTCTTAGTTTCTCTTTTCATCTCTCCCCTTTCCATCTTGGCTTTTTGCCTCCAGGCCATCTCCCTGCAGAGGCATGGGGAGGGAAAGTGGAGGCAAAGCCAGTGCACAGCAAATCACTTCCCAGAGCTGAAAGCCCCAGGAAGGGACAGAAGGTCTGGGCATCAGAAACAGAGGGAAGAGTCAAGGAAAGGGCAGGAAAAGCAGAAAAAGATAAACAATCTCACTGTGCTGGGATCTGCAGAAAAGCCACAGGGTGATGTGGAATTAAGACCTAACTGATGGGCATGGGGGTTGGAAGCCCATGGAGCTCAGCTCCCAGGTCACCCAGTCACACTTCACAACACACCCCTGTCCTCAGCCCCAGGACTGGGACAAGAGCATCACTGCTTCTGCTGTCCTGCAGCTTGAAGGTGTGGGATGCACTGCCAGCACAAAGAATTGGTCCTTGGGACTTATTCTGGGCTGTTCCATGAGCTGTTCCATGAGCTGTCCCATTCATCACACTCCTCCCTGCCCACCTCTGCTGTGTGGTCCACCCCCTCATGCCCCTGGGCATCACCACTGCTGGACATACAGTGACACACAACTCTGATACCACATCCCTGGCTCCAGGCTGATGAAGCCAAGACCTCCAGCAGCTGGGAAATGCCACAACCCAGAGAGTGAGCAGTGCCTGGCATTTTACTGGCATTTACTGGCATTTTACTGGCATTTTACTGGCATTTTAATTGCTCTGCTGGGGTCAACTGCAATAAATGGGCTCCTAGGGCTGGGAGCCATAAATGCCCAGCAAATCTGTGATATTTAGGCTAGCTTGGAGCTGTCAGGCCAGGGACAGAACCCTGCCTTACTCTCCTGTTAAGTGATCCTTGTTCTAAGGAAGGGGGAAAAAAAGAAGAGAGAGATTAATGAATGCATCCATATGAGCTATTAAGAGAAAAATAGAGGCAGAGATAAAGACAGACAGAGGCAGAGAATGGTAGCTCCTAAAACATGTGTTTTCTGCAATTTCATTTTTTACACAATAGATGCAGTTTCTTTCTTTCCTCAGACTGGAAAGATAGGCTTGACAACCATCTCATCAACAGCAGCCTATAATACCATCCCCTTGCTATTAATATGCAAATTGAAAGGCACACACTGATTAAAATCATATTAGACAAAGGCTATTGTCAGGGAGCCAGGAGCAGAGGCTCGATTAGCAAGCAGTGGCCCACGGAGGGGGATGCTGCTTAAACTGGTCCCTTTCAAACACCAGCATGGCAAACCCAGCCCACGCCAGTGAGGTGAGGGAGCTGTCCCTGCTGCACCTAGAAACCTCCAGGAAAGTGTCTGCAAAGAGACTCTTCCTGCCTGGGGTTCTTCTGAAGATGAAGCCACCCAGCTCTGCTTTTAAGCTCAGGTGCCCCTGGCAGGATCTGCAGCTCGGGTACCCACGCTGCTGGGGATGATGCTGGGTACCCACGGCCCATCCATGTGTTTCCCATGGAGCAGCTGGGCTCTTGCTGCTGCTCTCTTGGTTTGAGCAAGGGCTGTGGGACCCACAGACAGACAGACAGAGTTTAAATGCAGCTCTAGGGGCTGGGGATGCAGGGGGATTCAAGGGAGGCTGGCCAGGCAGATTAAGGACACTGGTGCATTGTACTGATGGCACCAAGCATGTTCCTTCACAAGGTGAGGGGTGAGAACAGCCCCATCCAAGATAGTATGGGAGTAAAGAGTTTTATTCTAGGGCATGGCATCTATGGTCACTATGATACCATGGCATCTGTGGTCTCTATGGTACCATGGCATCTGTGGTCACTATGATACCATGGCATCTGTGGTCTCTGTGACAACATGGCATCTATGGTCACTATGATGCCATGGCATCTGTGGTCTCTATGGTGACACATCTGTAGTCACTATGATGCCATGGTATCTGTGGTCTCTATGATGCCATGGCATCTATGCTCACTATGATGACACCATGGCATCTGTGCTCACTATGATGACACCATGGCACCTGTGGTCTCTATGATGCCATGGCACCTGTGCTCACTATGATGACACCATGGCACCTGTGCTCACTATGATGACACCATGGCATCTGTAGTCTCTATGATGCCATATCTGTGGTCTCTATGATGCCATGGCATCTATGGTCACTATGATACCATGGCATCTGTGCTCACTATGATGACACCATGGCACCTGTGGTCTCTATGATGCCATGGCACCTGTGCTCACTATGATGACACCATGGCACCTGTGCTCACTATGATGACACCATGGCACCTGTGGTCTCTATGATGCCACCATGGCATCTGTGGTCTCTATGATGCCATGGCACCTGTGGTCACTATGATGACACATCTGTGGTCTCTATGATGCCATGGCATCTATGGTCACTATGATACCATGGCATCTGTGCTCACTATGATGACACCATGGCACCTGTGGTTACTATGATACCATGGCACCTGTGGTCTCTATGGTGCCACGGCATCTGTGGTCTCTATGATGACACCATGGCACCTGTGGTCTCTATGATGACACCATGGCACCTGTGGTCTCTATGACACCACGGCACCTGTGGTCACTAGGATAAAGGTGGGGTGAAAGGGGATAAGACCGCCATGCAGGGATGTGCAGGAGAACTGCTCAGCACCAGCTGCTCATGTCCTGCCCCATGCCTGCAGCAGCCCCAGCCTGCAGCCCCTCTGGGGAAGCGTATGGGTGTAGGTCTCAGCGAAGCACACGCTGGCTGCATGCAGAGATGAGCTGTGGCAGTGCTGGTGGCATGATGACATGCACAAAGGTGCTGGGAAAATGAGGATAGGATATAAAGGAGGAATTACAGAGCTTGCTTTAGATCTCCTATGCTTTAGGGTACAAGTACTGTGTAAGAAAGTGATATAAAAGTGCAAAACTTTGATGGGAAGAGCTCTGCAGCCACCTCCTGACCCAGCTCCTTACAGCCAGAGGAACACACTTGGTGAAGGCAAACATCACCACGACCAACCCCATCATCCCTCTTGTGAAGCTGGAAATAGAAATTAGACTAGAAAATTTACCCAGAGCCAGAGAAACACACTTGGTGAAGGCAAACATCACCAAGACCAACTCCATCATCCCTCTTGTGAAGCTGGAAATAGAAGTTTTACCCCAAAGATAGAAGATTTACCCCAAAGCCTGGCACTTGAGCTCAGTGCAGTAACCCAAGTGGGGCACTTTGCAATATTACTGGGTATTTGCTTTCCCTCTCTCAAGATCCCCATAGGGATGACTGAATGGGGTCATCTTCCAGATCCACAACAGATCTGGAGGCTCCCAGCAGCTTCTCACTGGTGGGAGAGGACTTTCAGCTTGATCACATGCTTGAGGAGTTCAGATGAACCCAGACAAGTGCAGGAGGCTGCCAGCACAGCCAGGAGGAGGAAGGCAGGCTCTCATACATCATTTGAACATTATGGAAGGTGCTTTTAAAGGTCAGGACTTGCTAATTAAGTTGATGCAAGAGGAACTTCACAAAGCAAGCACCACTTACATCCTAGGAGCATTCTTCTCCTCTGATTAATTTCTTTGCATGCATGAAGTGGCATGTCTCAGGGTAGAGTGACTTTACACACTGTTGCCATAGAGCTCCATCGCCTCAGAACAAGAAACCAGCTCCAAAAAACATGTATTATTTGTGCTGTATTTTGTCTGAGCATAAAACACTAGAGGAAGTTAGTGTCTTGCCTCTGGAAACATCACCCAACGTATCTGGAGCACAGCCTGCAGAACTATATTGATGCAACATCCCCCAGAAGATTACAGTTTTGGTGTTAATAATCACACTTCCAGCTGGCTCCCAGCAGCATTCCAGTTAGCACTGCTCCTCAGAAGTGTCTGTGTGTGTGTGTGTGTGGCAGGACAACCAGACTCACACTTCATTACTGACTTTGGTTACAGAATGGCCTGTGCAGAATTTGAAGCTGGGGAAAACATTGGGTTGGAAAGAGACAAAAGTCAATTGGGTAACACAGAATTGATGCTCTGCAGGAAAAATGCAGAGTGTCTGGTTGTGTTTTGGGTTGTTTGTTTTTTAAAGAAGAAAATACATGCAAATGTGTTCACCCTTCAAGTTAAAAGATCCTTGGGGGATGTGGTGGCTGCACTGCATCTGTTTGCAAAGACCACTACCACAGTGTTTAAGCCTTGGGTGGGTACCAGTCTCTACATCAGAGAAGAGTGTGAGACAGAATCATAGACTGGGATGGGTTGGAAGGGACCCCAAGGGTCACAGAGCTCCAACCCCCTGCCACAGGCAGGGACACCAACCTCAGGCCTGGAGCTACACAAGGTTGCCCAGGGCCCCATCCAACCTGGCCTTGAACACCCCCAGACACGGGGCACCCACCCCCTCTCTGGGCAGCCCCTTCCAGCCCCTCACCACTCTCTCTGCACAGAACTTCCCCCTAAGATCCAATCTAACCCTTCCCTCCTCCAGCTTCACTCCATCCCCCTTGTCCTGCCAGTCTCTGCCCTTGAACAAGCTGATTCCCCTCCTGTTCCTCTGCTCCCTTCAGGCACTGGCAGGCTGCAATGAGGTCCCCCCACAGCCTTCTCTTCTCCAGGCTGAGCCAGCCCAGCTCCCTCAGCCTCTCTCCAGAGGGGAGCTGCTCCAGCCCTCTGAGCATCTCCCTGGCTCCTCTGACCCCTCTCCAACAGCCCCACATCTTTCTTGTGTGGGGCCCCAGCTCTGGACACAGGATCCAGCTGGGGCCTCCCCAGGGCAGAGCAGAGAGGGACAATCCCCTCCCTGGCCCTGCTGCCACCCCTCTTCTGTTGCTCTCTCTTTCCCTTCTGCAACCCTTCTTTTGTTGCTCTCTTACACCCAACAAACCACCAACTCCATGCAGGGAAGGGCAAAGGGACTCATGCAGGCTGAGCACCTGAGGCTGAATTTCACCCAGCTCCCTGCAGCAGCACCAGAGCTGTCAACACACCTGCCTGGGGAAAGAAAATTGTGTTTGGGCTCTAATTAATTTGCTGCTATTAGCTTGTAGTGATTACTTGAGCACACAAGTTAGGGTTTCCCTCCCCCCCCTTCTCCTCTGGAGCACCGTGGATGCAGCTTGGAGGAAGGGAGAATTTTTGGGGAGGGGAGGGAGGGATGTGAGGAGGGAGGCTCAGAAAAGTCAGGCTGCACACTCATGAACAACATGCCCTATTTCTGTAAATCATTCTCCCTGTAAAGAGGCAGTTTAGATTCAGGAACACTGGCATCTGATGTTATTACCCAAAAGACAATAAAGGGAACAGCCCCACAGCTAGGAAACCCAAGGAGATGCTTACTCATCTGTGAACAGCCCTGTTCTCCTCCACACACCAAAGGCATTGATGCAAGAGCACAAATTAATCACACAGAGCTTCTGCAGTATCTATGACTGTCCCCTCAGAGCAAACAATTAGATTCTGCAGCACATCAGACCCTTCCCAGTGTGGGACTGATGGCACAAGCCCTCTGTGCCATCCAGCTGGGGCTCCCTATGAGTGCAGCCCCCCCCCCAGCAGCCTCTGGGATGTGGAAGAGCAACCACCTCTCTCCTGATCTCTGTTTAGATGCCTTAACAGGGGGAACGCAAGTGAGATGCTGCTGGCTGGGATGCTGCAAAGCACAGACCTGGAGCAGCCTCTGTTTTCCAGGCACCTCCAGCCTGCCAGGAGCTTTCAAAGCTTTAGGAGAGGGTGCAGGAGCCTCTGAATGCTCCTGCAACCTGCAGCACACATAAAAGCAATGCAGATACTGTGGCTGTGGGCACACACAGGGCAAGGTGCACAAGTTACCCCACTTCTAGAGGAAACAGTTTTTAAACACACAACTCACAACCCAGAGGAGGAGAGCACCAAAGGGATGAGGCTTTGCCATGGGCACTGGGGGTTTTCTCACTCTCCCCCTCAAAACACCCCCAAACTCCCCCCCTCCCAGCAATATAAGGGAACAAGGCAAAAGGAAAAGCCACTCACAGGCAGGCTGTATGCTGGAAGCACCTGTAACTTCCTTCGCTTGTCCCTTTTGTCAGCAGAAGATGTTCTCTGAGTGTGCAACAGCATCCTGCACCTCGACCTGTAGCTGACACCAGCACTGCTGCTCTGAGTCTGTGCCCACTGCTCCCACAGGCCAAAGCTTTGGAAGGGTCCCCAGGCCACATCCTGCCACCACTCCCTGTGAGTTTACACCCAGAGAGGTTTAAAGAAGGATGATGTGCATATTCCTTTTACCAGCTAGGAAGAGGACCAGTAGGATCACTCAGCTCTGTCAAGCCAATTAGCCTGGTGATGATACAGATGTAGCACATCCCTTTGATTAAATGCCAAATGGAGATAAAGCTCTGGATATTGCCTATTCAGTATATTTGCCAACAGATTTCATACATGATGGCAAAAAAAAAAAATCCCCCAACCCAAATCACAGTTTTATTCCTTCTTAAATGAAAAGGGATCTATTTTGTCTCTGCTGCTGGCAGGCAAAATAACTGGGCTTCTGTGGAGCAACATTTATTATTGATCTTCCTCCTTAGGTAGGAGACTGATTTCTCCTCTCTGCTGAAGATTTGAAAGAGTCTTTTAAAAAGAAATCTGTTCAGTTTTGGGCTTTTAATTGCCTTTGTAAGGTAAAAAAGAATCATTTCTACCAACCAAAGCAGGTTAGTTTCCACTAAGAGGGTGACCCCAGCAGGGAGGGATTTCAGAGTCCCAGATGAGATGGTAATTAAGCAGCCTGTGACAGAACATCATCACTGTGAAGGAAAAGCCCTGCAGCTGCCTGCAGTCTGCACACCACTCCAGCCAGCCACAGAAGATGAACTTCTCCTCATGCATCCAGGAGCCAGTCCGGAGAAGGGCAACCAGGCTGGGGAAGGGGCTGGAGGGCAAATCCTCTGAGGAGCAGCTGAGGGAGCTGGGGGTGTTGAGCCTGGAGAAGAGGAGGCTGAGGGGAGACCTTCTCCCCACCTCCCCTGCCCTGCCAGGAGGGTGCAGAGATGTTGGGGTTGGTCTCTTTGCCCAAGTGACAGCACGAGGGGAATGGGCTCAAGCTGTGCCAGGGCAGGGTCAGATCAGACATTGGGGAAAAGTTCTTCCCCAAAAGGGTTCTGGGGCCCTGGCACAGGCTGCCCAGGGAGGGGCTGAGTCACCACCCCTGGATGTGTTTAACAGACAGGGAGATGAGGTGCTCAGGGATGTGGGTTAGTAGAGGATGGGTACAGTTGGACTCGATGATTTCAAAGGTCTTTTCCTACCTGCTGATTCTGTGAAAGATCTGAAAACCAGACCCTTGTCTGCAGCAGATTAAGACCATTTATCTTCCTCAGGCATCACAAGGGCCCCTCCACAAAACCCCCCTGCTCCTCCTCCATCCCACAGGCTCACTTACAAGCAGAACACACGTAGTGACAGAGCTGCAGGTACCAGCAGTGGCTTCAGGACAATGATTTCTCAGCAGGTGCTGCCTTGTGACTTCATGGCTTTCAGGATCTCCTCTCCCCAAAACACAGCTCAGTGCAGGGTTAGAGTGATGCTGCCTTGACATCACCTGCTCATCCACCACCCAGGGCTGCTCAGACATAGGGACCCTTTGGGTTTGGCTTCCCTCAAAGTGAGACAGCTCAAGGTTAATGAGCCCTGTGTGTTATTATCATGAATATACACTAAAACTAATAATTCTATGAATATATAAAATGACATCCTGCATCACAACTGCAGTTGCCAAGTGATGTGGCCAAACACCTCTCACCCTGTGCCACTCAGCATCAAAAGGCAGAGCAAAACACATGGTGCTTTGCTTTGGCTTGTGGAGGTGCAGGGAAGAGGGTGGAGGGAGGACACATGAATCATCTCTGCACGACTGGTTCACCCAGCAGAAAATTCCCAAACCCACAAGCTGTGGATTAAATGAAGAGTTTCCCTGTTGCAGAGTGAGTAGTGGGATGTCACTGCTCTTCCTTGAGATGCTGGAGAATCATAGAATGGCATGGGTTGGAAGGGACCCCAAGGATCACAGAGCTCAGGAGTGTGTGTGTGTGTGTGTGTGTGTGTGGCAGGACAACCAGACTCACACTTCATTACTGAGATTGAATTTGGTTACAGAATGGCCTGTGCAGAATTTGAAGCTGGGGAAAACATTGGGTTGGAAAGAGACAAAAGTCAGTTGGGTAACACAGAACTGATGCTCTGCAGGAAAAATGCAGAGTGTCTGGTTGTGTTTTGGGTTGTTTGGTTTTTTTTTTTAAAGAAGAAAATACATGCAAATGTGTTCACCCTTCAAGTTAAAAGATCCTTGGGGGATGTGATGGCTGCACTGCATCTGTTTGCAGAGACCTCTACCACAGTGTTTAAGCCTTGGATGGGTACCAGTCTCTACATCAGAGAAGAGTGTGAGACAGAATCATAGACTGGGCTGGGTTGGAAAGGACCCCAAGGGTCACAGAGCTCCAACCCCCTGCCACAGGCAGGGACACCAACCTCAGGCCTGGAGCTACACAAGGTTGCCCAGGGCCCCATCCAACCTGGCCTTGAACACCCCCAGACACGGGGCACCCACCCCCTCTCTGGGCAGCCCCTTCCAGCCCCTCACCACTCTCTCTGCACAGAACTTCCCCCTAAGATCCAATCTAACCCTTCCCTCCTCCAGGGAGGGTGGGTTTTGGGTGGGTTTTTCTCCCTTTAATCCCATTCAGCTCTTTGGTCCCACCACGAGCTGCTGTCCCTGCCACAGGGCCACCTGACAGGGGTCCTGTGTGGGCACTGGGACTCTACCCAGAGGGCTGCCAGGGACACCCAGCACCTGGAGAGTCTCCAGCACATCCAGCTCCATCGCTCCCAGCAGACCTGGCCTTGCTGAATGCTTCTAGTCTCTCGCAGGAGCAGTGTGGGGGATTTCCAATGCTGGGAGAGAAAGGCTTCAGTCTGACCCCTCTGCCCATGGGGCAGGGGATGCCAGGGCTTGGCAGGAAACCTGCAGCTCGGTGGTGCCAGCTCTGACAGTGAGTGGCTGGGGAGGCTGTGCCATGCTGGTGCCTCAGTGGAGGTTTGCTGTCGCCACGGCTGCTGGAACACCGAACCCTCCATCCCAGGGCATGGAGGATTTCCACCCTGGTGCAAAAACTCACCAGCTGCAATGCCTGGATGCTGGTGATGGCTTGCCCTGCTGCAGCCACAGCTCCCAGCCCCACAGCCAGGGCAGCTCCAGGGATGCACGATGACTCTTGGCATCGGTGTCCTCAATCCAGCCTCCACACGCCGCCTCTCCGCTGTCCCCACCGCCGGTCCCCGATGCCTCTCCACCATCTCCCCGTGAGGGAACACCCTCTCAGCTGGTGCTACCCTCATGGGACAGCCTGGCAAGCTGATCCTGTGTCCTTCCTGCAGCTCTGCTTGGGGGTGAGGGGGGGTTGCCTGCTCCCAGAACCAGAGCCAGGCAGAGCAGCAACATCCAGCTTTGGGTCTGCATCAACAACGTCAACAAAGAGAACAGCTTCCACCTCACCTGTGGGGAATCCTACCCACAGGAAAAGGATTTGGATCTTTCATTTTAGTTTGCTTTGCTCACTGAACCATTTGTTTCTCTCTGAAGACAAAGAGGAAAGAGGGGTGGGGGGGGAAAAGAAGAATTCATCCATTATACAATCCCCACCATCACTATATTTTTGCTGCTCTTTATGTGGTGACACAAATCATGCTGGAGAAGGTGAGGGAAGTATGTTTATTTCTGGCTGAGGACTGATTACATCACTATCATGGATCATGTAATAGAATAATTTGATACTCTTGGGAGAAATCTAAGAATAAATAGGAAAAAGTAAAATATCTTGTCTCCACTGTCTCTGAAGGTGATGGATGATTAAGTGCTGTATTTACAGGATAGTTATCATACTCTAGACTCTGTGCTGAATAAATATTATCTTGAAAGGGTAAAAAAATCCATCGAAATATTTTAACTCACCACAAAATTAAAAAAAAAAAAAAGGAAAAAAGAAAAAAAAAAAAAGATATTCCCATGTATTTGTCCAAAGCGAAGGTTAGTGACATGTTAATCATCAAATCCACACAGGCTCATTGTCCAAGAAAGCATCTTCTCCTTGCTGGCCAGTTCCCCTCTGCAGAAGGAGCCTTGGTGGTTTTCCTTCTCTGGACTGATGAACTACTACTGGTTCTTCAGGCTGCAAGACAGAAAGGAAGCAGAAGTCATAGAATCATAGAATCCCAGACTGGGCTGGGTTGGGAGGGACCCCAAGGGTCACAGAGCTCCAACCCCCTGCCACAGGCAGGGACACCAACCTCAGGCCTGGAGTACACAAGGTTGCCCAGGGCCCCATCCAACCTGGCCTGGAACACCCCCAGACACGGGGCACCCACCCCCTCTCTGGGCAGCCCCTTCCAGCCCCTCACCACTCTCTCTGCACAGAACTTCCCCCTAAGATCCAACCTAACCCTTCCCTCCTCCAGCTTCACTCCATCCCCCTTGTCCTGCCAGGCTCTGCCCTTGAACAAGCTGATTCCCCTCCTGTTCCTCTGCTCCCTTCAGGCACTGGCAGGCTGCAATGAGGTCCCCCCACAGCCTTCTCTTCTCCAGGCTGAGCCAGCCCAGCTCCCTCAGCCTCTCTCCAGAGGGGAGCTGCTCCAGCCCTCTGAGCATCTCCCTGGCTCCTCTGACCCCTCTCCAACAGCCCCACATCTTTCTTGGGTTGGGCCCCAGCTCTGGACACAGGATCCAGCTGGGGCCTCCCCAGGGCAGAGCAGAGAGGGACAATCCCCTCCCTGGCCCTGCTGGCGACTCCAACATTCCCGGTCAGAGCCGTGACTGAGGTGACCCTGCAATGGAATGAACCTTTGGTAATGACCAAAGACATCTTTTTTATGAGAGCAACAAGGAAATCTCAATTCTAAAAGGCAAACAAACTCTTTCCAATCAAAACATATTTGCAGTTTTATGGATGGTTTTGTATTTTATGAGAGAAAAACCATGTTAATTTGAAACAGTGTCTTGAGGTCACCTGTTTAGATTTGTTTCAGAGTCTACCCAACCCTGCCAAAGTTGCCTTGTTTTCATCCCAACATATCTTGCACCTTGGAGGAATAACTGCTGGAATGAGGACAGGCTGGGGGGAGCTGCTGGAGAGGAGCTCTGTGGAGAAGGACCTGGGGGTGCTGGGGGGTGACAGGGTGGCCATGAGCCAGCAGTGTGCCCTGGGGCTGAGAGAGACAATGGGATCCTGGGGGCATCAGGAGGAGTGTGGGCAGCAGGTGACAGGAGGGGATCCTCCCCCTCTGCTCTGCCCTGGGCAGGCCCCAGCTGGAGGGTTGTGTCCAGTGCTGGGCTCCCTGGGATCAAACAGCCAGGGATCTCCTGGAGAGAGTCCAGAGGAGGCTGAGGAGATGCTGAAGGGCCTGGAGCATCTCCCCTGGGAGGAAAGGCTGGGTGAGCTGGGGCTGTTCAGCCTGGAGAGAAGAAGACTCAGGGGGGACCTTATGAATGTCTCTCAATATCTGAAGGATGGGGTGCAGGGGGAATGGCCAGCCCCTTTTCAGTGTCTGTGGGGACAGGACAAGGGGCAATGGCTGCAAGTTGGAGCACAAGGAGTTCCACAGCACCCTGGGGAAGAACTTTTCCCCAGTGAGGGTGAGGGAGCCCTGGGACAGGCTGCCCAGGGGGTGTGGAGTCTCCTTCTCTGGAGAGATTCCAGCCCCGTCTGGACACCGACCTGTGTGCCCTGTCCTAGGGACCCTGCTTTGGCAGGGGGTGGGACCCCATGGGCTCTGGAGGCTCCTTCCAACCCCTGTAATTCTGTGATTCTATGATTTTGGGCCGATGAGGAATTTGTCCCTCAGCAGACGTTGGTGAGCTCAGGTTTACACTTCCAGAGATCACTGGGACGTTTGTGCTTTACACTAAAGTAATCAATCCATACACTCAACCCCAAAGATGCTCCAGCCATTCTGGGGCTTTCAAATTATGATCTCAAAGCAAAAGATATCAGAAAGATCTTTATTTTCACTTACACTGAAAGGGAAGGGAGATAATTTAATCCCATAATGAGAGAAAGTATTACACACTCTCTCTTCATAGGCAGTGTAATTATTCAGCTGCTCTCTGGAACTGAAATAATGACAAATTAAAATGCTTTTCAATTCCATCCACCTTTTATAACTATTCATCTTCTGGAGTTATTATCACTCTAAAGGCTTCTTTGTATTTTAGGCATCAGCCACTATACGTTACAGAAAGCACAAGGAAATTGTTACTGCTACCAGTAATAGTTGCAGTCATGGAGGTAAGAAGGAAATCATTTGGCTTTGTTGTAAAGTATATGGTACAATCAGGTATTTAATATAATTTTCTGCAATGTATTGGAAGCTGTATATCAAAGAGTGCATTCTCTCTGGGTGATGATGCACAGGAGGGAGCTCCACCTCTGAGCGTTGGGGGGGAAACAGGAGAAAAACCCATTTTGCATAAAAACCATCACAAAGTCAGTCCAAAGACTGCCAAAGCCTTCCTCTACTCCTGTCTCCTGCTTTTTGGTACGTCTTAAACTTCTGAAGCTGTGGAGAAGGGATGGCTGTGGGCAGAGCACCCATCCAGGACCTGCCTGCTACGTCAGGTCAGGGGCCAGGAGGACCTTTCAGCCACGACAGCCTGTACACACTGGTTTACACTGCTTTAAACAGGGTGAAAACCCCCATGGAAGTGATATTGTTGGGAGGGGGATGACAACAATGATGTTTCTCTGGGCACTGTGTTTACAATTTTTTGATTAGCTCAGGTTCCTGAACAGCCAAGCAGCTCATAGAATCAGAGAATCATAGACTGGCATGGGTTGGAAGGGACCCCAAGGGTCACAGAGCTCCAACCCCCTGCCACAGGCAGGGACACCAACCTCAGGCCTGGAGCTACACAAGGTTGCCCAGGGCCCCAGCCAACCTGGCCTTGAACACCCCCAGGGATGATGGGGCACCCACCCCCTCTCTGGGCAGCCCCTTCCAGCCCCTCACCACTCTCTCTGCACAGAACTTCCCCCTAAGATCCAATCTAACCCTTCCCTCCTCCAGCTTCACTCCATCCCCCTTGTCCTGCCAGTCTCTGCCCTTGAACAAGCTGATTCCCCTCCTGTTCCTCTGCTCCCTCCAGGCACTGGCAGGCTGCAATGAGGTCCCCCCACAGCCTTCTCTTCTTCAGGCTGAGCCAGCCCAGCTCCCACAGCCTCTCTCCAGAGGGGAGCTGCTCCAGCCCTCTGAGCATCTCCCTGGCTCCTCTGACCCCTCTCCAACAGCCCCACATCTTTCTTGTGTTGGGCCCCAGCTCTGGACACAGGATCCAGCTGGGGCCTCCCCAGGGCAGAGCAGAGAGGGACAATCCCCTTGTCCTGTGATGTGAAAAAGCCAGAGGAGGTTCAGATCCTGGGGCAAAGGAATGCTCCTGTGCAGTATTAACTCAGGGCATCCCTCCTTTAATTAGCACGTGCAGGGTGGGATTGGGGACAGGGCTCTGTGTTCATCACCACATCCAGGAGGAAATAGCAGTGTCTGGGGAAGATGCTCCAGTTCCAGGTCTGAAGAGGTTCCTCTGGGGCTTGTGGATGAAAGGACCAAAGATGCTGTTGGCAGAGAACAGAGCCCAGACCCACATTTGATCTAAGTGCCATCTCTGGGACCGGTTGCAAATCTATCAAACACTGTAAGAATGTGCTGGATAGTGAGAGCTGTGAGCTGTCCTCTGCCATCCTGGCTGTCAGCAATCCAAGGCTGAGATCCAGCCCTACTAATTAAGAGTCTGACAGTATGGGGGTAACGATTCCTGCTTCCATAAAGCAGAATTTTCTCTTTTTGCCTTTATTTTGTCTCTTTGATCAGCCAGACCTCTCTGCCACATCTAGAGTTCAGAAATGTATTCTGTGGTTTTAGAAGCCCCTCATTTACACATTCATAGATGCTAATACACATCTAGGTTTCCCTTTCAAACCCACTTTCCCATTAATTTGAGGACTTTTGGGCAGAGAGGGCCCGATCCTGCAGCTGTCATTAGGGCTAAGTCGATTCAGTAGGAGTTTAAAAGTGCTGAGGAGAACAGTGTCCAGTCCAAAGGAGGGCTGAGGGGTGTAAGGGTGGTCACTTTGAGTTTGGAGGGTGGACTCTGATGATTTTCCCACACAGCCCATCCCTGTGTGGTTGGGTTGCACCCTGTGAAAGCCCGGATGATTACCAGGCTGCTGCAGAGCCAGCGACAGCAGGCGCGGTGCTGGAGCGCTTTCTGCTTCGTTCCTCTGATGGAGAGCACAGATGTCTAATTGGAAGAGGGTATTTATTAACCTGAGGGGTATTAATTAACCTGGGGGGTATTTATTAACATTGGGGGTATTTATTAACATTGGGAGTATTTATTAACATTGGGATTATTTATTAACATTGGGGCCCCCAACCCAAGAAAGATGTGGGGCTGTTGGAGAGGGGTCAGAGGAGCCAGGGAGATGCTCAGAGGGCTGGAGCAGCTCCCCTCTGGAGAGAGGCTGAGGGAGCTGGGCTGGCTCAGCCTGGAGAAGAGAAGGCTGTGGGGGGACCTCATTGCAGCCTGCCAGTGCCTGAAGGGAGCAGAGGAACAGGAGGGGAATCAGCTTGTTCAAGGGCAGAGCCTGGCAGGACAAGGGGGATGGAGTGAAGCTGGAGGAGGGAAGGGTTAGATTGGATCTTAGGGGGAAGTTCTTTACAGAGAGAGTGGTGAGGGGCTGGACAAGGCTGCCCAGAGAGGGGGTGGGTGCCCCGTCCCTGGGGGTGTTCAAGGCCAGGTTGGATGGGGCCCTGGGCAACCTTGTGTAGCTCCAGGCCTGAGGTTGGTGTCCCTACCTGTGGCAGGGGGTTGGAGCTCTGTGAACCTTGGAGTCCCTTCCAACCCATGCCAGTCTATGATTCTATGATTCTATGAACCCCTTTTAGCAGTGGTTCCTCATCTTTCCAGTTTACATAAAGCCAGGAGACAGGGAAGTTTTCTTGCTGTCAGCCTGCAGTGAGCAAGGAGGCTGGCATGTGATGCTCTCCCTGCATTTCAGAGATAGCCTGCCCTCCTTCCTGCAGCGACTCATCAGCCAGGATTTCAGTTGCCACTGGTCCCCATAGAAACAGAGCATCCCAACCCCCCCCCACCCTCCTTCCTGGTGCTGACCATGGTCCAGCCGAATCAGGTTGATGAGCCTTGCTCATCACCCTCCTCATCATCCTGCTGCTCCTCTGCTCAAGAAGGGAGAAGGGGAGATTTAAATAACCACCCTCCTCCCCAAACCCACACTTCTATTTCTGGAAAGCAAGTCAAACAATGACTCAATCATCTCTACACAGTTCATAAATCCCTAATTAAAGGTTTAGTGCTCCTCCCTGCTGCAGATGTTCCAGAGTCCAGCCACAATTTGAAACCTGCTGCTGTGCTGCTGAGTGTCCCTGCAACCCCCAGCGCTGGCTGTCAGGGCTGGAGCTCTGCTTCCAGGGATGGGAACAGCAGCCTGGGCTCAGCTGCTCCATGTGAAGGTATGCTCCCATCAGAGCCATGACAAACACTGCCCCTGACCTGATGCACACAGATCTGTGATGCCTTTAGAAGAAATATTCTCCTGTATCTGACTCTCACCCCAATTCCTCACATTAAGACAGGAGAAGA
The DNA here is from genome assembly GCA_022605575.1 of Laterallus jamaicensis coturniculus. Taxonomy (NCBI): domain Eukaryota; kingdom Metazoa; phylum Chordata; class Aves; order Gruiformes; family Rallidae; genus Laterallus; species Laterallus jamaicensis. The sequence goes on along the minus strand of JAKCOX010000049.1, from coordinate 4,399,713 downwards.
GAAGGATGGGGAGTTCCTTTCTCTTCAAATACACAGCTTACAGAAGGGAAAAAATGGAGCTAGTAGAGTCCAAGCTATGCTAACCAAACCCAGAGGAATAAGGACTAGCTCCATATCAGCTGCCTCTTCCTCCATCCTTTATCCAGCACCAATATATCAGCTTTCCCAGCCAAGCCCCCATTTTCCCCATCTTCTGGTCAAACAAACACAGTCAGAGGCACCCAGAGAGATTCCTGTAACTAACAGCTAAGCTCTCCCTGCCAGCCACCCCCCAGGGAATCACAGAATCACAGAATTGTAGGGGTTGGAAGGGTCCCCCAAAGCCCATGGGGTCCCACCCCCTGCCAAAGCAGGGTCCCTAGGACAGGGCACACAGGTCGGTGTCCAGATGGGGCTGGAATCTCTCCAGAGAAGGAGACTCCACACCCCCTGGGCAGCCTGTCCCAGGGCTCCCTCACCCTCACTGGGGAAAAGTTCTTCCCCAGGGTGCTGTGGAACTCCCTGTGCTCCAACTTGCAGCCATTGCCCCTTGTCCCACAGACACTGAAAAGGGGCTGGCCATTCCCCCTGCACCCCATCCTTCAGATACTGATAGACATTCATAAGGTCCCCCTGAGTCTTCTTCTCTCCAGGCTGAACAGCCCCAGCTCACCCAGCCTTTCTTCCCAGGGGAGATGCTCCAGGCCCTTCAGCATCTCCTCAGCCTCCTCTGGACTCTCTCCAGGAGATCCCTGGCTGTTTGATCCCAGGGATCCCAGCACTGGACACAACACTCCAGCTGGGGCCTGCCCAGGGCAGAGCAGAGGGGGAGGATCCCCTCCTGTCACCTGCTGCCCACACTCCTCCTGATGCCCCCAGGATCCCATTGTCTCTCTCAGCCCCAGGGCACACTGCTGGCTCATGGCCACCCTGTCACCCCCCAGCACCCCCAGGTCCTTCTCCACACAGCTCCTCTCCAGCAGCTCCCCCCAGCCTGTCCTGATTCCAGCAGTTCTTCCTCCCCAGAGGAGGACAAAGAGGAGGTTAGCTGCAGAGTAGTCAGCTTTGCCTTCCCTCTCTGCTCATGGAGCTCTGGCACCGCCAGCGCCGTGCTGAGCAGTGATGGAGACCCAAGTAACAGGCTCTGCCAAGCAGCAGTTCAAGGGCTGCTGTACAGTGGGTTATTTAAAGCGTCTCCAGCAGTGGCTTGGTTGTGTGTTGCTCTCTGGAGAGCTCTCAACAACTGTAATATATATCCACAACTTGACTCATTCCTCATAAAAGTTCTTCTCTCCTAAAGCAGCTTTTCAGAAGACTTGTCTGCCTGGTATTTTTGGGTGCTGCCTGCCATCACCTTCCCCACTAACCCATCCCAGAGCAAAATCCCTTTCCTTTACAAACTCCTTCCTATTGCATCCCATCCCATTGCATCCCATTGCATTCCATGGCATCCCATTGCATCCCATTGCATCCCATCCCATTGCATCCCATTGCATCTCATCCCATCCCATCCCATCCCATCCCATCCCATCCCATGCCATCCCATCCCATCCCATCCGATCGCATCCCATGCCATCCCATCGCATCGCATCCCATCCCATCCCATCGCATCCCATCGCATTGCATCACATCCCATCCCATCCCATTGCATCCCATTGCATTCCATGGCATCCCATTGCATCCCATTGCATCCCATCCCATTGCATCCCATTGCATCTCATCCCATCCCATCCCATGCCATCCCATCACATCGCATCACATCACATCGCATCACATCGCATCGCATCGCATCGCATCGCATCCCATCCCATCCCATCCATCCCATCCCATCGCATCACATCCCATCGCATGCCATGCCATGCCATGCCATGCCATGCCATGCCATGCCATGCCATGCCATGCCATGCCATCGCATCCCATCGCATCCCATCCCATCCCATCCCATCGCATCGCATCACATCCCATTGCATCCCATTGCATCCCATCCCATTCCATCGCATACCATCGCATACCATCGCATCCCATCGCATCCCATCCCATCCCATCGCATCCCATCGCATCCCATCCCATCGCATCCCATCCCATCCCATCGCATCCCATCGCATCTCATCCCATTGCATCACATCCCATCGCATCCCATCGCATCCCATCCCATTCCATCCCATCCCATCGCATCCCATCCCATTCCATCCCATTCCATTCCATCGCATCCCATCCCATCGCATCGCATCCCATCCCATCCCATCCCATCCCATCCCATCCCATCCCATCCCATCCCATCCCATCCCATCCCATCCCATTCCATTCCATCACATCCCATCTCATCGTATCCTATCCCACCGCATCCCATCCCATCCCATCCCACCCCCCCTTCTTTTTTTTTTAATGATATGAAGTATGACAGCTCCATAAAATGTTTAGTTGCCTTGGCAACTGCAATCCACTGGCTTCAGGCTGAGTTATGAGGATGAGGACAGCCTTGACACTAACCACTGATAATGAGGACAGTGGGAAAAGAAAGGGGTGGGCGAGACACTGGTCAGGTTACATGGGGGGCAGCTGGAGGGAGAGAGCACATTTACACTCACTTCACCCTGAGCTTGAGAGCTGAGGCAGCCAGCCAGCCTTGCTCCAGGACGATGGGGTGGCAGTGGGAACTCAGCAGAAGGGCTGGTTCTGGAGTTCAAAATTAAACTTTCTTTGGATGGCAGACACAATCACTTGTAGAAAGCTACAACCCCCCCTCCTTCCTTCCCCCACAAGCTGCAATCCTAACAAAGCCTGTTGTGTCCCTGGTGCTCTGCACATCCCTCTGTGCTGGAAGCAGGGCTGGATGGAGGGCACATGTGCCTGCAGGCACTCCTATGACAGCTCGATGGAGGATAGCTTCTCACAATGCATTCATTTACAGCACCAGAAATGAAGATTTCTTCACCTTTGCCTGCACAACAGATGATTTCTATAGCCAGGAACACGAGCTGTATGAGCTGTTTCACTTTCCTGCTCTTAATGCTATTATCCAGCTCTCTGGAGCACCGTGTACAAGGTCATCTCTGTGTATGGGCAAGCAGAACAACCCCATCTGTGAGACAAACCCCACACCCCTTCCAAGGCTCATTCTGGGGCTGCACCTTGGGTGCAGCTGCATTCAGGAGCACACAGGGCTGGCACCGACCCCCCTTAGGCGATGGGGGATGGACAGACAGAGTCAGGATAAAGGGTATGGGTAACTCATCCCCTCAGCCCCACATAGAGGACAAGGAAGCTGCAAAGCCAGCTTTAAATAGGAGAGTAAAATCTGGTTCCATACTAATTACAGGGTGGGAAGAGCTTTTGTTGTGCACAAACCCAAGCTGCCAATCTATTGTCTCAGTGGCTCCGCTCTTCCCCATAGGCACTGGGTGAGAGCTGTGCTGGGCTCCCATCCTTAGCCTCAGAGAAAATCATGTGAGGATGAACAAGGGATGGAGGAGATGGAATAATCAGAGCAATTTCCCATAGAAAATTGGTCAGAGGAAGGTCTGTAATTGGCATTCCATTATTACATCTGTAACGCTCTTTCTTCTGAATTTATGGCTGTGTTTTCCCCCTCGTGCTGAATGCCCCTGCAAATCCCTGGAGACTGGGTTTAAGTCATTATGAATAAATGATAAGAGGCTAAATTTAGAAGGACTGATAAGAATATTCATGCACAGAAGGGGAAAGTCCTTTAAGAAAAGTGAGTCCTGCAGACCTCTGCGCCGCCCTGGTGTTCCCTGCTCATGCTGGCTTGATTCTCACCAAGATGAAAGAGAAACAGCACCTTTCTGCCAGTATTGTGTGTGTTTTCAGAGCTCTGGAAAGCTCTGGGAGTGACATGAAGGGAGGGCAATGCCTTTCAGTGTGCTGCTGTCCAGTCGAGATGGGAAGGGACACCAAGAGCCTCCATAAACCAAACCCAGTACTGCTTGCACCCCGTGCTCTCTCTTTCCCAACTACTCAACTACCCCATGTGCTCAGGACAGTCTTTGTGTGTACCCTGCTGCTTTATCACCCCCTCCACAGACAGACAGACAGGCAGACACACACACACAGTGTTTCTGCTCAGCCAAAGAGCAGCAAATCCCTCAGCACAGAATGGGATTCCCAGTTTCTCCATCCTACCACCTGGCCTCCTGCCACGCAGGCTTCAGGGACGTGAGGGTCTTCTCCCCACTGGGAAGCAGTAAAGGACTGTGGATGTGAATTACTGTCCCAACTCCTTCCCAGACATTCCCCTCAGCCCCAAGCCCTGCAGTGGATACATTCCCTTACTCTCCAACTCCAGACAGGAGAAGATGAAGCAAGATGATCCTTCGCCTTTCCAATTCTTCTCCAAGTAAGTCAGAGGAAAGCATTTGGGAAAGGAAGAGATGCAGAAGGGCTTCTCCTCCTGCACAAGCTGCCTACGTGTCATGATGATGCTTTGCTAATTGCAGGTGACTGAGAAAGGAAAGCAGAAGGTGTGGGTATGGCACAGAGGATGTGAGGCACCCTCCCACGCTGAGAAGCAGCGGCTCATCTTATCTGCACACCCCTATTTCCCATCCATGAGGCTGCTCTGATTTGAAATGAACTCCTCCACCAGCTGCAATAACAACACAGACTCAGGACTGGTGGGGGAAGGACAAGCCACAGCTCTGAGCCCAGGCAGCACATCACAACCACTCTCATTCCAGGGGTTCCATGAGAAGAGCTGTCAGCTTTGTTTTCCAGCATGCCCAGTTCATTGCACTGGGTATGGACCCCATCAACACCACCCTGCACCACCAGGTGTACAGAGAGAGCCAAAGGCAGTAAAGGACTTAGTGAAGGTCCCAGATTGCTCGTGGCACAGCCTAAAGCCACATCTCACTTGCCTGGCCCCAACCCTCTCCTCCACAGCCTATCTAGACTGGCAGGTATGCTGGATCACCACAGCCACTCCTCTCCTTCAACCTCAACATCCATGGCAAGAAGCTAGGGAGAACACCACCTCATTAGAAAGTCTGACACCATCAGTGCCTTCCCCTCATCAAGATCCTGAACACGACTATGTGCTCAGGTCCAGGAAGGAGGGGGGGCATTTGGAAGACACTCAAATGCTCCATGAATAAGTAGGATAGAAAGTGAGTAATACCAGGAACCTTTGAAGGTCTAACATCAGCTGGGGAAGGTCTGCCTTTGTCCTTTGGTAGATTAAGCAAAATTAGACATTAAGTACTTCTTGCTGTTCTGATCATCCTGCCTCATCTTTCAGACTGCCCATAAAACTACCTGAAGTATTTCAGTATCTAATGACACCTTTTTATATCCCTCTCCTAATCTGGGTGGTCCCAGAGAGCTTCACTCTGAAACAGTTCCCAAAGCTCACATGTAAGTGTATTAGGAGAGATTAGTTCGTTAATCTACTCTCTGGTACCATGTATCACTTCATTTTAATAATTTGCCCTAATTGACAGAGCAGACTCCCTCCAAATCTCTAAGTTGGGGGATACATAATTGCTCTAAACCACAGCATAAACATTTTCACTTGGAAACACCTGACCCTGCTACACTCCCAGTGCCTCTTCTGAGGTTTAACACATGAAGGAAGCTGCAAACTCCCTATCACTAGGCACAAATGCTTGTGGCATCAGAACCAGGCATGGGTCTTGGGTCACTGCACAACATCTTGGGTCACTGTTGCCTGGTTCTTCTTCACCCAGCCCAAGCCAGCAAGCACAGCTCAGTTCCAGGACAGGGTGGGCAGATATTTGGGATCCCTGACATCCTCTGACATGTTTCAGTGGGGAAGGATGGCAGACCTGGAACCTGGCTGTGTACACAGGGAAGGGACATGCCAAGCTGTGAGATGCTCTGTGCTGTAAACGCCTACAGCCTGTCACAGGTACAGTCATTGAATTGTCATGGTTGGAAAAGACCTTCAAGATCATCAAGCCCAACCATCAGCCTTACACCACTGTAACCTCTAAACCATCTCCCAGAGTGCCTCCTACCTGGTTTACAAACACCCCCAGGGAGAGCAACTCCACCACCTCCCTGTTCCAGTGCTCCACCACTCTTTCAGTGAAGAATGTTTCCCTAATCTCCAATCTGAACCTTCCCTGGTGCAGCCTGAGCCCATTGCCTCCTGTCCTCTAGAAGTGCTCCTGCCCACAAGTGAAGGACAAGCCAAAGAGGAGAGGGGTGTCCCAGAGGACATGCAGCTTCCTGGGAGGTTTCCTGAGTAGGGGAGTAAAGGAGGAGAAGGAAGAAAAGCTTGACACCCCTTTAACACCTTCACTGCTCCAGAGAGGAGCCCCCCCTTCCCCAGAACATCACAGGACATCCCTGTTCTCCTCCAAGCAGAGCTGCCTAAGGTGTCTGTGTTTGGAAACCACCCCTGGGCTCCTCAGACAACAGGGTTATCAGAGTGTAAAGCACAGGGACATGTACGTTCACCTACAGAGAGACAGACAGACAGGACACAGTGGGAAGAGCGTGGAGATACCCACTTGGTCTGATGCTTGGAGCCCTTCAGGTGTGCGTGGTACTGCTCTATGGAGTTCAGGGTGACGTTGCAGATGTTGCAGGTGTAGCTGCGCTTCAGCCCTGTGAAGAAAACCAGAGTCATTAGTTGTGCATCACCCTCAGCACTGGCTCTGGGCTTGGGTGTAGGCTGCAGGCAAGCTCAGGGCTGCACAGGGAGGTGAAACACCTCCATGCCTGGGCTCTTCATGATGAAAACAGGCAGCTGGAAAGTACAAATGAGTGAAAATGGCTGAAGAAAGGGGGAAAACCAGGAAAAAAAAAACCCCAAACCAGTAACCCTTTGCCCCCAGCAAACCTCTAATTAATTAGAAAGTACTCAGATCTCCAAGCTCATTTCCAGTTTCCCAGACACTTCTCTTCGCAGTAACCCATCTATTTACTTTTCCAGGCCAGGCTATCCAAGCATGAGTGGAGCCTAAAGGGATATTTTAAAAGGCACAGATGGAGCAGAGCCAAGCAGGGTTCAAAGGCAAATCCCTCCTGGAGACAGTGGTCCCTGCAGATCATCAGCACAGGCATCCCTCTCACAAAAGCATCGTCACACTCAGACTAATGAGCCCATGAGGCCCCATTTACTCCTCCAGGGTTGTTTTATTTTTGGTAGCAAGCACAATTCAGGGTGATTCCTGGTTAGTGTATTTAGGAGCCAAATCACTTAGGAACTTATTTTTCACCCACCCCTCCCCAAAGGGATCCACTTTGATTTACCCATTGGAATGCATGGCTGTGATTGCTGAACACAGCCACCGACCTCAGAGAGCAGGGACCAGGCAGTGCTCATCTGAAGGTCAGTGCTGGGAGCCAGGTACCAGGCAGACATCCAGACCTTGGAAGCTCATTTTGCCTGATGGATTTTTTTAAAGTCTTGGCCCCAATACCTGTCTGCACCCCTGGCTGCAGAGCAGCCCTTCCTTGGCTAATTTTAGCCCTTCACAGATGCAATAACAACTATTTATAAAGCAGTTGGTCTTACTGCTGGCCAAGGGAGCACCAGGGAACTAGAAATAACATCTCAGTGGGTTCACAGTGGAAATGTTAGCAAATCTTTGTGGTGTTTTTGTGTTGGGGGAGGGATGGTGTGGTGTGTTTTGTTTGCTTTTTTGTCTTCCTAACCACCCTCTCAGCTGTCTCCACTCCTTTCCATTTCGTTGTCTGTTTGATTGCCAGGGCTATAATGTGATTTATTTATTTTTTCCCAAGGAAATATACTGCATTTCTTCTTATTGCTATGTAAATTGTGGAGCACATGATGGAAATGCAGCAGTGCAGTCAGCTGAGGAACGTAACCCTGAGTGAGACAGGGCAGGAGCCTGCGCTGGACTCTGGAGAAGCACATGGGATGTTATCTCCTGATAGCAAAAAGGAGATGAACAATGCCAGCAGCACTGAAACAGATCACAAAAACACCCCCAGAGCAAGGGGTATGGTCCATTCCTCTCTCTGCATCATGAAAGGATCAAGGCTGCATCCTCAGAAGGGGCTGTGGGACCCCAGAGAAGACCCTCAGGGCAATAGCAGCATCCCTGTCCTTGGTTTAAAGAGTGTTCCTCTCCCCATGCACAGCTCTGCCCCAGGTTGTAGGGGACCAAGGGATTAAGCAGATTCCTGCACATCTCAAACAGACACTGCAAAGCAATTTATAAATAAGGAAAGTCATAGAAAACAGTCTCAGAAAGCATCCCAAGCTGAAGAACTAAACTCAACAAAATCAGCCTGTGCTTTGCCCCTTCAGCCAAGATCAAACTTGGCAGCTCTGAAACATCCACGGCCAGCAAGAGGTTTGGTCCCCCAAGGACTGTGCATGTACAGGAGACTGCTGGGTTCTCATGGAGAGCACAGCGATGAGAGAAGGCACTTTTCTCTGTATGCAACTCAGAACAGTCCCAAACTGTGCTCAACTGACTGTCCCAAACTGTGCTCAACCGACTGTCCTCTGCAGTAAAAAAAAAGCAAGATGATTTTGCAGATGTCATAAAAAACCTGGCTGTTTAACATTGGGATAGCTTTAAGATTGCTACTGAGGTTTGGGGTTTTTTACTGGAGGTTGATACTCAGACTGGGATGGTTATCATAGAATCATAGAATGGTCTGGGTTGGAAGGGACCCCAAGGATCACAGAGCTCCAACCCCCTGCCACAGGCAGGGACACCAACCTCAGGCCTGGAGTACACAAGGTTGCCCAGGGCCACATCCAACCTGGCCTGGAACACCCCCAGACACGGGGCACCCATCCCCTCTCTGGGCAGCCCCTTCCAGCCCCTCACCACTCTCTCTGCACAGAACTTCCCCCTAAGATCCAATCTAACCCTTCCCTCCTCCAGCTTCACTCCATCCCCCTTGTCCTGCCAGTCTCTGCCCTTGAACAAGCTGATTCCCCTCCTGTTCCTCTGCTCCCTTCAGGCACTGGCAGGCTGCAATGAGGTCCCCCCACAGCCTTCTCTTCTCCAGGCTGAGCCAGCCCAGCTCCCTCAGCCTCTCTCCAGAGGGGAGCTGCTCCAGCCCTCTGAGCATCTCCCTGGCTCCTCTGACCCCTCTCCAACAGCCCCACATCTTTCTTGGGTTGGGCCCCAGCTCTGGACACAGGATCCAGCTGGGGCCTCCCCAGGGCAGAGCAGAGAGGGACAATCCCCTCCCTGGCCCTGCTGCCACCCCTCTGCTGATGGAGCCCAGGATCCCATCTCCCTTCCCAGCTGCCAGAGCCACTGCTGCTCATGGGGAGTTTCTCACCCACTGTGACACCCAGGTCCTTCTCACAGGGCTGCTCCCCAGGAGCTCCTCTCCCAGGCTGGATCTATGGCTGGGATTCTTCTGACACCAACCTTTCTGCTCCCTGTTATTTCAGACCATCCAATACAGGGAGGTGTCCCGAGCTGGTCTCTGGGAAAGGGGAAGGAGTCAGGGTTAATGAAGAAGGCAGGATTATGGATGCAATCCCTGCACAGCCCAGCCTGAGGTGCCCAGAGACACAAACCCACTATTCTCAGCCTCATTTATTGCACTAAATCAGAAAATTATTTCTTCCCCATTTAACAGTTTGTGCCTCAGAATTACAATTTAATGACTTAAGGCTGGGAGTATTTTCAGTTCTCAGCAGGACAAGGAAATCAAGACTTTGCCACCTCTGAAAAGGTGCAAATCTAAAAATAGGAGCCTAGCAGCCAAGTGGCAATCAGAAATAGAGGTGAAGGTGAAAAGGCCTTTTCCCAAGGCAGCGTGCTGCCTGCTGGCTGCTGGGAATGGCCAGTATTGGTTTTGATTTGTGTCAGCTTAGATTTCTTGGGAAAATAGAGAGTTTGGTCCATTTCTGAGGCGTTTATTCTTAGTGCCCCCCTCCTCCTTTCCTCTCTCTGGGGAGGATGAGCGGGTCCAGCTTGTGACAGATCACGTCATCATTCACACACACACACACACACGTTCTGGTTTGTCACCCAAAACATTCCCCAGTGACTTTTACAGTCACGGAACAACGTGATGCTGCCAGGGAAGTTCTTCTGTGCCTGCAAAAAGCTGCAAAACCAGATCTGCTTAATTTCTTCCTTTTTATTTCTTCTTTATTCTTTTCCCTCCTTCCACAGGGAGGTGACATGGCCCAAGGGACAGCCAACTATTTTGTTGTGGGAGAAATGAGAAGCTTCTCCTAGGAACTATGACCACAACAAGCCCAGATCCTTGCCCTTCTGCATCACCTAGTGTTCCCAGTCCCCATGCTGGGACAGCATCCTGACTGGGTTGGGAAAACCAGGGCAGTATCCCAGCCTTGTGGGGGCAAAGCCCTGAGCCCAAACAGACCTGGCTGCAGTCGCTGGTGGTGTCCTAGGGATGGAGAAGCAGCTTGCCATGTGCTGGCAGTGTCACTGCAATGGCACGAGGGAGGGAAGGGCTCTTTCACCCCCCTCCAGTGCTTCTTGATCACAAAGGACAGGAAAACAAAGTGCTTTCTGGTTTCTGCAAATGGAGCAAACCTGGCAACCAGACAGGCAGGGCCAGTACAAATCGGAGCGTGGCAGAGCCCCCGGGACAGGACAGGGCTCTCTTCCCTGCTCCCAGCAGCATGCTTACAGCTTAATTCCATTATTCTTTCACCTTGGGAAAAGAGTGCAGCGATTTCAGAGCAGAATTACAGCAGCAGTCACTTCTCTGCCTCATCCAACATGCTTTTACCCCAAGGACAGCGCGTGGCTGGATGTACATTAAATGCCTGTTTCCCTTCACACATCCCTGAAGAGAGGGATGGTGATCTGGGGGCCCTTCCTCCCAGCATGAGCAAAACATGGCACGAATTAAGTACAGAAACATGCATGTACGGCCCAGTCTGATGCTGTTTATCTCCCTTCACATTTTCTTCTCTCCTCCTCTCCTTTGTAGTTTAACATCCCAATAATTCCCTGGGTATCCCAGACTGCATTAGCACCACTGGCATTCCACACACACATTGGAATTAACACGGAACTAGTGATGCTTTTTTTTTGGGGGGGGAGACATGAGAAGCCTCTCCTAGGAACTACAACCAACTAAACCATCCATTACACTGTCCTATGCTCCTAGAAAAAAAAACAACCAAACCCAAAACCCAACAGGAATTGCAAATTTTAGAGTCTCCATGGTCAGGTTGCTGCTTCGCACCAATTCACCTCCACGCAGATCTGAACAGCCTGTTTCAACCTTAATTGAAGGGCTCTGCTTAAAAATACCCAAGCTGTGGGATTCCTACCACGGGCTGCTGTTTAGGAACAGTTTTAATGTACCATGTAATAGTCTCTTTTGACTTTCCCCACTATTATTTCTTTGCAGAAATTGTTAAAACAATTCATTTAGAACAAGTAACACACGGTGTTCTCCAATTCCATCAGTTTATCCTCACTGTGTTTAACAGTGCAGGCTGCATGCAGGATGTACATACACATTTACCATTCCCAGCTCTATGTACAGGCTCTCCCCAAAAAAACCCCCCATTTTCTCAAGGTCCCTTCCAACTTCTGTGATTCTGTGACTTTTCCCTTTTCAAGCTTCAGACTCTTACCTTGCAACCAGTCCCACTTTGCTCAAATGCCCTGTGTGTCTCTCACACAGGAATCTGGCTTAATGAAGCCAAACATCACCTTTAACAAATGATTCCAACATATTCTGCTCGAGCAGAGTGGGGAAATGATAATGCAGGAGTATTTAAACAGTCACCTGCATTACTTCTCTTATTGCTGAAGTGAGCTGGGCTGGTTCAGCCTGGAGAAGAGAAGGCTGTGGGGGGACCTCATTGCAGCCTGCCAGTGCCTGAAGGGAGCAGAGGAACAGGAGGGGAATCAGCTTGTTCAAGGGCAGAGCCTGGCAGGACAAGGGGGATGGAGTGAAGCTGGAGGAGGGAAGGGTTAGATTGGATCTTAGGGGGCAGTTCTGTGCAGAGAGAGTGGTGAGGGGCTGGAAGGGGCTGCCCAGAGAGGGGGTGGGTGCCCCATGTCTGGGGGTGTTCCAGGCCAGGTTGGCTGGGGCCCTGGGCAACCTTGTGTAGCTCCAGGCCTGAGGTTGGTGTCCCTGCCTGTGGCAGGGGGTTGGAGCTCTGTGACCCTTGGGGTCCCTTCCAATTCAGACCATTCTATGATTCTATGATTCCAGGTTGCGATGTGGCCCAGGACAGAGATCTAATTGCAGCTGATCAAATCGCTTAGGGATGGTGTCCCTATGGAATTGATTCCCAATGCAGCAGAAAAGGGTCTAGTCAAACCCTCTCCTCCATGGCTGGCAGCTCCTGTCTGCTCTGTTAAGCCAGGCACCATCAGAACCCGTGCACATTCGTGCCACAGCGCAGGGACAAGGCCACACACAGCTGACACACGAGCTGCCTTAGTGCCTTGCTGCACACTGAGTGAGGTCTGTGCACACTGAGGCCTGTGCACACCAAGGCCTGTGCATGCCGAGGCCTTGGGCCGTGCCACGATGGCCACACAGCAGAGGTCAAGACTAGGGAAACTGGTAATACTTTAAATTAAGGTAATAAGGTTCTAATGCTCAGCAGCTAATTTAACAGCATACATTAACTGCAGCCTTACTGAATCTTAATTACTCGTGTAGGTGGAAGCGCCATCAGTGATTACAGCTCCTAAGTGGGGACTCTGGGGTTTTTTTCCACTGCCATGTCAAGGCTGATGATGGTGGTGAGCAAAGGGGGATGCTGTCCCCCTGCCATGTCCAGCACGGGAGGGACCCGGAGCTGCTTGGCCACAGCAGCTCTTCCCACTGGCTGGAAAATGTGGCCACAGACCGGGCCGACTCTGTGAACTCTCTCATGCTCAGCAGAGTCACAGGTTCCCTGGTGCCCATGGATGTGCTGTGGTCCCCAAGGCTGGGATCATTGTTTCCACAGCAGGGTAAGTGCTGCAGGACCTCTCTAGCTGAAAATCCAACATCCCAAGACTGATTTGTATGGGAGGAGTCTTGAGCATGACGTGAACTCACAGACTCACAGAGTCACAGGGGTTGGAAGGGACCTCCAGCGTTCATCAGGTCCAACCCCCTGCCAAAGTAGGGTCCCTAGGACAGGGCACACAGGTCGGTGTCCAGACGGGGCTGGAATCTCTCCAGAGAAGGAGACTCCACACCCCCTGGGCAGCCTGTCCCAGGGCTCCCTCACCCTCACTGGGGAAAAGGTCTTCCCCATGTTGGTGTGGAACTTCCTGTACTCCAACTTGCAGCCATTGCCCCTTGTCCTGTCCCCACAGACACTGAAAAGGGGCTGGCCATTCCCCCTGCACCCCATCCTTCAGATATTGATAGACATTCATAAGGTCCCCCCTGAGTCTTCTTCTCTCCAGGCTGAACAGCCCCAGCTCACTCATCCTTTCCTCATAGGGGAGATGCTCCAGGCTTTTCATCATCTCCTCAGCCTCTGCTGGACTCTCCAGGAGATCCCTGGAACTCGACCGAAATGTGTCACAGAGGAAGGAAATTCCCCTCCCATAGATTGCAGGCTGAAACCACAGGCAACCATCCCCTCTGGAATACCAGAATTAACAGTATTTGATCTCCCTGGGGCTTGTCAAGGCTCCCAGCTCGCCTGAAATGATGGTTTCATAAAATGTACAGACTGACACGTGCTGGAGTTGAGTATTAGCTCTGCAGGCAGTCAGCAATAGGAAGGTGGATCCCCCCCAGAGCAGTCTGCCTCTGGAAATGCTGTGCTCAGTCTGAATCCCATATCCACATCTACATCTGCAGCCTCATGACACATCAGCATTCCCTGCCCTATGTCATGACATGTGCTCATGTAAAATTGACTGTGCTCCTATGTCCATTAAATAAAATATTAACCAGTCAAGTCATTAATGTCATTCTGCATAAGATGCATTAAAATATATTCCAGGGGAGAACTCCAGAAATCACTTCTCCCTAACCAAAAGCAACAGCACAGAAGGAAAAGTATTTATAAGGTGCACAAAGAAATTAGGAGCTGAGAGGGAGAAGAAAACTTGGCTCACTGCCTGACTTTGCAGGAGAGATCTGCAACTGTGAGGATTTACCTGAGAATACAAAGGCTTCAGGTGACAGCATCCCCCTGCAGCTGTCCTGATTCTGCTTTACTGCAGATGCTGCTGCAATTTATTTTTGGGATTCACAGTGTAATCCCCTTGAGAGAATCAGAGAGTGGTGGGGGTTGGAGAGACCTCTGGAGATCCCCCAGTCCCAGCCCTGCCAGAGCAGGGTCCCCTCCAGCAGGCTGCACAGGGCAGCACCCAGGATCATGGGGTGAGAATGTCTCCAGAGATGGAGACTCCCCAACCTCTCTGGGCAGCCTGGCCCAGGGCTCTGCCACCCTCCCAGGACACAAGTTCCTCCTCAGGGTTAGGTGGAGCTTCCTCTGCTCCAGTTTGTGCCCATGGCCCCTTGTCATGTCCCTGGGCACCCTGAACACAGACAGACCCATCCTCCTGAGCCCAGCCCTCAAGGGTTTATCAGCACTGAGAAGATCCCCCTCAGTCTTCTCTTCTTCAGGGTAAAAAGTACCAAGTCCCTCAGCCTCTCTTCCTGAGAGAGATGTTCTGAACCCCTCAGCACCTCCACAGCCCTTTGCTGTCCCCTCCCAGTAGCTCCCCATCCTTCCTGAACAGAGGTACCAGTTTCTGCCCCATGTTCCAGTGCTTTTCATGCTCACCGGGACCAAGTACCCCAGAAGAAGACACACGCCTACAGTTCAGGGGAGCCCAGCTAATCACCCCAGGTACTCAGGGCCAGCTCTGAGCCTCTGTCCATCACTACATAAAATCCAGGTTTTACTGTCAGGCACCTGAGAGGTGCCAAAGGGCCTTGGCAATCACTTGTTGCCCCTCAAAAGGTGCTGATGAAAGAGGGACGGTCTGTCTGTCTGACCAGTCAATGTCCATGCAGGAAAGGACACAACAAAGCCCAGACTTTCCAACCCTGTGCCAGCCTTCAAAGAGAGAGACAGTGATTTGGGGTAGACAATGGCAGGACAAGGGGGATGGAGTGAAGCTGGAGGAGGGAAGGGTTAGATTGGGTCTTAGGGGGAAGTTCTGTGCAGAGAGAGTGGTGAGGGGCTGGAAGGGGCTGCCCAGAGAGGGGGTGGGTGCCCCGTGTCTGGGGGTGTTCAAGGCCAGGTTGGCTGGGGCCCTGGGCAACCTTGTGTAGCTCCAGGCCTGAGGTTGGTGTCCCTGCCTGTGGCAGGGGGTTGGAGCTCTGTGACCCTTGGGGTCCCTCCCAACCCATCCCAGTCTGGGATTCTATGATTCTATGATTTGCTGTGAAGCTTTGGCTCAGCACCAGCAATAAACAGAGCCTGTTATTACCAAAATTCCCTGAGAATGAGGTCTGCCAGGGCCTGGCATGAGCCCTCTGCCCCCGCAGAGCTCACCCACCTCAGAGGAGGAACCTCAGCGATGGGTAATGCCAGATGTGAAGTGAAACTGGTGAAATGTGACCTGATGGAGGTAAAATGTGATTTGCTTTGTGCCAGGCACAGGCTGTGATGGTGAGGGCTGCCAGATGGAGCCACACCAGTGCCTCTGACCGAGCAGAGGGTCCGTGGTCCATCTGGGCAGGGCAAGCTGCCAGGGGCACAGCCCAGAGCTGGGGTTCCTTACTGTACCCCCCCCCTTTTTGGCTTTTTATGACCCACTCCAGGGTTGGCTGGGGCACAGCTGCAGCTACAAGAGGCAGCTCTGCAGGGTCTGTCCATGTGCTTTCTTACTGAGGAAGAGCAGAGGGGTTTCCAGTCCAGCCCTTGGAGCAGAGGCTCCTGGACTGGCCATGCTGGCCACACTGGAGCGCTGCACATTGCTGTTTGGAGATGCCAGAGAGATCCTGCCTAGGGCAGCGGTGAGCTCTGCCAATCAACCCATGCAGCATGTGCACGGTGTGACTGCTGTTAGAAAGGCTCCTTCCCTCTTCCCCCCTTTTTTTTTATCATCCTTTCTCATTTCTAAGGGGAAAACAAGACTTCAAAAATGCAGGACAAGCACTTGGCAAGAAGAATCAATGCTTTTGTTTCCTATAAATATCAGTTGTCCAAAAATATATCTCTATTCTTATTCCCCCAAATACGCATTCATATTTATCAATAAATATTTTATTACAGCCATTATCAACACATCAAAGGCTGCTGGAGTGTTTTACTTCAACTGACACTGCTTGTTCCAGGCTCACACAATGCATCAAATGTTTGTCTCCCACAGCAGTCAAAATAGAATTAATATTTAAGTTGCGATGGGAGAAGCCACTGGGGTTAGTGTGGAGAGGAGATGAGTTTGCATTCTAGCAAAAAACAAGGCAGCACAACAAGTGCTGAGCCAGGAGAAGACACCAGGGCTCAGTGTTGGGTCCAGTCCTGTTCAATATCTTCACGGACACCTTGCTGAGGGAACAGCACCCACCCTCAGCAAGTGCTGCTGATCCAGAGCTGGGAGGGGTGGCTGCCAGGCAGGACACTGCGCTGCCATCCAGAGCCCTGGCCAGGCTGGAGAGCTGGGCAGGGAGAGACCAGATGGGGTTCAACAACAGCAAGTGGAGAGTCTAGCAGGCCCCAGCTGGAGTCCAGTGCTGGGCTCCCTGGGATCAAACAGCCAGGGATCTCCTGGAGAGAGTCCAGAGGAGGCTGAGGAGATGCTGAAGGGCCTGGAGCATCTCCCCTGGGAGGAAAGGCTGGGTGAGCTGGGGCTGTTCAGCCTGGAGAGCAGAAGACTCAGGGGGGACCTTATGAATGTCTCTCAATATCTGAAGGATGGGATGCAGGGAGAATGGCCAGCCCCTTTTCAGTGTCTGTGGGGACAGGACAAGGGGCAATGGCTGCAAGTTGGAGCACAGGGAGTTCCACAGCACCCTGGGGAAGAACTTTTCCCCAGTGAGGGTGAGGGAGCCCTGGGACAGGCTGCCCAGGGGGTGTGGAGTCTCCTTCTCTGGAGAGATTCCAGCCCCATCTGGACACTGACCTGTGCAGTATGAGCTGGGGAGCTGCTTTGGCAGGGGGTTGGACCCCATGATCTCTCGAGGTCCCTTCCAACCCCTACAGCTCTGTGATTCTGTGATTCTGTGACACAGCCATCATCCCTACCATGTGCTGCCCAACACTAAACCTGCCAGGCCTCAGCAGCACCCTCGGACAAGGTTTCATTGACAAGCTGGGAGGGACTGTCACTGGGTATCTCAGAGCTGCCACCGTCACTATGCTTCTCACCTCAAACATGATGCTGTCTGCTGAGGTAAAGCTGTTTTCCTGGGCACACAGCTGCTCTCATCCCATGTTGGCTATGGCAGAGCTCTGCCTGCTACATCCATAGAGATCTGCTCTAGCCCCAGTGCTAAAGGCATACAGGAGTGTGTCACACTCCCTAGTTAAGAAAAGCTGTAAAGCAGAGGATGTCCTGGCTGTACCCCAGGAGGGATTCAACTTTTTAAAAGGATAGAAAATGTCAGGACAAAGGAGATGGATTAAAACTGAAGGAGGGAAGGGTTAGATTAGATATTAGGGGGAAGTTCTTTGCAGAGAGAGTGGTGAGGGGCTGGAAGGGGCTGCCCAGAGAGGGGGTGGGTGCCCCGTGTCTGGGGGTGTTCCAGGCCAGGTTGGCTGGGGCCCTGGGCAACCTTGTGTAGCTCCAGGCCTGAGGTTGGTGGCCCTGCCTGTGGCAGGGGGTTGGAGCTCTGTGACCCTTGGGGTCCCTTCCAACCCAGACCATTCTATGATTCTAAGATACCCTGACTCCAGCAGCAGAGGTGAGTGTTGCAGGACTCCAGGACACCTTCCTTGGCTCACTGAGTCTGGCTGTGTGGCTGTCCACATCAGAAAGTGCTGGACACCCCTGAACTTTGGAATCTGAGACAACAGCCTGGAAGCATCCAACCAGAGGACCAAATCAACCTTCCCTGGACACAGGGATGCCTACAGCCGTGGCACAGCTCAGCAGACCCTCCTCCCCTGCGACCAACAGACAGCAACAGGACCACAAGAGATTCATCTGTAAATCCCCACCGTGCACAGAGCCACCATAAACCCAACCCCCAACACAGGCTGATGAGTATGCAAAGCCTTCCAGTTTCACCTCTCCTCTGCACAAGCAAAATGAATAAAACCCTTCACAGCTGATTTATTTACAGTTAATGACATCCTCAGCCACTCTCGAGCTTGGCACAGTTCAAAGTACTAAGCACTTCCATGTTACTGTCCCAGGTTTTATTTCCCTGCATATTTCCAACAGTGACTCAGCCACATGAATCATTGATGGCACCATGAGTCACACTAGGTAGCACATGAAGGCTCTGGATAACCATGACAAGGTTTAGTTGAGATCAAGAAAGGCACAAGATACTGCGTCGTCGTTAGTATTTAAAGGAGAATTATTTCATTTGGGGAGGGGGTGTTTAAGGTATTTTAAAATGTTAATGTACTCTCTTGCTGGTAAACTAGGCTTCTTCTCCCACATGGATTTTGAAAGTCCAACCTGCACTTTCTCCACAGCCTACGTGGGGGGTGTGTGTGTGGATGGGAATATCATCACGACCATGGAAGAAGCTTTCACCAGGAGGCTCATACCTCTCCTCCTGTAATGACACCTCGATGCTAAAAGGCACTTTGCTCACCCTGTGGTGACGCATCTCCATCAACCCAGCCTGTCCTTCCTCTGTGCCAGGCTGGGACGGGACTGGGCAGCACTGGGGATGCTCAGGGCAGGAGGATACAAGCCAGGATAAAGCTCTGCTCTGATGAGGGGGACTTCCTCCCCACCAAGGGGGTGCAGAACCCAAACCCAAGTGACCCCAGGGCACAGCGCTCACAGGGAGCCTGTGGGAGCTGCTCCTGATGGGACCAGGACAGACAGACAGCTGCTCTCCCTCCAGCAGGAACAGAGAAAACTTGTGTTTAACATCAGCACAGCGAGTGCTGGGTTCCTCCTTGCTGCTGCTGACCCAGGGCCATTGCAGTGTTTTACAAGCACTAATTAAATCACAGAAGACAGCTAATGCTCTCCATCAGGGAGGTGCCAGGAGTGCTCTGCCTTCAGCAGCACACGTCTGTCCCCGTTTCCCTGTCCCTGTGCTTTATCCACTCTCCTCTCAGTCCACACTGGAGCACAGAAGCGTGTGCTGATGGAAGGGACATGGGTTTTTTAAGGGAAAAAACCAAAGAAATACCCAGGAAACAACTTTTCAAGGCTGTTGCCCAAACTGCAGAGTGACCTCTAAGAGGAGGGGATTAATTTGATGGTCACAGGAACCTCACAAGCACCACAGTCCACCCAGCTTGACCAGAGGAACCAGAGGTAGGCAAGGATGCCTTGCAGGTCCAAGCTCTCTGCAAACCAGCGCTCTCACCTCTCAGCTCTCCCAGGTCCAGGGTTTTCCCCAGCTGCTCCAGGAGGTCAGCCCTTGCTGCATTCTTCTTGTGCTTCTTGCCATCGTAGTGCTGCTGTGCCATCATGGGGTTGTTGAACCAGGCTGCACAGAGCTGGCAGTACCGGTCCGAGTCTCTCCGCTGGTGCGGTGACGGTACCACCGGTGGATTATCCGTGTGGGGCTGCTTTAGGGAGCTCAGAGCTGTTTCTGTAAAAAGGAAAACATTCAGCCATGAGCTCTCCCAGGCTGTCTCAGCAACAGCAGACCCTGAGGCAGATCCCACATTAGACACAGGGAATAATTAGCAGCAGTTACAAGGTCCCACTGGATATTTTGGATGGTACTGCTTGGAAATCTACCATTTCTCATTAAAAAAAAAGCAGCCTGAAAGGATAGCACAAGATTATTCCTCAACTCCCTGCATTTCCCTAGCTGGGAGAGGAGGATGCTCTCATTACAGCCTCGCATCTCATCGCTGTTGTGACTAAACCTGCCAAACTTATCCTGCTTCAATTGTGACTTCCAGGAAAAAATTGCCAGTGGATGATAAACAAAACATGCCAAGCCATCTAATTCTCAAGAGAGACAGACAGATTTATCATTATCTCAGGATTCCTTTGCCCCCCCTCCCCAATTTATTTGGTCTCAGGAAGAATAGGGAAAGCTGTGAATTGCCACACAATCACACAGGAAAGATTGTGAATTGCCACAGATGAAAAAAAAATATTCAACAGCCCATCCCCTCATTCAAGTACCCCCACAATATGAAGGGACAGGTCCCAGTAACCCACAACCTTCATTTAATCCCATCTCCATATTCACCCAAAGGCCAACTGGGAACATAGAGGACGATTCTCCAAATAATTTCCAAGGAAAATGGGTCATTAGTCTTTACATAACGAAGCTGCACCTCGTTTGCCAGAGCCTTCCTGCTTTGAAGGAGTCAGCAAAGCCATGGAAAAACCAGTTTGAAGTAAAACAAAGTTCAGATAACGTTGGGATACAAAAATACACAATTGACTGGTGCTTAATTATCACACCTCATTCAAAAATTCCCTTTCATGTGGGTTTTTTCCTTCCCTTTTCTTTTCCAGATGAAATGCCTGCTATCTAAATAATTAACGAACCGCTCTCTCTGTGTTAGGACAGGCAAACTTTAAGGAGGTGAAGAGGAGCTCGATGGCTCCTTTGATCATGAAGCTCTGTACTGTTGAAGCCCCAGTGAGAGCGTGGCTTGGCAAGGGATGGACCCACCTCAGAGCCTGATGCTGGCACCAGCAGGTGAAGTGGGGTTGTATTTAGATGGGTAATTACGACCAAAGCCCACTGTGATTGACTCCAAGGCTCAAGAATCATAGAATGGGCTGGGTTGGAAGGGACCCCAAGGATCACAGAGCTCCAACCCCCTGCCACAGGCAGGGACACCAACCTCAGGCCTGGGGCTACACAAGGTTGCCCAGGGCCCCATTCAACCTGGCCTTGAACACCCCCAGACACGGGGCACCCACCCCCTCTCTGGGCAGCCCCTTCCAGCCCCTCACCACTCTCTCTGCACAGAACTTCCCCCTAAGATCCAATCTAACCCTTCCCTCCTCCAGCTTCACTCCATCCCCCTTGTCCTGCCAGGCTCTGCCCTTGAACAAGCTGATTCCCCTCCTGTTCCTCTGCTCCCTTCAGGCACTGGCAGGCTGCAATGAGGTCCCCCCACAGCCTTCTCTTCTCCAGGCTGAGCCAGCCCAGCTCCCCCAGAAAGTTAATACCGTCACAAATCTTCCACTGACCTGCTCAGAAAGGGATGTCTATTAACTTTCCTCAAGGAAATTGTATCTTACATATAACATTACTTACAACCTTATCAATTTCCAGGGGTTTATGAGCTCCTATTGTTTTTGATGACAACTGCCAAGGTATCAGAGTTCTGTGTCCGGGCAGCTGGTCAGGGCACTGGCACCCTCCTCACACAGCCGCCTCCGGACAAGCACTCAGGGCTGTTTCCTCCTGCTTCCCAGCACAAGAGAGGTGAGCTCCTTCATTCATGAAGTGATTACACCACAGGCTTCTGCAGAAGATCTCTCTTCTCCTCCTTCTGCTGCCTTGCGAATCCCTTTTGGATTCGTATTGCTCAACCAGCTTATTCCTCTGCCCAGATCCTGTTTAACCAGCCAAGATAGAAACCAAGCAGGATATTACAGAATCACAGGGGTTGGAAGGGACCTTGAGAGATCATCACGTCCAACCCCCTGCCAAAGCAGCTCCCCAGCTCATATTACAGATAGGCATCCGGATGGGGCTGGAATCTCTCCTGAGAAGAAGACTCCACACCCCCTGGGCAGCCTGTCCCAGGGCTCCCTCACCCTCAACGGGGAAAAGTTCTTCCCCATGGTGCTGTGGAACTTCCTGTGCTCCAACTTGCAGCCATTGCCCCTTGTCCTGTCCCCACAGACACTGAAAAGGGGCTGGCCAATTCCCCCTGCAATTCCCCTATTCAGGATGCTGACCAAGAAAACCTTCCTCCTTTGGCCTGACCCCCAGTGCCCCTTGCAGCACCCTGGGACC
Organism: Laterallus jamaicensis coturniculus; assembly: GCA_022605575.1. Classification (NCBI taxonomy): domain Eukaryota; kingdom Metazoa; phylum Chordata; class Aves; order Gruiformes; family Rallidae; genus Laterallus; species Laterallus jamaicensis. Next base: position 4,377,819 of record JAKCOX010000049.1, on the reverse strand, counting down.
ACACTTGGACACATCCCAGCTCTGCCAAGGTAGCTGAGGTCAGTGGCTGCAGTGCTGCCTCCAGGAAAAGGGCTCCTGAAAGCTCCAGTGGGCAGCACTTGGGAAGGACCTGGCTCTACTTTGCTCCTAAAACTAACATCTTTAGTCATACCTATGCCAGCCCCTGTTTCTGTAGCTCACCCCCAGCCCTCCCCCGAGGTGCACGCAGCAAACAGAGCAGACACACCACAGAGCAGAGCTGGGCCAGCTGTGGGGATGAAGAAGAAATTAGGGAGCAACAACATTGCTTGTCCAAAGGTTATGAAGACTGTGCCTACACTTGACTCCCGAAAAGCAAACGAGCACCTACAGAGCCCCCCTGAGGAGCTCTCCCCACAGAAAGGGTTGGTGGCCTGGGCTGCCCTGTGAGGGGAACCAGGCACAGATCTGGGGATGCTGCATGGTGCCAGCCCTCTGTTGCTCACCAGGACAGGGCTGAGCCACACTGGGCACGGCCAAGGCACCAGGACTGGGATGCAGAGATGTTTGGGCATCTGCCTCCAACCAGCTGTCGCAGCAGCGCAGGGCTGTGATTGACATGCTGCTCTACGGGCCCCAGGCTGTAAAGTTAAATCTCTTGGGTCTTTTGGTCAGCTTTCTCCTTGTTTATATGTTTGCTGTCGCCAGAGGGGAACCAGGGAGGCCGATGTTCACAGAGCTGGTGGTGTCTGCAGGAGTTACATCTCCCGCTCGCTGAAGGAATTCGACTGGAGCAATCTCATCCTCTGCTGCTCGGCTGGCAGCTGGACCAGTGGCCCCATGGCTGTGCATCTGAGCCCTTCCCAAGGCGGCTGGTGGCTTGTGCTCATCCAAACACAGTGCAGGAGGTAGGCTGTCAGCAGGGCTGGCATTCCTGCTTCAGGAGATTGCCCCCGAGCCCCCATTCCCACTCCAGCCCTACTCCAAGCCCACCGCAACACCCAGACCCCCAATCGGCCATGGGCTGCAGCCTCTACAGCAGAGTCCCAGCACTGCACCCTCTGCCCATGTCGAATGGTTACTCCCCCAGATCAGGGATTCCCTCTTAGCACACACCACACAGCATATTTCCTTGCAAAGCCACATTCCTCAGGCTCCACTCCCAACTAGCACCAGTCCCAAGGCACGCTGAGCCCAGCCTGGCGACTAAGGAAACATCCTGCGCCTTCCCAGTCCTCCTGAAGAGAAATAAAGCTGACTTCTCCAAAAAAACGTGGATTTATCATTTTGATAAGCACCACATAACTACTACAGAACAGAAAATACCCTCACTCCCCCCCTCAGCAACACGAAAATGAATAATAAACACCCGCAAAACATCAAATGTTAAAAACGTGTCTCCACCTAAAAACACAAACATAAAAGCTGCTAGTTTGACTATTTCAAGTATTTCAAAATGCTAAATAGCTCATGACAGTCTGCCTTACGTTCCCTTGTGCTGTGGGAGGGAAGTGAGAAAGCCTTACTTTGCTGCAAGAAGCAAAATATAAAGTTAGAAACACTTTAGCGCTCTGGCGATGAACTGATGTTTGACTTCTTTCTTGCATGCAAAGCTTGTTATTCCTAGCTGCACTTCAACAGCACCCGACTTCTTCGTCATCACCACTCTCCAGGAACTGAGCATGAGGAGGAGAAAGTAACTGAGACATGGCAATGGGGTGCTGGGGAAATCCAGCCTTCCTCAGAAGCCAAACCTGGGACTATGGCAGACTCCAGACATGGCTGGATGGATCATAGAATGGCAAGGGTTGGAAGGGACCTCAAGGATCACAGAGCTCCAACCCCCCTGCCACAGGCAGGGTCACAAACCTCCAGATCTGGAGCTACACAAGGTTACCCAGGGCCCCATCCAACCTGGCCTTGAACACCCCCAGGGATGGCCACAGATATCACAGAATCATAGAATCAGACTGGCATGTGTTGGAAGGGACCCCAAGGATCACAGAGCTCCAACCCCCTGCCACAGGCAGGGACACAAACCTCCAGACCTGGAGCTACACAAGGTTGCCCAGGGCCCCATCCAACCTGGCCTTGAACACCCCCAGGGACGGGGCACCCACCCCCCTCTCTGGGCAGCCTGTTCCAGCCCCTCACCACTCTCTCTGTGAAGCCACACCTGGAATATTTGGTCCAGCTCTGGGCCCCACAGCTCAAGGAAGACACAGAGCTCCTTGTAAAAGCCCAGCACAGGGGCACCGAGATGATGAAGGGAGTGGAACCCCTTCCTGGTGAGAAGAGGCTGAGGGAGCTGGGCCTCTTTAGCCTGGAGAAGAGGAGACTGAGGCGTGACCTCATTAATGTTTATAGATATGTAAAGTCAGGAGCACCCAGCACCATCAGGGCTGGGCATGATCAGCTCCAGGACTCCTGAGCACCAGAGCTTTGGAGGCTCCATCTGAGAGGCTAAAAGCTGCCTGGTGCCAGCCATGAAGGGCTGGGAGGAAAATCCAGTGGAAAAGAGCTGGGTGACTCTGTAGGGAGTCCCGGAAACACCATGTCCAAAGGGCACGTTTCTGACATCGACTGGAGAGCAAAAGGCACCTGTTAATGTATTCCTGCTGCTCAGCTTCATCAGATCAAGTGTCTGGAAGAGCTGATGAGTCCTTGAGTTACTTTCCTAGTGATTACGATGGCTGGAGAGCCCATTACTCTTGGAGCACACGGTGCAGCTCCCTTGGAGTCATGGAGAGTCGCCTCAGCCCCAGCACCCTGGGCTCCCAGCTGCTGCCTCTGCCCAAACAGCCCCAGACCCACAGGGTCCTGCCAGTGATGGCCCCAGGGGTCCTGGGCATCTTCCCCCATAGTCAGGTGAATCCGAGTTATCAGCATAGGTGGGAATCGGTCCCTGAAACCCAGCACCCCTCAGGAACTCACCTGGATTTACCCAGAAATGCCAGGTCTTGTGGTTTGGGTTTGGAGGAGAAACTGCTGTAGGGCTGCACACAGGGACAGGGCTCTGAGCCCTAAGGCAAGCACCAGGCAGTTAAGTACCATAATGAGCACAGTGCTTCTCTCTGAGCCCTTGGAAAGCTTTGCTGGCTGCAGAGAACAGCCTGAAGAGTCCTAAAGTGAGTCAGCTGCGTGCTGTCACTTTGGGTGACATTAGACTGTCCCACTGGCTCGCTGCAGGATGCTCTGGAGTGGCCAGCACCCTCTGCCACCCACAGGACTCACATCCCAGTACCCCAAGTTTCCTGATGCACGCTGACAGCTCATGAACTCTGCCACACCTCTGCTTACCAAACCTTCTGAGAGCACACTCATTAGTTAAAACAAGTTAGCCACCATCTAAAGTGATTCCCAGTGCTTCCTCCAGCAAAGGGGATAAAGCTTCCCAAGCCGGTCCTGGCAAAGGGCAAATGAAATTCTCTGAGTATCAGTGTCTACAGTCTGTAAAATTAGAAAAAGAAACAAAACCCAAGAGCCAACATCCCTCTCCCTAACCCTAACCCCTAAACCCTAACCCCTAATCCTAACCCCTAAATCCTAAACCCCAAACCCTAACCCCTAAACCCTAAACCCTAACCCTAATCCCTAAACCCTAACCTTTGCCCCTAACCCTAACCTCCAAACCCTAATCCTAACCCCTAAACCCTAACACCCGAACCCCAACCCTAACCCCTAAACCCTAACCCAAGCCCTAACCACTAAACCCTAACCCCTAACCCTAACCCCTAAACCCTAAACTCTAAACCTTAACCCCTAAACCCTAACCCTAACCCCTAAACCCTAACCCCTAATCCTAACCCCTAATCCTAACCCCTAAATCCTAACCCCTAACCCTAACCCCTAAACCCTAACCCCTAATCCTAACCCCTAATCCTAACCCCTAAATCCTAACCCCTAACCCTAACCCCTAAACCCTAACCCCTAAACCCTAACCCCTAACCCTAACCCCTAAACCCTAACCCTAACCCCTAATCCTAACCCCTAACCCCTAATCCTAACCCCTGATACAATCACATCTCTGATTGATGCACATCATGCCAGGCAGGGTGTAAAATGCACAGCTGAATTTAGATCCTGCTCCAAAGGAAGTGTCCCCAGTAGCAAGACTGGGATGCATCTGTCTGCAGGCCTGTGGCCCAGTTACCCTGCCTGGTTAGCAGGAGGAATACTTTGTTCAAGCATCCTCCAGTGTGACAACTGCAGTGGAAGTGTTGTTTCACTGTAGATTTGGGGTTTGCAGAGGCTTTATGGTTAAAGCAGACAATCAGATGGGGAAGTTATCCAATCCCAACATCTGACTTTGTAAATGTGGAAGTTAATAGGCTGACATTATCCGAGTCACTGGGGGAGAAAGGATGAATACCCATCTGGGCAACAATCAAAAGACAATCCATCCCATGGTTTTTAAAGCCCAGGGTTCCCTCTGAGGTAAAAGCAAATGATACCCTGTTCTGTACAGTAAGATGAAAGGGTTATTAAACATATGAGCTGTTGAATAACTTCTGATAATTAAGGTGAGGTGTGGCTATTCGTGCTCAAGGAGAGACTGTCTTCCAGGCTGTGGGGGGACCTCATTGCAGCCTGCCAGTGCCTGGAGGGAGCAGAGGAACAGGAGGGGAATCAGCTTGTTCAAGGGCAGAGACTGGCAGGACAAGGGGGATGGAGTGAAGCTGGAGGAGGGAAGGGTTAGATTGGATATTAGGGGGAAGTTCTGTGCAGAGAGAGTGGTGAGGGGCTGGAAGGGGCTGCCCAGAGAGGGGGTGGGTGCCCCGTGTCTGGGGGTGTTCAAGGCCAGGTTGGATGGGGCCCTGGGCAACCTTGTGTAGCTCCAGGCCTGAGGTTGGTGTCCCTGCCTGTGGCAGGGGGTTGGAGCTCTGTGATCCTTGGGGTCCCTTCCAATCCTTGCCATTCTATGATTCTATGATTCCACCCAGCAAAACCCCTTGGGAATGCACAGAGCCAGAGGTAGGGGCTCTCACAACCCTGGCTGACAAACCACTCATCTCTGGGAACAAAGCAGACAATGAGGAGCATCAGCAATTGTTAAAGGTTGTTATGACAGCCACAGGAGTGACGAGCTGCTTCTGCCAGCCTCCATCCATCCCTCAGCTATCCATCTGCTGCCGTCGTGCCGGCGCCTTGGCCGTGGCACAGCGAGCCCACGCCGCCCCGCGCCAGACCCTCCTGCTCCGGCTCGCTGCCTGGACCTACCTGTGGCCTTTAATGTTGGTTGTTCACCTAGCAAGAGTTTTAACCTTTTGGCATGGATTTTCCCTTGGTAATGCGATTCAGCCACCACTGCTGAGGTAAAGGACATGTTACATAGTGTGCAGCATTTGTTCTTATCCACTGAGTCACCATCACTGCCCTGGGTGGAGACAAAAAACACAAGACAAGAAAGGTGTATAAGCCCACCAAGCACTGTCATGGAGAAAGAAGAGAGAGGAAGCCAGGTTGTTATGCTAAGGTTGTTTCCAAGGGGTTTCCCTTCCTTGAAATCCCTAGGCCAGCCCTGCTCAGCCAGTGGATGTCTCTGACCCCCATGCACCCGCAAGCTCCCAGCACCTTGACTCTCATTGCAGCACTGGGAGCTTGTCCCACTGCTCTCTGCTCCCCCTCCCTGGCTGAGGGATTCATCCTTCACCCAGACCCTCAGTCCTACTCCTGATCCCTGGCTGAGTTGTACTAATCTGGTGCTTCCCCTGCCATGAGACACAGGTGCTTCCTCTGGCTGTATTCTCAGCCCAGAACAGCTGGGAACAGGATGGGATTGGATGGGATGGGATGGGATGTGATTCGATGATGGGATGGGATGCGATGCGATGCGATGATGGGATGGGATGGGATGAGATGCAATGGGATGGGATGAGATGCAATGGGATGATGGGATAGGATGGGATGCGATGGGATGGGATGCGATGAGATTCGATGATGGGATGCGATGGGATGGGATGGGATGCGATGGGAGACATATGGGAGAAGCAAACAAACCAACAGGACTCACACAGGATCACACACCAGCCCTGGACACCTCCTGCCACTCTGTCTTGGCACAGCCATTCCCAAGCCCTTGGAGGAGACCCCCTTTGCCCCCCCCACCTTTGTACAGAGACCAAGGGAGAGCTCAGCCAGAAGGTCAGGGAGCCCTGGCTGCACCTCAGGTGTCTGCTCCACTGGGCAGAAACTCCACGGGCTGCTTGGCCACCCTGGGCTGCCCATCTGCCAGGCTAAACACCCCTCTGCAGGCTAACCAGAGGAGCCCAAAGGCAAAGGCAGCCTCAGTGCCCACACTTAGGCCAGGAAAAGCCACCACTGCAACCTTCAGAGGGAAGGAAAAACCAGAGCAAAGCACCTAAAGAACATCCCTGTGCACTGCTCCTTGCAGGCAACAGTAAAACAACTCATCCCAGAAACCAGTGCTACCTAAACCACACTCACTGTGGTGGCCCACAGCCCTGTCTGGGGACCTGGGTGGTGAAACACCCTGGTGCAAAGGTGGCATGCCAGTGTGAGACCTGAGGTGCTAGCTAACACGTGGCACATGGATGGTTTTAAGAAGGTATGAACACACCATCCAGTATTTGGGTGCCAGTGAGCGGCTCTCCTGGCTGCACAGACACAAAGTAGGAGCCACTCCTCACAGTTCCTAATTGCTGCATCCTTATTTTCCACAAGCAAAAGCCAATTTAATGAGCAGATTGTCTCCACCCTTCATAATGGTTATTTCTGGAGGAATAAAGGCAGCGTGGCTCTGCTGGCTGGCTGAGCTCTGTGAGCAGGAGTGGCTGTAGCTGAAAGCTGCCTGCTCTCAGCACAGCCACATCGCTGCCCATGCCACTGTGCATCCTGGATCCCACAGCAGTTCCCAGTATCCCACCTGGACCCCACAGCGGTTCCCAGTGTCCCACCTGGACCCCACAGTAGTTCCCAGTGTCCTACCTGGACCCCACAGTAGTTCCCAGTGTCCTACCTGGACACCCGTGACCCCAGTGGGAGCTCTGAGCATCCCAGCACTACCCTTGACACCTCCCAACACCTGGGATGGAGGTATCCCTGTTTGCCAAGCACAGATGTGTCTGCTGGGATCCCTCCCTGCTCTGATGGGGGTTTCTGCCCCCAGTGCTGGGGGATGCAGTGGAGGCAGCAAGCTGGGTGAGGGGAGACTGAGCAGCACAGGCAGGTTTGTGAGAAGAGCTCACCAAGAGCCTTGGGCTGATCATCCATCAGCAGAACACAACTGCTGCTGCCAGCAAGTGTTTGTGGACAAGCTGGTCCCACAGGTACAAGGGTAAGTGTGCAAACAGCAAACAAGCAGGGGAAAAAGCACACTGGCACCATTTGCCACAGTTAATTCTTCAATCCAGGTCACAAAGGAAACAGGAATCACTTTTAGGGTTGTACATGCCTGGCTTTGCTTTTCCAGAGGTCTCAGTGTGTTCCATCAGCCATGGATCTCAACTGATCATAGAATCATAGACTCATAGAATTGTAGGGGTTGGAAGGAACCTCCAGAGCCCATGGGGTCCAACCCCCTGCCAGAGCAGAGTCCCTAGAACAGGGCACACAGGTCGGTGTCCAGATGGGGCTGGAATCTCTCCAGAGAAGGAGACTCCACACTCCCTGGGCAGCCTGTCCCAGGGCTCCCTCACCCTCACTGGGGAAAAGTTCTTCCCCAGGGTGCTGTGGAACTCCCTGTGCTCCAACTTGCAGCCATTGCCCCTTGTCCTGTCCCCACAGACACTGAAAAGGGGCTGGCCATTCCCCTGCACCCCATCCTTCAGATATTGAGAGACATTCATAAGGTCCCCCCTGAGTCTTCTTCTCTCCAGGCTGAACAGCCCCACCTCATCCAGCCTCTCCTCCCAGGGGAGATGCTCCAGGCCCTTCAGCATCTCCTCAGCCTCCTCTGGACTCTCTCCAGGAGATCCCTGGCTGTTTGATCCCAGGGAGCCCAGCACTGGACACAACACTCCAGCTGGGGCCTGCCCAGGCAGAGCAGAGGGGGAGGATCCCCTCCTGTCACCTGCTGCCCACACTCCTCCTGATGCCCCCAGGATCCCATTGTCTCTCTCAGCCCCAGGGCACACTGCTGGCTCATGGCCACCCTGTCACCCCCCAGCACCCCCAGGTCCTTCTCCACACAGCTCCTCTCCAGCAGCTCCCCCCCAGCCTGTCCTGATTCCAGCAGTTCTTCCTCCCCAGGGGCCAGACTCTCCCCTGGCTTTTGTTGAATTTCATCTGGTTTCTCCCTGCCCAGCTCTCCAGCCTGGCCAGGTCTTGCTGGATGACAGTGCAGTGTCCTGCATGTAAAGTGATGTCTTTTGGAAACACTGCTTTGTGCAGAGCAAGACCTTTCCAAAGCTGGGAAAGGACCTGCTGTGTGCAGGTTGATAGCATCCCAGCTCTGTCCCTGGACAAGATGGTCAGATCTGGCCCCTGTGCCAGGGTGAAGCTCCCTCACAGTGACAAGCCATCTGGAGACAGTTGTGCACTCTTTTTCTGGGGTTTGAGTGGGGTTTTTTTTGTGTTTTGGGTTTTTTTTTTAAAAACAAATATTCCAGCTGCTGGTATCCAGACAAACCAGAAAACAGCCTGCTTCCAAAGCTGAGATCTTCATCACACAAGAGCTTCACAGCAAGCATTCTGCAGCTCATCCCTGTGCAGAGACCCAAGCACTCATGGGGCACACAACCAGTCTTGTGCCCCTACACACACAAAGCACATTCCTGGGAATGATGCCACTGCCAAAGGGACAGCAGAGACAGAGGTAAAGTCCAAAATCTGGCTGCCCACCAGCAATACACCTCCAGCACACCCTACCCCCAAGCACCCTGGGACCCCATCAGGACCTCAGGGATGCCCCCTGAGCATCCCATACTGCAGGGCAGGAGAGGGACTCAGCAGTACTTAGGAGAGCAAACCACAGTCAGCAGCTGAACAATGGTATAAGGTCATTTTCTCCCCCAAAAAATACCCATAATTAGAAACCAGACAAATTTTCATCCCTTTTTTGTTGTTGTTAACTACAAATCAACTTAAACCTTAGGGAGAAATCTCAAGGGGTGGTAAGTACTGTTCTGAGTGTAATTTGCACTTCTTTTAAATAGGTTTCTCTCAAGATATTTTATGTCTTCAAAGGGAAATCACTTGAAAGTTAAGAGCAGGGGAAAAAAAAAACCTCCCAGGCTCTATTGATCATCAGCAGAGAGCCTCCAACTAGGCTTGCCTGAAAACCTTCAGTCCTTAAGCACCAGGGTCTCCCTCTTCCTGGTCTGCTCTTCAGTGACTTCTTTTTTTCCTTCACAACCTACTTTCACAATTAAACTACAGTTAAAAATAATAATAATTCATTATAACCCCCTTCAAACACCTAAAGCTCCTGTTTACACTGATCCACAGCTCTGCTGACTTCACTCAAGTCTCTGGGCAAGAGGCTGGATGGGGATCCTGCTCCAGACTGGTGCCTGTCTGCAGGGGAAGGGTGTCCTGTCCCCAAACTCAGACCAAAGCACAGCCTGAGAGTCCAAAACACAACCAACCTTTGCTGACTAACAGTTGACTCTTTTCCATATGCTAAAGGCTGCTCTTTGTTAGCAGGGTGCAAGAGATGTAAGGGCTTGAGCTTTATTAATTAGACACCCAACTGGGCAGTGGTATTGCCCCCCATGCCTGCTCCAGCACCCATCCCTGTGCCAAGCCACCCAGACACCCGAGGCTGGCCCAGCCCTGTAGGGTAATTATGCTGTCTCATTTGTCAGTGTCTGTTTTACCTGTAACCTGATGGGCTGTGGTAATGCGATCCGGGTGTCTTTTGTCACCCGCTGAGTGACACCTCGATGATGGGATTGTGCAGCCAAGCTGGGAAAATAACATCACTTCTCTACTGGTACACCTGGGTGAGACAATCAGGTGAGCCCAGGATGAGCATGGGCACAGGGCTTGGCTAATCCAAATCCTGCTGGGACACGGCCCTGCTTTCCAGGGATGCTGTGCATCTACCACCTGTCCATCACCCATCACTCCTCACCGCTTCCCTAGCTCCCAAGCCTGGGCTCAGCCTGAAGCAGGAGCAGTAAATAAGCACTAAGGTCTCAATTTTGTCTCCCAAAACCCCACAGAAGCAACTCTAACCCCATGCTCTATCACACCAGCCAATGTGCAAGGATTGATCTTGCAATCTTGTCCAGAAGATCCCTTCTCACCAACCTCTGTGGAGATGCAGCACTGATGGGTGCAAACTGAAGCCCAACAAAACACCCTTGGAGATAAGGTATCAGCTTCCCAATGCCACCATCCCTCATCTCCCCCCACCCTGCTCCACAGCCCTGCCACCAGCTTAATTTATAGGGCTTTGGCTTGTAATATTATAAACTTCAAAGCAAGCCTTGAACATGCAACAGAATTAACTCCAGTTATTCAGATGCCTGTTTAACAAGCTGCTAAAAGGCATAATCCTCACACAGGGCTGGGCAGTGGCAGTGCTCTGCTGATGTTCCTTAAGCAATCCTCAGAAGAGTCAGGATTTCTATTCCACAGATCCAAATCTGCTGTCTAAACTTCCTAGGTTTTACTGAGAAGGAAAGATTACACAAGCCCTTGAAATACAGCAGTGTAAAACACAGCACTGCAAACTGTCTTTGAAGTTTGAGTTCATTTTCTGCGTGGTGAAGGTGTATAATAAAGCTAAAGAGCATTATTTTCCATAATGCTCCCTGGGAAACTGAGGCCACTTCCACTTTGGAGCCTGTTTTTCCTGGGGTACAAGTGAAAAGCAAGTATCAGTTTAGAGCTACCTAAATCCAAAATGCTCCTGAGCTGTTTGAGGGTCTCAGGACCTTCCACAGTCCAATGCATCCCTCAGCTTAGTGCTGGCTTTCCAAGGGATGTGTTGGATATCAAGCCTGACCCTGTGGTCCCCACTGTGGCAGGGACAGAGCCACAGGCAGCTCAGCAAGGATGGAGGCTGCTCCTTGGATGGAGACCCCCAGCTTCCAGCGCCCGCTGCAGCTCAGTGGGTATCCAAACCCAGGCAGGATGGAGCCCTGGAGAAGAGTGGAGCACCAGGGTGCATGCAGCAGAGTCCCAGCTCCAAGATGGGGGGGAAGTCTCCCAGGAAATCCCCCTCCCCAAGACAGAGAGCCCCAGCAGCTCTCAGCCAGTCCCAGCCTTCTGCTGGGGAATAAAGTCAGGTCTCACATCGTTAACTCCTGTCATTGAAAGCAGCACCTGACCTTTCGGTTGAGAACCTCTGATGAGGCACAAGCACTGGGTAAAAACAGCAGCTCTAAACCCAGGCTTTTCATCTCCATTTCAGTGTAACTGCTGAAGATTTAAGTTACAGCATGCAGTAAATTCTGCCCCAGGAGCTACAGAAACGGTGATTTCCTTGCTGATTGGGAACCAAAGCTGAGTGTCCCAAGGCACCATTTGTGCCTCAGAAAGACAAGGCTCTTGAAATCACAGAATCACAGAGACAAAGAGGTTGGAAAAGACCTTTCAGATCATCAAATCCAACCATTAACCCAGCACTGCCCAGCCCACCCCTAACCCACAATCCCTAAGCACCACATCTATGCACCCTTTCAATCCCTCAGGGATGGGGACTCCCCATCTCCCCTGGGCAGCCCATTCCAGTGCTTAGCAACCCTTTCAGTGAAGATATTTTTCCTAATATCCCATTTAAACCTCCTCTGGCACTACTTGAGGTTGTTTCCTCTTCTTCTATCACTTGTTACCTGGGAGAAGAGACCAACCCCCCCTCTCCCCACCTCCAGCACTGCCTGGCAGGACACACATCACCCTCAGCAATGAAATCCAATATCCTGCTATCTTCCCTCAAGCAATTCACCCTTGCTATCATGACCCCTTCCTTTCTTTTTAAAAGGAAATGATGCTGGTTAAAGCAATTTACTCCCTTATAGTACAAATAGGGCTAGAAAGAATTGGAAGGCTTTTCTCCCATCCCCCCCCAGAACCAGGTTTGACAGCACATCAGAAATGTTCATCGTGGCTGCCTTGATCACAGGTTGGGGGTCCCATTCTTTAAAGGGGGTGGGAAAAGGCTGATTCAAACTGATTCATCAATCCTGGGACTTGAGGCTATGATTCTGAATTTCAGAGGGTGCCCTGACACAGGCTGTGACCTTCTCAGATTCCTTTGGAGCTGAAATGTTAAGTGGGAATTTAAAATAAAAGGTCACCAAGCCCTCAGGACACCAAAGACATGAGATTTTCCCCCTCCCCCCCCCCCTCCTCCTGCCCCAAAGTAACCCCAAAATGATAACAAAGAGCCCAACAACCGAGTCCTTACCCAGCACAAGGTTAATTGTATAACCCTCCTACTTCTTACTAGGAAAGGATGAGGGGTGTTTGGGGAACACAGAGTGTTTTGATAGACCTCAAAGAGCAGCAAAAACATTCCCCTTTGCCTCAACTGAAAGGTCAGGTAGCAAATGCTGTCTCTAAGGCTGTTGCACTGAGTACCTACAATGGCCACAGCTTCTCCTTCCTCCTGCCCTTTGCAAAAAAAGGCCAAGTTTTGTGGTCAAGAGGATACAAATCAAATGGCATAGTCATGTAACAGTGTGGCTTTTGATAAAAAACCCCCCAAAAAGCTACTATTCTAATTTTTAATTGTTTGAAATAAGTCGTTAAAGTTGGTGTGTCATGGATGGACCAACAGTGCTGGACCCCTGAACTGGGCAATACAGCATCTCTCTGCATGTGGCAATGGATGTTAAGGGTTGGTGTGGGTGGGAAGGGGCTTCAGATCCCCCCCAGTGGCTCCCTCCCATGGGTAGGGACACCCCCCACCAACCCAGGGTACCCAAAGCCCCATCCAACCCAGCCTTGAATCATAAAATCATAGACTGGTCTGGGTTGGAAGGGACCCCAAGGATCACAGAGCTCCAACCCCCTGCCACAGGCAGGGACACCAACCTCAGGCCTGGAGCTACACAAGGTTGCCCAGGGCCCCATCCAACCTGGCCTTGAACACCCCCAGACACGGGGCACCCACCCCCTCTCTGGGCAGCCCCTTCCAGCCCCTCACCACTCTCTCTGCACAGAACTTCTCCCTGATATCCAATCTAACCCTTCCCTCCTCCAGCTTCACTCCATCCCCCTTGTCCTGCCAGTCTCTGCCCTTGAACAAGCTGATTCCCCTCCTGTTCCTCTGCTCCCTTCAGGCACTGGCAGGCTGCAATGAGGTCCCCCCACAGCCTTCTCTTCTCCAGGCTGAGCCAGCCCAGCTCCCTCAGCCTCTCTCCAGAGGGGAGCTGCTCCAGCCCTCTGAGCATCTCCCTGGCTCCTCTGACCCCTCTCCAACAGCCCCACATCTTCCTTGTGTTGGGCCCCAGCTCTGGAAACAGGATCCAGCTGGGGCCTCCCCAGGGCAGAGCAGAGAGGGACAATCCCCTCCCTGGCCCTGCTGCCACCCCTCTGCTGATGGAGCCCAGGATCCCATCTCCCTTCCCAGCTGCCAGAGCCACTGCTGCTCATGGGGAGTTTCTCACCCACTGTGACACCCAGGTCCTTCTCACAGGGCTACTCTCAAGAAGCTCTTCTCCCAGGCTGGATCTATGGCTGGGATTCTTCCAGCCCAAGTGCAAGACCTTATACTTGGCAGTGTTGAACCTCATTAGGTTCACCTGAACCCTGCCAGGGATTCAGGGGCAGCCCCAGCTTCTCTGGGTACCTCGTGCCAGCGCTTCATCCCCTTCTGACTGCCCTAAGTATTTCAGGTCTCTTGAAACACAAAGGCTTGGCTGATCCCTGACCTACTCTGAGGCCTCCTCTGAGCAGTAAACACTGGCAGATTTTTCCCTGCTGTATTTTCATACCATAAGTCATTGCAGAACTGAGGTCTCCAGAGCTATCGCTCACCCAGGGCATCAGGACTTGTTAATCCATCCCTGCTGCCCTGGGCACAACCAAACATCCTCAGACCCAGAATTACATTACTGCCCACTGCTGCCTTTCACCAAGGAACAAGGGGAGTAGTTCAGCTTTGACTTATTGAGGTCTCTTTGGATCTCCATCCACCACATCCTCATGCTAAGGTGTACATGAGCAAGGGGCTTTCTTGTTAGGGGTAACGAAGCTCGTTAGAGGACTGTGTTGTTGCAAGCTTGCATGTGCACATCCACTGCTCCTTTCCCAGCCTGTAATTAACAACTCAATAAAAATACCATGAGATTCTGTTCTTAAGGGGTAGGTTGCATCCACAATGACCCTGTGTGCAGCAGCAAAGTTCCATTAAATATTTAATTACTGTGTGAAGGAGCTTTCAGATTCCTTTGGCCAAATTTGCCTGTTTCTCCCTTTAATTAGAAGATGCCATGCTAATATTGATAGCACTAAAGCACAGCCACCATCCCACAGGTCTGAAATGCTCTGGATGCTGTTGCTGGGAACCTCACTGACAGCTCTCACACTGGCCCCAGAATGTGGGAAAGAGCTGAATGAATAATTCACTGCAAATCAGTCCTGGACAGATTTAGTCTCCCTTGATTGCCTGACAAATGGCTGTGAGCTGGCCCAGCTCCCTCAGAATCATAGAATCACAGACTGGCATGGGTTGGAAGGGACCCCAAGGGTCACAGAGCTCCAACCCCCTGCCACAGGCAGGGACACCAACCTCAGGCCTGGAGCTACACAAGGTTGCCCAGGGCCCCATCCAACCTGGCCTTGAACACCCCCAGACACGGGGCACCCACCCCCTCTCTGGGCAGGTTTGTTGATCTGAATGAGGATGTTGATGGGTTGAGGAACCTGATGGCTGGTTTTTGGACCTGCCCACCAGCCTTGGTGAGGAGCCTTTTGGGACCAGCACCCCATTTTCATCAGCTCTCAGGAAAAAAAAAAAAATCAAGGTTGGAAGAGACTCTGAGGTGCTCTCCCTGGGGGTGGGGGTTCAGCATGATGCAGTGATGACACCGCAGGCATCCCCTGACCTCATGCAGGTGAGTGGGCACCACAGCTCCATACGCATCCCTCCTGCATCCCAACCACCCAAACACACAAGCCTGCCTCAGCCACTGCCCTGCCTCCCCAACAAAACACTACCCATTGCATTTAAACTCTGTAAACACTAGATCTTTGCTCTCAATGTATTTTTTTTTCTCTAGGAAAGATCATTCATACAACTAAACCCACAATTCCTGCTGCTGATGCACGTAATATTTCTTCTATACCTTATTGAAAATGATTTCCAGTTACTTAGCATTTCAGCTAATCTAAACATTACCTCTGGGTACCTGATCATCTGTGGCTGTAACAGCAAAAAAAGAAATGGTGGAGCACAGAGTCAATGATTCACAAAGCAGCTGAGTAAACAGGGACTTAAATGATACCCACATTTTCTGACCGGAGCTTTTTAGCTGGACAACCTCCATCTATGGGATGAAGCATATAATAGAGGCGAACTTTGCTGGCATGTTTCCGACTCTGGAAAATAAAAGAAGGAAAAAAAAGGGAAAAGAAAAAAAAAAAAACAAGCAAGAAATGAAGTTACACAAAGGAAGAAGCTCTATTGCTGTGCATACAACAACAGTCGGCAGTAAGATTTCACATCCCCTTGAGATACGTTATCCAATGCGGGAGGAGAAAAGGGGGAAAAGACCCAGGTAAGGAATGTTTGTGTTGGGTGGAGGTTTCACAGAGCTTGCAAGGAGCTGAAAGGAGCTGTGGAATGATTGGGACATCTGGTATTAGCAGGAGGAATGGTCCACCCTGCGAGGAGCAACTTTGGAGAGACAGGAGGAATAAAGGTGTCATCGCTTGTTATCAGACTGTTCCCATAGTGGGAGAGACTGGAAAGAGTGGGGTTGTTGGGCTTCAGCAGGGTTATTTGGCTTCAGCAGGGTTATTTGGCTTCAGCAGGGTTATTTGGTGTCAGCAGGTTTGACTTTGGGTGGAGATGGGATGGCATCATGAAGGATCCATCAGGCACACACACACACACACACACACGCACACACAGAAGTCCATGGTTCCTAGGCTTACCAGAGAATAAAACATGTAATGGGCATGAAACCTCCCTCTCTAGGAAATAAGCCCACTGACACCTGCCAAAGCTTTGAAAGAAATTTCTCCCATGAGTAAATGACCAGGTAATTGTGTGTTATGAAATCTCCTCACACACAGCTGGGGATAAGGACTGCATGGATCCTGAGCCCCTTCTCCTCCCACAAGCCCTTCTAGGGGAGCTGGCCAGTAAAACCCTCTAGCCAGCCCTGAAAAGGGATGGGGATGTGCTCTGGGTTGAGCTGCAGGGAGTCCTGGGCTCAACCTGATGTTTGCTGCTGCAGGAAACAGCCCCAGGAGCCTGGGCACTGCTGCAAGGTCATTCTGCCTTTGTGAGTCCTGCCCAGCATCACCCCTACGCCACGGGGCAGAGGAGGGATGCTGACCTTCCAGCATCAGCAGTGGTCACCAGTCCCTTCCCCCAGTCCTTCATGTGGGAGGCCAGCGAGCAGCCCCCCAGCTGGAAAGCTGCCCCCTACCTTGTCAAACTGTCTCCCAGGAGAAGCACCAAGTGGGCAACTGCTGCTTGGGAGCACTGACAGCACAGGGAGGTTTTGGGGTCCAGGGTGGGGTGGGGAGGAAGGTCCAGGAGAGCTGAGAGATGCCTAGAGGAGACTCTTCCCATGAGGGACATGGAGCAACAAGGTTTTGCACTGCTTTTGGGCACAACCAGTGCTTACCAACAAGTGAGGATGAGGAGGGACAGAGAGATGTCCTGCTCACACCAGCACTGACACACAAAGCACAACGTAAAGGAAGATTTAAACACTTCTACAGCAGGAGCACGACAAACCCCTTGGAAGCAGTAACTTACAGTCAGCTCCTGTCTTCCAAGAGATGCTGGGAGGGGGTGGGGGGAAGACTGCACCTACTGAATACCTGCACCCAGAGCCCAGCCCTGCACGGCACCTATTATTATTATGCAAATTTCCTCCTCTGAATCTCCATTTCTGATTGACTCACAGAACAACAGCACTGTAATATTATCCTTTCAGATTGCAGATTTGCAATTTTTACATATTAAATTACCATTACCCTGTTCTGGAAGATTCTTTTTCCTGTGGTGTGAACTTGGGAGCTGAATTTGCAGGGAGCTCTATTTGCATCCATAAATGTGACTCTGCAGTGATTTTTTTTTTTTCTTTAATGGAGCACATCAGTCAAGATAAATAACATCAAATAATGTCTAAATGTGTCTTCCTGAGCACAGTTGGAAAGTGGGACCCTGCTGTAGTCAAAGCTAAGCACAGGAAACCCCAAAAGCTTCAGTGCTCAGCGATTAGCAGTCCAGACAGTGCTGAAGTAAATTAAGAAATGACAAAATAACCATCTGAAACGCAAAGGACAGATGTGCCAGGTTAGGCTTGGGATTTGGCAGCACTCCTGCTCCCAGCTTAGTGATGCTCGGCTGGTTTCAACTTATGGGGGGTGGGGGAAGTTGGCACACCAGGAAAGCCCCTGCCCCCCAGGGGCAAACAGCCACAGCCTGTGGAATTTAGAGGTTAAAAATGTTTGGGGGGGTGGTTTGTTGGGGGTTTTTTTGGGGCAAGATTTTAGCAGTAATCATTTGTAGTGTTCTTCCCTGTGGCACTCAGCTGTGCCATAAACGATGCCCAAATGTCTGCACTAAAAGGCAGCAAAGCTTCAGCCTTCTGTAAAACACCCCTCACACCTGTATTTATGCATTTGTTTGGATTTATGAGGGCTAAGGTAAAGAAATAACTTCTGTTTGGCATAATTTAAAACTACACAGCCCCTTATGCAGCCTGATTATCCTCCAGTTATAAAAGCAGAGCTTAAAATCATCCCTGGCCTTTGCAAGTACGTGGTGAGCGAGCATCTCATTCCCTCTCAGGAGTGGAGGTAGCACAGCCCATTTGTCACCCATTTTATCTCTGGTATTTCCTACATTTACATGTGTATTTATCATCCTAACACCACAGTGAGAGTGAAGTGATTATTCTTAGCTTGCTGCTCGCAAACAGCCCCGCGGGTTATCTTTTCCCCTCCACAAAGCAACCTGAAATCTTGCAGCTCTGAGATGTGAGAAGGGTGAGAGCTTGGGGAGGGGGTGGCACAGCCCCTGTGGCAGCATCGCCGCCGGGCAACGGGACACGCCACGCTCCGGAGCTGGGTCCCAGCTCTGATTGGAAGTCTGAAGGAGCTCTGGAGGACGCAGCTCTGGGAGGATTTCTAGGGATGGTGGAGATAAGAGCATCACTGCTTCCCTACCAGCTGCCTGGACCTCCAGCCCTCAGGCAGAGACCCATGGCAGGGATAGCTCAGCCAGCTGAGCATCAGCTGGCAGCTGCCATCCAAGTTATTCCAGATGCAGGGGGGAAAAGGGAGCCAATGGAGGGACCACGTACTGGAGTCAAGAAACAGGGATCAGGTGGGATCAGCACACATCCAGCTCCCATTCTGATCCATCTCACCACATGGGCACGCTTTAGAAAATACAAAACCTTGACATGCCTGTAACTCTGTGGCCTAGAAGAAGGATGGATGGTGCCCTTGGAGATATCTACCTGCTCATCAACACCCACCTCAGTTTGATCTCAGGTGCACTAAGATGTCTCTGTGCCCGTGAATATTTCAGGGTGTTACCCCAAAGGCACTTTCACTTAAATTCCCTGTCTCTAGTGTCTGGAAACAGCTCCTTTAGAGGGCAGGAACTCTCCTTTAATACTCCATGCTTTAAAAACAACCTTCTCTATGCAGGGAGTGTTGGGGGGGGGGGAGCTCTGAGAGAGCCTGTTCTCACATAGCAGACTTCTGCATTGCAAGCTCATGCATGGCAATGAAGTTTTGCAGCACGTTCCTGCCTGGAGCGAGGAGCAGCAGGGCCAGAGGAGACAATGGTGTCTCTGTGGGAGCAGCAGCAGCTGGCGGGACCCCAGGAGACACAGAGGAGCTGGTGTCAGACACCAGAGCCCCGCTCACCCCGGCTTACGGTGGGGCTGCTCATGCAGCAGCTTGTTACACCACCAGCAGTGATATCCCTGAGGAGGGATGAGATGCATCTGCCTTTACAAGGCCAGGAGGTGCTGGAACAGGCTGCCCAGAGAGGGGGTGGGTGCCCCGTGACTGGGGGTGTTCAAGGCCAGGTTGGATGGGGCCCTGGGCAACCTTGTGTAGCTCCAGGCCTGAGGTTGGTGTCCCTGCCTGTGGCAGGGGGTTGGAGCTCTGTGATCCTTGGGGTCCCTTCCAACCCAGACCAGTCTATGATTCTATGATTCTATGAGCTGCTTGGCTGTTCAGGAACCTGAGCTAATCAAAAAATTGTAAGTACAGTGCCCAGGGAAACATCATTGTTGTCATCCCCCTCCCAACAATATCACTTCCATGGGGGTTTTCAACCTGTTTAAAGCAGTGTAAACTAGTAGCTCCAAGCCTGGAGGTTGGTGGCCCTGCCTGTGGCAGGGGGGTTGGAGCTCTGTGATCTTTGAGGTCCCTCCCAACCCATGCCATTCTATGAGTCCCCATGGAGGGTTTAGCTAGGGGGTTGCTGGGCTGCACAGATGCACACAGACACCCCCCATCCACTCCACTGTCACCCCTGGGGTGCGGCAGGCAAACCCTCCCCTCCCCACTCAACAAGAGCTCAGCAGCCTGTGGCAGCCCTGGGCTCTGCTCCCACTTTGCACCACTGATTTAAGCTGACCTGACAGGCCAAAATATCTCACCATCTTGTGAGAGACTCCTTCCTATACTCCCAACTACCTCGCCAGGCTCAAAGCAACCAGTCCTGCTGCTGTCCTCACGCTGTGCTCACACCTCCTCTATTGCCCTATTCCCTGGAGCTCCCTTTGTCACCCCTTTGTTCACTCCTCCTTGCAGCACCTTGTTTCCAGAGCCTTTCCTCTCCCTTCTCTGTGCCAAAGACCAGAGACACACCGCACCAGGGATGCACGGCCGTGCAGAGGCACAGCAGGGAGATGAAGGAAGGAGCAGTCATGGCAGCCTCATGGCTGAGGCTCTTACTTTGGAATAAAAACCTTTTTTTTGGTTGGTTTTTATTCCTTTTAGTGTGTTCTGTGTTGATTTTTGGTTTGTTTCTTAATTAAACTGCCATGAAACATGCACTGACATGATTACACCAACTGCATTATTCGTGTTGGCCCTACTAGTAATCTCATCAGAGGAGGTGAAGTTATTTTGCCCAGTTATTTTGGTTCTCTAAACTGAATACCAATGACATTATCCTCCTGAAGCTCTGTCCTCACATCCCTTTCCCAATCCTCCTGTGCTCAGTGGCTGTGCCAAGCTGGGAGTGCTCCTCTCCCCATCGTCACCACTCAGTACTACCATGCCCAGCTTTGCTTTCCTCCTGGAAGCTCCCCACACTCCCCAAACCCCCAGGAAGGACCAACAGTGATGATGCACAACGTATGGCCAGCTCTTTTCAACTTGCAAACTGCAGGACCTGCTGACCCAAACCTTAACATTCTGCCTTTCATAATCCCTGCCTAACAAACTCCCAAATTTCTGCTGGCACCGAACCAATTTATTCCTCATACTGTGATATAACAACATCCTCTGCTCTCTTTTAAATAGAGGACAGAAGTATTTTCAGCAAAAGCCTTCCCTTTTTTTGCCTCTTCTACCCACACCACCAGCAAACACCACTATCGAGATCCCCCCCTTGTTCACCACAGAGACAAACTCCCGTCTGTTATTCCAGACGCTGCTGGGTGCCAACGTCCTTTTTCTCCCTTTGTAATTTTTGCAAAGCCTCATTTATAATTTATGGTCATTTCTATCCACTTCCCCTTCTTCCTCTGTGAGTTAATATTTTAAAAAGCGTCTACTCATGCTTGTGACTTTGTGGGCACACACAGAGACGTGGCTGTAATTCCCAACTGCACCCAGATGAATTTTCATTCCTATGAAACCAGCTTCTTCAGAGCCAAAGGTAGACGTGTTACTGGTTTGGACACCACTCTGCCTGCACATACCAGTACTCACAGAATCACCAAGATGGAAAAGACCTTTGAGATCATTGTGTCCAACCATTCCCATCCTCTACTAACCCACATCCCTGAGCACCTCATCTCCCTGTCTGTTAAACACACCCAGGGGTGGTGACTCAGCCCCTCCCTGGGCAGCCTGTGCCAGGGCCCCAGAACCCTTTTGGGGAAGAACTTTTCCCCAATGTCTGATCTGACCCTGCCCTGGCACAGCTTGAGCCCATTCCCCTCATCCTGTCACTTGGGCAAAGAGCCCATCCCCCACCTCTCTGCACCCTCCTGGCAGGGCAGAGGAGGTGGGGAGAAGGGCTCCCCTCAGCCTCTTCTTCTCCAGGCTCAACACCCCCAGCTCCCTCAGCTGCTCCTCAGAGGATTTGCTCTCCAGCCCCTTCCCCAGCCTGGTTGCACTTGTTGAACCTCACCTCATTGGTCTCAGCCCCTGGATCCAGCCTGGCCAGGTCCCTCTGAAGATCCTCCCCACCCTCAGGCAGACCCACAGGTCCTCCCAGCTTAGTGTCATCCCCAAACTGACTGAGGGGAACATTCCATCCCTTCACCCAGGTCAATGATAAAGCCATTGAGCAGGCCTGGCCCCAGGACTGAGCCCTGGGGAACACCACTTGCAACTGGTGTTCAGGTGTGATGACTGATGATCTCTTCATCTAAGTAACCACTGGCTGGTTCCAGTTCTCCAAACCCACAATCATTTCTCCCTGCTCACCAACCCCAAGCACAGATCTCCTCTCCAGGGACACCAACAGCATCACAAGACGGGTGTACATGGCTGGAAGCATTTCACAGGCCCCAGCAACTTCTCCTACATCTTGACCACTGTCATTTTAAAAATGCAAAAACAAGACCTCAGAAGCTCCAAGGAAAACCAGTCGCAGCGACCTGCTGCCCTCAAAGGCAGTGACTCGTGGGTGATAAGAGGGGTTGCTGCTCTGCAGTCACACGGGGTCAAAGCACCCAGTCCAAGCCTGACAACATTAATTACAATCAACAGTGCAGTTGCTTCAGTCACCTTCATAAGAGAAAAACCTCACCAGCTCAATCCTCCTTTGCTCCTGTGGCCCCACAAAACACATTTCCTGCCAGAGAGCCCCCAGACACCCTTTGCCATCTGCCACCCTCCTGCTCGAGGCATTGAAGCTGCAGAGAGGGCCCAGCTGGCAGTGCTGGTGGTCCCTTGGAAAAAGGGTTTCTGCACTGTGCTTGCTCAAGGGAAAAGAAAAACACCACCTTTGGGTTTCTCCCCTTGGTGAGGTCCCCATTGCACAAGGCAGGCAAGGCGGGTGGTGCTGGTACCCTGTGCGTGTGGTACAGGGCATCTGGGATGGTGCTGGTACCCTGTGTGGGTGGTACAGGGCATCTCAGATGGTGCTGGTACCCTGTGCAGGTGGTACAGGGCATCTCGGATGGTGCTGGTACCTGATGTAGGTGGTATGGAGCATCTCAGATGGCGCTGATACCCCATGTGGGTGGGCACCACACATTGCACAGGGCATCTCCCACGCAGCAGTACTGCCCCAGCCCAGCCTGCTCACAACAGCCAGTCCAGATGGGCTCAGGCTCAGCCCTGCATCTCCCCACCTGACAGATACCTGCAGACCTCCAGACTGGCAAGGCATGAATTTTCTGTCCCAGGAATCACCATTTCAGCTATGTGATCTTTAGCTTTACTGCTTCCTATATTGATTTCGACTGTAGCCAAAATACCTCTTCCCCTGCACACCGCTGTGTACCCTATGGAGAGGAAAATAACTCTCTTTACAGCCTGCTGCCAGAGCAGCATGGCACAGGCCAGCTCAGCGCTCATCTTGCAGGCTGCAGAGCCCTGCAGACCTGCCTACCAGTGCCTGGGATCACTGGCAGGCTTCTGTTCTTCCCCAAACGCACTGAAAGTCCCTCTCACTTCACATCCTCACATTTCTTCCACAGAGGGATCTCCCACCTAAACTAAAGCAACCACGAATTTCTATTTCCACTGGTGTGTAAGGATTCTTTTTCCAGGCAGTGCACCTCCCTGGAAGCATAAAGGGGATGCAGGGGATGGAGCCTCTGAAGTGTTCTTTGCTCAGCAAGCTAAATCCTTGCTGTTTGTCTCAGCTCAGGCTGTTCTGCCATCGGGTACCGATGCTCGAGGCGTGGATGGGATACAGGACACCATCCTGGAGTGGGAAACAGAAGAGTTAACGCTAACCTAATGTCTCATCCCCACACAAGTGGCTCAGCACCACGCTCAGCACTGGCAGCGCTGCTGTTGCTCCTGTTCTATCTTTACGTGTCTGAAACGCATCAGTTGTGAAGCACGTCAGCGCCAGTCACTCCTGAGAGCCGCTCAGCCCCAGCACAGCGTGTGGGAGGCTTTTGTCACAACACACCACGATAACTAAAGACTCTGCTTTCAAACACCTGGAACCCAGATCCAAACACGGGTTGAGAGCTTGAAATATTAAAGGAGAGTAAGAGGGAATATCGGGAACAAACAGGTACCCTCCCTGTGCCTGGAGAGCAGAATCATAGAATCATAGAATCACAGACTGGAAGGCTTTGCATACTCATCAGCCTGTGTTGGGGGTTGGCTTTATGGTGGCTCTGTGCACGGTGGGGATTTACAGATGAATCTCTTGTGGTCCTGTTGCTGTCTGTTGGTCGCAGGGGAGGAGGGTCTGCTGAGCTGTGTCACGTCTGTAGGCATCCCTGTGTCCAGGGAAGGTTGATTCGGTCCTCTGGTTGGATGCTTCCAGGCTGTTGTCTCGGATGCCACAGTTCAGGGGTGTCCAGCACTTTCTGATGTGGACAGCCACACAGCCAGACTCAGTGAGCCAAGGAAGGTGTCCTGGAGTCCTGCAACACTCACCTCCGCTGCTGGAGTCAGGGTATTATAGAATCATAGACTGGCATGGGTTGGAAGGGACCCCAAGGGTCACAGAGCTCCAACCCCCTGCCACAGGCAGGGACACCAACTTCAGGCCTGGAGCTACACAAGGTTGCCCCATCCAGCCTGGCCATAAAGGGGATGCTGCAGGAAAACGGGAACTGCAGGGACTTCTCCTGGGGATGGCTCAGGTAGCAGCAACGTTTAGCTACTTTTATTCCACATATGCTTAACGTGACATCCCTGGTGCTGCTCCCTTACAGGTGACCTCAAGCTCTTACCCCTGATGCATTTTACCACTGCTCCGAAAGTACCTTTGAACTTGGGTTATTTTTAGCCAGAAACAGGACTCCAGCACAGGGGCCTTGTGGAAGGGAGCTGTGCAAGAGGCTTCTCCTGCTCTGCTGCTGCTGCTCTTTAGCGATAGACGCTGACACCAGGAGTGCATTAAAAATAATGTCGAGCCATTACCGCTGACAGCAGCGTAGTAACGCGGAGACATTTAGTCTGCGCTGGGTTCCTGGAGCATGGCTGTGATTGAGCTGCCCTGGTGAGCCTGTAACGTGCTGTGGGGGTGAGAAGGCACACAAAACCCCCTGCCACAGGCAGGGACACCAACCTCAGGCCTGGAGCTACACAAGGTTGCCCAGGGCCCCAGCCAACCTGGCCTTGGACACCCCCAAGGACGGGGCACCCACCCCCTCTCTGGGCAGCCCCTTCCAGCCCCTCACCACTCTCTCTGCACAGAACTTCCCCCTAAGATCCAATCTAACCCTTCCCTCCTCCAGCTTCACTCCATCCCCCTTGTCCTGCCAGGCTCTGCCCTTGAACAAGCTGATTCCCCTCCTGTTCCTCTGCTCCCTTCAGGCACTGGCAGGCTGCAGTGAGGTCCCCCCACAGCCTTCTCTTCCTTCCTTTAGTTTTAATCCATCCCCCTTGTCCTGCCATTGCCAGGTATAGAAATGACAGGTCAGACATCCCCTCCTCCCACACCCTCTGAAGCCATCACAGGTTGCTCTCAATAAAGCAAGCCAAAACTTGCCAGGTAAGCAGCAGTGATAGCAGCACAGAGGAGAGAGGACAAACACTAAGCATCCCCTCAGGAATCAGCAGGCTCCCTGACACACACAAGCCCTGCACCATCTCTGTCTCCAGCCGAAGAGCATCCTTTCTGCTCCCCCATCCGGGAATCATAGAATCATAGAATTGTAGGGGTTGGAAGGGACCCCGAGAGATCATTGGGTCCAACCCCCTGCCAAAGCAGCTCCCCAGGACATATCACTCAGATAGGCGTCCAGATGGGGCTGGAATCTCTCCAGAGAAGGAGACTCCACTCCCCCTGGGCAGCCTGTCCCAGGGCTCCCTCACCCTCACTGGGGAAAAGTTCTTCCCCAGGTTGCTGTGGAACTCCCTGTGCTCCAACTTGCAGCCATTGCCCCTTGTCCTGTCCCCACAGACACTGAAAAGGGGCTGGCCATTCCCCCTGCATCCCCTGGTTCAGATAATTATAGACTTTAATTAGGTCCCCCCTTAGTCTTCTCTTCTCTAGGCTGAAGAGTCCCAACTTACTCAGCCTCTCCTCACAGGGGAGATGCTCCTGGCCCCTAATCATCTTCATAGCCCTTCTTTGGACTCTCTCCAGGAGATGCCCATGGCACCTCATGCAGGCAGCTGGCACCAGACATGGGATATTCCAGCTCCTCATGTTCAAGTGCAGCATTTACTTCGTTAAACAGACTATGTGCTCTTCCCCTGCATTAATATTTCAGACACGGGATTGCCTTTCTAAGCGCACGCATCTCGGTCCTTAAGGCGCTAACGTGCCAGTAGTAAACAATGTTTATTATTCCTTCAGAGGAGCCATCATTTTATGCAGTTTCCCAGAGAAGGATGGCCCAACTGGAAGCACATTAACCCGAGCACCACTCCAGCTCTGCACAGACAAGGAGTATTGATGAGGCTGTCGATACCGCTCGCCTGCTTTGCTCTGGAGACAGGGTGAGAAATTCCAGAGAGAGCTCAGGCTCCAGAGATGAGCCAAAGGGCACAGCACTATATTTGTTCTCCCCAGTTTCCTCTGCGTTTGAATTTTAATACACTTTGCCTCTGCCCTCCTCCTGCAGCTCAGGCTCTACCACCAGCATTTAAGCATCATTCCTTCATCTCACAAGGTGAACCAACATTCAACCTGATACCTTCCTGGGCATATTTCTTCATATGAAATGAAAAAGCAAAGCAACATCTGAACACCTGAAGCAATAAAGATTACAATGGAGAAAAGTGTTATAGCAGCTTAAGGAGCAAATGTGGTGATGAATATGCAGCTCAGGGTGGAATCTGAGAGAGGCTTTGCATATTTGGTAATTTTCCTGCAGGATTTTCAAGGAGAGACTTGAAAATAAATAGTAGCATCTTCCTAATGGCTGCAAACACATCTATATAGAGATGAGGACTGGGAGGTAACTAAGAAAGCTTAGCTTTTGAAATTTACAGAGCAGCTCCCCGAAGTGATTGATACAGCCCCTCTCAAAGGCAGGGCTGGAAGGAAGCATTAAATTACAGGTGATCCTGAGAGCATCCAGCAACAAGAGGCTTCCCACTCCAGAGGAAGGTGACAGGCAGAAATACTGAGAAGGAAAAAAAAAAGCAAGCCACTCATCCCCAGGGCATGGACTTTCAATCACATTGCAGCAAGCACAATACGTTCTGTTTTCCTCCTCCTCCTCCTGTTTCTCAAGCCCTCAAGTGGCACCGGCCACTTCCCAAATCACTGCTGCCCTCTGACCCTCTTGGAATCCTCCTGCGCTCCTCCCCATGCAGAGGACCGCAGCCCTTGCTAGGGGCTGGTAAAGCAGCCACCCAACTGCAAGAGCTTCTGATCCCAGGGCAGCATCCTCAGTTATGCCTTTGTAATGCCTTTGAGGGGACAAACAGCATTTGAATAGCGATGCTTTGTTGATAAAAAAGCCTGATGCAAGATCAAGTGCAAACCATGTGCTCTGAATCCCACCCTTATGACGCTCTCCTGCTGCCTCAGAACAGGCTCTGCGTGAAAGGTGCAGGCTCTGGGTAGCTGCCTTCTGGTTCTCCCACCCACAGATGTCATTTAAACACAACAACAACAACCACAAAAATAATCACTCCTTTCCTAGCAAAGTTGTGCTTGAAAGACACGCACCGGCTGTGCCTTCAAAGCCAAGCTAAACAGCCGATGGCTGTGAGACACTGCCCTACTCCCTGGCTGGCATAGAATGTGCCCCAGGAGGAAGGTGCCAGTAGATGTGCCTCTTGAGATGCAGCTGACCCTGCATCCCATCACCCACAGCCCCAGGAGGAGGCGGGTGAGGAAGGAGCAGCCATGGCACAGCATGGGCATCCTGCTCCAAGCACACCACAGGAGCAGCTGATGTTGGCACCAATTAAAGAGGCTCAGGAGATGCTGGTCCCAACCTCATGCAGACCAAGCATCCCATTTGGAAGGGGTCTGCCAGCACCCTCCCACCCAACAGCGAGCAAGAGAGGAGGCTTGAAACCCCCTCCCTCCCCACAGCACTGGGCAGTTGGGTACCACCTGCCCCGCAGCCTGGAGCGTGTTGCATCCTCCTGCCCTTTCTTGTGATCCTTTAGCTCACCAGCCATCCCCTTTCATCCTTGTTCCTCCCGTAGGGGACAGGGAGAGCTTGGCACATCACAGAGGTACAGCAAGCTATCACCTAGCAGGAATTTTATCAAGCATCCCTATTTGGATGCTTTAATTCCAGTAGCAGAAAGGGGAAGGGAGTTTTCCGATACTTCAGGGGACAAATTAACATATTAATTTGCTTTAAGAATTAAAATATTCAAGTGCACAATCTTTTGGGCATTGGCAACAACCAGTAAGATCTGTCTCATCTCTTTCTCACCGCTGCATGGAAGCTAACTGGTGTCTTTAAAGCAACCTCCTCAGCATCACAGCATGCAGAGAGCTCGTTAAGGCATTTTCTCATTTAAGCACCTGCAACTTCATTACAAGTCGATATCCCAAGGCCAGCTACTCAGATCAGCTCTGCTCTGGAGCAAGCTTTGGACCTGGACCTGGGGTAGCCAGCAGGGACAGGGGGGGGATTGTCCCTCTCTCCTCTGCCCTCCCCCAGCTGGATCCTGTGTCCAGAGCTGGGGCCCAACACAAGAAAGATGTGGGGCTGTTGAAGAGGGGTCAGAGGAGCCAGGGAGATGCTCAGAGGGCTGGAGCAGCTCCCCTCTGGAGAGAGGCTGAGGGAGCTGGGCTGGCTCAGCCTGGAGAAGAGAAGGCTGTGGGGGGACCTCATTGCAGCCTGCCAGTGCCTGAAGGGAGCAGAGGAACAGGAGGGGAATCAGCTTGTTCAAGGGCAGAGCCTGGCAGGACAAGGGGGATGGAGTGAAGCTGGAGGAGGGAAGGGTTAGATTGGATATTAGGGGGAAGTTCTGTGCAGAGAGAGTGGTGAGGGGCTGGAAGGGGCTGCCCAGAGAGGGGGTGGGTGCCCCGTGTCTGGGGTGTTCAAGGCCACGTTGGATGGGGCCCTGGGCAACCTTGTGTAGCTCCAGACCTGAGGTTGGTGTCCCTGCCTGTGGCAGGAGGGTTGGAGCTCTGTGATCCTTGGGGTCCCTTCCAACCCTTGCCATTCTGTGATTCTATACCTTTCCTAAGGATGGAGAGCAGAGCGAAGGCACAGCAGACACACCACACAAAGCCAGAGATGCAGTTGCACAAAGCACATAAAACAAGGGCAGTATTTTGCTGTGTGTGTCAAGTTGGGAGCAAAAATATCCTGCAAACACTCTGATTCTTTTGTCATTTTTTTCCACTACACTTACCCTCAGAAATAATACCACTTAATATTGCAAGACTGACATCAAATTATTATTTTTTATTTTATTCCTGGCAAAGAAGTAGCACAGGAGAAGAGAAGAGTTATTGGTTGATGATTTGGAGAAGGAGACAGTGATTGGAACCGACTATTCCTGTTTGGCAAGATAAAAACATCCCCCTTTCATACGCTGTTTCCTTCTATTTTCTTACAGAGAAATGTCTTATTTTGCATGCACAAAGGAGCCAAGATCTCAGAGCCCAGCACAAAGGCTGCAGATCTTACTCGGCTGCGTGAGAGAGGCAGCAGATGAATTCCTTTTCTCTCTAAGCTCTGGCTTGGTGAGGGTAAGGGTATTGCTGACCAAAACAAGCCACACTGCAGAGGAAGATGTGGTACCAGCACTGTCCAGGAGCTTGGCATTGCTTCTTTCCAGGGTGGTGATCTGCAGGTGCCTTCACCAGCTCCCAGAGTTCAGCTCGGTGTGCTCATTTGCTCACCCTTTGCCCAGCCCCCCCAGCACCAGCACCAAGCTCTACTGGTACCCATGGGCAGCCAGGCTGGTCCCAGTCTCCCCCTCCCCATCATCAACTCTCCTCTTCAGGAAACCAAAGTGGGGATGAATCCAGGCAGCACAAGGAGTTTCCCAGTGCAGCTGTCAGGATGCTGGGTGAAAAAGCTCATCTGCTTGGATTAAGCTGCATGAGCTACACCAGTAGTGGGGTTTGGGGTTTGTGGTGTTTCACTCTTCCCTGTGAAGGTCAAGCCAAGAAAAATGGAAAGCCCTGCTCTGCACAGGAAGGGTTTTTCCATTTCTTTGCAGAATATCTAGTCTGAAGTTGTCATTTTCCCTACGAAAAAGAATCCATTTTGACCCCAGAATCCTTTTTAAAGGAAAGTGTGAAAATTGTGACCAGAGACTTTTTAATTAGGAAGAAACAGCGAACTTTACATTGCTGCTATTAACTAATTGGCTTGCAGCAAAAGAGCTGCTGGTTTCAGGCAAGATGGAGCTCAGGTACATTGAGCAGCAGAGATTTGTAAAAAAGGGTCACACCAGGAATCCTGATGTTAGAAAAGGGAATAACTGCACCCCAGACTTGATCTGCTCATCTTACTGGGGGGTGAGAAACCCCTTGGGAGCAGGTGCCAGGCAGACAGGACAGCCTGCTGTGTTCACAGGCAGATGCTGTGACCAAACCCTTCTCAAACAGCATCAGAGCGAGACCTACTTGGGGGAAATAATTCACCAATAAGTTTCTGTGCTTAACATGTCAGTCCAATCACACACTCCTTGTCTAGAAAAAAAAGAGGCTGAGTTCACCTAAGGGAAGGCTCAGGATGAATTCTTTGCTCAGGTCCCTGGGAACCCCATCCAGCTCGCATCGCAAGGAGTCGGAGCGCTGCAGAGCGGCTTTCCGTTCGCATCAGCAGTCAAAGCACATGGAGTCAGGTCCTCCCCCGCAAGGCTCGATGCTGCACTGAGCTGCTGGCAGCCCCAGCATCCAGGGAGGGAAATATCCAGGGCACAGCTCTGCTGCCCCAGTGAGAGCTCCTCGGGGGGAACCACCTTCCCTGTAAGCGTTCAGGGGAGGTTTTCAGCCCTCTCCCTGTGTCTGTGGGTTTCTTGGGACCCAGGCGTGGGGAGGATGCGGGATGCCCTCCACAGTGGTGACCTGAGGACAGTCCAAAGCACTGAAGCTCTCCACTGAGAGCAGAGGCTGCTGTGAGGACACAGCAGAGCTGCAGGCAGAGGCACCTTCAGCCTCAGGGGCCACCAGAGACCCTCAGGTTGGGGATGGGCTGGTCCCCCCTTACCCAGTTGCGCTCTCCATCCCTCTGCGTTGCATTACACAACCCAGCAGGCAAGGCTCTGTAATGACATCGTTGTGCTGAACGTCTACCAAGTCTGCTGGGATTTCACAGGGGATGACAAACGAGCACAGCACCTCACACTAAAATATACAATGGAAAACAATGTTGTTTTCCACATTTCAAAAACATCTGCTGGGAATTAACGATTCAGCTCGTACCTGCGACTACGGGCGCAGAAGGAAAGAGATTGGCTGAGCACCCCATCGCTCCCAGTCACTGCTCCTGTTCCTGCAGCAAGGATTCTGCCTCCTGTAGACAAAATTTGGCATCTGCATCGCCCTCTATCAAGATCTTGAAGGTGTCCCTAGAACTGCAGCCTTAGATAGCACAGTGGCAGCCAGGGATCTCTGCTGCAGGCTGAGGGATGCTGGCAGAGCGCTCAAGGGACTCACCAAAACAGACATGTCAAGTGCCCTGTGGGTGAGTGCGTGTTATTGTTTGCATCACTTATTAACACAGCACATCATCCTTGGATACTGGACACTGGAGAAGCTTCTCATACATCTCCACTGGCCACACAGATGTCTGTCTGCCCACTGCCCAGCACTTGGGTCAGAGAAAAAGTTTGGGGAAACTTCATCTCCCAGGCTCTTAGCACAGATTCTGCTCTTGGTGAAATACTGTGGACACCAACACCATAACTCAAAAGCAGGGGTGAACTCAGAAGCCACTCAACCCCAGGCTCTCCACCTTCACCACCAGCCACAGCCCCTCGCCACGATGAGCTCCACAGAGCTCCAGAACTGCTTCATGCACATATCCCACACCCCAGGGAGCCAGGAACAAGACCCAGACAGGCAGCAGGTTTCCTTTCTTGAAGGATTTCACAGCAGCATATCCCTCAGTAATTCCCTCCCCTTGCTTAATTGGAATTTATTTAATTTTGTTTTGAAGATATTCAGTGCCGTTAATTGCTGTTCTAACGTGTCTCTAATAATAGATCCTTTCTAATTGTTTATTGCTTGCCTACCTCTTAAGTGCTTAAATACACTGGCAAATACTAATCTATTCTCTGTGCAATCAGTGGTTCCTACTCAGCAAGGCATAGAGCAGCGCATCTAATAGAAAAACCGGAGTTCGTTTGGCTGAACTCCTAATTGACCTCCTTGCTAGCTGTGTGCCTTTGAAAACGAGCTTTCAGTCATGTTCAAATCACAACCTGACTTTGCAAATTTAGGCAAAGGGGGGGGGGGAACCCCCCCTCCCAACCCAGACACGCAGCGGGGCAGCGTCGCGACGACGCTGGTTATGGAATAAGACACCACCAGTAAATAAGCTATTGAATAGTGAGTTTTCCAAGAGGAATTTTAAATGCTGGGGGGGACTGCTTGCTGGGAGCACAGCACCCCATGCCACTTTGTAAAAACACATGGCTGGAAGAATCATAGAATCATAGAATGGCATGGGTTGGAAGGGATCCCAAGGATCATAAAGCTCCAACCCCCTGCCACAGGCAGGGACACCAACCTCAGGCCTGGAGCTACACAAGGTTGCCCAGGGCCCCAGCCAACCTGGCCTTGAACACCCCCAGACACGGGGCACCCACCCCCTCTCTGGACAGCCCCTTCCAGCCCCTCACCACTCTCTCTGCACAGAACTTCCCCCTAAGATCCAATCTAACCCTTCCCTCCTCCAGCTTCACTCCATCCCCTTGTCCTGCCAGTCTCTGCCCTTGAACAAGCTGATTCCCCTCCTGTTCCTCTGCTCCCTTCAGGCACTGGCAGGCTGCAATGAGGTCCCCCCACAGCCTTCTCTTCTCCAGGCTGAGCCAGCCCAGCTCCCTCAGCCTCTCTCCAGAGGGGAGCTGCTCCAGCCCTCTAATCAGAGCCAGGGGCTGGATGAGGGGGGGGTTATAAACCGATGGAGTGCCCACAGAGCATCCTACCTCGTAATGGGCCACGCGCTGGGACTCGGAGATGAGCTGAGCGCTGCACACTTTGCAGTAACTTTCCGTGAATAATTCCTGGTCGACGTCAGACGATTTCATCTGTTGGTGACAGGGAAGAGACAAGAAGCAGCATCAGTCACGGGAGGCAGGCAGTGTGGCAGGCCCTACAGAGACATGGGGAAGCAATGCTTGAGTCGAGCGGTGCCCATCGCCCAGAGGGAACAAACCTGTTTTCAATGACTTGGTCCCAAACAGGGTTTTAACTCAATTGAACAATTGATTAAAGGAATAAAAGCAAGCAAACAGTGCTGGGGTGCACAGGCAGCACTGGGTGTGCTGGGAGTCTCTGCTCCACCAGGATGCATCCCGAACAGTTCCAGTCCCTGGCTTGTCTATCTTCCAGGGATAACACAGCTTAAACTGACAGGCTGGAGTGCTGCCAGGTGACCCCCACAAGACATAACAACCATATACATCTCAAACTGACATACTGGGGTGCCAGGCAAGCCCCAAGAGACATCCTGTAGGTGAGCTTTAGCTTTTGTCTTGCTAATGATCAGGCAGCTGGTTCCACAGACTCGAGGTGCCTTCCTCTTCTTCCCTTCTTCTTTATCACCTCCTTCTCAGAGACAAGTTGTTTCTCCTGAGGTATCCCAATGCACACAATGTGCTACATTGTGGTCCTTTAGGCAAAGCTTTGCACATCCTTTATATAGTTTGTTGCTGCTTCAACATCCTTCATTCAGTCCATGCAAAATCTCAAACTGTCCCTCCCAGGCCCCTGACCGTACAAGGGTCTGTCATTAGGCACCCCCAACATCATTCCATATTAAAACCAATCAGATGGATATATATCACAAAACCCAACCTTGTGCAGATCATAGAATCATAGACTCATAGAATCACAGGGGTTGGAAGGGGCCTCAAGAGCCCATGGGGTCCAACCCCCTGCCAAAGCAGGGTCCCTAGGACAGGGCACGCAGGTCAGTGTCCAGATGGGGCTGGAATCTCTCCAGAGAAGGAGTCTCCACACCCCCATGGGCAGCCTATTCGAGTGCTCTGTCACCCTCATGCACATGTGAAACACAGGCTATCCCCAACCCTGCTCCCTGGCTGCAATTTGATGTGCCCAAGTACCCAACCAGCCTGTGCTGAGTGATCGGTCCTCACCACCAGCTGGAACCCAGTGGCATTTCCCCAGAGAAATGCACCCAAGCTGTGGGATACCCTTGGCCACAGCCATGAGAGGACTCCTCAGCTGCTCTGCCACCAGGCTGTGAGCAGAGCTGTAAATAGCTGTTCCTCTCCATTACCTCCTGCATCCACAAACACCACCTCCACAACATAGCATCACTCGTGGCGCGAAACACCCCGAACTGTTTGTTATACATCATGAAAGAGCCAATAAAGAGTCTTCCATGAAACACCAGTGTCATTACAACCTAGAGGAAGGTGCTTGTAAGCTGTAAGGGTGAACTGCTGCATTGCTCAGTTGACATGGGAAGAAATTGCTTGGGAGAGTCACTGGGCTGGGCTGTTCTCCAGCAGCTGTTTAAATACCTGTGTGATCCCTCGTGAGGCCCCACCTGGAGTACTGTGTCCAGAGCTGGGGCCCCCAATACAAGAAAGATGTGGGGCTGTTGGAGAGGGGTCAGAGGAGCCAGGGAGATGCTCAGAGGGCTGGAGCAGCTCCCCTCTGGAGAGAGGCTGAGGGAGCTGGGCTGGCTCAGCCTGGAGAAGAGAAGGCTGTGGGGGGACCTCATTGCAGCCTGCCAGTGCCTGAAGGGAGCAGAGGAACAGGAGGGGAATCAGCTTGTTCAAGGGCAGAGCCTGGCAGGACAAGGGGGATGGAGTGAAGCTGGAGGAGGGAAGGGTTAGATTGGATCTTAGGGGGAAGTTCTGTGCAGAGAGAGTGGTGAGGGGCTGGAAGGGGCTGCCCAGAGAGGGGGTGGGTGCCCCGTCCCTGGGGGTGTTCAAGGCCAGGTTGGATGGGGCCCTGGGCAACCTTGTGTAGCTCCAGGCCTGAGGTTGGTGTCCCTGCCTGTGGCAGGGGTTGGAGCTCTGTGACCCTTGGGGTCCCTTCCAACCCATGCCATTCTATGATTCTATGATCCCCACAGCTTCCACTGCACTGACACGAAGAGCCCATGATGTTGTGGCTGCAGGGATACTTCAGGTCTCTGCCCACATCTTCTTGTCACACAAACAACTGTGCAGGTCCCAGCTCTAGACTGGTAAGCAAGATGCTTACTGGGAACGTTGAGGCTTGTGAAAGACTGAGCCCAGGCAGAGCCAGAAAACATCAGAAGTAGCTTCACATCAGGGGTATTTGAAACCAAAAATCCTCAGTGAAATTCAAGAGGGAAAGAGAGGACGATGCCAAGGTGAAGCCTATTAATTCACAACCATAACGAGGACTGGTGATACAGTTGTAATAGAGTTGTGCAATATGAGCTAGGGAGCTGCTTTGGCAGGGGGGTTGAGTTCTTGAGGTCCCTTCCAACCCCTGTGATTCTATGATTCTATTCTGCTGATCAGGAAGAAAAACAACATGGAAAGGAAAACCATCAGGTGGAGAAAAGCCTGCCGTTGCTGAGCTGTGCCACAAGGTTTGAGGCAGTGCTGGCTCTGTCTCAGGGTTGGGAGCATCACAAATTCTCCTCTGGATGCCATCCTTCCAGCTTGGGGAATGATGCTTTCTGTGCACAGCTGCAGCAAGAGCTGCCGAGCTGGAGGTGGCTGCACTGACACGCTCCCCCACCCCCCAAACCACACTGCAGAACCTCCCAGGTATGAAGATCCCTGAGCATCTTATAAAACCAAAGCAGCTGCATCAGCTCCAAAAGCTCCCAACCTGGAGAGATCAACTTGCCCTCCCTGCTCCAGGATAAGGTTTATCTAGGTGTCAGTGCTCTACCAAAGCAACTCTGAGAGCTCCACTGCCTGTGCCCTTGCTGTTTGAGTCTGCAAAGCCACTTGGCTCCTTTCCTCTTGTTTAATCTTCATTCATTCTGCCTAGAGAAACTTTCAAAGGCACCAAAAGACCCTTTCATGAGTACAAGTAGTGTAGCAAAATTGCATCAAAGACAAAATGAGGCGGAGGGAAGAAATCTCACTTAAATACAACAGGTTGACACAAAGCAAACCAAAGAATCTCATTAAACACCAACCCAGCAATTAAGACAGAGGCAGGTAATATCACCCTCATTTGCATGCAGCCTGCAATGCTCCTGCTATAAACTCTCATTGCAAAAATCAGAGCAACTCAAAAGCTGCTCAGTGTTAGCTTAGCCTTTCCCACCCTGATAATAGGTCCCAAGGCCGTCCTGCCTGGGGTTGATACACACCCAGGGAGCTGCCTGTGCTCCTGTACGGCAGCAGGGGTTGAACAGCCTTACCTAGGAGCAGGATTTAACATCACCTCTCTAAGCAGTGACTTCTGATCCAGGTATAGAGTTCATTACCCTCAATTTTGCCTGTTTCACGCACTGTTGGTAACTACACGAGGATGTATCGCATCACAACGGGTGAGGATGGTCATCATCCTTCAGCAGGGCCTTTGATACTGTCTCCCATGACACCCTGATAGCAAAGCTGAGAGAGATGGGATGGATGAGGGGACAATGAGGTGGGGTGAGAACTGGCTGATGGGCTGAGCTCAGAGGGTGTGATCAGTGGAGCAGAGTCTGACTGGAGACCTGTGACCAGTGGTGTCCCCAGGGCTCAGTGTGGGGTCCAGTCCTGTTCAATATCTTCACTGACACCTTGCTGAGGGAACAGCACCCACCCTCAGCAAGTGCTGCTGATCCAGAGCTGGGAGGGGTGGCTGCCAGGCAGGACACTGCGCTGCCATCCAGAGCCCTGGCCAGGCTGGAGAGCTGGGCAGGGAGAGACCAGATGGGGTTCAACAACAGCCAGTGGAGAGTCTGGCCCCTGGGGAGGAAGAACTGCTGGGATCAGGACAGGCTGGGGGGGAGCTGCTGGAGAGGAGCTGTGTGGAGAAGGACCTGGGGGTGCTGGGGGGTGACAGGGTGGCCATGAGCCAGCAGTGTGCCCTGGGGCTGAGAGAGACAATGGGATCCTGGGGGCATCAGGAGGAGTGTGGGCAGCAGGTGACAGGAGGGGATCCTCCCCCTCTGCTCTGCCCTGGGCAGGCCCCAGCTGGAGGGTTGTGTCCAGTGCTGGGCTCCCTGGGATCAAACAGCCAGGGATCTCCTGGAGAGAGTCCAGAGGAGGCTGAGGAGATGCTGAAGGGCCTGGAGCATCTCCCCTGGGAGGAAAGGCTGGGTGAGCTGGGGCTGTTCAGCCTGGAGAGAAGAAGACTCAGGGGGGACCTTATGAATGTCTATCAATATCTGAAGGATGGGATGCAGGGGGAATGGCCAGCCCCTTTTCAGTGTCTGTGGGGACAGGACAAGGGGCAATGGCTGCAAGTTGGAGCACAGGGAGTTCCACAGCAACATGGGGAAGAACTTTTCCCCAGTGAGGGTGAGGGAGCCCTGGGACAGGCTGCCCAGGGGGTGTGGAGTCTCCTTCTCTGGAGAGATTCCAGCCCCGTCTGGACACCAACCTGTGTGCCCTGTCCTAGGGACCCTGCTTTGGCAGGGGGTTGGACCCCATGGGCTTTGGAGGTCCCTTCCAACCCCTATAATTCTATGATTCTATGATCATGCTGACAGCAGAAGCGTGGTGTGATCCAGGTGGAACTAGCAGAGATACCTGCTAAAGCCTCTGGAGCAGCAGAGCCTCAAGAAACACATGGAGAGAGCAGTTCCAGACTGCACGTGGTGGGAGCATCCTTGCTGTGCCATCCCCCCACCCCGTGGCACTCGAGCACCCGTGGGTCTTACCCTGCTGCACAGCACCACAGGAAGAAGGAAGCAAAGCCAGGTATTGCTCTTTAATCGTGAGGAGGAGGACAGTGAGGCAGAAGAGAGAGGGATGGGGATTAGGGGGAACGGGAGAATAAATGGAAGCAAAGCCTCCTTCGTGCTTTTGCAATGAATAAATTGGACTGAACTGCAGGGAGGATCCCAGCATATATAGGTTTGGCTGCTTAAAATAATTAGAAGGCTCTGGTAACAATAATGGCTCTGGGCAAACCTTATTACAAGGGGTTTGACAAAAAGAAGAGAGTCACCTTAACAAGGACAACTTCCACACAAGAAATCCACTACCACCACACATGTAAACAAATCCCCCTTGTAAATCATAGAATCATAGAATCCCAAACTGGGCTGGCTTGGGAGGGACCCCAAGGGTCACAGAGCTCCAACCCCCTGCCACAGGCAGGGACACCAACCTCAGGCCTGGAGCTACACAAGGTTGCCCAGGGCCCCATCCAACCTGGCCTTGAACACCCCCAGACACGGGGCACCCACCCCCTCTCTGGGCAGCCCCTTCCAGCCCCTCACCACTCTCTCTGCACAGAACTTCCCCCTAAGATCCAATCTAACCCTTCCCTCCTCCAGCTTCACTCCATCCCCCTTGTCCTGCCAGTCTCTGCCCTTGAACAAGCTGATTCCCCTCCTGTTCCTCTGCTCCCTCCAGGCACTGGCAGGCTGCAATGAGGTCCCCCCACAGCCTTCTCTTCTCCAGGCTGAGCCAGCCCAGCTCCCTCAGCCCCTTGTCCTGTCACTGCCATCCCTGAGCAGAGCCTGGCTCCAGCCTCCTGACTCTCACCCTTTACATATCTATAAACATTAATGAGGTCACCCCTCAGTCTCCTCTTCTCCAGGCTAAAGAGGCCCAGCTCCCTCAGCCTCTCCTCACCAGGAAGGGGTTCCACTCCCTCCATCATCCTGCTGTCCCTGCACTGGGCTCTTCCAAGGAGCTCTGTGTCCTTCTTTGATCTGAGGGGCCCAGAACTGGACCCAACATTCCAGGTGTGGCCCCACCAGGGCAGAGCAGAGGAGGGAGAAGGACCTGACCTACTAACCACCCTCCTTCTACCACACTCCAGGATGCCACTGGCCTTCTTGACCAGGAGGGCACACTGCTGGCTCATGGCACCATGTGCCTCCAGGATGCTTGAGGAGGACCACAGATGCTAAGCAAGAAGGGGACATGTTCCCTGAACACTCTCAGAGGCTTATCTTGCTGAGAGGCAAAGAATTAACATGCAATCCATAGCCTCAGGCTGGACTCAGGCTGTAGAGCTGAGCTGAGCAGAAGCACTTGGTCTGCTCACCAAGGTCTAGATACCTAAAACTTTTGTTTTCCTGCTCCTCAGGGAGGGACACAGACAGTGTGGCCTCCACCACAAACACTGATCACATTGTCTCCTTGCAGGTTTATTATTGACTGGCTCTTGTGCTGGATCTCAAGTGTCAACACCTCCCTCTGCCTTTGGATCAGTAACCCCTGCACATGTCAGCTCAGCATCTCCAGGAACAGCAAACCATGTCATCAGAGACTTCATTTTAAATACCTCATGCCATATGGCCACAGCTCTTCTCAGCAGCTTCAGTGCCTCTAACAGCTTAATGAAAATCAATTTGATGGGGCTGACTCCAGGTTTTGGCAAGTGCTGGAAAGATGCTAACTAAGTTGCATTGAATTTTAGAGGACAGCACTCCATGCATTGACACCAGAGACATCCTCAAAGCCAAATTCCTTTTTAAGGATGTTTTGCACTGGAATAGGCTGCCCAGGGAGGTGGTAGAGTCTCCATCTCTGGAGATATTCCAGCCCCATCTGGGCACCGACCTGTGTGACCTGTCCTAGGGAGCTTCTTTGGCAGGGGGTTGGACCCAATGATCTCTTGAGGTCCCTTCCAACCCAGACCAGCCTGTGATTCAATGGATGGTTGAGCCTGTTCCACACATTCAGTGCTTCTCCTGCTTTTATCACCTTGAGGAAGAAGTGCTCTGGGCAATGGATACACAGAGAGCTGCCCAGAGCAAAGGGCAGGGGCTGGGGCAGCGCATCAGTTCTCGCTTTCCCATGGAAAACCACCAGGCAGCAGACAGGATGGGATGTCCCATCCCACACAGCAACCACAAGGTCCCACACAACCTACCCAGAGCTTGGCACAAGAGGCCAATTTCAAAGTCATGGGATCCACAGCCTCTACCTGCATCAGCAGAGCCCAACTCCCCTGCTTGAGGGGCCCTCAGCAGCGAGCGACATGGGGGGAGCCCAGACAGTCCTGCCCCCCAGCAACGATGGCAGTGGGGGTCCCCCCACATGCAAGGAGCTCCCTCTGAGCCACATCTCTGCAGGACAGTCACGTTATTCTCCCCATTTTCCCCTTCTCCTGCCAAACTAAAGATGCTCCATGTCCCTCCAGCTGTGCTGCACATCTGCTATCTCTGCCACGCTCCTCCTTCCCTGCAATTCCTGCTGGGATTGGGGTTTATCTGCCATCTCCCTACCTTCCTCCTTTCCAGAAATCCTCTCCAGAGCCAATCTGCTTCACTTCTGTGTGCAGCCTTTGATGTGTTTTGACACGCTTGATTGGAGCCTTGACTATGGGAATGAGATGGGGTGTGTGGCATGAGCTGGAGAGCAGGGCAGACCCTGCACATGTCTGCAGCATGTGGCAAAACACCGCGGGGAGGATGCAGAGAGCAGCACAGAGGAGGATAGAGCCTCAGCGGAGACAAGCAGCAACCTGAGCACCCCAAAACCCCCCACTTTTCACGCCACTTCCTCCAGTGTAAGAAGCCAAATCGCCCCAGACTCACTTCACGGTGCTTGACAGGACTAGGAAAGGGATGCTCCAGCAGCAAGAGTCCCCTCAACGGGCAGGGATGAAAGGAGCTCCATAGCTCCCATACCATGGGGAGGAGAGCACCCAAAATGGGAGGAGAGAGAGCCCGCACTGGGAGGAGAGAGAGCCCGCACTGGGAGGAAAGAGAGCCCGCACTGGGAGGAGAGAGAGCCCGCACTGGGAGGGGAGAGAGAGCCCGCACTGGGAGGAGAGAGAGCCCGCACTGGGAGGAGAGAGAGCCCGCACTGGGAGGAAAGAGAGCCCGCACTGGGAGGAAAGAGAGCCCGCACTGGGAGGAAAGAGAGCCCGCACTGGGCTGAAAGAGAGCCCGCACTGGGAGGAGAGAGAGCCCGCACTGGGAGGGGAGAGAGAGCCCGCACTGGGAGGGGAGAGAGAGCCCGCACTGGGAGGGGAGAGAGAGCCCGCACTGGGAAGAGAGAGAGCCCGCACTGGGAAGAGAGAGAGCCCGCACTGGGAGGAGAGAGCGCCCGCACTGGGAGGGGAGAGAGAGAGATCACACTGGGAAGAGAGAGCCCGCACTGGTAGGGAGAGCGCCCGCACTGGGAAGAGAGCAAGCCTGCACTGGGAGGGGAGAAGAGAGATATCACACTGGGAGGAGAAAGCCCGCACTGGGAGGAGAGCGAGCCCGCACTGGGACGGGAGATCCCGCACTGGGAGGAGAGATCCCGCACTGGGAGGAGAGATCCCGCACTGGGAGGAGGGAGAAGCCGCACTGGGAGGAGGGAGAAGCCGCACTGGGAGGAGGGAGAAGCCGCACTGGGAGGAGGGAGAAGCCGCACTGGGAGGAGGGAGAAGCCGCACTGGGAGGAGGGAGAAGCCGCACTGGGAGGAGGGAGAAGCCGCACTGGGAGGAGGGAGAAGCCGCACTGGGAGGAGGGAGAAGCCGCACTGGGAGGAGGGAGAAGCCGCACTGGGAGGAGGGAGAAGCCGCACTGGGAGGAGGGAGAAGCCACACTGGGAGGAGGGAGAACCCGCACTGGGAGGAGAGAGAACCCGCACTGGGAGGAGAGAGAACCCGCAATGGGAGGGGAGAGAACCCGCACTGGGAGGGGAGAGAGAGAGATAGATCGCACTGGGAGGAGAGAGCCCGCACTGGGAGAGCTCTGCCCTGCTCCACACAAGGGCTGAGAATCATCCCCCAGGAATACAGGAGCCGCTGCAGGGCAGCCGCTGCTCCGTGTGGGATGGAGCCACGGGAGCAGCATCTCACCGGGGATGTCTCACCGAATCCCCAGGAGACTCGTGAGCTGGGGAGCTGCCAGATGTCCCCACCTCCTCACTGGCATCACCGAGGCACCGTTTCTAAAGAGCAGAATCAAGCCCTAACCCCCCTGATGAACGCATCAGGAGGAGCAGTCGCAGTGCTCTCTGGCCAGAAGGACCCAGGAGGTGTGGAAGATGCCTCCCAGCAAAGCCAAGGCTCAAGGCTCAGAGCCTGTGCTGCACTCCCATCCCCTCACCAGCACAGCCACGCAGCACGACCCAGGAGCAAGCCAGGAGACACAAGCTCACACAGCCTGTGCCTTTTTGACCCTCCTGCCTGTCTGAGGTGGGAACAGATGCTGAGCTGAGGAATTACCAGCACATGGATTTAGAAACCAAAGGAAAGACCCACGTGAGGCAGAGCCCAGCCCTCCGCGTGCCCAGCCCTCTGTGCCATACACTGCCATGGGGAGGGGATGAAGGATGCTGCTCATCCCAAAGGGAGCTACACTGCAGTTCTGAGCACAGCACCACCCTACAAACACACATACCCTGTTATACACATGAATTGTTCTAATTATTCACAGTACATCGTGTGGCAGGGCTTAATTGCATGCATGTGCTGACTTGAATTAAAAAAAAAAATCTATCTGAAGAAGGAGATTGATGTATTG
The DNA here is from genome assembly GCA_022605575.1 of Laterallus jamaicensis coturniculus. Lineage (NCBI taxonomy): Eukaryota > Metazoa > Chordata > Aves > Gruiformes > Rallidae > Laterallus > Laterallus jamaicensis. The sequence continues at coordinate 4,335,774 of JAKCOX010000049.1, read as the reverse complement.
TGACTGCCTTAATAAAAGTTTGTAGGAACTGAACAAAGAGCAAATCACATTTTGTGCCTCAGGGCATCAATTCTGCATCCTGCACACTTCAAGGAGGGGGCTCTGGCACTGGCTCCAACACTGGCACTGACTCCACCACTGACACAGCTTGGAAACCTCCTTAAAGAAGGGGTTAAAACTGGACCATGCAGGTTTCCACAGAGATAGAGGGGGTGATGCAGTCAGATGGCAGAGGGGAGGAACTCATTTGCACTGGGATGAGCAAAGAGCTGGGATGGGCAAGAAACCAGGTGCCCTTGCCTGGGACATCCCTGCTGTTGGCACCTCCCTGCAGAAACAGATTTACTCCCTACCAAGTCCTGGTCAAGCCCCCCCAGGGAAGCTAGACTCGTCCCACACAGCCTGGCATGAAGCCCCAGCATCCACTCCATTCCCTCCCCTTTTAAATCCCCCCACTGTTCCCCTCTCCGCACTCCTGCCCACCCAGGGCTGCATTTTTGGCAGCTCTGGCAGCACCCAGGCCACAAGCACCAGGCTGTCCTGACCCCCCCAAGCACCTTGCATCCCTCTGGGTACCCCACAGGGCATCAGGGCGTCACAGGGCTGGGACCACAGGGTGCAGCGAGGCGCCTTGCGGGCTCCCATGCTGCGGAGCCAGGGTTACCATGTGATGCTCGTGGTTGCTATGGAAACGGTGGTTTCTCACAAAGAGAAGCAGAAATAGTCTCTGAGTCTCCCTGGAGCGTGGTCTGCTCTGCCAGGCTGCGGGCACCCCAAAAGTCAAGGGGTTGCTGCTGCCTTGCCCTGGTCCCTACCTGCCGGTGGGTGCTGGGGCTGCGCTGCAGCAGGAGCTGAGGTGGGGTGGGGGGGAACCAAAGCCTTTCTCTGTGGTTACAATCAGGATGCCACGTTTATTTTTGGATAAGCAGGACCTACTTTTGCCTGTGCCTCCCTAATAACGTACAAACCAGTAGGAAGCGAGTCAAGCTGGATCCCGTGCCTGCAGCTCGTAGCCTCTGGTACTTTGCATAATCAGGGCTTGTCATTCCCCATCAGCTTCAGCTCCAAAACCCAAGAGGCAAAGCCATGTAAGGTGGCAACAGGCTTAGAAGAAGCCTTCAGAGAACAAATCTGTCCATCACTGATGGGGGATTATTTTAATACTGGATTCCTCAGTAACAGTCTCTGTGCCAGGCTGGCTGGGCAAGCTAAAGCACCTCTCCCCAAAACTGGCTTCAAGCTCCACAGCACGAACCCCAAATCCTTTTGACATCACTGCTTGCTTGCTCACAGCACTAAAAGCTCCCTGCCCAGCAAAGGTTAACCAAGTTAGCCACAGCCAAGGCAGAGATGCTCCTGGTTGTAATATGAGATAGGGAGCCTGCTTTGGCAGGGGGATTGAACCTGATGATCTCTTGAGGTCCCTTCCAACCCCTAAGATTCTGTGATTCTGTGGTTATCCTCACTGCCATCCCAGCTCCCACGAGTGGGCTGAGCTCCCCTGCCCTATCCACAGCACATCTGCTATGCACCCAGCAGAGTTGCCTCACTGAGTGCCAGCCAGTGAGGATTTATAGGAGCCTGAGTCTCCCCAAGGCAGCGCTGGTCAGGAGCCCTTCCTGCTTGTAGTGATTGATGGACTGTCTTCCCTTCGGCTACAGCTCCCCTGCTATAGCACAGGGCTTTTTCTAATCAATGAAATGATTTAGAAACAAGACCCTGGGAATGCAAATGGTTTGTATCTAAGCCCCTGGTTAGCACAGCACAGTGAAACCCCCTGGCCTAATTTAATTGCACATCCAAATTCCACATCCTCTAAAGGGTATCAGCAGATTTCATTAAACTCCTTCACATTATCATGTAATCTGTCAATTAGCTTTGAGCACAACAGCAAACAAGGAGCTTTATCTTCAGTAAAACATAAAACATTTACATTACAACATCCTCTTTTTCTTTGCCCATCCAAGATTGAGAGAAGGAAAGCCATGACCTTTCTTTTGTTTGCATCTATGTCCCTCCAAGGAGCAGGAGATTCTCCCACGCTCATCCTCATGGAGCAGAAGCATGTTGGACCTTTAATTCTGATGTCAGACCTGCCTTGTATTTTGGGAGCATCTCAGCAAGCCACTCAGATAATCCAAGCTTCATTTTCTTCCTTGGAAGAAAACCCACAGCAGTATCCCATCCCTCACTGAGGGATGAGAAACGGATCATCCGGTGCCCAGCTCCAGCTCTGCATGGGAAAGGGTCTCCAGAAATGCCAACTCTTCTGTTTTGATCAGTGAGGAATTAAATTACCACAGCAGGAGGGTGAGGGGGAGTTGGGCACGCTCCTGGCTGGGCAGTAGCTTCTCCCTTTGGAGACTGGCACTGATTCCAGGACTTGGGAAGGTCTGGGGACTCCTGTTCCTACAGTTATTGGACATCCCCCGTGGTACCAAGAAACAACAGAAAGGCATTAAGAAAAGCTAGTGTCTTTTACACACCACCAGTTTTCTAAGCAGGGTTTGTAAGCTACCTTTCAGTCCCAGCCATCAGCATTCCTTTCCAGCTAGAGAGGGGAAAAAAGGCTGGAAAAGGCTTTTCCTATATTCAAACAAACAGAAAGCCTGCAGTGCTTTGGTAGGAGCAGGAAAATGCAGAAAGATCTGAAACCTCCATAAAGCCAGAGACAGAGAGGAGGCTGAAGACACATCCCAGCTATGCCACCTACCTGGAGCAAAGGCAGAATCACCAGGTTTGAAAAGCCCTTTGAAATCATTGAGTCCACCTGTTCCTGTCCTATGCTGACCCACATCCCTGAGCACCTCATCTCCCTGTCTGTTAAACACACCCAGGGTGGGTGTCTCAGCCACTCCCTGGGCAGGCTGTGCCAGGGCCCCAGAACCCTTTTGGGGAAGAACTTTTCCCCAGTGTCTGATCTGACCCTGCCCTGGCACAGCTTGAGCCCATTCCCCTTGTCCTGTCACTTGAGCAAAGAGCCCATCCCCCACCTCTCTGCACCCTCCTGGCAGGGCAGGGGAGGTGGGGAGAAGGTCTCCCCTCAGCCTCCTCTTCTCCAGGCTCAACACCCCCAGCTCCCTCAGCTGCTCCTCAGAGGATTTGCCCTCCAGCCCCTTCCCCAGCCTGGTTGCCCTTCTCTGGACACACTCCAGGGCCTCCACGTCTTTCTTGGAGTGAGGAGCCCAAACCTGGCTGTCCAGAATTTCTAGCAGCATCCTTTGGGAAGCACCCCACTCCCAAAGTAAAGCACTGCCAGAGCCAGACAAGAGGAAGCTCAAACTCAGTCCCAAAACCCACTGACTGCAGCAGGGTGCACCACGGTCCACGTCAGCCAGGATGGTGCAACAGTCCACATGCCCCCCAGCACCTGTAGCAACAGAGCTCACCCCAAAACCTCAGCAGAGTGCAGCAAGATGAAACAGCCTGTGTAACAGAAAGAGCCTGTGAGACTCCTGATGAGTTTAATAAATACAAATTAGCTAAAGCAATTAAAGATTGGCTGCTAGAATCCAGTTCTTCCCTCCCTCCCAATGCCAATCCTCACCCAATGCAGAGCCCCATCCAGGCAATGCCCCAGCCCCACACGTGGGGATCCCTACAAACCCTCCCCCCTGTGCCCCAGCAGTGGGGGAGAGCAGCACCCCAGAGCCAGGGTGCCTCAGCCTGGCGCCTCTTCACAGCAAGTGGAAATCACAGTAAAAGCATCTGACAATGAAAGAGAGACAATAGCAGGTCCCCATGGCTCTGCGTGGCTTCCCATCCCTGACAGCCTCCTGTGAACCACAGCCACGTGCTTAAAAATGAGATGGATTCATTATTGCTACAATTAGCAGCATTGCAAAGCATCTCTGGTGGCAGGAAACAACATTGTCATCACCTCGTGCGACCGGTCCATGTTTTCAAGTGAGGGGCTGGATCCACAGTTCTCACCCTGACGCTCTCATTGGTGGCATTGGAGGGTGGAAAAGGGAAAGTGGATTCTTTAGTTTCCATTTTAGAGTCCAGCTAAACTAACTCCAGAGTGCTCTGCCCCGGGCTGATGCTGTAAAGCTCAGGGAGGAGTAAGCACATGGTTCTATGATCTCATCACCGGCTGGGTGGATGGAGGGAGAGCAGTGGGGGGCATCTACCTTGACTGCAGCAAGGCTTTCGATCCTGCCTCCCATGACACCCTGACAGCAAAGCTGAGAGAGATGGGATGGATGAGGGGACAGTGAGGTGGGGTGAGAACTGGCTGTGGGACAGAGCTCAGAGGGTGTGATCAGTGGAGCAGAGTCTGACTGGAGACCTGTGACCAGTGGTGTCCCCAGGGCTCAGTGTGGGGTCCAGTCCTGTTCAATATCTTCACTGACACCTTGCTGAGGGAACAGCACCCACCCTCAGCAAGTGCTGCTGATCCAGAGCTGGGAGGGGTGGCTGCCAGGCAGGACACTGCGCTGCCATCCAGAGCCCTGGCCAGGCTGGAGAGCTGGGCAGGGAGAGACCAGATGGGGTTCAACAACAGCAAGTGGAGAGTCTGGCCCCTGGGGAGGAAGAACTGCTGGAATCAGGACAGGCTGGGGGGGAGCTGCTGGAGAGGAGCTCTGTGGAGAAGGACCTGGGGGTGCTGGGGGTGACAGGGTGGCCATGAGCCAGCAGTGTGCCCTGGGGCTGAGAGAGACAATGGGATCCTGGGGGCATCAGGAGGAGTGTGGGCAGCAGGTGACAGGAGGGGATCCTCCCCCTCTGCTCTGCCCTGGGCAGGCCCCAGCTGGAGTGTTGTGTCCAGTGCTGGGCTCCCTGGGATCAAACAGCCAGGGATCTCCTGGAGAGAGTCCAGAGGAGGCTGAGGAGATGCTGAAGGGCCTGGAGCATCTCCCCTGGGAAGAAAGGCTGGGTGAGCTGGGGCTGTTCAGCCTGGAGAGAAGAAGACTCAGGGGGGACCTAATTAAAGTCTATCAATATCTGAAGGATGGGATGCAGGGGGAATGGCCAGCCCCTTCTCAGTGTCTGTGGGGACAGGACAAGGGGCAATGGCTGCAAGTTGGAGCACAGGGAGTTCCACAGCACCATGGGGAAGAACTTTTCCCCAGTGAGGGTGAGGGAGCCCTGGGACAGGCTGCCCAGGGGGTGTGGAGTCTCCTTCTCTGGAGATAATTCAAGACTCGTCTGGACACCGACCTGTGTGCCCTGTCCTAGGGACCCTGCTTTGGCAGGGGGTTGGACCCCATGATCTCTCGAGGTCCCTTCCAACCCCTACAACTCTGTGATTCTGTGATTCACACGCGCTCGTTATGTCTTGAGGAGCTCACCCAGCATCTCAAGAGGGGCCTTAACCCATTAATCTACAGCTTGGCAAGCAGTGGGTGGTCGTCTCCATCCCATTCCTGAGGTTTCAGCATCAGCCCTGGTGCTCAGAGGTTTTTCTAGTTGTCTTGATATCATTTTGAAGCCGGCACGTGCCTGGCGTTGGCAGTGTATCCCTTGAGACAGCTTTAAATACCAACGCCTCACTTGGATGCCAAGTCCACCCACTGTTTTTAAGTGGCTGGATCAAATTTAGGAGCAGTTTCAAGTTCACAACGCTATTCCCTGCGTCCCCTGGGGCTGAGGCTGCTTTTTGAGAGCACCATCACACCCAGCTCACAGGCAGGTTGGCCTTGTTCACATCCCCTGCGTGATACACACACCCCCCCCCCCAACACTTCCAGTACCTCAAGCACCCAGGCTGATAGACTGGGAAGGTTTATTGATATTTCCCCTGCCTTGAGAATTTGTTTTGCCCACAAACACGTGCTGGTGAGAAGCAGGTCCAAGCTTAACCTTGTCCCCCGTTTGCCCTTTAAGGAGTTCTTGTGGGTTTGCATGGCTGGGTGCTGGTGGAGGAGGAGGGGGCTGCAGGGGTGGCTTCTGTAAGAAGCTGCTAGAAGGTTCCCCCAGACCCAACAGAGCCAACACCACCCTGCTGGAGGATGGACCCACCACTGGCCAAGGCTGAGCCCATCAGTGATGGTCACAGCACCTCTGGGAACCACAGTGAGGAGAAAAACCCCAAACAGCCACTTTGTGCCTCAGGAAAGGAGTGAGAAGGTGTGAGGAGCTGTGCAGGGACCAAGGGCAGGGAAGGGGGGAGGAGGCGCCACAGGTACCAGCAGAAAGATGCCCCTGCAGCCCCTGGAGAAACCCATGGGGGAGCGGGTGTCCCCCCACAGCCCATGGACAAGGCCCAGACCCCACTTGCAGCCCCTGGAGAGGCCCCAGGCTGGAGCAGGGGGAGACAGACAGGAGATGCTGTGACCCAGGTGGGAGCAAGGCCCTGCCAGCACTTGCAGCCCGTGGAAAGAGACAGAGAGATGAGAGAGATCCACACTGGAGCCAGTTTGCTGGGGGGGTTCTGACCCTGGGAGGGACCAGGCTGGAGCAGCCTGGGCCTGAGGGACTGAGAGACATGGTGTGATTGATGACTGCACCCAGAGCAGGGCCCCATGCTGGGGCAGCTGGGGCAGAGCTGCAGCCCTGTGGGGAAGGGCTCCCGTTGGTGTAGGACTGTCTGCTGTGGGTGGGACCCCAGGGTGCAGCAGGGGAAGGGGTGAGGAACGACCCCCCTGGCTAAGAAGGAAACCAACTTGTGAGGAACTGACCCAAACCCCCATCCCCCAGTCCCTGCCCCTCCCTGTGCCACTGTGTCCTGGATGAAGGGAAGGCTGGGAAGCAGGGAGGGGTGGGGGAAGGTGCTTTAAGCTCTGGCCAGGCTTCTCATCAGCTGATTCTGGTGTCACTGGGGGTGCAGGGCAGGGTCATCAGTTAGAGTTTTCTTTCCTTTATCCTGTACCGAGTCTGTTCTGCCAGTGACACTGATTGCAGAATGCTCTCTCCCTGTTCTTACCTCCTCTTCTGAGCCTCTCAATATCTCTTTCCCCCCCCTGTCCAGCTGAAAAGGGGTCTGACAGAGCAGCTCTGGTGGGTGTCTGGCCTCCAGCCAGAGTCAAACCACCACACAAGTAAATATAAATACATTTCTGTTTCAGAATTAAGAGGAGCAATACTCTTCTCCCCTCTCACTCGCAAACGAAGCTCCTGAAAGCCCTTTTTGAAGTTTCCCAGTTGCATTTCCAGACCCACTCCCCTTCTGTGCTCTGGAGAGATGGATTAAACGAGCCCTTTGAAGTGCTGCTGCCCGCGGGCTGCTCTGGGGAGAGCTGGCTCGGCTTTTTTGTCATGTCCTGGAAGGAGGACAACAACCACTGCTCGCCTTTCAACTGCCTGCTCATCCCACAAGTGCCAAGGTGCAACAGGGCTGGAGCCAGCCCCCTTCATGTGGGACACGGAGCTGTCCCAGGGCATCTCTCCCCACCTCCATGCACCATCCAAAAATGATGCCCAGCTCCAGACCAAGCCCCTCACAGCCAGCACAAAGCCCTGTCTCCCCTGCCACATCCCCATCCTCTGCCCAGCACGAGGGGGGCACCCTGCAGCATCCCATCCCTCCGGATTCCCAGCAGTGCTGCACGGCCAGTGACCACCTGCACCAGCTGCTACAGCATCACTGCCTGGGGGACCAACCCTGCTGCTCTAACAGCCCAACAGACCCTTGGCTTGGTGTCACCAGACCTGTAAAGCCACACACAAACTTCCAAGAGCCTCACAAAGGAGGGCAAAACACTGTCATAGGGGTGACAGCACGCATCACCCCCCTCTTCCTCCCCACACTGGGAGCCTGACAGCCAACATACAGCCACCAGCGTCCCCTGCCAGCACATTAAAGGCCTAAGAGCTGTCAAGCATTGCACAACAGGCAAGTTTTAATATCACCAATATTCATCTCCAGCCATTTCTAGTTAATGGAACAAAGCAAACCGTTGAGAAAAATGGGAACATTACAGTAAAAACAACAACAAATTAAAGTCTAATGCAATTAGAGAGCAATTAGGGATGTATCCTCTGGGAGCATTTTGGAACTCTGGGTCTTTCTCAAAATCTGATCTCTCCACAACTTTATTTCTTCCTAATTAATAACTGAAGAAGCCAATGGCACACGGCTCCCCATCCAGTCCCCTGCAAAACACCATCCCTCCCCCCCACTCTGCAGGAGCAGAAGGTGGAGGCAGGTAGAGGCATTCACACCTCCCAGCTGAGCAGAAACAGGGCTGTCAGCAGAACAGGGTGCAAAGGGAACAGAAATCACCGCCTCCGACTGTGACAAGGTGACCAGAAGCAGAAGGACTCTTGTGCAAGAGCCAGGCTGAACGGGCATGAGCTGACATAGAGCATGAGCAACCCTGGAAAACCTTTTGTTTTTCCAATCCACAGCTCCCACAACTCCACAGCCCAGAAAAATACTCACATCTTTTTAAACTCACCCATCTATGTGTCTAGAGATAAGGATCCACTTAACCAAACTGCTCCAGAAAGGAGCCAGATGCCCTTTGGGTATCGGGGTCTGCTACATCCTGGCCAGGGAACAAGGAGCCTTCATCATCCCACAGCACAGCCCACAACCTCCTCACCATCCCAGCCCATCGGGGAAGAAGCGTTTGGCACATCTTTCCCTGGAAGGCAGGGGGATGTGGAGCACAGCAGTGCCAACAAAGTGCCCAATATATTATAGGAGAAGGGAAACAAAAGGGGCAAAGCTGCTCTGTGTCCCAGTAAGCCAGCACCTCCCCAGTCACATCCACAAGCTGCTGAAGGTCACAGCTGCAAAACCAATAGAGCAAAGCCTGGCTCTGCTAACCCTCCCTTCGGTGGATGCAAACACAGCAAATGCTCTCTGCAGAGGAGAAGGTGGCATGGTGGGGAGGATAGCCTTCCCCCTCATTTCCCAAAGCTGCTGCTATCCCAGGGGGCAGCCCCCAGCTGAAACCGTGCACCTCCAGGACTCTGCAGCAAAGGGTGGGTTTCCCACTCAGGGAGGAGTAATAAAGCTCCTGTTATCTCCTGCTACCTGCCCAGGGAGATGGCTCCCTCTGCGTTGAGGGGTTGGAAGGCACCTGTGTGATGGAGGGAGGCTGCAGCCTTGACCTTCATCATCCATCTCAGCACCCACATGTGCCCTTGGGAACTCTGTCGGCCCTGGTTTGGCCTAGAAATTGACCCAGTTCTGATCTCTCCAACCAGTTTGGATCTCAAGTCACAGTTCTTTCCTTGGGAGCTTAACCCAGATAAAGTGAGACACCCAGACAGACCTAGCAGCACCCAGGCCATCCCGTGCAGGATCATGGACCAGCCCCAGGAGCACCAGCCTCTCCTGGACACCCCAAACCCTGCAGTGATTTCCAAGGGGCTTCTGGAGCCCTCCTGACTCTGAAGAACACCCTGCAGTGAAAAAGGGGCCGATTAGAGACTGACTGGTCTGAAGAAGGTGCTGAATTTTGGTCCAAAGTTGCTTCTTGCAAAGGAATAAATCCCCCCCCCCAAAAAATCCCCACTGTTACTGTCCACGTTTGGTGGCTGACATGGGGGAGCTGGGCTGTTTCTTTGTGGGTTTGGGGCTTTTTTCCTCCCTTTACCAGTAAAACCTCTGAAGGGAAGGGTGCTAAATCCAAAGTGGGACCAGACTGGGCATCAGCGTTCCCAGATACATCTCAGCATGGAGCCAAGGTGGGGGGGTTGGGTGGTGCAGGGCCATATCCCAAAACCATAAAGCTGACCAGGGAAAACAGGGATGCTCCCTGGGAGCAAAGTGCTAAGTCAGTGAGGATCAACTGGCTGCACCAATTCCTTTGCAAATTGGAAGCTGCAAATACACCAGGTCCAGGCAAACATCATCAAAACATCCCTATACATGGACATCACCTTTCCAAGGGGGTAGGCAGCAGTGCTGTGAGAAGCTGGGGAGACTGTGGGGGTACAGTACGTGCTCTGTAGCACACACCTGAGAGAGTGAAACACAGCAGCTCTCCTCCTCCTTGGACTTTCCAGCACAGGAGGGCAGAGCAGGGCAAGAAAAGCCAGAGGAGGAAGGCTGGGCACTGGAGGGAAGTTAAGAGAGCACAACTCAAAGCCCAGGGAAGTGACTTCTGAAAGGTGCACACCTGAGTCAGCTGGGAAATGCGGTGTAAACCACTTCAAAGGGACAAGGATTAATTATTTGGAGGGATTAGATAAAAGCAGGGGGGGGATCAATGCAAATTTTTATAACAGTCCCACCCCAGGAGGCAGAATCCTCCCCAGGGACAGGGATGCAGGAGGTCCCAGAGCAGGTACAGCAGGCACCAGGATTAGGAGGTTTATCAGACAGGTCTGCATTGCTCTGGGAGTCATGAACGATTCCTGGCCCCTGTTTCTGATAAAATGGGGGGAAAGACCCATTTTTCCTCTAGAAAGCTCCTGTACTGCCCCTCCCTTTTGTCCCTTCCTACAGTAGATGAGTCACTGTCTAGCAACCTTTATCAAAATACCTCTTACAAAATTGTTTATCAATTCCCCACCAGTGCCTGCCCCAGAACACAGCGTGAGGAGAAGTGGCAGGAGATGCTCAGGGTCACCATCCCTATCCTAGCTGGATGAGAGCCCCAAACCTGACACCCCTCTGCCCAGCATCCCCCCACCCTCCCCAACTCCTGCAGCATCCCCCCTGCTCCTTCAAGCTCATCTCTTAGAGTCCAGAGCAGGTTGTTTGTGTTTTGCAGAGGGACTGCACGTGCTCCTGCAGGAGCCAAGAGCACAAACTCATGCAGACAATGCAAACTGGTGATTCTTAACTGGCTCCTCCTTAACTGGACAGTAACAGTGGGGATTTTTGGGGGGGGATTTATTCCTTTGCAAGAAGCAACTTTGGACCAAAATTCAGCACCTTTTTCAGACCAGTCAGTCTCTAATCGGCCCCTTTTTTCACTGCAGGGTGTTCTTCAGAGTCAGGAGGGCTCCAGAAGCCCCCCTTGGAAATCACTGGCTTTGCAAACCTCGCTCCTCACCCAGTGCTGCCCCTGCTAAGGTCACTCCTACATCAGAGGAGGACAGGAGTGTGTGGGTACCCAGAGGGCAGCAATCAGAGCATGTTTAACATCAGGAACCAGGGCGGCACTGCCCAGGTCTGGTGTCACTCATCTCTGGGTATGGATGGCCAGCAATTCAGGTGGCTCAAGGGTCAGTGCCTAGAGTGCCTTGTACACAGCCCAGTACAGCCCCCAGCCTCACCCGTGCTGCGTAAGGCACAGCTTTTCACTGAGGCACTCGGACTGACCTACAGACGACTCCACGGGGTCAGCCAGCCCCACGCACAGACTGATTCCCCCCACACCCCACCCCCACCCCCCCACTTTGCCAGCCAGGAGCAGCCGTACCGCTGGCAGCCGCCTTGCCTTCTCCGTGGGTGCTGCAGTGAGTCGGGCCAGGGCTGTCCCCAGGGATGGCAGCCCCAGCCCCCTGTGCTCAGCCGCTCCCCCCACCCCCACCCCCACCCCTCAAAACGTGGTTTTGCTCCCTAAGCAGTGCTGCTTTAAGAAGTTCTCCAAACTTCCCAAACGGCAGACAGAAGGGGCTTGTTTTCCCGCACCCGCAGCCCTCCACGCACCCATCCCGCAGCCCTCAGAGCCCGTTCCCACGCTGGATTCAGGGGGGCTGGGAGGGAGGGATGCCCATACAGAGCCCATTCCTTAAAAGCCCTCCCCCCCCCTCCCCGTGTTCCCGCTGCCCATCCTTCATGGTGGGGGGCGGGCTGCTGCACCGAGAGGCCTGCCTGGCTCACAGGTGGATGCCGCGGTCAGGAAGAACTCCGCTGGGAAAACATCCCTCACGCCTGGACCAGTCGCACAGCGCACACCGGCCACCGCCGGGCATCACGCCGTGGACCCGGGGGAGGGTGAGGGTGAGGGGAAGGGGGGCACAGCCGCCAGCTCAGGAGAGGGTCAGACAGACACACACACAGACACACACCCCGGACACACTCTTCCCCCTTTCCGCAACCCCGTTTGCGTTACCAAACCGGCTCGGCAACCCCACCGCACCCGGCTCTCCTCCCACTTAGTCTCCCGCGGCCGCTGAGCATTGCGCGGCTCTGATTTCCCAGGAAAACTTTCCGCCAACTCCAACCAAGAGACCCAGCAACAAGCACCCGGCTCCAGCCGGCAGCGATGGGTCCGGTACCTTCGAGATGCCGCTGGCCGGGATGCCACGCCGGGGACCGCCGAGCTGCTCCAGTGATGCTGCCGGGGAAAGGCGGCCGGCGGAGCTGCCGAGCGGCTCTCCCTCCCACCGCCCAGCTCTTCCAGCAGCCCAGGCCAAGTGTGCTTGGGAAGGCGCTGGGCGATTCTCCGCTGCGCCCCAGCTCCACCCCTAGCAGCAGCGATTGGCTCTGCCGGGCTCTGCAAGGCTGCACGGTCCCAGCAGCCTCCCGCCGCATCCAGCTCCTATACCAGCAGCAACAGCTTTCCCAGGACGGATTCCCGCTACCGAGGAAGGCCCGGGGTTTGGGATGGAGGGGTTTGAAAGGACCGAACGGGGTGGAGATGCCTGGCCCAGCGAGTCCCACAGGGGTCTCCCCCCGGTGTGAAAACACAAGGATGCGCCAATCCGATTTGCAGGGCAGAGGGTATCGCGGTGGTGGGGGGTGGGGGATTGGGGGGGGCGGGGGGAAGCAGCCTTTGCTTCCAGATTCGTGCATGGGTAGATGACGCCCTGATTTTAATGCCCTGGCCCGATGGAGCAAGTATGCCTGGTGCTGCAGGCACCCCCCGCACGCAGCACTGAGGGGCTGCAGGAGCCCCCTGTGCAGGGATGAAGGGCAGCAACAGCTTCCTCATGGCAGCAGCCTGAGGAGAGCGGATGCCAAGGGGAATAGGACAGGTCCATCTTCACCCAAAGGGCAGCCACAGCCCTCCCAGGTAGGGCTGGTGGGATGCAGAAGCCCATGAACAAGTGCCTGAGGCCAGAGGCAGAGCAGAGGGCAAGTCAGTGAAGAGGGGAAGGGGAAAGGGGGGGGAGGGGGGATGAAGACCCTCACAAACCATATGTGATGAGGAGACAGTCCCTAAGACGCCCAGGCACCTGCAATACACAGCCAGGCTTACACCAAAGCAGTCTCCCTGCTCTGAAATCCAGTAACAGCCAAGCCCAGAGGAGTTTTCCTCAATTTTGTGCACAGGCAAAGCTGCTCCAGAGTTCAGCCTCGAGGTCCTGAAAACCAGGGTGTAGACAAGCTCAACCCCATTCACCATCCCTCTGCCAACACAACACTTCAGAGACAGTGTCATCTCACTGCCCTCCTTCTGCCTACAACCAAAGGAGGGTGAGGACCAGCCTGGTACCACACAGAGTGTGTCCCAGCTTCGCTGAATCGACAGGCACCTCTCCTCTGCCAGCACCCGAGCCCTACAGCTTGCAGGTTAGGTAAGAAATGGGGACGTGTTGGAGCAGAAAGGGGTTGTGCTCCAAGCTGGGTGAGGTGACATTTCCAGCACAAACAACTTGGAGAAAGGTGTTTAAACCAGCTCTGCTTCCCCTCCTGCTGTCCCCATCACGTCACTCAGCAGGGAGGAGAGTGCTGGGTCTCTGCAGGGGAAGAGAGATGTCTCAAAGGTCTCTGCAGCTCAAGGTAATAAGGGGTTGCATCCTGCAGGAACTGAGGGATACTCATCCCTCATGCTGAGAGGTGCAAAGGCTCCTTTATACCTTCACTTCCAACACCAGTTAATGCCAAGCAGGCTGCATTCCCCCTCGAGCAGTAGGATGAGCCTTTAAACTCAAAAAGGGGAGATTTAGACTGGATATTAGGAAAAAATTCTTCACTCTGAGCGTGGTGAGACACTGGCTGAGGTTGCTCAGAGATGAGGTGAAGGTCCCATCTCTGGAGACATCCAAACTCAGGCTTGATGGGGCTCTGAGCAACCTGCTCTAGTGAAGATGTCCCTGCTCACTGCAGGGGTGAGACTAGATGGGTTCTAAAGGTCCCTTCCAACCTGACACATTCCATGATTCTATGAGCATCTGGCTAATCAAAGCCATTACTGGCCACCCCCTTCTCCCATAAAAGAGCCCCACTCACCAGGTATCACTAAAATCAGACTGATACCCTGGGTGAGAGGTCTGCAGCACTGAGAGCTCAGTTAGAGCTGATGGCCACTAAGGATGGGGCAGTGTGTCTGGAGGACACCTAGTCCATCAGATTTGATTCATTTCTATCTAACACCACAGGCAATCTCAGGGATTTTGGGTTGTGCAAGGCAGCTGGCTGAGCCACAGCATTGCACTTTTCCTACTGGCTCTCTGGAACCTCACCTAGGTAGTGAAAGGGACTTCAAATCACCACAGAGATGTTGGAAAGAAAAGACTTCACCAGCAATTTTTCCATTTCCAGCTTAATCTGCTTGACAGCGGTTTTACCAACTATCTGAGCTGTGATGCTTCATGATCCTGCTTGGCTCTTTAGCCATAAAAAAAAAAAAAAAGACTGCTAAGGAACATTTAAGCCTCCAAAACTGACACAAACTCCTTAGAGCTGCCACCTGGAGCCTCAGATACTTCAGCGCTAAGAAGGGCAGATCAGACAATATTTGCAGCGATGCAGCTGCCATCCAGTGAAGAGAGATTTCTTCAATCCTTTCCTCACTTGTCTTGGCTTTTTAGGATTATATAATTCCCAGGAGCATCCCATGCTCCCTTGTAATGGCAGCATCAGCACAAGAAATGTTGGAAATAACTTCCAAATTACTAAACCCTTTCGAGTTCCTCCCGGCGCACCCTCCCGCCGTCTCGCACGCTCAGCCCATCTGTCGCAGAGCTCTAGCTGCCTTCCTCAGCATCCTTCTGCAGCTCCCTGGCCCAGGGAACATTTTGGGATGCCACCAGCCCCCCAGCCAGCAGAAAGGGACATGAGAGTCTGTTTACTCTCTGTGAACAGCCACTGATACAGCTAATGAGCACCCTGTCACCCCAAACACTGGGGACAGCCCATCCAGAGACCAAGCTCTGCACTCCAGGCTCCCTGAGGTATCCCTGACAGCCTGGCAGCATCTCCAAGCTCAGTGTGCCAGCACAGCACAGCTCCTGGGGGTGTCACATGAATCTCCCCTGATAAAAAACCCACCCCTTTGAGCAGAAGCCTCTTGCAGACAACAACAGTGAGTCATTCTTCTCTGCCCTCCTTCATGCCAAAGGCAAAGCTGCCCCATGCCCACTTGGGCAGCCCTGGCTTTGAACAAAGTGCAGCACTGGAAAATTGGGCTTTCACTCCATCCCAGCACCCTGCCAGGGCTTGGGAATGTGTTTGCTGGCCCTGAGCTGGGCTAACTTTGGAGCAACCTGAATCACATCAAAACAAGGAGCTGTAAAGCAGCAGCTATGATTGATTAATCACAGTAGTGAAGCTGAAGGGTTTGATCATTTTCAAAAGCTCTTTAACATCTTATTCTCCAAAGGAGAGGTAGCCACAGCCACAGAACAAAGCAGAGCACAAACTGGAGACACTTCCTCCTGGGAAAGGCTCTGGGCAGGCTGTGCCTCTGGGAAGCTGGAGATCAGGACAGAGTGAAACAACTTGACATCTTGGGATGGTTCTTGAGATGTTCATCACGTGCAGCCTGCACGAGGAGACCGCTCACCAGCATGCACAGCTTGACCCTGCACAGGCTGCAAGCCTGTTTATGATGGACTGTGAGCCAGCCTGGTCAACCCAGGTGGCCACTGTCTGAGAGACCTCTTTGCTCTCACAGCTCATCACCACACACACATCCTCACTGCTGAGAGAGCTGCCCAGGACTGGATCAGGCACAGCCCCTGCTAGAAATCCCAACCTGCAAAGGGCATCAGTCACTCCCTGCCTCAAGAGGGAGGCACAAATCTTCCTTTGCTTGTGAGCAGATGCCGACAGCCCTACAGCCAAGTGAAGAACTGAGTTTCCCATCCAACCTCCTTACCCAGAGGAAGCTCACCCTTCCTCTCCCATGCGTAACAGCCATGAAATATTTCATGTTCTTTGCATTTTTATGGGAACACTACATTTTTCCCTTCCAAAAAGAAAAAATAATACCCATTTCACTCTAATTTGTCTCTGGTGGGCAGTCACGTTGATTAATTTGCCTCTTTCACCAGCCCTGCTTCCTCCCAAAGGCTGAGCTGAGCACTGCTGGCAACAAGAGCCTCTGTACAGTAACCATCACACCCCCCTCCCCCCCAATTAATTCCCCCAATTAAATATGGAACAGTTATCTGGTCAGCAGTTAATTGGCATAAACATCAGGGTGTGCAGTGAGCCAAGCCCCTGCAGCAGTGCTAAAGGAACAGCCCTCATCACACCGTCCCATGGCATAGGAGCCTGAGGAACAGGCGGATGGATGCACCCTCCGACTCAGGGACAGCAGCAAGGACAGCTAAAGACACCTCCCTGGTACCCAGGGGCTTTTGGGACTGCATCCTTGCATTCAGCTCTGTGCTGGCAGCAGGAATGCCTCTCTCCAGGCAGATTCCTCTCTGTATCAGCACAGTCAAGATACAAGAGCCGGTCACTCAACTCATGAATGTTCTCACTTGCTTAGACACGTCAAACGTGGCCACACTGGGCCAGCTTACAGCCTACTTAATGAATGATTGGCATTTCCATGGCATTTCATGCTTCCAGGCTGGTATAATTTCCTGGAGTCCTGCAGCAACCCTCACGGAGCAGATGCAGGCTGAAGAGATGGACAATGCAAATGCAAAAGCCCCAAAGAGGAGAGAGGTGTCTGAATCACCCTTCTCTTTCCCTTTCCCCAAAGGATGAGCCCCATGCTGCTCCAGACACGTCCCAGCAGACCTCATCAGGGTATGAGGTGACCCTGAGCCCAGTGCTGCAAGGCACACGTAGTTGCCAGGCTGGGCACCTGGGATGCTCTGCTAACAGTCAAAACCAGATTTTTCCCTAAGAAAACTCCAGGTCTGACCATCTGCAACTGATCTACTGTTTAGCTGTGACAACCAGCCCCTGAGGCACCACATAGCTCAGCAAATAATTATAAAGATCCCCAGAAATAAACAGTATTTTTGCCACAGCTGTAGGCCCAGCTCCATGTTGTTTTGCTACCCAGGAGAACAAGCTGTTGCTTTGGTTCTCCTTTGTCTTAAGGCCACACATTTGTGGTATGACACAGCCAGAGGTCAAGAGAAAGCTGGGCCCCACAAGGCCAGTCCCCCTGTGCTCAGCTCTGGTGAGGCTGCACCTTGAGTGCTGGGTTAAGGTTTGGGCCACTCGCTCCAAGAAAGACATGGAGGCCCTGGAGCCAGTCCAGAGAAGGGCAACCAGGCTGGGGAAGGGGCTGGAGGGCAAATCCTCTGAGGAGCAGCTGAGGGAGCTGGGGGTGTTCAGCCTGGAGAAGAGGAGGCTGAGGGGAGACCTTGCTCTCTTCAGCTCCTTGGAAGGAGGTTCTCATGCGTTGGGGGCTCAGACTCTTCTCACAGATAACCAACGACAGGATGAGAGGGAATGGCTGTGAGTTGCCAGGGGAGGTTCAGGTTAGAAATGGGGAGAAATTTCTTCTCAGAAAGAGCAGTTGGGCATCAGAACGGGGTGCCCAGGGAGGTGGTGGAGTCACCATCCCTCTGGGTGTTGAGGGAAGGGTTGGATGATTTACTCAGGGATGTGGTTTAGCGAGTCCACTCTCAAGGATTCTGTGATTCTATGAAGGTTCTGGATCACAGAATGACCAGGGTTGGAAGGGAACCCTAGAGATGAAGGTTGGGTGGATGAAGGGTTAGATGAGGCACGGGGAGATAGTGAAGTCAGTAACAGAGGTGCCAGGGGTCAGTTGTACCCCCCCACTTGCAAGCCAAGCTCCAAGCTGCCAGGCCAGGCTTGTAACCTGGTTCATAGACACATGGGATTTGGAGAGCTGCAGTCAGAGGGGACTTTTCCAACCTTAATGATTCTGTGAGCAGTAATCTGCCCTTGGTGCAAGAGCTCTGTTTGCCCCATGGGCGTGGGGAGGGGGAAGAGAGAAACCCACTGTCTTCAAAGCCGTTTTCTTAATTAGCAGTCACTGCACAGGTCAAGGGGTATGGCAAAGGCACTGGGTGGAAGGGAAATGAAGTAAAATTAGGTCCTGGGGTTTTCACAGCTCCTTGCTGTGAAATTCCCATAGCTCCTGGGCAAATTCACAGCTCAGTGCAGGCACATCAGAGCACGTCAAAGGACAGCATGAAGTCTGCCCAAGCACAGACTACCAGGATTAGCTAGGTGTAGGTCACCTTGTCAGATGGAGGGTTGCTGAAGTAGCTGCATTCTGCACTTTAAGAAGCACTTTCTATCCCATTCCAGTGGAGAAGTGACACATGACCCAGGGGACAGCAAAGGGCATCCTCCTGCCAGGCCTCCCCCTGAAATGCTGCTCATCGGACGTCAGCCTGAGGATTCAGAGTGAATCCTGGAGAGGGGAGAGATGATGCTCAACTGTGCAATGCAGCAACATCTGCTGTTCCTCCCGGCACTTGCTATTTCCCTTCCCTCCCTTGGGCTGTACTGTGCGATCCACGTTCCCTCTTCTGAGCTGGCAGGCACAGGGGAGCGAGGAGGAGAGGAAACCATGGGTAAAGGCACAGTCACCTGCTCATTGTTTGTGAGACATCCTGGCAGCAAACCCTGCCTGAGCTGGGACCTCCTCTCCAACGAGAAGTGGGACAAGCAACGCCACTGGTGCAGCCCCATCCCTGCGGAGCCACCAGCGCAGGAGGCTGCAGGCAGGTGAAATCTGCTGCACTCGCTGGAGCAGCCTCTGGCTCTGCTGCTGCTCTTCTCCCAAATCTAATTCCCGTTTCAGATTAGAGCAGAGATTGCAGATTGATGCAGAGCACGAGGCAGCACTGGAGGGACCCGAGCAAAGCTTCATACTAGAGCCCACAAACCCCAGGGCCACGTGTGTGCGGTTTGAGCCCCTCTGTTAGCAGCTAAAGCAGGATAAAATGTCACCCTAATTGTCCTGCCCCCCTTGTCCATCTCCTCCAGCAACAGAGGGAGAGAAAACACTGTTTGGTGTGACAGCAAGAGGTGAGGTAACTGGCATGCTTGGGCTATCCAGACAACCCTCTTCAGCCCTGGCAGGATGGGATGTGCCTGGATCAGACACTTTGTGCTTGCCCCACGCAGCACTTTGTGCACTGCCCTGCCTCCAGCGCCGCTGCACAGCCGCTCCCCGGGTCCTGCCTGGCTGAGCAGCGCTGCTGCAGCCCAGGGGCGCAGAGGAAAACCCACTCCCCTTGCCAGCAGCACCCCTCCTCAGACCCAGGCAGCGGGGAGCCCGCTCCCCTTGCCACCAGCAGCCCTTCTCAGACCCGGGCAGCAAGAAGCCCACTCCCCTTGCCACCAGCAGCCCTTCTTAGACCTGGGCAGTGGGGAGCCCACTCCACTTAACGCCAGCAGCCCTTCTCAGACCCGGGCAGCAAGAATCACAGAGTTCTAGGGGTTGGAAGGGACCTCGAGAGATCATGGGGTCCAACCCCCCTGCCAAAGCAGCTCCCCAGCTCATACTACACAGATAGGCATCCAGACAGGTCTTGAATCTCTCCAGAGAAGAAGATATCTCTCCTCAGACCTGGGCAGCGAGGAGCCTGCTCCCCTTGCCACCAGCAGCCCCTATTCCTTTGAGACAGCTCCAACTCCCTTTTGATGCCTGACACCCTTTAGACTTCTCCTTTCCTGACACGCAGCAGTGAAATTAGAGCAGGCAGCAGCAGGGTTCTTTTGCCAAAGTTTGCTGAGCTTGTTTGAAGTACTACATGCTCCTTCCTTGAGGTCTGCAGGCCCTTCTGCTGGCCCGTGCTGCCTGAAACACCCAGAACTGCTTTGCTGACCCCAGCTCCATCCACACACCTGCGGGATGTCCCCGGATAGGTTACTTTGATTTCCTTAGCTCATCCTCAACTGCAGTTTTTAATCCTCCAGACAACAAAAGGCTGAAGTGCAGCCGCCTTCAAGGAGTTCAGACTCCCAGCAGAGCATCTTTAACTCGGTGCATAAAAAATTGCATCACCCAGGGAGCTTAAATAAAGAGCCCCAGGCAGTCCCAGCCTGAAACACTGGGAACAATGCCATCGTTCAGAGACAGGGAAAGACGTATGGAAATGCAATTTCCGAGGTCACCTTTTATCATCCAGGCAAACCATGGGCATAGTGTGGAGCCTGAGGTCTGCTTTTGTTAGCCAAAGCCAGCACTGGGGACTCCCAGCAATTACCAAACCACTGGTGGCCACATTTCCAACCACCACAATGCTGCACCCGGACCAGGCAAGGGGGAAGCCTTGCCAGGATTTGGGAATCATAGAATGCTCAGGGTTGGAAGGGACCCCAAGGATCACAGAGCTCCAACCCCCCTGCCACAGGCAGGGCCACCAACCTCCAGGCCTGGATCTACACAAGGTTCAGGACTCTTTGTGAAGGGATTTCAGCCCTCTCCCTAAGGATGGGAAGCCTTGGTCTGCTAATCTCAGAGGCTAAAATAATTTTACGCTTTCTTCTGAGAAATCCTCCCAGCAAAGGCTGGAAGATGCAGAGAGCCCAGACAGAAACATATTTCCCCTGTGGTTTCCCTGATGCCTGACTGCCAGCACGCAGACATGCAATTTGTGCCTCGCTAGGCAAAACCCAGTCAAGTGTTTAACTTGACAACAGCAGCGTTTCTCCCAACGCTGCCACCTCGACTGACCCCAGCACATCACCACAGGCAGCCCCAGCGCTGGGCAACGCTCTGCTTCCCAACAATTGCTACTTCAACACTGGTTCTAAATCACCTCACTAAATACTAGGTTATTTTGATTTAAGTTTGGAAGATGAGGGGGCCAAGGAGATGATCAGAGGGCTGGAGCTGCTCCCCTATGGAGAGAGGCTGAGGGAGCTGGGCTGGCTCAGCCTGGAGAAGAGAAGGCTGTGGGGGGACCTCATCGCAGCCTGCCAGTGCCTGAAGGGAGCAGAGGAACAGGAGGGGAATCAGCTTGTTCAAGGGCAGAGCCTGGCAGGACAAGGGGGCTGGAGTGAAGCTGGAGGAGGGAAGGGTTAGATTGGATCTTAGGGGGAAGTTCTTTGCAGAGAGAGTGGTGAGGGGCTGGAAGGGGCTGCCCAGAGAGGGGGTGGGTGTCCCGTGTCTGGGGTGTTCAAGGCCAGGTTGGATGGGGCCCTGGGCAACCTTGTGTAGCTCCAGGCCTGAGGTTGGTGTCCCTGCCTGTGGCAGGGGGTTGGAGCTCTGGGACCCTTGGGGTCCCTTCCAACCCTTGCCATTCTATGATTCTATGAGTTTGGTTTTAAGGGGACTATAGCAGCTATAAGGATATAAAGTATGTTAAGGCTTCTAGGAACAGGTAACTGGGACGGTGTGTTCCCTCATCACCATGGAAGTCGTTGTGGACCCTGAATTAAAACAATGGCTACTGGTTATGGACCTTGAGTCAAAACAATAGGCCAAGAAAGCCAACAGCATCCTGGGGGTGTCAGGGGTAGCAGAGGAGACTGGCTGTGGTTATGGGAGATCAGCCAAAGATGGAATGAGCATGCACAAGGATGGGGTTCAATCAGTGCGGAAGACTATCAAGGACTACCAGAGGAACCCTGCTCAACAGGACATTTGAATATGATAATGACTTCCAAGAAGTAACACAAATATGCTAATCATTACCCTCCCCTCTTTGTAGTTAAAACAATCAGTTTACCCAATGATTTGTATAGAATAAGAATATAGATAAAGGGAAGCAATCAAAAGCCAATCACTGCAAAGGGTGAATGAAGAATCATAGAATGGCAAGGGTTGGAAGGGACCCCAAGGATCATAGAGCTCCAACAGGGGGGCTGGAGCTCTACTGCAGAGAAGCGAGCATTCTCTGCTATTTTAACCAATGGCTTTGCTCAATAACTGTATAAATATGTTGTACTTTGTACCTGTGGGTGAACACATCTTTGGAGGAGCTGCCCCTGTGTCCCCCAGCCCTGGAATAAAGAAGTCCCTGCTTAGGCCTGAGGTTGGTGTCCCTGCCTGTGGCAGGGGGGTTGGAGCTCTATGATCCTTGGGGTCCCTTCCAACCCATGCCATTCTATGATCTGCTTTGTGTCTCTAAGTACTTCATGACTATGACCACTGCTGGCTCTGCTGGCTCCTCCTGCAACAATCTAACACCCAGCAATCCCCCACTGTACCCACGTCATGCTGCTGGCTTCAGAAGAGTTGGGAATTTCTCCCACCCCCTCACAAAAGCTGCCCTTCTGCTAGGAGCCATCAGTGGGTAGCCAAGGTTTGGCACAGGGTGCAGAGCCTGGGCACTGGGAGACAGCCTGGAGACAGGTCCCTTCAAGCGGAAAGCCAGGCAGAAAGCTTGGCTCCCACACAGGGAAAATGTGGCCCTTAGCCCAGGCTAAGCTGCGTCTCACAAGCCAGTAAACAACAGCCTCACTTGGCCTGTAGCTCACTAAACATCGCTAATGCCCCAGTTTCTCTGCTGGCTTGGAGACAGGGGGACCAATCTCCCTGCCCACACTGGTACCGTTAATCTAGGGAGTGAGAGCACAGGGAGTGGAACAGACCTGGCTGGCACAGGAGTCCCTGAGTGGGAAGACAAGTGACAAACCCACCCATACCTGCCTGAGCAGCCTGAAAACTCCCCAACAGCCCAGACCAGATGCAAGGAAGGGGTAGGTGGAAGCTGGGCAGAAGCCACCAGCCCAAAAAACAAGGGTAGAAGTGTGGTCCCTGCTCTGTTATCCCTCCCAGCCCTCCACTGAGGCAGCAGTGCCAGCACAAGGAGTAGACAGGGGTGGGTGAAATGCAGCTACACAAAGTTGCCCAGGGCCCCAGCCAACCTGGCCTTGAACACCCCCAGACACGGGGCACCCACCCCCTCTCTGGGCAGCCCCTTCCAGCCCCTCACCACTCTCTCTGCAAAGAACTTCCCCCTAAGATCCAATCTAACCCTTCCCTCCTCCAGCTTCACTCCATCCCCCTTGTCCTGCCAGTCTCTGCCCTTGAACAAGCTGATTCCCCTCCTGTTCCTCTGCTCCCTTCAGGCACTGGCAGGCTGCAATGAGGTCCCCCCACAGCCTTCTCTTCTCCAGGCTGAGCCAGCCCAGCTCCCTCAGCCTCTCCTTGTAGGGCAGGTGCTCCAGCCCTCTGAGCATCTTTGTGGCTCCTCTGACCCCTCTCCAACAGTTTCACATCTCCCCAGGTGGGCTTGAGCATCCTCCAGCTATGTGTTCCATGTATCCAGTGGGAAGCACACGTGCTGCTGTGTGACATCCTGTGAACCAGCAGCTCCATGGGCAAGAGACAAACACATCAGCAACCAGCCCACCCAGCCCCGAGGTGTCAGTATGAACAACAGGCTGTCAGCTATTGTTTGTCACTGCTCATTCCTCAGAAGGGCCGTTTTGATTGCTTTCAGGGCCCTTCCCTGGGGACACTGAGGACAAGGAGAGATGGGTCAATTCACTATTGCTCCTTGACTGGGACCTGCTCCAGCCTTGGGCTGGGCACTGGCTGCTGCTGGGTCCCAGGGCAGGGAGAGCCCACAGACACAGCAGGACAGGATTCCTACCAGGACCTCAAAGCCAGGAGGGTAACAGCATACAGGCGATGTCCAGGGTGACCTTGTGACAAGCCCAAAGGGTGATACCTTGGTCAGCAGACAGCTCACATCTCTCTGCATATGGCCAGAAAGGGAATTTCGCTCCCCATATACCCTGCTATACATTCAGCACCACAGATAACATCTATACCCACCCAAGCCTAATGTACGGGGTGCTGTCTGTCTGCCTTGCTATAAATACTTTTATAGCACTGCTGAGCAAGGATTAATGACTTTTCTAATTATACCCCCATCAGCTGGTGACAGGGGAATGACACTGTGCAGATGTCTGAGCCTGCTCACCCCCTGCATTGCTGGATGCTGGGTGCAGGATGCACCCATAGGTCTGTGAATCACAGAATCACAGGGGTTGGAAGGGACCTAGAGAGATCATTGGGTCCATCCCCCTGCTAAAGCAGCTCCCCAGCTCATATTGCACAGGTTGGTGTCTAGATGGGTCTGGAATGTCTCCAGAGAAGGAGACTCCACACCCCCTGGGCAGCCTATTCCAGGGCTCTGTCACTCTGAGTTTTTTGAACAGCCAAAACCATTTTCTCCTGGCATAATTTGCCTGGGAAAGTCACTGGAAAACATAATACCCAAGGAGAACTTTGTTCAGCAACTGCAGCACCAAAGGTTTCCACCTGTGGGTCCCCAGTGATGGGGCAGGGGTAGCCAAGCCCAGCTCCCCTGGGCTCCCAGGGTGAGTTTCCATGTGCCGTACAAGCTCCTCAGCACCACTCAGCTCACCCCTCTGGGCTCCTGAATGGCTTTTCTTTGCAAAGCTCTCAGAAGGGAATGGAACAGGGAAGTTATTTTGCCAAGGCTCTTGGAAACCAGTCAAGTCATTGCTTGCAGCAGAGGTCCTGCCCTTTGTCGGGTCTAATTTAAGGCGGTAACAACTCTGTTGGCTCTACACTGGGATACTTGCAGTCCTGCTGCTCAGGTTAAAGGAGTTTGCTGTGGGTTTCAGATATCAGCACAGGGAAACAGTCCCCATGCTCCACACACCCAGCTCCCATGGGCATCGTCCCTGCCAGCACCCTCTGGGTGCCACCTCCAGGTCAGAGCAGCCTGATGTGATGCCAGGGAGGGTCAACACAGCCCGGGGAAGACCTAACACAGCCTGGGGAGACCTGTGCCACTCAGGCTTCAAGGCAAGTGAGCACAAAGGCAGCCAACCCAGAGCCATGCAGTGCCTTCCCCGGGAAGCCCCAACACACAGCCCAGAGAGACTCATCCCCCATCACCGTATGTCCTCCAGCTGGGAAGCATCACTTCACTTCTGTTCCACCACCAACCTTGCCAGAGCGCCCCAGAAGCCACTGCTGCTATTTTTAGTGGGTCAACAAATACCTCTAGGACAAACTAATCCACTGGCACAGGGCTTCCTCTTGGTACAGCACCGGTCCAGCAGCTGTCCAGATGAACCAGCAGCTGGTCAATCACAGAATCACAGGGGTTGGAAGGGACCTCCAGAGAGCATGGGGCCCAACCCCCTGCCAAAGCAGGGTCCCTAGGACAGAACACACAAGTCAGTGTCCAGATGGGACTGGAATCTCTCCAGAGAAGGAGACTCCACACCCCCTGGGCAGCCTGTCCCAGGGCTCCCTCACCCTCACTGGGGAAAAGTTCTTCCCCAGGGTGCTGTGGAACTCCCTGCGCTCCAACTTGCAGCCATTGCCCCTTGTCCTGTCCCCACAGACACTGAAAAGGGGCTGGCCATTTCCCCTGCACCCCATCCTTCAGATAATTATAGACTTTAATTGGGTCCCCCCTGAGTCTTCTTCTCTCCAGGCTGAACAGCCCCAGCTCACCCAGCCTTTCCTCCCAGGGGAGATGCTCCAGGCCCTTCATCATCCCCTCACCCACCTGCCCGTGGCAAACAGAGCAGGGAATAAAACCCAACTAACCTTCTATATGGTTGCCAAGGTTTCTCATTTTTATGTATAACTCTGTATATTTATAGTGCCCCTTGCTATCAGCAACGAGCAAAGGGAACAGCAGATAAGACAGCCCAGCGGGATTGTTTCTCAACAGAATGCTTTTCAGTTTGCCACGAGGCATCAGCAGCTCTTTAAAGTCTGGGGAAGGGCGGGGGGGGGGGAGGAGGGTTTATTGCAACCCCATGTTAGATGCAAAACCGTATTTCAAAGGCGCTGTAACTTTGGAGGAAGCAGAGCACAGAGCCTGTGCTGTGCCACCTGCAAGCAGCAGAGCTGTGACCCACATTACAGACCGACTTCCAAGGCAGGGAGGGAGCTTTGGAGGTGAGATTGGGCCATTTCAAATGCTTTAAAAAGAAAAGGTCGCAGGGAAATCGCTGCCTTCCTAATTATAGCATTCACTCTAGTGTTACCATGCCACAACTCAGGTTCCTAATTTAAATTGTCATTAAGCCTTGCTGCAGGCCCCATAACTTAATGACTTTCTGTATGATAGCCTGCTTTCCACCAAGGAGAGGGAGAGCATGTTCGTGTCGAAGATGGGGTGAGGAGAAACAAATCATGGAGCTTACAAATGGCTCTGACACATCTCAGGGGCTGCTCTCCCTTCTCACAGGGTCTTAGGTGGATGTAAGAAGCTTTTCTTCTTGTCCGTGGTCACAGTTGCCCCAAGGGATGTTGGAAGAGCATGGTTGCTCAAGTGTGGTACCCCAGCTACACATCAAGCCTCATGGGGATGGAAGACCTGATCTTTCCAGCGTAGGAAAAGGCAACAGGCTCCAGGGCAGATAGAATCATAGAATTGTAGGGGTTGGAAGGGACCTCGAGAGATCATCGGGTCCAACCCCCTGCCAAAGCAGGGTCCCTAGGACAGGGCACACAGGTCGGTGTCCAGATGGGGCTGGAATCTCTCCAGAGAAGGAGACTCCACACCCCCTGGGCAGCCTGTCCCAGGGCTCCCTCACCCTCACTGGGGAAAAGTTCTTCCCCATGGTGCTGTGGAACTCCCTGTGCTCCAACTTGCAGCCATTGCCCCTTGTCCTGTCCCCACAGACACTGAAAAGGGGCTGGCTGATTCCCCCTGCATCCCCTGCTTCAGATAATTATAGACTTTAATTAGGTCCCCCCTTAGTCTTCTCTTCTCAAGGCTGAAGAGTCCCAACTTACTCAGCCTCTCCTCATAGGGGAGATGCTCCAGGCCCCTAATCATCTTTGTAGCCTTTCTTTGGACTCTCTTGAGGAGATCCCTGTCCTTTTTAAACCAAGGAGCCCAGAAATGGACACAACACTCCAGCTGGGGCCTGCCCAGGGCAGAGCAGAGGGGGAGGATCCCCTCCTGTGACCTGCTGCCCACACTTCTCCTGATGCCCCCAGGATCCCACTGTCTCTCTCAGCCACTCCTCCCAGCTTTTTTGAGATAGATGCTCGACTTGCCTGCAGCACATAAGCTCAACAGAGATCATTCCCCAGCTACCTGGGGATCTCTTGAGGTCCCTTCCAACCTCTATGATTCTATGATACCTGCTCGCCACCTTGCTGGACCACCATCCATCCCCTGCCCAGGTGATGTGCCATGGCAGGCTGCTGCCAGAGCCCCTTCACAGACACAACTCACTCAGACACCAGCCCTGCTCCCAGCTCAGAGGTTCAATAAAACCAGCAAACCTTCCATTATTTTTTTTTGTTCCATCCTAATTAGGTTATTAGACAACAAATTACAAATCCAGTTTTCTCATCTCCATTCCTCCCAGCACAGGGGCTGTTATCAATCACTGGATTTTATAGAGGATAGACTTTTACCTTTTTTTTTGGTATGTCTTTAAAGTATGAAAAGCTTCAACAGCCACAAGCAATTAGTGAAACGAATAAAGCAGCAGCTTGTATGTCCAGATTGGATACACCATAAAGAAACACCATCCTAATTGGACTGTAATGGAAACTTTTGCCTGCTGTACCTGATACTGCAAAACAAGAGATGGGCAAAATCCAGAAGCAATTTCTCACCAGCATCACCATGCTCTCAGCAGAAATCATTTTACATGCTATTATCTGGGCAAAGGACGTGCAAAGAGCTGCTCCTAGCATTTTACAGAGTCACAAGGCTTGAAAAGACCTGTGAGATCATTGAGTCCAACTGTGCCCATCCTCTACTGTCAGGGAAGACAGCAGGCCTGCCCGCGGCCTAGCTCTCTTCTCCCAAGACACAGGCCCTGCCCGTGGCCTAGCTCTCTTCTCCCAAGACATAGGCCCTGACAATATTCTACTGTTCCCATGAGAAAGGAAAAGTTCCTCATGCTGAGAGGATCCTAATAATCACATTCTCAAAACACAGAGGCCTTGTTAATAGGGGTACAGGCTGCCCTAAACCAAGAAGCAGTTATGGGATGGTATTTGGGAGTAACAGAACACGTTAGGAACCAACCATAACAAGAGGGTCAAAAACAGCAGGTGTGGGGATGCTTTTAGGTATTAAAGGTAAACTAAGGATGTTTAGCTATAAGATAGGTTTATCAGAGCTCGTTATAATTACTAACCAATCAATATGCTGTGAACAGTGTGTGTAACCAATGAGCAGTTTTTTAGCTTGCCACGTTGGTAGTAAAAAAGGTCTAGAATCTGGGTGATTTCACCTAATAAATGGCTTCACCTACAATTCATATTGAATTGCGCGTTGCTCTCTGCCGATCGCCACACTCTACTAACCCACATCCCTGAGCACCTCATCTCCCTGTGTGTTAAATCCTTCCAGAGGTGGTGACTCAGCCCCTCCCTGGGCAGCCTGTGCCAGGGCCCCAAAACTCTTTTGGGGAAGAACTTTTCCCCAATGTCTGATCTGACCCAGCCCTGGCACAGCTTGAGCCCATTCCCCTCGTCCTGTCACTTGGGCAAAGAGACCATCCCCCACCTCTCTGCACCCTCCTGGCAGGGCAGGGGAGGTGGATGGGGAGAAGGTCTCCCCTCAGCCTCCTCTTCTCCAGGCTCAACACCCCCAGCTCCCTCAGCTGCTCCTCAGAGGATTTGCCCTCCAGCCCCTTCCCCAGCCTGGTTGCCCTTCTCTGGACTCGCTCCAGCACCTCAATGTCCTTCTGTGGGTGAGGAGCCCAGAACTGGACCCAGCACACGAGCTGCAGCATCCCCAGTGCCCAGCCCAGGAGGAGAGGGAAGAGGACACCTCGCAGCATCCCTCACCGCCCCGGCTGCCCCGGGACACGCGTGGGGGGGGGGGACGACACACACGTTGGGGGGGCGATACACACGGGGACACACGGCCCCGTCGCGACGATCGTTTCCGAGACAAACGCGCCCCCCCGCGGCGTGCGAGGGCCGGTGTGGGGACACAAACCCGGGTGCTCGTCACCCGCTGTCCCCCTTTCCCGGAACAGCGAGGGGACATGCTGCCCCCCCACCCCACCCCCCACCCCCTTGTGCCAGGCCAATGTCCCTACCCGGACCCCGCGGGGGGATGGGGGATTGGGAGGAGGAGGAAGGCTGCAGAACCCCCCACCGCGATGCTGGGCTGAAGGGACAGAGAGGTAGGGTCAGTCTTCATTCTGGTTTGGAGCTGGGGAAAGGGGGGTGTGAGGGGGAGCACAGGGTACCTGCAGCCTCCCCCCCCCCCCCAAAGGGTCTCCACCTATTCCGAAACTAGGAAAGGGCTTCTGCAGCACCACTGCCATCAGTGTCACACAGCAGGGGCGTGCTCAGGCTGCACCAAGCAAGATGAGCGCCCCTGAACCTGACCTAAAATGTACAAACCCAGTTTCCAGTCCTTAAAGGGTCTGTCCAGATAGTCCTGGAATGATGGGGGGGGGCAGGGATCCCCCAGCCCAGCCCTGCCAGAGCAGGGTCCCCTCCAGCAGGCTGCACAGGGCAGCACCCAGGATCATGGGGTGAGAATGTCTCCAGAGATGGAGGACTCCCCAACCTCTCTGGGCAGCCTGGCCCAGGGCTCTGCCACCCTCCCAGGACACAAGTTCCTCCTCAGGGTTAGGTGGAGCTTCCTCTGCTCCAGTTTGTGCCCATGGCCCCTTGTCCTGTCCCTGGGCACCCTGAACACAGACTGACCCATCCTCCTGACAACACCCATCAAGGGTTTATCAGCACTGAGAACATCCCCCTCAGTGTTCTGCAGGGTAACAAGTCCCAAGTCCCTCAGCCTCTCTTCCTGAGAGATGTTCTGGTCCCCTCAGCATCCCCACAGCCCTTTGCCCTCTCCAGTAGCTCCCCATTCTTCCTGCCCCGGGAAGACCAGCACCACACACTCTATTCCCAATGAGGCCCTCCCCAGGCAGGGCAGAGGGGCAGGAGAACCCCCCTGACCTGCTGCCCACACCCCTGACACCCCCAGGATGCTGTTGGCTTTCTTGGCCATGAGGGCACGTTGCTGGTCATGGTCTCCCTGTTCACCAGCACTCCCAGGGCTCTTCCCCAGAGCTGCTTCCCAGCAGGTCACCCCTAACCTATACCAGTGCTTGGGGTCACCCCTCCTGAGGTGCAGGGCCCTCCCCTTGCCCTTATTGAATGCCATAGATGACTGTCAGAGGGACTGGTGAGAGCTGGGGGTACTGGCCAGAGAACTGAGCAGCAGCATCCAACCCAGGAGCTGCAGTACAACCACAGGTGGCTGTTCATATACTTTCCTGTGTTAAACAACTCCTCCTCTTATGTGCCTCAAACCACATTTGGAGGGTTGAGCATAAACCAGAGGAGTTTGGGCCACTCTGCTTTAACACAGTTTACCAGCTGTATGCTTCCCCTAGCAGCATCTGCTCAGGGATTTCCTTTTCCAGGGAACAGTCCTAATACTTCCCTATGGAAATTTCACAGCTCCACAAAGCAGCCAGGACTGAAAGACATACCTGGCCTGAAACCTCCCCATGAAACCCACAAGCAGCCCCTTTCACCCTGGGGCCCAGGGCTTTCCTTTGCCAGGGAGCCCTCCTAATACTTCCCTAGGTCTTTTTCCCAACCACATCCCACCAGCCAGGCAGATAGAAGCATCACCAAGCTCCAGGATGGCTCTCAGTCCCTCCATGCAGCTCCAGCAGCATTACCCACCTGGGTTTTATTTCCCCCCTCTCAGCACAGGTACTGCAGGAGGAGCTCCTCTTACTCATCAAGTAAGGTGAGCTGCAGGGGAATGAATTCTGGACTCCATCCCAAAGCTGAAAGCAGGAGCAGATCAAATTTTGAGCTGTGCTGGAAGACACAAGCAGCACTTTTCTGAGGGCTGAGCTGGAGAAATTTTAATATCTGCAGGCAAACAATGCACCTCGTTCAGATTTTAGGCACTGCTGTCTTCCCTTTAAATTCAGCCCCTGTAATTGCAGACAATTGGTTTCCAGGCTGTAATCTGAGATCTGCACAAAGGGGATAACAAGTATCCTGCCATTAAGTCCCCTTTTACCTTGAGGAAACAGTTCAGGTATTGTGAGATGCTTATCAAGGAGCAGGAGCTCCCTGTTCCCAGGTTCCCAGGCAGAGTTAAGCTGTTCTGCCTGAAGGAGTAGGGACCTTCTTTGGTAAGTCCTTTCTTACCTTAAGGATGCGTTAGGGGTAGTTGCTTCCTTAGCAGACATGACATAACCCTGCAGCCTTGTGTGGGGGCGACCTCATTGCAGCCTGCCAGTGCCTGAAGGGAGCAGAGGAACAGGAGGGGAATCAGCTTGTTCAAGGGCAGAGCCTGGCAGGACAAGGGGGATGGAGTGAAGCTGGAGGAGGAAGGGGGAGAGATTGGATCTTAGGGGGAAGTTCTGTGCAGAGAGAGTGGTGAGGGGTCTGGAAGGGGCTGCCCCAGAGAGGGGGTGGGTGCCCCGTGTCTGGGGGTGTTCCAGGCCAGGTTGGATGGGGCCCTGGGCAACCTTGTGTAGCTCCAGGCCTGAGGTTGGTGTCCCCTGCCTGTGGCAGGGGGTTGGAGCTCTGTGACCCTTTGGGGTCCCTCCCAACCCTTGCCATTCTATGATTCTATGATGATGGGGAAGGGCATTTGCATTCCTGCCTGGGTAAGCAGAGGATGCCCTTCACCTTTCCAGAAGTATCTCGACCTGTACCAGACACGCAGCAGCAGGAGCCAGAAGAGCAGTGCAAGGGCATGTAGGAGAAGCCCCAGTAGAAAACAGAGAAGGTGTAAGCACAGAGAAGGTGTAACCACAGAGAACAAGGAGCCTCAGAGATCAGGTGTGGTTTGGGAAATACAACTATAGGGATTTTGGACAGAACTCAAGTTCTCAGTTGGACCAATCTGCTCCTGCTCTGCATCCGTTATCAGACTCATTGTTTCATCATAGAGTGGAACAGAAGGACAAACAGGGTGGAAAAATGAAACTGGGTTTTGTTTCCCCCTCATCACAGCCTTCTCACTCTTGCAGGGTGTTTTTTGGAGAAGGCAAGCACCAGTCCCACAAGAGGGAAAAAGCATTTCCAGCACAGAGGTCAGCAGAAAACAATGCAAAACTTTACAGGCATAAACAGAACAAGAAAATCCATCACCCTTGCTGTGCTGGGACTCACATTCCTGCTGTCAGGGAAACAATAGCTTGTACCTTGCCAGCACTGTACAGACTCCAGAACCATCCCTGTGCCACCAACTGAATGGCTACAGAGCCAGTTACCTGCTCCAAACTTTCACTGACCACCTGGGAAGCATGAGCACTTCCTTACTGCAGGAGGGAAGGGGCAAAGATAACCCCCTTGGTCATTTTGGTGGTTATACTCCAGCTGTATGTCCCAGGTCACTGGCTCTTTACCAGGATAATGTGAGAATTCACAGAATCACTGAATCATAGGGGTTGGAAGGACCTCCAGAGCCCATCCTGGTGAGAACTGAAGTAGGGCAAGCAAACATTCCTTTGCTCCCTTCCCACTGGTCCTTCCTTAAAGGTAAAACCCCTCCAAGAGTCATGAAAAGGCTCACATGCTGCAGTACAGCTTAACCAGCACAATGTGACAGAGAGCAGGGCGTCTACAGGGACAGATTCCCACCAGCATCCCTCCAGGTGAGGACCTCAGTCTGCTCCAATCCCATGCTCCAGACCCAGCATCTGTGGCATCATGCCACAGCTTTTACTCATCCTGGCTGGAGGCTGATGAACTGCCACCTTGCTCCCATATTTTAGAGATGAACCAGGGACCTCAGGGGATTAAACCAGCTCTCAGAATCCCTGCAGTGGGCTTCACACAGGAGCGTTTCTCCACACCTCTTGGAAAATGCTTGTCACTATTTCTAGGCTGTTCCCTTCATCAGGGACCGACAGCCTGTACATCAGTGTGTTTTCCTCTACCCTGCACCTTTGGCCCTGCCTGGGAAGGGCAAAGCCTCAGGCTTCAACAAGCAGCCAGCTTCAGCAAGGCTTCCACAGAGCCCCTTCCATGGGAACAGGGCTCAGAGCTGGTGACCCCCCCTACTCCCCAACATGTTCCGTGAGATCATAGAATTGTAGGGGTTGGAAGGGACCTCCAGAGCCCATGGGGTCCAACCCCCTGCCAAAGCAGGGTCCCTAGGACAGGGCACACAGGTCGGTGTCCAGACGGGGCTGGAATCTCTCCAGAGAAGGAGACTCCACACCCCCTGGGCAGCCTGTCCCAGGGCTCCCTCACCCTCACTGGGGAAAAGTTCTTCCCCATGGTGCTGTGGAACTCCCTGTGCTCCAACTTGCAGCCACTGCCCCTTGTCCTGTCCCCACAGACACTGAAAAGGGGCTGGCCATTCCCCTTGCATCCCATCCTTCAGATATTGAGAGACATTCATAAGGTCCCCCCTGAGTCTTCTTCTCTCCAGGCTGAACAGCCCCAGCTCACCCAGCCTTTCCTCCCAGGGGAGATGCTCCAGGCCCTTCAGCATCTCCTCAGCCTCCTCTGGACTCTCTCCAGGAGATCCCTGGCTGTTTGATCCCAGGGAGCCCAGCACTGGACACAACACTCCAGCTGGGGCCTGCCCAGGGCAGAGCAGAGGGGGAGGATCCCCTCCTGTCACCTGCTGCCCACACTCCTCCTGATGCCCCCAGGATCCCATTGTCTCTCTCAGCCCCAGGGCACACTGCTGGCTCATGGCCACCCTGTCACCCCCCAGCACCCCCAGGTCCTTCTCCACACAGCTCCTCTCCAGTAGGTCATCCCCGGATGCTCATGCAGTACCCACATTTTCTGCCAACTACCGAGTGTAGTTTCACTGCCTTGGACTTTCCTCCCACTTGCACCACAAGAATTAGGAGCCTCCTCCTCTCCAAGGCACACGGGGCTCCCAGACCTTGCCTGCAGCCAGCGAGACCTTCCCCAAATCAACGCTCCCCCCCCAGACCCACCCCACCTCCTCCCCCCAAACCCCACACCACCTCCCCCCCCCCCCCAGACCCACACCACCTCCCCCCCAAACCCAGATCCCCCCCTGCTTTGGCAGGGAGTTGGACTTGATCTCTTGAGGTCCCTTCCAACCCCTATGATTCCTCCCAAGGGCCCACACCTCCCCCCCCAAACCCACCCTTCTCCCCCCCAAACCCAGATCCCCCCCTGCTTTGGCAGGGGGTTGGACTCGGTGATCTCTTGAGGTCCCTTCCAACCCCTATGATATCTCCCAAGGATCCCATCCCCAAAAGGTGGGGCCTTTGGTTACTTGGCTGCAGAGAGCTGATGACAGGCGTAGAGCCCAGAGCAGGTATTCATCTCTGAAAGGGGGGTGATGAACATTGCAGCTCCACCACCCAAAAATGTATTTCAGCAGCTGAAAATAGGCTGAGTGAGGGTTTTCTGCTGCAGAAACATATGGGCTGCTGACGTTAGCGCCCGGAAGGTGACCATCCTTTGGAGAGCAGTTTGTCTCCCATCTCTGCACAGAATCAACCTGGAATTTGCCCAGAGCGTTCCCCCCCCTTGTCACAAACAAAGCTCCAAAACCACCAAAAGCTTCTCCCTTTTCAGTGAGCTCATTTTCTTCTCCCATTTACCTTGTCAGAAGGAAACCTGGAGTTTCAGTCCTTGTGCCTCTCTGTCTCGCAGAGTCAGAGGTTTCTCCAGCTCTACACCTCACTCATGCTGCCCAAAAAGGTGGGGACCTCAAAGGAGAGGTCTTCCATGAGCCCAGTAACCCTCTCACCAGGAAGCATGAGCTGCTGTTGTGGGAGCAGAGCTGGTGTTTGACCGTTCCCTGCTGCTGGGAGATCCCTCAAGTCATCCCCAGGCTCAGCCTGGGGTTTACCCACCAGGTCCCCACAGTGTGGAGATGAGCTCGTGCCATCAGCTGCCCTGGCTCAGGAGGAGGGATCTGTCTCATCCATAAGAAGCAGTTTCCAAGGAGGGAATCACATACAAGCAGTAAGGTTCAGCACAGAGTGAAGCCCTAACAGAAGACAACAAGATCCACAACAGAGCGAAGCCAGTTCAAACCCAGCCAGCACTGCTTCCCAAAGGGCACAGGCAGTTTTCCCAGCTCAAGCACAGCCTTTCCTTTCAGCCACTTAAAATAAGGAGGTGCAAACCCATCACCAGCAACACTTGGAGCAGCTGGGACACTTTTGCCCTCTGTTAACATCCCTCCCAGGGAGCAGAGCCCTGGGGGAGCACGCAGGGTCCCCATCCCCACACGAGCATCACGGCTGACAGCACTGGGAAGCCCACCCCTCCCTCTATTAATAACCAGACCACGAGAGAGTTGAATTACTCTGACACTGAGATTGTTTTACAGCAAAGCAAAACAGATCCAGGAAACTCTTTTCCCCACAAGGATTGTGAGGAGCTGGCTGAAAACACAGCGCTTGGAGGCCAAACAGGACAGAGCCAAGCATTACCTGTCACAATAAATCCTCAGCCTCAGCCTGTGAGGTGCTGGCCAGGGGGAGCAGACACCTGGCAGAGTGTTTGAGCAGCTCAACTGGGGTAATTCTTCCAAGGAGGGGAGAAACTACAGCCCTGGGAAAGGATAACACGCAGACAAATCACCAAGCTTTTCTTAATGCTGCCACGATATACAAATAAGAGGCTTAAGTGTAATTATAGGTTGCATAATCAGCATGAATAAAGAAATATGGAGTAATTGATGCCATATTTTATAAATATCCTAACTGTTTAAGAAACTGAAAATGTTTTCAAAAGAAATACTTCAGCATAATGATTATGAAGCCCTTTAATGTGAGCGAGCTGCTTTCTGAAGCCAGTTTTAGACTCAAGTCTCATGAACATAAATAGAGTTAATTGCCCTTCTGTGTGAGTGGGGATGTTAGTGCATTCCAGCAGAGTGTGCATTTTCCAAAGCACCAATTCCAACACGTTCCCACCCCGTGCAATGCCTGCCTTTTCATGCACAGCACATCAAACCCACAGCACATCTGGGCAAGGGCAAAGCTGAGTGTTTACAAGGGAGGGAGGGGGGGAGTGAGCCTCTGAAATGGATTGAGACATCAACCGTTTGCCCATGTGGTTTGTTTGGATATTCAAGTGGAAATGAGGCTTCTCTGGATTCAGCCCACATTGATGTGTAAATTGGGATGGGGGAGAAGGGATTCGGGGTGGTTCAGAGGGGGTAAGAGGCTCCTTCCCTCTTCCTTCTCTCCAATAAGCAGCTGCAAGGGAAGGATGCTCGCTGGTGAGAAGGGGAAATCCTTTACCAGAGGGGAAGCTTTCTCACTGTGAGGGTGACAGAGCCCTGGGACAGGCTGCCCAGAGAAGTTGGGGAGTCTCCTTCTCTGGAGACATTCCACCTGCCTGGATGTGTTCCTGTGCTGTTTAGTCTGGGTGATGCTGCTCTGGCCTGGGGAGGTTGGACTAGATGATCTTCCAAGGTCCCTTCCAACTCCTGATGTTCTGTGATCCCAACGTGCTGCAGGTGAGGGGTGCTGAGACTGCTAGGAGGGGATGCTCAGGGAAAAGGCCAGGGCCATGCTCTGCCTTCTCCTGGGTGCATGCCCTGCCACCTTCTCTCTAGTACACACCCTTCCTTCTTCTCCCTGGGGCATACTCCCACCCTGAGCAGGCAGCAGGACACAGCACACACCATACCCATCATCCCATCAGTCCCCTCTGGCAAGCCCATTCTCCCCAAAGCTGCCAGCCCCACTCTGATCCCACCCAGGCCACAGTAATATCAGAGAGGGAGCTGGGCTGGGTCAGCCTGGAGAAGAGAAGGCTGTGGGGGGACCTCATTGCAGCCTGCCAGTGCCTGAAGGGAGCAGAGGAACAGGAGGGGAATCAGCTTGTTCAAGGGCAGAGCCTGGCAGGACAAGGGGGATGGAGTGAAGCTGGAGGAGGGAAGGGTTAGATTGGATCTTAGGGGGAAGTTCTGTGCAGAGAGAGTGGTGAGGGGCTGGAAGGGGCTGCCCAGAGAGGGGGTGGGTGCCCCGTGCCTGGGGGTGTTCCAGGCCAGGTTGGATGGGGCCCTGGGCAACCTTGTGTAGCTCCAGGCCTGAGGTTGGTGTCCCTGCCTGTGGCAGGGGGGTGGAGCTCTGGGACCCTTGGGGTCCCTTCCAACCCATGCCAGTCTATGATTCCTCCCCTCAGGCCATGTACACTCTGGAGCACAAAGCTCATTTTCCCTCCATGATTCACATACCAAGTTCTCTGTGGAAAAATGCAAATGAAAATATGATTCTATCAGGAGATCTTGCAGAAACAACACCATTTCCATCTCCAAAAGTAAACACCACCTCAGATTCGGTCCCCTGGGATGAGAATAGGGGGATACTTTTTTTGAAAGTAAGGCTAAAAATAATACCATCATCCCAAATTTGGAGCTGGCTGCAGGGCATAGCACAGCAAGCACTCCCAACTGGGAAGTCGCAGCTGTGGAGGAGGTTGTGCAGATGACCTGGTGCTGAGGGCTGCCTGGGAGCTCGGCGCTCCCCAGGGGTTTTGGGTTTCTGCCTTTAATGAGCTGGTGATGAGTGACCCCTCCTTCAGTCCTCCTTCACTCCCAGCTTCTTCTCCGGGGAACCAGGCAGAACTATTTTAAATCCAATTTCCTCTTGCAGATTTTCCTGAGGCTGGGTGGGGAAGGGGGTGTGTGTGTGTGTGTGTGAAGCACGCTGCTGAGCAAGCACAAACCCTGGCTCCCTTCAGCAGCCTCCCTGCCGAATCCAAGCCCCTGTCACCACATCAGATGGCCACGTGTGGCAGAGGAGTGGCATTTCTGCCCCCCTCCCCATTCATTTCAACCCCCAACATCACCACCCACCCAGGACATTGTGTTTTCCCTGGGCACACAGGGTCAGGGCTCTTGCGCCAGGTTCTTAATGAAGATGCTCACCAGCACTGGGGTGTCTACCCACAGTGCAGGGCACAGCCTGTGCTGCTCCCCCATGCAGGGAAAGGTTCCTGCAGCAGGCTACAGCCTTGCACCCCCACAGCCCCCCTGCTCCACACCAGCAAGCAGTCTGCAGCGTGGTAGAAACACACTGAGGACTGGCTCTGCTGATGGCACACAAACAGAGACCAGGAAAGCTCCTGGGATCATAGAATCATAGACTGGGCTGGGTTGGAAGGGACCCCAAGGGTCACAGAGCTCCAATCCCCTACCACAGGCAGGGACACCAACCTCAGGCCTGGAGCTACACAAGGTTGCCCAGGGCCCCATCCAACCTGGCCTTGAACACCCCCAGACACGGGGCACCCACCCCCTCTCTGGGCAGCCCCTTCCAGCCCCTCCCCACTCTCTCTGCACAGAACTTCCCCCTAAGATCCAATCTCCCCCTTCCCTCCTCCAGCTTCACTCCATCCCCCTTGTCCTGCCAGGCTCTGCCCTTGAACAAGCTGATTCCCCTCCTGTTCCTCTGCTCCCTTCAGGCACTGGCAGGCTGCAATGAGGTCCCCCCACAGCCTTCTCTTCTCCAGGCTGAGCCAGCCCAGCTCCCTCAGCCTCTCTCCAGAGGGGAGCTGCTCCAGCCCTCTGAGCATCTCCCTGGCTCCTCTGACCCCTCTCCAGCAGCCCCACATCTTTCTTGGGTTGGGCCCCAGCTCTGGACACAGGATCCAGCTGGGGCCTCCCCAGGGCAGAGCAGAGAGGGACAACCCCCTCCTTGTCCCTGCTGCCACCCCTCTGCTGATGGAGCCTAACAGGATGGTGGTGTGGCAGGTGGGATGTGCCATCCTCTGCTTCCTTGCAGCCCTGTTTCAACCCAGAGCTTCCTCTGCCAGGCCCATTACAACCTGCTGCAACTCCCATCGCTCTTGCAAAGGAGTAATCAGGGCATTCAGTCACCTCCCCCCCCCCCATGAGTATCACAGTGCTCTGCCAGTCAGGGACATGCTGAAAACATCCTTGTGCCCACTAATTGCTTTGGCATGGGGGCAGTGGAGAAACAGCCAGGCTCTGTGTTGAATTAAACCACCCCTCCTCTCTCCATGGAATCACTTTCCCATCACCATAGCCTTTCTAGCAAGGCGTGAAGGACTCAGTATCCCCCAAGCATGATGCCTGGTGTTCATCAAAACAACAGAGCACTTTTCCCAGCCTGTTCAGGCACGATGCAGTTGGCCTTTTCCTTGCCTGGGAAAGCTTGCAATGCCCATTGGCAGGCTGCTGAAACTGCACACACACACACACACACACACCCCCCTTCTGCTCCCTTCAGTTTGCACAGGCCATGAGAAGCTCTGAACTCCCACACAGGTAAACACAGGAGGCTGAACCTAGACAGCAAAGCAGTGGCAGCCTCCAAAAAGCCTCCAGAAAGCCCAGCTCCAGTTTTGCTAGCCCTCCAAAACCAAGTGGCAGGAATGCCACCCATCCCAGGAGGTGATGGGTCCTCCAGAGACCCATTGCTCCTTCTGACCACATGAGCCATGTCAATAACTCTCATGCCACAGGCACCTCCTGAGCCTCAGGAAGACTACAGCACCATCCTTCACCCACCTCTTGGCTCTCCTGCTGAGGAGGATGCCTGGGGCTGCAGGAAAACACAGTGACTACCCACCTCCATTGCCACCAGTGCTGCTACCAAGAGCTCACCACAGGCCAATAACCCAGACTTTTGGGGAAGAGGAGCAGGGGGATGGGACCCTATGGAGTAGAGCAGCCTGTACTGAACCACAGTGCCCTAACTGGCCAACTAAAACAACCCTCAAGCTGCTGCACTTGACTGCAATGCAAACAGGCAGTGAAAGTCTGTGCTGGGAAAGGATGCTGCAGCAGAGCTGAATGCAAAGGTGCAGGGGGTGCTCTGGTTGGGACATGCTCTGGCTCTTCTGGATCTGAACAGGGGTGGTGTTGTGGGTCAGCAGCAGTTTGGGAAGGCCAAGATGATGTTTGGCTCCACTCCCAAGCAAAACATCCATCAGCAGTTTGGCTTCTCCTTCCTATGATGGGCTTGATCTTGAAACCATCTGTTTTCCCTCAGCTTGCATCCAGCTTTCACTCAGCCAGCAAAGCCCTTTCCAGCTACAGCCCCTGGGCACAGAGGCAGGGAAGCTGCTTTGTTTGCTCCCCACAGCTTAAAACAAATGAGTTCAGCTGGAGATACGCACCAGTGACCCTTCTTTTGCAGGTAGGGGTGAGACTGGCAGGACTTGCTGGTAAGAACAGGGAAGTGGCCCTGGGATAGAGCTCTGAGGCTGAGGTTGGGCTGCTCTGGCCAGATCCTTGCAGCAGGGCAGATCCCACACTGCATGGGAATGGTTGGGC
Source organism: Laterallus jamaicensis coturniculus (assembly GCA_022605575.1). NCBI lineage: Eukaryota > Metazoa > Chordata > Aves > Gruiformes > Rallidae > Laterallus > Laterallus jamaicensis. Next base: position 4,295,739 of record JAKCOX010000049.1, on the reverse strand, counting down.
TGTGCTGACCCTGCAATGCACAGAAAAAGTCTCCAGGAAAGAGGTGCTTAGTCCAGCCTAGGACTCCAGGAAAGAAAGATGCTCTCAGCAGTGGGAGGAAACCTTCAATACTCTGACAGTTTCAATACTCTGATAGTTCCCTTCTTGTAATATTTGTTTTAACCCATCAGTGTGTTTTCTGCTCCCAAACAAGCACAGTCTGTGTTCTGCCAGAGGGGCTCCAAGGATGCTGGTTGGGGTCTGGGGTTTCTTTTCCTTTCCAGGGAGTGGAACCAACATGAACTGCATGGAGCTGGTCCTCCCCTTCCTCTCCTAGGGATGCTTTTGCTTTATTTCTAGCCTGTTATTAGCTGACAGGTTGGTGTGAACACCTGGTTTGAAAGGTGCTAGCAGACAGCAGCTTGTCTGTGCACTGTGCACGCAGCACTCCTGCATCACCACAGGAGAGATCAGTGATGCTGCATCACACACCCCAGCCAGCAGCTCACAGCTCCAGCATCCAGGCAGGGAGGAAGGATCCAGGCTTGGGACTGCACCTCTTGCATGGGCTCTACCTGAGGAACAAGTGACCTCTGGGCCTGCAAACGGGTCCCAGGCAGCTGCTTCTGACCCTGTGGTCCCCAGCTCCTCAGCCAGGTCTGACCTGCAGCACCTCTCTGTCACTGGAGGGGCTCTTGGGATCAAGGAAAAGGCTGACCCCACAGGTCCTGGGGAGTGCTGGGGACCTGGTACACCTGACACTGCATGGTTAAGTGCCCCCTCCCCTCCAAGCTGGGGCTTATTCTGTGCCCAGGCTCCCAAAAGCCCCACAGCAAAGCAGGGCAGAGGGAAGGAGCCACGTACATCCAGCAGCAGGTCTCTCACTGCAGACCAAGAACAATCCTGCCAGCTCTAAAATCCACAGGAGCCAACTGCACAAACCTTGGAGGTTTGTGTTTGGAGGAGGGAGAAAAAGAGCATTTCCTACAGATGTTTCCCATTCTCCAGGCCAAACCTAGACCTGGCACAGGATAGAGCAAAGCACAGCAGAGCTGTGCTGGGAAGAGCCTCCCGTGCTGCCAGCCAACACAGTAACTCCTGTCCAGCCTGATGGGGACACATCTTCAGTCTCTGGGTAGCTTACAAGTTTGCAAGAGCAGGTGAGGTACCACATAGTGACAGTAATGAAAGCCAGCTGCTGAGGAAGTGCCTGGGGAACAGTGGGGAACTGTCAGCTCAGGATAAGCACTGCTGTCTCCTGGAGCAGGGAGACAAGATAGCTGCATCTCTGGGAGGGCCCTGCAGAGGTCATTTGGGAAGGAATGGATGGGGGGAGATTTTCATATTAACCCTTTGGCTGACTTGGAGTTTTGTGTGCTTCAATTCCTGACTGTTGCTGCTGAGCTGGTCAGAAGTTCAGCTGCTAACAATGCTGCCTACCCAAGCCCTCTTCCAGGGAGGAGATGAGAATGAGTGGATGAGAAACTTAACATGAGCAGCAGTGGCTCTGGCAGCTTGCAAGGTCAATGGGATCCTGGGATCCATCAGCAGAGGGGTGGCAGCAGGGCCAGGGAGGGGATTGTCCCTCTCTGCTCTGCCCTGGGGAGGCCCCAGCTGGATCCTGTGTCCAGAACTGGGGCCCAACCCAAGAAAGATGTGGGGCTGTTGGAGAGGGGTCAGAGGAGCCAGGGAGATGCTCAGAGGGCTGGAGCAGCTCCCCTCTGGAGAGAGGCTGAGGGAGCTGGGCTGGCTCAGCCTGGAGAAGAGAAGGCTGTGGGGGGACCTCATTGCAGCCTGCCAGTGCCTGAAGGGAGCAGAGGAACAGGAGGGGAATCAGCTTGTTCAAGGGCAGAGCCTGGCAGGACAAGGGGGATGGAGTGAAGCTGGAGGAGGGAAGGGTTAGATTGGATATTAGGGGGAAGTTCTGTGCAGAGAGAGTGGTGAGGGGCTGGAAGGGGCTGCCCAGAGAGGGGGTGGGTGCCCCGTGTCTGGGGGTGTTCCAGGCCAGGTTGGCTGGGGCCCTGGGCAACCTTGTGTAGCTCCAGGCCTGAGGTTGGTGTCCCTGCCTGTAGCAGGGGATTGGAGCTCTGTGACCCTTGGGGTCCCTTCCAACCCATGCCATTCTATCATTCTATGATAAGATCCACTGGGAATTGCAGCTGACATCACCCTCCCATGCACTGCGGGGTTATCTTCATCCTCCAGGGACTGAGCAGCCCCTAATGCAGAGCCAGGGGCTCAGGGCAGCACCTTCAGTGCCTGTGCTGGGAGAAGCAGCGCAGGTTCTCATCCACTAAAGTGCCTTTTTGGTCAAACATGGCCACAGCAGCCAGGGGCAGCCAGCACGGTGCTGGGCCTGCAGCAGGCAGAGAGGATGCGTGGGCAGGACCATCTTAGAAGCACTTAGGTTGGAAGACACCTTTAAGGTCATGGAGCCCAACCACAGCCTGACCCTGCCCAGCCCACCTCTAGACCACGTCCCCAAGCACAACATCTACAATGCCTTGGAAATCCTTCCAGGGATGGTGACTCTACCCCCCCTGGGCAACCCGTGCCAAGGCCTGAGGTCCCATTTGGTAAAGAAATTAATCCTGATATTGAACCTAAATCTCCCCTGGTGCAGTTTGAAACCATTTCCTCCATCCTATTGCTTCTCACCTGAGAGAAGAGACTGACCCAAACATCTCTGCACCCTCCTGGCAGGGCAGGGGAGGTGGGGAGAAGGTCTCCCCTCAACCTCCTCTTCTCCAGGCTCAACACCCCCAGCTCCCCCAGCAGGAGATGCAGACAATTTGGGGGTTATATCACTTGAGTGAAATGAGGAGGGCATCCTTGTCTCCACAACAGTAAGGAGTGAGTCTCAGCTCATGAGAACCTCCTTCTAAGGAGCTGGAGAGAGCAAGAAGGTCTCCCCTCAGCCTCCTCTTCTCCAGGCTGAACACCCCCAGCTCCCTCAGCTGCTCCTCAGAGGATTTGCCCTCCAGCCCCTTCCCCAGCCTGGTTGCCCCTTCTCTGGACTGGCTCCAGCACCTCAATGTCTCTCTTGGGGCCCAAACCTGAGCCCAGCACTCGAGGTGCAGCCTCCCCAGTGCCCAGTGTGGGGGCACAACCCCTGCCCTGGCCCTGCAGCCACGCTGGGGCTGACACAAGCCCAGATGCCCCTGGGCTTCCTGCCCCCCCCAGTCAGTCCCAGTCACCCAACACCCCCAGGTCCTTCTCTCCCCAGCAGCTCTCCAGCCGCTCTGCCCCCAGCCTGGAGCTCTGCTCATTACGGTCACCCTGTCCCAGGCACAGCACTTGTTGAACCTCATCCCACTGGTCTCAGGCCCTGGATCCAGCCTGGCCAGACCCCTCTGCAGAGTCCTCCCCACCCCCAGCAGAGGGGTGCTCCCTCAGCTCGGCGCTTACTGAGGGCACCCACCATCCCCCGTGCAGGGCGTTAGCGAACATCTGAAGAGGCCGGGTCCCGGCACCGCTGGTGCCAGCTGGGTTTAGTTCACCACAACCCGGGAACGGGACGGGAGGGCCCGGCCGGGCTGAGCCGCTGCCGAGGGGGGACTCGCTGCGCCCGGGCTCCCCGGCTCCATCCCGGCCCGTTCCCCGCCGCACCGTGAGATGGCACCCGCCTCCCGCGGCTGCTGCGGAGGGGGGGGACGCGGGGAAGGGGGGACGGACACACGGACACGGGGGGGGAAGACGGGGGGACACACGGACACGGGGACGGACGGACACGGGGGGGGGGACGGACGGACACGGGGGGGGGGGGGACGGACGGACACGGGGGGGGGGGGGACGGACGGACACGGGGGGGGGGGGACGGACGGACACGGGGGGGGGGCGGGGGACGGACGGACACGGGGGGGGGGGGGGGACGGACGGACACGGGGGGGGGGGGACGGACGGACACGGGGGGGGGGGGGACGGACGGACCACGGGGGGGGGGGGGACGGACGGACACGGGGGGGGGGGGGACGGACGGACACGGGGGGGGGGGACGGACGGACCGACCGGACCCGGGGGGGGGAGGGACGGACGGACACGGGGGGGGGGGGGGACGGACGGACCCGGGGGGGGGGGGACCGGACGGACACGGGGGGGGGGGGGACGGAACGGACACTGGGGGGGGGGGGACGGACGGACACTGGGGGGGGGGGACGGACGGACACCGGGGGGGGGGGACGGACGGACACGGGGGGGGGGACGGGGGACAGACGGACACCCCGGGGGGGGGGGGGGACGGGGACAGACGGACACGGGGGGGGGGACGGGGACAGACGGACACCCGGGGGGGGGGGACGGGGACAGACGGACACGGGGGGGGGGGGGGGACGGGGGACAGACGGACGGGGGGGGGGGGGACGGGGACGGATGGTCATCCCCGGCCGGTCCCGGTACCCGCCCAGCGCTGAAAACCGCACCCCAAGACACAGCACCCCACCCCCCGCCCGAGGCACAGCACCTTCCTTCCCCCCAAAACACGGCACCCATCCACCTCATCCCCCTCAGACACACAGCACCCTTCCCCCCCAAAACACGGCACCCACCCCCCCTCCCGAGACACAGCACCCTTCCCCCCACCCTGAGACATGGCACCCATCCACCTCCCCCTCCCCCCCAAGACACGACACTCACCCCCCCTCCCAAGACACAGCACCCTTTCCCGCCCCCCCCAAAACGTAGCACACATCCACTCCCCCCAGAGACACAGCACCCTTCCCCCCCAAAACATGGCACCCATCCATCCCTCCCCCCAGAGGCACAGCACCCTTCCCCCTCCCCCCCAAAACACTGCACCCATCCACCCCACCCCCCCAGAGACACAGCACCCACCCATCCCCTGCCAAAGACACAGCCCCCCAGGAAACACAGCCCCCCACTCCCTCTCCCCACACAGGGCCACTTAATCCCCTTGTTCATTGTTCCTCCAGTTAAAACCAGTGGGAATTCGGGCATTCAAGCCCCTGAAACCAGTCATAAGGAGAGCGATTGCTAGGGCTGACACCTTGGAAGGGGGCAACAGGGCACCCTGCAAGGGCTGGCAACAGGGCACCCTGCAAGGGCTGGCAACAGGGCACCCTGCAAGGGCTGGCAACAGGGCACCCTGCAAGGGCTGGCAACAGGGCACCCTGCAAGGGCTGGCAACAGGGCACCCTGCAAGGGCTGGCAACAGGGCACCCTGCAAGGCACCTTGGAAAGGGGCAACAGGGCACCCTGCAAGGGCAGGCACGTTGGAAGGGGCAACAGGGCACCCTGCAAGGCCTGACACCTTGGAAGGGGGCAACAGGGCACCCTGCAAGGCACCTTGGAAGGGGGCAACAGGGCACCCTGCAAGGCACCTTGGAAGGGGGCAACAGGGCACCCTGGAGGGCACCTTGGAAGGGGGCAACAGGGCACCCTGCAAGGCACCTTGGAAGGGGGCAACAGGGCACCCTGCAAGGCACCTTGGAAGGGGGCAACAGGGCACCCTGCAAGGCACCTTGGAAGGGGGCAACAGGGCACCCTGCAAGGCACCTTGGAAGGGGGCAACATCAGCAGAGAGCACAGGGACCCCTCAGCTGGCAGCCCTGGCACCAGCAGCAAGGCATCAGATGAACATCTCCTGTGCCTTAGAAAGGTGACTGCCTCTGCTACACGTGCCAAGGAAACATCAGGGTTGAAAAAAAATCTCTTCCTTGGGCCAACCACAGCCTGGAGAGCAGGATGTGCCCTGCACCCCCAGGTGCAGGCTGTGGCACAGCACCCTTGCTCAGCGCACCAACCACAGTGGAACCAATTCATAGAATGGCAAGGGTTGGAAGGGACCCCAAGGGTCCCAGAGCTCCAACCCCCTGCCACAGGCAGGGTCACCAACCTCAGGCCTGGAGCTACACAAGGTTGCCCAGGGCCCCAGCCAACCTGGCCCTGAACATCCCCAGACACAGGGCACCCACCCCCTCTCTGGGCAGCCCCTTCCAGCCCCTCACCACTCTCTCCGCACAGAACCTCCCCCTAATATCCAGTTCTTTTGTGCTTAACCTCCCATTGAGATAAACAATGGCTTTTATATCCACTACAAGCCAAAAAAAGGCCAGGGAGTCTTCTGGGAAAGCAAAGAATTATCAGAAGGGCTGGGCTGGGCTTTTGATTTGGACTGAACCCCCCTGACTTTCACTCTGTACAGACTCACTTGTGTTCCTGAAGGACCAGGAAGCTTGCCTGTGCTCAGGGACCAGGATGCTTCAGCCCAGAAGGTGATTTGCAGAGGAAGCTGAGCCCTTTGGAAAGACAGGGTATATTTCCAACAGGATAACAAGCTATCTGAGCCCCAGTCCTCTGGCTGTGCAGTGATCATAGAATCATAGCCTGGCATGGGTTGGAAGGGCCCCCAAGGGTCACAGAGCTCCAACCCCCCTGCCACAGGCAGGGACACCAACCTCAGGCCTGGAGCTACACAAGGTTGCCCAGGGCCCCATCCAACCTGGCCTTGGACATCCCCAGACACGGGGCACCCACCTCCTCTCTGGGCAGCCTGGTCCAGCCCCTCAACCACTCTTTCTGTAAAGAACTTCCCCCTGATATCCAATCTAACCCTTCCCTCCTCCAGCTTCACTCCATCCCCCTTGTCCTGCCAGTCTCTGCCCTTGAACAAGCTGATTCCCCTCCTGTTCCTCTGCTCCCTTCAGGCACTGGCAGGCTGCAATGAGGTCCCCCCACAGCCTTCTCTTCTCCAGGCTGAGCCAGCCCAGCTCCCTCAGCCTCTCTCCAGAGGGGAGCTGCTCCAGCCCTCTGAGCATCTCCCTGGCTCCTCTGACCCCTCTCCAACAGCCCCACATCTTTCTTGGGTTGGGCCCGAGCTCTGGACACAGGATCCAGCTGGGGCCTCCCCAGGGCAGAGCAGAGAGGGACAATCCCCTCTCTGGCCCTGCTGCCACCCCTCTGCTGATGGAGCCCAGGATCCCATCTCCCTTCCCAGCTGCCAGAGCCACTGCTGCTCATGGGGAGTTTCTCATCCACTAGAGATCCACGCAAACAGCATGCTGAGTGCTCCCTGCCATGGCACATGGTGGGTCTTCCCTGCACAAGGCTGTGCTGAGCCACACACCCAGCTCTGAGCTGGGGCTTCAGCTACTCCTGAGACTCACAACAGCATCCAGGAACCCAGCTGCCTCCCCACTTCACTGCAGGAAGGGGCAGGGGAAGCACTCCATCCTCTGCAGCAGGTTCTGCCCTATGGAACAGAAACCCCTTCCCCAGCCTGGTTGCCCTTCTCTGGACATGCTCCAGGACCCTCCATGTCTTTCTTGGAGTGAGGAGCCCCCATCAGCTCTCTCCCCACACACCATCCATCTCCTGCCAGCGAGATGCCATCTACAGAACTTGCCTCAGCCTCACAAAAAACTTCCCAGCTTGATCCACTGACCCCCCCAGCTCATGGTTAGTGATGGCACAGCCATGCTGGTGCCTGGCCCTGGTGGCACCCTAAGGTCTCCATCACACAGCAGTGATGCCAGGCTTCCCCAGAAACGCCACTTGGTAACGCCAGATGCATTTGGGATCATCCAAGGGGCTGCTGCTGGCACAGAGCTGTGTGGTTTGGCAGATACAGCCCTACAGAACAAGAAGGGTTGGGGGGGAGGAGAGGAGGAGGAGGGAGGGGAAATGGGGGGGAGGGGGGGGGGGGGGGGGGGGAAGTCCCCTCCAGCCCTCTTGTTGAATTAAACCACATGTATATTTTTAAAATACAGCAGAAAGGAACAACTCTCCAGCACATGTTCAAGAGCAGAGTCTTATTTCAGAGATTTCCAAAAATTAGTGGCTGAACCCTGAAACAATATAGCCTTTAGAGGAGGGCATTTGGAAGTGATTAACGAGCCTGAACTCATGCATCCAAAATATAAAGTTAGTGCCTCCCACTGCTAACAACTGTCAGCTCCTAAAAAGCCAGGGAGAGGAGGAAGAAATCCAACTCAATCCTGGAGAATCCGATGCTCCAACCCAAGGAGGAGCCTGCTAGGCAGCTCACACCTTCCTTGGGTGCATGGCTTCCCAATTCAGCTGGACAGATGGGTATCCCCACCCTGGTGTGGAGAAAAGCAGCACTCAGGATCCCTTTGAGCATGAAACCTGCTCTGCTTTCCAGTGACTTCTCATCTTAGCAGCAAGGGATGCAGCACCTCCAATGCTGTACCAAGATCAAATGGCTTAGGAAGTTTTAGTTAAGCCAAAAAAACCCCCCACCCAACCCCCCCAAAACTCACCCCCCCCAATTTCACAGTATAAAGTAGAAGCTGCTTTTCATGTCCCAAAACCTGAAGTGATCAAGGCAGATGTTTGCCCCCTGCACAGCCTGCCCCCACAGAGCAATGCTACAGCCCCGTGCTCTGCATCTACCACTTGCTCTTTTGCCCCAGTTTCCCCACTGAAAAGCTTCCTCCTTTACACAAAGGTTGTCCCAGGGAAGAGTCTGAGTCCCATGTTTGTTACCTCACTGGGAGGACAGAGAGCATCTTCATTTGACCTGGCCAGGCTGGAGAGCTGGGCAGGGAGAGACCAGATGGGGTTCAACAACAGCAAGTGGAGAGTCTGGCCCCTGGGGAGGAAGAACTGCTGGAATCAGGACAGGCTGGGGGGAGCTGCTGGAGAGGAGCTCTGTGGAGAAGGACCTGGGGGTGCTGGGGGGTGCCAGGGTGGCCATGAGCCAGCAGTGTGCCCTGGGGCTGAGAGAGACAATGGGATCCTGGGGGCATCAGGAGGAGTGTGGGCAGCAGGTGACAGGAGGGGATCCTCCCCCTCTGCTCTGCCCTGGGCAGGCCCCAGCTGGAGTGTTGTGTCCAGTGCTGGGCTCCCTGGGATCAAACAGCCAGGGATCTCCTGGAGAGAGTCCAGAGGAGGCTGAGGAGATGCTGAAGGGCCTGGAGCATCTCCCCTGGGAGGAAAGGCTGAGAGAGCTGGGGCTGTTCAGCCTGGAGAGAAGAAGACTCAGGGGGGACCTGATCAATGTCTATCAATATCTGAAGGATGGGATGCAGGGGAATGGCCAGCCCCTTTTCAGTGTCTGTGGGGACAGGACAAGGGGCAATGGCTGCAAGTTGGAGCACAGAGAGTTCCACAGCAACCTGGGGAAGAACTTTTCCCCAGTGAGGGTGAGGGAGCCCTGGGACAGGCTGCCCAGGGGGTGTGGAGTCTCCTTCTCTGGAGAGATTCCAGCCCCATCTGGACACCGACCTGTGTGCCCTGTCCTAGGGACCCTGCTTTGGCAGGGAGTTGGACCCCATGGGCTCTGGAGGTCCCTTCCCACCCCTGTGAGTCTGTGATTCTATGATTCATCCCAGCTGCCAGCACCTTGTCACCTCTCTCACGAGAGGTACCCGTGTGTCTCCATCTCTGCAGACAGACCCCTCCACCTCTGCCCAAAGATGAAAACCCACATCCAAGCAGTGGGGGACAGGAGTATGTGCTGCAAGGAGGAGAGAGCACAGGGAGCTCCCAGAGCCAGGGGATGCAGCCTGGGGAAGCTGCTCACACTGAAGCACCAATACCCTTCTTAGCTGAAAGGCACCAAACACAACTCTGACTCCTCTCAGGAGCATCCCCAAGCACTGATCATTATTAGCACAGCTTTCTTGTTGCTTTAATGATGCTGAACATGCTCCAAGACCCTTAATCCCAGAGGAGATTATGACTCCCAGAGGGCTGATGAATGGGCTGAGAAAAGGCAAGCAGAGGTGTGCTGACAGCACACCCTGCCAGGGGAATGGGAGGGGTTCAGCAAGGGGAGCAGAGCAGCCCATGCACCGTGCCCCAAGCAGACATCTCCCCTCCGAGCTCTGTCTGTGCCACAGAAGGCTGGAAGGGGCCAGGAGTGGGGTGAGCTGCCCCCCCAGCCAGCCAGGCATCCCATGTTATTGACCCCAAGCCTGTCCTGGTGTTTCTCATGTCCCCTCAGCTCCCTCCCTGGGTACACACCTCAGAGCCCCCCCCCACTGCTGCCAACCATCACTTCCACCCCAGCACAGGTTACTCAGGTTGGGAGAGGTGATAACAGAAGGATTGTGCTCCCACAGCCACCAAGGATGTGGCAGAGTGCCACAGGGTGCTGCCCCACCAGCACAGGAGATGTGCTGGGCCACAACAGCTTGTCTGCAGCCACTCATCCCATCTAAGAGGCTTTGCTGCTTTGAGGACCACCATGGGGATGATTTCCACATTCAGAACAGGCTGTAAAGCCACCAGTAAACGATTTCCAAGAGGGTTTGCCTCACTGGGTGCACCACACAGAGTGCAAGGCCTTCTCCCTCAACCAATCCACCTCCCAAGACACAGCACCCTTTCCTGCCCCCCAAAACATAGCACACATCCACCCCCCTCCCATGACACAGCACCCTTCCCCTCTAAAACATGGCACCCATCCACCCACCCACCAGAGACACAGCACCCTTCCTGCCCCTCCAAAACATGGCACTCAGCCACCCCACCCCCCCAGAGACACAGCACCCACCCATCCCCTGCCAAAGACACAGCCCCCCAGGAAACACAGCCCCCCACTCCCTCTCCCCACACAGGGCCACTTAATCCCCTTGTTCATTGTTCCTCCAGTTAAAACCAATGGGAATTCGGGCATTCAAGCCCCTGAAACCAGTCATAAGGAGAGCGATTGCTAGGGCTGACACCTTGGAAGGGGGCAACAGGGCACCTTGGAAGGGGGCAACAGGGCACCCTGGAAGGCACCTTGGAAAGGGGCAACAGGGCACCCTGCAAGGCACCTTGGAAGGGGCAACAGGGCACCCTGCAAAGGGGCAACAGGGCACCCTGCAAAGGGGCAACCGAGCATCCTGCAAGGGCTGACACCTCACTGGGTGCACCACACAGAGTGCAAGGCCTTCTCTCCCTCAACACCCATCTCATGGTTTTATCCTTCAAATTTGGTTAAAAATAAAAAAATCATTTTTAAAAAGCTGAGCATTTCAAGTGAAGCCTATTCCTCAGTGTGACACAAGGAATTATCCACTGATAGAGATTTCCTCTTCCCTGACAAAACCTACCATGCCAATCCTAGAGCAAGGCCCTGCCTGTAATTGCAAGCAGATGTCTTTCTCTGCTGAGATGTTAAATAGAAGCAGAGAAACCCCACTGCTATCTCCCATCAACAATTTGCACTAAAGCAGAGAACAGATTTTCACAGAGCCTGGCTGCTGGAGGAGGAGGAGGGAGATTTAAGTTCCTGCAGACCAGGAGTCTAAGTGTTACAGCCAAACAAGGCAAGCTTGAGAAAACAATGAACTCTAAACACTCCCTAATCCCAAAGTAACCAAAAGCTTGTGTGAAGGAAAAGGAGTTTGCTGCTTGCTTCACAGTGAGGGTGAGGGAGCCCTGGGCCAGGCTGCCCAGGGAGGTGGTGGAGTCTCCTTCTCTGGAGATACTCAAGACTCATCTGGATGCCTATCTGTGTGATATGAGCTGGGGAGCTGCTTTGGCAGGGGGGTTGGACCCCAGGAGCTCTTGAGGTCCCTTCCAACCCCTACAACTCTGTGATTCTGTGAAACTAAGACCTCAGAGCCCCTCCAAGGAGAGGCACTGCAAAGGTGAGCTCATCTGGCTGACAGGTCCTCTCTGTGTATGCTGTGCTTTGGGCATCCATAGCAGCTCAGGTGAAAGCAGGTGGGGAAGAGACAGGACCCCAAGGATGGCATAGTCCAGGGTTCTCCTGCCCCAGGATGCTCACCAGCCCCTGAGCATCCAGCATGGATGAGGGTTGCACAGCCCCAACGCGCATCCTTCATCACAGGCAGTTGTGGTCCACGCTGAGCTCAGCCCACCAAACACCCTTAATCCTGGGGTGGGAGGAGGATGGGGTCTGGCTGCCCTAAGCCTCCTCATGAGTCCTGCTCCCAGTCAGGCTCCCAGGGCAGGAGGTGCATGGCCAGAGGCTGCCCCATCCTGCAGCACAGCTTTCAGGCTGAGCCCGGCTGTTCCGCAGCAGCCCGGGAATTATCAATAGAAGTAGAAGTGACAGGGTGTTTAGCAAACATTAAACTCAGGAAGCTTAAAAAGGTCTTCCAGGATTATTAAATAAACATTTAAGGGTAAGCAAGAGGAAAGAATATGAAATGGTGAAGAGAATGTAAACACACCAGAGCAGGCGGTCAGGGGCGACGCTAACGCAGCCAGGCAGCACGACCTTTAATAAAGCAGTATCACCCATAATCAGGCCTCAGCTCTCCAGCAAGCATTAATTCAAGGGGAGGGGACTTTTAGAAACCTTTAGCCTGATATTAACATTGTATTAAGACTGTTTAACATGGCTTCAAACACACCATTCCAGCCTGCCAGCTCAGTGGAGTGAGGTCACTGGCAGCTCCTGGCATCTCCCCACCATCCTGGGCTGGGGATGTGTTGTTAAACCCATGCTCAACCCTGGTAGCCCATGCATGGCATGAGTGGGTCCCATCACAGCAGCCCCAGAGGGCACCAGCATCTCTAGGGAGATGGTGTAGCAGCATGGTGCAGCAGCATGGTGCTCACCTGATGACTGGTGGGATCCCCTGCCAGCCAGCACCCTTGGCTTGGCAAGGACAGCGTGGCCATCACAGCATGGCAACCACACCAATGCCAAGAGAAGGCAGCTGGCCACATGTTAAACCACCCTGGAGCTTCCACAAGCAAGCTCAGCCTTCTGCACATCAGTTATTTACCCATGCTGGGCAGTAACTGGGGAGACTGGACCAGGCATCATCACTCACCCTCCAGGATAGCTGATTTAAAGGCATCACATTTGTGGTTGCCTAAGGGGCTGCAGATCATTATTTGTGGGGTTTTAATGTGGTTCTGAGGACTGCACAAGAGAGACTGCACAGGTGCTTGCCAGCCTGCTAAAGACAAATGCCCTGATCTCTTAATTTCTCTTCAGGAAACAGCAGAGAGGTTTTCCACCACCCTCCTGGTGCTGTAATTTATTTACACACAACACTACACCTCCTAGTAAATTCATCTCCCAGACACATTAATAACTGAAGAGTTTGGAGAAAGTCAGATTGAGGTAAGGAGCTGCCAAAGCAGAGTTTGCTAAACAGCAAAACAAAGAGCAGAACAGTTTTAGTCACAGCACCCAGCTACCTTCAATGTTTAAGGTACCAGAGATGCGTGGGGAGCACCCATGTGCCAGCAGCACTGCACCCAAGTACCTGGTGCATCCCCTTGGTTCTATCTCTCTTTGCTGTTACTGCTTTTGTCCCTGGGCTGGGCACTGGGGAGGCTGCAGCTCGAGTGCTGGGTCCAGTTCTGGGCTCCTCACCATCAGAAGGACATGGAGGTGCTGGAGCCAGTCCAGAGAAGGGCAACCAGGCTGGGGCAGGGGCTGGAGGGCAAATCCTCTGAGGAGCAGCTGAGGGAGCTGGGGGTGTTGAGCCTGGAGAAGAGGAGGCTGAGGGGAGACCTTCTCCCCACCTCCCCTGCCCTGCCAGGAGGGTGAGGAGAGATGGGGGTTGGTCTCTTTGCTCCTGTTCCAGGGAACATTTATCCTTGATCCTTGATCTGTCACAAACACAGGCAGGACAGGAGTGGGAACACCTCTGCCAGGAGTCAGAACACCTTCTCCAGCTACACCTGGGCTCAGGGCAGTGCACACCCACGAGCATCACTGCCACACCACCCACCATCCCAGCATTTCACTGCTGCCCCCAACAGACTTCCCCCTCTGTGAATCACATCTAGGGTGTGCAGAGCACAGACAGGGGCTTGGACAGAGCTGTTCCCCACACCCCAGGGACGGGAGTGGAAAGCTGGACCCCCAAGACCACCAGCAACCCCAGCCCTGGCCACCATCAGGCACAGCTCCTTCCAGCCACATCCCAGCTTCCCTCCTCCTCCTCCCTTCTCCAGCAGCAGCTTGGCAAGCCTCTCCCATTTGCCTCAGCAGGAAGAGCCTTACAGCCAGCAGCGAGTTTCCAGGCTGTGCTCATGGCTGTGCAGAGGGGGACCACGTGCAGGGGGCTCTCAGGGTCTTGGCAGGCGAATGCAGAGCCACTGTGCAGCAGAGCAACGATGCCACCACGTTGGTGAGCTGAGACAGACCCCAACACTCTGATGTGCTGAGAGGAGCAGGGACCAGGCCTCCCCCCTCCCCCCCAGTCAGCGCTGGCAGTCGCTGGCACATCCCACGTAAGATGGGGTGGTGGGGATGCAGCAGACACCCCTCCTGCCATCAGACAGCATTCTTGTGGCAGGCTGATGGTCCAGAGGAGATTCCAGGGAAGGTCTTGGAACAAAGCCCTCATTTTCCAGAGGCTGGGAAACTTCTGCACAGCAGCAGCCGCCGGCCACCCGGACAGGTTGATCCCACACTCCCTCCCCTCCTGGACCTCCGGGATGTGGCTTTGCTTAGGGAAGCTGTGTGCTCTGCCAGAGCCCCTCAAGCCTGCACGTGGGTCTGTCTGAAGCTTCACAAGAGCAGGCAGCTGTTCCAAGGAGGACATCAGAGCATGACTTGGACACCGACCGACCATCAAAAGGCAGCGGCTTGGCCAAGGGGCAGCACGCTCGGCAGCTCAGAGGGGATTAGCCAGAGGAGAAGCAATAACAAAGAAAGGTCTGTTCCTTGGCAAAACAGGGGTTTTAAAAGCACTCACTAAAGAGCTTTATCCCCCCCCCTCCCCTCTCCTCCCTTCACCCACCCTGCTCCATCCAACAGCATCTCCTCTGCGGTGGTGCCGCTGCAGCACGCACGGGGCTTGGCTGGAATAGAAACAAGAATGAACGTGGCTCTGCAGCAGGGAAGGAGAGTTTCCAAACACTGCTCTGGCCTTGGGGTGCAGGTTGGCTTTAATGACATGTGCACGTGTCCATTTTATGGGTCACCTGGTGTGACTGGGTGAGAATGCTGGAGCAGCCCCCAGGACATGGTGAAGGAGGGATTTTTTTGGGGGAAGAAGGGGTGCTTCATGGTGGATTTGGCTTGGAGCCACCTTGTCCTCCTCCTGTGTCCAACCACACAGCAGCAGCAGGGGAAGGAGCAGAGGGGGTATGGAGCAGCACTTCACAGAGTCACAGAGCATCAGGAGTTGGAAGGGACCTTGAAAGCTCATCCAGTCCCACCTCCCTGCCAGAGCAGCATCACCCAGACTGAATCCCACAGGAGCACATCCAGGAGGGTTTGAATGTCTCCAGAGAAGGAGACTCCCCAGCCTCTCTGGGCAGCCTGGCCCAGGGCTCTGTCACCCTCACAGGGACAAAGTTCCTCCTGACATTCCCATGGAGCTTCCTCTGCTCCAGCTTGTGCCTGTTGCCCCTTGTCCTGTCGCTGCCATCCCTGAGCAGAGCCTGGCTCTGTCCTCCTGACTCTCACCCTTTACATATCTATAAACTTTAATGAGGTCACCCCTCAGTCTCCTCTTCTCCAGGCTAAAGAGGCCCAGCTCCCTCAGCCTCTCCTCACCAGGAAGGGGTTCCACTCCATCCTCCTGGTGCCCCTGCACTGGGCTTTTCCAAGGAGCTCTGTGTCCTCCTTGAGCTGAGGGGCCCAGAGCTGGACCCAATATTCCAGGTGCTTCCCACAGCTTTGGGGCCTCATCCAGCCTGAGGTGGGACTGCACCCATCCCTTCCTGATGGATCTTTTTTCCACAGAAGCATCTGAAAGGAAAGGAACCATTTCTCTCCTGCTTTGTTCATCATCTCAGGGCATTGCAAGCTCCCTGCTCATGCTCTGTGCATCTCTCCTGGCCTGTGCTTTGCATGGCCACACAGAGAACGACACCCCTTGCCTTTGCAGGGGTTTATCTCCATATTAGAGCAAAAACCCCTTCCCTGTTAGTGCAAACAGCCTTCAGAGCTCCTGGAGGTCATCTGGTCCTCAGCCAGGAGAGCAGAAAGGGAGAGTCAGCAATGCCAAGTGTGAGCCCTGGTGTCCTGGCTTTGGGTAGGACAGAGCTCATTTTCTTATAGCAGTTGGTGTAATGGTGTTTGGGAGTTGGGATGAGAGTAGCACTGATCACACAGGGATGGTTTAGCTGTTACCAAGCAGTCAAGGACTTTGCAGTTGTTCATACAGCCCTGCTAAGGGGAAGGTGGAGGGTACCAAGGAGCTGGGAGGGGACACAGTCAGGACAGGTGGAGCCAAAGAGGGTATCCCATGAAAACTACATCATGCTCAGCATAAAGGGGGACTGGTGGGGGGAGGAGTAGGCAGCTCCAGGATGCATGGTTTTTGGGGATGGTCTGGTTTCAGGACAGCTCTGAGCTGGGCAGCTCAGTGAGAAGCTGCATCATGTATCACCAGTTTTGTATATTTTGCCAGAAAAGTCCTATTACCATTGTTTCTCTCTCTGCTGTCCCAGTAAACCACCCTTATCCCATCCCATGAGGTTCCCCTTTGCTTTGTTCCCCTTCCCCCCCAGAGCTCCCAGCTGTGGGGTGCTCAGCTCCTGGCTGGGCACAGAACCAGACACCAAGGAAAGGCATTGGACCCCCAGGAGGGGAGGGGGCTTTGACACTTGTGATCACCAAGCCCTGCCCTGAAGGACCAGCAGCAGGTAAACACAGGAGCCATTTCCCACCCAGACACCCACCAGGCTGCCTGGAGCAGCGGGGGTACATCACCCCCTTGTCCTGCTCAGCATTAACCAAGCTCCATATCAGACACACCAGGCTGGTATCTGCTCATCTCCAGGAGGAATAAACCTCCCTAATTGCTCAACCCCCCTCTCTAGCCTTGTGTTTCCCCATCAGAGGTCAAGGCAGAACTCAGGCTGCCAGGAACATAAAAAAAATCAAGGGATGGAAGATGCCTTTCCTATGGCATGAAGGAAAATAGGAGTTGTTTAGAGCTTAACCACAAACCAGAGGCCAGAAACTCAATTAACAGGCAGCCCTCAGCAGGAGGAAATGCTGGAGCAAACAAGGTCATTTATCTTCCCAGTAACATTTGAGTCACAACAGGGCAATAATTGTCTTGTATGTAAAATTCATACTTGAGACAAGCCCAGGCTGCTCCCAAGCCTGAGCATCTCTGCCCTCCTCCCAGACCAGCTGCTGCAAGCCTCACACCAGCCAGCAGCTGTTTTCCATGGGGGACAGCAGGATCTGAGCATGCACAACGCTCCACACAGCCTCAGTGTCACTGGAAGTACTCATGGAGATGGGGAGGGGTACTACAGGCATTCCACTCAGCCCCCTCAGCAGGGCTCCAAAAAGCAGCAGGTATATCCACGAGGATACACTCAGAGCATCCCATCCCACAGGCAGCATCTTCCCATCTCTCAGAGCACCCTACAGCCCCCCCCAGGCAAAACTGGACATCACCTCCCAGCAAAACTTTGCTTAGAATCATAGAATCCCAGTCTGGGCTGGGTTGGAAGGGACCCCAAGGGTCACAGAGCTCCAACCCCCCTGCCACAGGCAGGGACACCAACCTCAGGCCTGGAGCTACACAAGGTTGCCCAGGGCCCCATCCAACCTGGCCTGGAACACCCCCAGGGATGGGCACCTGCAAGACCTGACACCTTGGAAAGGGGCAACAGGGCACCCTGCAAGGCACCTTGGAAAGGGGCAACATCAGCAGAGAGCACAGGGACCCCTCAGCTGGCAGCCCTGGCACCAGCAGCAAGGCATCAGATGAACATCTCCTGTGCCTTAGAAAGGTGACTGCCTCTGCTACACGTGCCAAGGAAACATCAGGGCTGAACAAAAATCTCTTCCTTGGGCCAACCACAGCCTGGAGAGCAGGATGTGCCCTGCACCCCCAGGTGCAGGCTGTGGCACAGCACCCTTGCTCAGCGCACCAACCACAGTGGAACCAATTCATAGAATGGCATGGGTTGGAAGGGACCCCAAGGGTCCCAGAGCTCCAACCCCCTGCCACAGGCAGGGACACCAACCTCAGGCCTGGAGCTACACAAGGTTGCCCAGGGCCCCATCCAACCTGGCCTTGAACACCCCCAGACACGGGGTACCCACCCCCTCTCTGGGCAGCCCCTTCCAGCCCCTCACCACTCTCTCTGCAAAGAGCTTCCCCTAATCTCTCCTCTCACCCTTCCCTCCTCCAGCTTAGGCTGAGCATTTATGCAAACACTTGTGACTTAAACTAGAACTCACCACAACAACCAGTATCTGAACTCTTCACAGCATAAAACACACCCATGAACCTCTCCAACACCAACCTTCCCACTCCCAGGGAACACTAAGTCAGCAGAAACACAACTTCCAATTTAAGCAGTCTCTTGGGCTTTTATAGTTCATCAAGTTTGGTGTGTCCCCCACCCCTCCAACCCCCCAGGAACATGACCCTCAGCTCTCAGGTGCTTCCCCCATGGTTTCCACTTCTTTCAGGTTTCATTAGACTTGCCAGAGCACAGGACAAGGAATGTAAGGACAGTGAATGCCCCCATGAGCAATAGCTGACCACGAGTCTCACTTTTTATACTGCCCAGGAAACTCCTCAAGCATTGCTGGTTCCCCTTTCCAGGCAAGCATTACTGGGAGCTAGGAAAGGAGCTGAGGAGTTTGCAGATGCTCAGTGAACACCTTCACTAGCATCCCAGATCTCCTCAAACCCACCCAATGCTCACACCTTGGTAACCACAGAACACCCAGCAGCAAAACACTCAGAGCAGGAGAGCACAAAGCAAAGAGACAACCTTCACCCCAACTTCTGAACCACCCCAGACACCCACTAGGAAAAGAGAGACCCTCCAAGCATCAGAGCCAAGCCAAGGACCATACCTGCTCCTGTGGTGGTGATACTGCTGCTATCTCTGGCTGGAAGGGCTGTTGAAAGAGAGCTTGGTGGTTCTCCCAGCCATCAGACCTCCACCTAGCTCTGAGACCAAACCTCAACTGCAGCACCTCCCCCCCCCTTATCCATCCCTCAGCTGGGTGAGGAAATTGCTCTGATCAAAAGAACCTGAGAGCTGAAGGTGGGACTGGCTGGCTGAAGAGGGGAAGAGGGTTTGGGGGGCTGTGATTGCTCCTTGCAACCAACAAGAGGGTCTAGGGACCCTCCTTGCAACCAGCTACAGCAATGGGAAGCTTTCTCTAGTGGGGGGGTGAACTTATCTCTAGGGAGGTGAACTTTTCTCCAGGGAAAGCCATTCCTGTTTGCTGCTGGGGGGTTGCAGTTCTCCTTTCTCTACCTGGGTGTGAGTTGAAATGAGCTGCAGCTGGTTGGGAGTACAACAGGGATACTTAATGGGGAAAAGCTGGGTAGATAAACCACTGTGATCCAGCAGAGGGGATTTGGTGGTGGAGTTTTTTGGCTCTAACACTGTGGAGCTACAGTTTAAATCATGGTGTGATTAAGGTTGGGAAAAGACCTTCAAGATTGTGGCTGTTAGAGGAAAAGGTTCTTTAATATGAGGGTGGTGGGATCACTGGCACAGGGTGCTCAGAGAGGTGGTGGAGGTCCCATCCCTGGAGATGCTCAAGCTCAGGCTTGATGGGGCTCTGAGCAACCTGCTGTAGTGAAGATGTCCCTGCTCACTGCAGGGTGGGATGAGATGGGCTCTAAAGGTCCCTGCCAACCTGACACATTCTATAATCACCTAGTCCAACCATCTCCCCACCACCCATATTACTTCCTAAACCATGTCCCTGAGTACCTCATCCCACCTTTCCTTAAAACAGAATCATTAAGGCTGGAAGAGGTTTCTCCTGGGGTGGTGTAAAAGGTGAGACCCACGGTCAGCTATCGCTCCTGGGGGCATTCACTGTCCTGGTGTTTGCTGTCCTGTGCTCCAACAAGTCTAATGAAACCTGAAAGAAGTGGAAATCATGGAGAAAGCACCCAAAAGATGGGAGTTGTGCTTGTGTGGGGCTGTAGGGGGGACTAAACAGGCAGCAGCAGTGAGATGCTGTGTCTCACAAGGAGACAACACGCTGGGGCCCTGGGATGTCAGTGCCACATGGAATGAGGAACATGATTGCCAGGGAAAAGGCAATCCTGGAGTGTGGTAGGAGGAGGGTGGTTAGTAGGTCAGGTCCTTCTCCCTCCTCTGCTCTGCCCTGGTGGGGCCACACCTGGAATGTTGGGTCCAGTTCTGGGCCCCTCAGCTCAAGGAGGACACAGAGCTCCTTGAAAGAGCCCAGTGCAGGGGCACCAGGAGGATGGAGGGAGTGGAACCCCTTCCTGGTGAGGAGAGGCTGAGGGAGCTGGGCCTCTTTGGCCTGGAGGAGACTGAGGGGTGACCTCATTAATGTTTATAGATATGTAAAGGGGGAGAGTCAGGAGGATGGAGCCAGGCTCTGCTCAGGGATGGCAGCGACAGGACATGGGGCAACAGGCACAAGCTGGAGCAGAAGAAGCTCCATGGGAATGTCAGGAGGAACTTTGTCCCTGTGAGGGTGACAGAGCCCTGGGCCAGGCTGCCCAGAGAGTCTGGGGAGTCTCCTTCTCTGGAGACATTCAAACCCTCCTGGATGTGCTCCTGTGGGATTCAGTCTGGGTGATGCTGCTCTGGCAGGATCTATGATTCTAAATCCTATTTTACTAAAAAGGCTGCTGAGCTGAGCACAAGAGCCAAACCTGCCAAAAAAACTCCTGCAGGACTTCCCTGCACAGCCTCTCTGTCTCAATCTTACCCCCCCTGCATGACAAGTAACCCCAGCATCATGGCCTGAGCATCACTGCTGTGAGAGGGCAGCACATCATCTTGCAGGACCTCCACAGCCCCCCCTCCCCAGGGTCTGGCTCACCCCAGCACACCCCAAACTGCTCTGCAGCAAGCCACGAAAGCACCAATGCAGGTTAGAAAACAACATCTCTTTATAAAAGGGGGAGTGGGGAATCACTTTGCCATTAACTCAGCAATTTTAGTGAAGTCAGGATCGATACATGGAAGAAAAAGCATTAAACCCTCCCCTACCCAAAATAATAGGAGACTTAAAAATACATCAACAACCCTAAAATAAGGTAGGGTGAACATGCTGCTGAATTGTGTTGGTTAAAACCCCAAGAGCACTGAACATTCCCAGTCTGCTCTGTCAGACACATCAGAGGTGGGAGCCAACATCAATGCTGCAGAGTTAAGTGACTGCAGGTCTGAATTAACCCCACTGGTGCTGGGGAGGGGTCTCTGGTGCCCCTGGGGCTGTGCTCAAGGTACATCATGGCTGTAGTGGGGGCTTGAGAGTCCCAGGGTGGTCTCCTTCCCAGCTCACCTCTGCATGCAGTGGTGATTTCCCAGCATCATCCCCCAAACATCCTCAGCACACCTGAGCTCCCCCCCCCCCGAATTGATGGGGATAAAGCTCCTATTCCCTTCCCAACATTTAGCATCTTTTCTTTTAGTGCTGTGATTTTTATCAAGAGCCTCCCAGAGAGCCTGGTCAGCCAGCCTTGTCCACTGGATCCACACAGGGGCTTGGAGATCACAGGGCAGTTTGGCAAGAGAAGGGGAAAATGACTTTGCAGGGATTTGGGGATATCCAAAATGAAATGGGATGTGGCAATCTGCTCAGTCTGACTGGCTTTCCACAGGGATGGAGGGTGTTTGGGGTAGCTGATGGAACAATTAGTAACATACAATGGTATTTAGTTTGAAGTAGGTAAATTAGAGTGGTAATGACAGTGTGGGGTTCCTTCAGCCCTGGGATGCAGCCCAAAGGGTCTCACAGTCCTCACACAGCATCACCCACATGCCCCAATCCAGGGCCATCACCCCCCCATGGGCAGGGGGATCCTGGCAGGATGGGCCTTGGGGAATGCAGAGAGCAGTTCCCAAGAGCAAACTGCATCATGCATGGCATGGACACTCTCTTGCTCTGAGTTTTTCCCAATTATTTGTGCAGAGACAAAGCACTAAGGGCATGAACAGCCTCACATGCATCTTTAGCATGTGCTGTATCAGAGCAAAACCCCACTGCCCTGTCCCCCTGCATCCAGACCTGGGCTCCAGGCTCAAGATCCCTGGGGCACAGCAGCCTTTCTGGGCAGCAAAATCCACCAAGGGCTGAGCATGGCTCTTTGATTTGATGCCTCCTGCTGGAATATGTATTTTTACCCCAGCAAACCAATAGCCCCCATTACACAGGAGGTTTCTAGGGGAGGCCAGGACACCCACCAGCAGCCTAGGTGATAGCAAGGAAACCCCAGCCCAATTTAAGCATCTCTCAGGCCAAATCAACTCCTCTTCCATGTTGCCACTGAGCTGCAGAAGGAGAGCTGGCAGGGGTGGAGGGTCCTGCCTCAGTCCCTGTGGGATGCTCCAAGATAACCAGCCTCTCAGCTCAATGCATCCAGACTCTGATCCACAACCTGTTTGAGATGAGGCTGGATTCACCAGCCTTTCCCCCTCCTTTCACCTCATCAATCTGGGATGTTAAAGCCTACAGTTTATTTATTCCTTTAATTCACTGATAAAGCACATTATCTACAAAGATTAATTCTGCATCAAAGAAATAATGCTACTACAAATGGT
The DNA here is from genome assembly GCA_022605575.1 of Laterallus jamaicensis coturniculus. NCBI lineage: Eukaryota > Metazoa > Chordata > Aves > Gruiformes > Rallidae > Laterallus > Laterallus jamaicensis. The sequence goes on along the minus strand of JAKCOX010000049.1, from coordinate 4,273,377 downwards.
GGTCTAATGCAACCTAGAGGGACTTTCTACAGAGTTCATGTCCTAAATCCATCATTGTTAGGCATGAAACACCCTTCCTCAGCACACTCAGCTCCTTGAATGAATTCTTCTATCATCAAGACCGCAGCTCTGTCCCCACACAGGGAATCAGCAGCACCCCCAAGCTGAAGGAGAATTCACTTCCCAGCTTTGAGAGGGGTTGGTTTAAACCTCAAAACTGAGGATCTGTTCTTTCACTTAACTGCAAAGCATTGGGATGATCTCAGATGACAAGGTATTCATCCTCTTGGAGTTAAGCATGATGGATGGGAACACTGAAGCCACAGAGCATCATTCCCGTGGAGCAGTACAGGTCTATGGAAATTAGTCCAATTAACAGGAGAACAGATTTCAGCTCAGTCAATAAATGCAATCACTTGGATGCAATATTCTTTTGTCTTCTGTGAACTGTTTGACCTCCTGCTACCATGACATTCCGATTACAAAGGTGAATGATACAAAGCCAAGTTGTCCCATGTCAAACAGACCAAGAAACCTACAAACCAACAGGTCCCAGGGTGACCACAGAGAGGGAAAGGTGGTGATTTGCCCATGCTGCTCCATGGGGACCAGTTCCCAGCCTTCCCTGACCTGGTGCTTTGCCAACAGCCTGAAGAAAGCTATAAAAATATCACTGGTAAAGTCAAGGAGTGGCAGAAGCTGGAGGAGGGACAGGCTGCTGGGATGGCCAGCTCATTGCATGGGGCTCAAACTGGGTTATGCATCTGGACATGAGCAGCCACGCTGCACGCAGGAGGTGTGAGGCTGGGGGATGCTCAGCTGAACGCTGCTGTGGCTGGGGGTCCAGCTGGGGTGGACATGTTTCCCCTCTGCCTTTGGTCCCATGGCCATGGCAGGGCTGCCAGAGACTCCAAGGCTGGCTGGAAAAGGAGAAGCACAGTGTTGGGCTCCAGGGGCTCAGCCAGTGTGGTGACATGTTACAAGAGATGCTGGCAAGGGAGGGCTCCCTGGGCCAGCAGATCAAGACATCACAAGGACCCCAGGGTTATGGCTTTAAACTAAGCAGGTTTAGACTACAACAGGATTCGTTTACAGCGAGGGCAATTAGCTCTGAGGAGGTTTCATCAGAGGTTGTAATGGCTTCTCTGCTACTGGTGAGGATGGGATGTTTAATTGTCTGGCTCTGGTTCAAACAGGAATTAACTGAGGGTGATGCTGCAGCCACACAGCCGGAGGAACATGGTCCCAAGGGTCCTTCCTACAACCGTGTCACCTCTTGACACAACTTCACACCCCTCCACTTGCCCTCTTTACCCAGCAGCTGTGGTTTAAATGAATGGACATATCCACACAGCAAGAGGTCCCTAGATCCTGCAGACCTAAATCATGTGTGACCCCCCCCTCCACCCCAGCCACCGTTTGGTGCACGCCTGTGTCATACGTGCACACCCAGGCGGTGAGGGATATACCAGCAGCAGGGAGGTGGGAGGGCTGGGGGTCAGTGAGGGAAGCTCTGAGGTGCACACCAGAGGAGGAGGAGGGCTCAGCTCCAGCATCCCTGCTGCAGAGGAGCGAGACGGAGCCGCCGTGGCTGCGAGGTCCAGGCAGCAGCTCCCCCCGCCGCCCACCGCCTCATTTGAAGACGGATGGAAACGTGGGGCAGTCAGGAGACTTCATCTTCTTCATGAACTTCTTGAACTCTTTGTTCTTCTTGTCCCACTTGTAGATGGCTGTCAGCAGGTACTGGGTCTTCACCTGGCGACCCATGATGAGGAAGTAGTGGCCCAGGTTGTCGAGCTGATGGCAGGGACAGTCGGCCCCGTTCTTCAGGAACAGCACCAGCTTCTTCAGGTTCTTCTTGCGGATGGGCCCCAGCTTCAGGGCCTTCCTCTTCCGTGGGACAATCATCTTGTCCCCATTCTCCTTCTTCACCTCCTTTATGGTCATCTTAAGAGCTGGAAAACAAGCCAGAGAGAGAGAAAATCAAAACCACTCCTGAGCTGCCTCCGCTGGCGCAACGCCTTTGCTAAGGGAGGCTGGGGGCAAAGGGACATTGGTGCCCCCACCCCAGGACAGCAGGCCCCCAGTGACTCTCTCCCACATCCCCCCATTCTCCCTCTGTGGCATCACCTCAGCAATCACTTGGCCCTCTGAGTGTGACCTGAAAACCCTTGTGCCCCAAGCAGAGCCGCTCCCATGCCTCGGGGGAGCAGTGAGTTGAAACAGGAGGTTCTCAGTTCCCCTTCCCCCCCCAGCAAAGCACGCTTCCCTCACTGGGAGACAAGGTCAGACAAGCAAACAAGGCTCTGGGCACACAGAGAGACCATTTAATAGGTCAGCCTGTCTTCTCAAGCATCTTTCCACAGACCTTGGGTGCCTGGGAAACAAGTTTCCAAGCACTGAGCATCTCTGCATCCCAAGTCCCCAGCAAACAGCCCGTGCCTGTGGGACCCCTACACAGGAGGCAGAGCCAGCAAGGCCCCTTTCCCAGGAAAAGGGCAGTTGATCCAAGACAACTTCCATGGAAAATAAGAAAAGAAGAAGAGAAGAGAAGAAAAGAAAAGCTCCTCAGCCACACCCAAGAGTTTAGTGTATGTGGGAACAACGATGACAATGTGTGGGACATTAAAGGATCACTTCCACACCATTTGGCTCTGCCTCTGTTTGGGAGGGGGGAAGCACATATGGCCCAAAATGACTAACATGTTCCCATCCTTTGGGGAGCCTCCTTCAGAGCTGCTGATAATTACTGCTCCAATAGGCGACTAATTGCCCACTGTCCCTTCTCATTCGACTCTGGGAGGGTGCACAGCAGAGCCACCAGCTCTGGCAGGGCGACTGGTCCCCACAGCATCATCCCTTGAAGTCTTGCTCCCCTGGAACTCGTAGCAATGAGCCCATGTTGCTTTCTGGATGGCAGCTCTGCTCCCTGTTCCAGAGATGGATGGCAGCAGGACAGCACGATGACAACCCTGCGGTCTCTCTGTGTTACCCTGGCCACTGCACTGGCAATAGGAGTAACAGTAAGGTCTTGCACTTGGGCTGGAAGAATCCCAGCCATAGATCCAGCCTGGGAGAAGAGCTCCTGGGGAGCAGCCCTGTGAGAAGGACCTGGGTGTCACAGTGGGTGAGAAACTCCCCATGAGCAGCAGTGGCTCTGGCAGCTGGGAAGGGAGATGGGATCCTGGGCTCCATCAGCAGAGGGGTGGCAGCAGGGCCAGGGAGGGGATTGTCCCTCTCTGCTCTGCCCTGGGGAGGCCCCAGCTGGATCCTGTGTCCAGAGCTGGGGCCCAACCCAAGAAAGATGTGGGGCTGTTGGAGAGGGGTCAGAGGAGCCAGGGAGATGCTCAGAGGGCTGGAGCAGCTCCCCTCTGGAGAGAGGCTGAGGGAGCTGGGCTGGCTCAGCCTGGAGAAGAGAAGGCTGTGGGGGGACCTCATTGCAGCCTGCCAGTGCCTGAAGGGAGCAGAGGAACAGGAGGGGAATCAGCTTGTTCAAGGGCAGAGACTGGCAGGACAAGGGGGATGGAGTGAAGCTGGAGGAGGGAAGGGTTAGATTGGATCTTAGGGGGAAGTTCTGTGCAGAGAGAGTGGTGAGGGGCTGGAAGGGGCTGCCCAGAGAGGGGGTGGGTGCCCCGTGTCTGGGGGTGTTCCAGGCCAGGTTGGATGGGGCCCTGGGTAACCTTGTGTAGCTCCAGGCCTGAGGTTGGTGTCCCTGCCTGTGGCAGGGGGTTGGAGCTCTGTGACCCTTGGGGTCCCTTCCAACCCAGACCAGTCTGGGGTTCTATGATTCTATGATCTGCTCCTGTGCCAAAAAACACCAGCTGCATTTGCCAAGAGCCTTGTTGTGTTGCATTGTTACTGTGCAGGGAAGTAATCCAGGGCTGGAAACTTAAGGGGAATTTTCATTCCATCTGCTTTCCAAACGCAGGATGTTCCAGGAGCTGAAGAGACACAAACTTTAAGGAACTAAAGATGCTGAACCAGATCAATTTGCAACAAACCTGGAGAATGGAATAAGTGGTTTCCAGGCAGCTTTAAGCTCCACAACATCAACTGAGTGGCAGCATCCCTCACTGGGAGCCCCAATTTCTTTACCCATTCCGAGCCTGAACCCTTGACTGTGCAGGAGGGATGGTGTAACACCAGCACTAAGAGACTTTTCCAAACTGGTTTTGCTGTGATGGATTCATTGTCTCTAGAGGAAGAAAACAATCTCTGAGCTCATAGAGGGGCTGCTCTACTCCACGTGTGACAGCTGATGGAGCACAAAGGGGGTCTGCCAGCCCCTGGAACGGCAGCAGTTACCTGCTCCCAGTCAGCAGCTCGAGCTGCCCATGTGAACCATAAACCCAGGTGTGAACTAAAAACTCAGGCAAACCTCACTCATGCTCACTGGCACCGGGATGAGATTGGGAACTGGCCAGAAGGAGCCTGCTTGGGGTTCAAAGTGTGTGTGGGGCTCTGCTCTGTGCCCTTCTTGGCATTGCAACGGAGGGAGGCTCCTGGGTCTCAGCCTCTGTGCTATGGACTGAGCAGTCCCACAAAGCCCCAAATCAAACATAAAAGGTATTATAATCCCTGCTGGGTTTTCACCCTTCTGCCAGTGACCTGGCTCCTGGATCTGGGATGTGTATCTCCAGCTCAGACCTACGAGGCCCATTTCACAGCAGCTGCCTGGACACCGACACACAGAGCTCTGGAGTTTTCCATGCCCTCCACAAGTGATGCCCAAGGGCACATTCATTCCAGCACAGAGCACACCACCATGCAATGGGAGGCAGCCCCTCAGCTCATGGTTTCCCCAAGACATCAAGGATTTGGCAGAGGGGATCATCACCCCAGCCCCAGGAGCACCTCTACCCCAGCAGCAGGGGAAAAGCTCCAGTGAGATGGATTGAGTCTTGGCTCTGGGATGTGATGGAGCTGCCAAAGCAAACAGCTTCCTCCCTGGGAGCCCTGGCCTTTCCCTTCCCCCCTGCCCCCTACCCCACCAAATCTGTCTTGGGGCCAGGCAGAGGAGCCCAAATTGCCTCTGAGACCCCAGGATGTGCTGGCTTGCACAGACTGAGTCCTTACCCATCGCTGCCAGGGGGGAGCTGACCCCAGAAGAGACCACAACCATGGGGCTGCCCCAGCAGCAGCACCCAACCTGTGCTGTGGAGGAAGCACAACCACCATGAGCCCACCTTCCCCTTTGCTCTCTCATGGATACACATGTGTTCCAGCACAAGCACCCCCCAAGCCTGTGCTGCTCCACCGACCTGCAGTCACATCCCCTCACCCACCCCGCTCGGCACCTTCCGCTCCCACCCAAGCTCCCATCGATCGCAGCATCCACCGTGTTCCCAAAGGTGCTGGCTGACACGTTGGTGTGGGACCAGCCTCACTCCCTCTGCCACAAGCATTCCCAGACAGCCTCAGGGCTGCAGCGTGACTGGGAACCCTCCTGTGAACTGGAGCTGTGCCCTGACCATGACCTGACATCGCCTCTCTCTGCCATGCCACGAGAGAGGCGATGGCAGAGGAGCCCTGTGCTCCAGTCTTGGCAGTGCTGGTGGCTGTCTGCAGCCAGGACCACCCATCAACCCCCAGGAAGCTCTTTCCAGCCAGGCATTGTCTGAGCTTAGCTTGCAACATCACCACAACTGCTGAGACACAGTGCTGGATCCGGCACGGCACCGTGCTGGGACTGCAGCTCCTGGGTGCTGGGGTGGGGGGTGAGCAGCATCCCCCAGGATGCTGCACACCCCTCTGGGACCCTCCCCTCTACACACTAGTGAGGCTAATGGTGCTCAGGTCAGAGGGGGACTGGGACAGCCCAGGGAGAGATTTTACTTTCATGCCACACGTGGTCTCAAGACTGCAAGTGGGGCTGGTATGTCTGCTGGTGGCCCAGTCGTGGCTGGAGACCTCTAGCACAGTGTCCAGCCACTCACTTCAAGTGCTATTCCCAGAAAACACAGAAGTGAAAGCATTACTTAGGCTGGGAGGGGAAAAACCCCATGACAAAGGCAGATTCAGGGTTTCATTTGGGTCTCACAGCTCTCAGCCAGGCTGCGTTCACAGCAGCAGAAATCCTCCTGGAGCACTAAGCCCACCCTTGCTCAGCCCCAGTACCAAGAGGCTGATGTCTGCCCAACACACAAGCCACTCACCAGTGCTTTGCCATGCCTGGGAAAAGCCAGTGCCAAAAGCCTGGCACAGGCATGGACCCTCTCACCACCCCCTGCCCACTGCCACATCAAGCTGCCTGCATGGCAACCAGAGGTGCCCCTGCCTCCATCCAGCAGCATGAAGATACTGAGAAGAGATGGATGTGCAGCTACAACCAGGCTTCACCCAGCATCCTCGCTCCTGACACCATGCTGCTGTATCAACCAGCCCCTTCCTTCTCTCCCAGAGCATCACCCAGCAGGACCACACCACCAGCAACAGCAGAGCTGAGAAGAGGAGGATAGCTTCATCCCCTCCAAGGTCCTCTTCCCCTGTGGCGCCAAGCTGCTCTGAGCTTCCCTCTGGATTGCTCCAACTCTGGGATTCCCAGGGAGGACAAGCAAAGGGGACAGTGGTGCCTCTGGATGTGCAGCTGCCCCATCACCACCCACAGCTCCCACAGGCAGGTCAGACCCCAGCCCAGGGTGATGCCCCTCTTTGGACCAAGCAACAGACATGGCCCTGAGTAAAACCAGCTCGTATCAGCTGGCAGCATCACTCTGCTGTCTCGGATGCAGAGAGAGCAGGGAGAGCTACAGGTAGGAAAGTGTCTCTTCTTTTTATTTCTGCTAATAGGAAACAGGGTCTGTGAAAGCATTTGCTCCCTCAGAGTGAAATTACTCCTGGCAGCAGCAGCTCTGAGAGCAACGAAGCCCCATGGAGCTGGTTGGGGTCCAGCCTGACAAGGCTCAACTCACATTTCAGCCCTGGAAACAATTCTTTATCTGTGTCCCAGCAGCTCCAGCTTTCCAGTCCCACTTCCAGCGTGGGGGAAAGAGGAAAGCCAGTCTCCCAGGTAAACTGGGAGCACCACACTAGCATCACCTGAGAGTAAAGCACCATTCTTCCCCAACATTGAGGCTCAGGCACCCTCCCCACATTAAAGACAATGGCAGGACAAGGGGGAATGGATTAAAACTAAAGGAAGGTTTAGATGAGATCTTAGGGGGAAGTTTTTTACAGAGAGAGTGGTGAGGGGCTGGAAGGGGCTGCCCAGAGAGGGGGTGGGTGCCCCGTGTCTGGGGGTGTTCAGAGCCAGGTTGGATGGGGCCCTGGGCAACCTTGTGTAGCTCCAGGCCTGAGGTTGGTGTCCCTGCCTGGGGCAGGGGGGTTGGAGCTCTGGGACCCTTGGGGTCCCTTCCAACCCATGCCATGGTATGATTCTATGATCTGTATGGGGGGCGAGCTGCATGAGCCCCTGTACCCTGCTTCACCACCCATAACCACACACTGTGCCCCTCTAGCCCCTTTCCAGCACGCAGGGGCTGGGATGCTTCTCTGCTGCTCTGCCTGCACGGGCCCCACTCCAACACCTCAGGGGCAGGGAAGGGAAACGTGAGAGAAGGGAAAGCTTAGCTGCTCCTTCGGCCTCCTTGCTCCTTCCTTTAGAAAGGGCTCAGGAGAAGGAAACCTGCCAGAAGACACATTAGGGCTGTAAGAGGAGAAGGCTGCAGGGAAGGAGCTGTCAGTCATGGGGAAAAATAAACAGCATGGATCGATTGTACTGCAGTCGCCAGCGCAGCGAGAGCCCGTGCTCAGGATCCCCACAGACCCAGCAGAAAGGGCAGGAACAATAAATAAAGTCACCCAGAGAACCAGAGAGAGGAATGAGCTCCAGGGCCAGCCCAGCCTGAGCCAGGAGCAGGAAACAAACCCTGGCTGCAGCCCAGGGGGGGCCAGGGGAAGGCGGCTGCGGGGGCACCCGCGGGTGATCTCACACTTCAGCTGACATCCAGCACTGCCCCAGCACACCAGAGCTGTGCTGAAATCGATCTGCAATCAAGCCCACACGTACCTGGAGCTGGTCTGCACGCCAGGCAAGGGTCCCCCACCCCCTCACTGACATCTCCCCCCCACACACACACTCGGTCCCACAGCTCCAAGTCCTGGGTGATGCTACTGGGCACCAAGGCAGGCAGATGTGCAGCAGCCTCAGCATGCAGCAAGAGTTGCCACAGGGCCCTGCTGCGTCCTTTGGGGACAGGGGACTGCTGGGATGCAGGGGAGCTGCACCCAGGGATGCGGGGAGCTGCGCCCAGGGATTCAGGGGAGTTGCACCCAGGGATGCAGGGGAGCTGTGCTCAGGGATTCAGGGGAGTTGCACCCAGGGATTCAGGGGAGCTGCGCCCAGGGATGCAGGGGAGCTGTGCTCAGGGATGCAGGGGAGCTGCGCCCAGGGATTCAGGGGAGTTGCACCCAGGGATGCAGGGGAGCTGCGCTCAGGGATGCGGGGAGCTGCGCACAGGGATTCAGGGGAGCTGTGCTCAGGGATGCAGGGAGTTGCACCCAGGGATGCAGGGGAGCTGTGCTCAGGGATGCAGGGGAGCTGCGCCCAGGGATTCAGGGGAGCTGTGCTCAGGGATGCAGGGAGTTGCACCCAGGGATGCAGGGGAGCTGTGCTCAGGGATGCGGGGAGTTGCGCCCAGGGATGTGGGGGAGCTGTGCTCAGGGATTCAGGGGAGCTGTGCTCAGGGATGCGGGGAACTGCGCCCAGGGATTCAGGGGAGCTGTGCTCAGGGATGCGGGGAGTTGCACCCAGGGATGCAGGGGAGCTGCGCCGAGGGATTCAGGGGAGCTGCGCCCAGGGATTCAGGGGAGCTGTGCTCAGGGATGCGGGGGAGCTGCGCCCAGGGATGCGGGGGAGCTGCGCCCAGGGATGCTCAGCCAGAAACCCCAGGAGCATGGGACTGCACTTCCAAGGAGAGCCAAGGTGGAGAGACAAAAGAAGAGGCAGCTCCTGCTCACCACTGAAATGGAGGAAGGAGCAGCCCATCTCCAAGTGCCTCTGGCAGCACAGAGCCAGGGCCCCTCACAGCAGGCAGTGCCCAATGTTTTGCTGGGGGTAGCGGGGACGGATGCTGCTCCCACCATGAGCCCCAGCCACGGAGGCAGCAAGACACACTGCCATCCCCAAGCTGTATCCTGCTCTCAGAGGAGCTGCCAAGCTCCCAGCACCCCAGCAAGGAGTGGAGCTGCCCCAAACCAGCACCCAGAAGCCTACACACGCTGCTGCAAACCCAGAGTGCTGCCAGCCCTCAAGGTTGGCAGTCTGCTGGCACCCCTCTGAGCCCCCCCATCTTATCCAAGGCTCTATCCTGGGCCAGGGAAGAAAGGTCCCATTTCGTTCCAGTCTTCCTACACTCACAACCAGACACAGCTCTTCCCTCACCACCCTTGAGACCGGCATTGCTGGCAGGCAGCCCTACCCCACCCTAGCATGGCAGCATGTCAGTGGTGGGCAAAGTGCTCCTCAAGTCTTACCCATACCAGGACCTGGAGTAATGAACCGACACGGGACCCAGCACCAGCTGCCCCATGCAGCACCCATGAGTTTAAACATTTACTGTAAGTGTCTGGCTCCAATGAGGGTCTGTAACCTGTCAGTTGCTGGTGTTTACCTTGGTGGACGTGCAGGACAAACCTCCAGCTGAAGGGTGGGGAGTTTATTTTAGTGCCAGATAAACAGCTGGCCTTGAGAAAGCACCCCATGAGAGTAACCCCCCCCCCCCCAAGCCCCAAGGCTAAACAAAGATCCAAGGGCCATGCACTGAGCTTTGAGGAAAACTTCCTGTGGTCTATGCCCCCTCTATGGGCTGCTCTCCACAGCTGGGACACCCCTCAGAGCACCCAGCCCTGCCCTCCTTTGCCAAGACCTGCATCACATCCCTTCCCTCACTCAGGCTCCTCCTCGGATGGGCACATCTGGAGGCAGCGCTACATGTGCCCAGGACCCCCTGGATGGGCAGGGAGAATCATAGAATCATAGAATCACAGGGGTTAAAGGGGCCTCCAGAGCCCATGGGGTCCAACCCCCTGCCAAAGCAGGGTCCCTAGGACAGGGCACACAGGTCGGTGTCCAGATGGGGCTGGAATCTCTCCAGAGAAGGAGACTCCACACCCCCTGGGCAGCCTGTCCCAGGGCTCCCTCACCCTCACTGGGGAAAAGTTCTTCCCCATGGTGCTGTGGAACTCCCTGTGCTCCAACTTGCAGCCATTGCCCCTTGTCCTGTCCCCACAGACACTGAAAAGGGGCTGGCCATTCCCCTGCATCCCATCCTTCAGATATTGATAGACATTCATAAGGTCCCCCCTGAGTCTTCTTCTCTCCAGGCTGAACAGCCCCAGCTCACCCAGCCTTTCCTCCCAGGGGAGATGCTCCAGGCCCTTCAGCATCTCCTCAGCCTCCTCTGGACTCTCTCCAGGAGATCCCTGGCTGTTTGATCCCAGGAAGCCCAGGAGAGCAGCAGGAGGGGAAGACATGGAATGCAGCTGCATGAGACCTCTGCCACGGCACAAGTGACATTTTGGAGTCTGGAGGCAGTGAGGAGCAGGATAACAAAGGTACACCCAAGACACAACCAACCATGAAGGCAGAGGGATGGTTCACAGAACACAGAATGACCCCAAATTCCTTGTGATGGTCGGAAAAGCCACCAGAATCTGCTTTGACAGAGAAAAAACCAACTTAGAGCAATCTGGAGAAATGCTGTGACGTAGGTGATGTGGGTGGGTGCATCGCTGTGGCTATGAGACCTGAGATTACAACTAAACCCATCTCAAAGGCTCCCATGGGCACAGAGCACTTGGTGACACCACCGAGCCCCCCTGACACAGCAGAGAGAGCCACCTCCATCCCCCTATGCAGTGCAGAGCTGCTCCTGGCCAGTTGAGCCTGCAGAGCCAGCTCCCAGCATGTGGGACCCAGCAAAGCTGGTCTGGGAATGGGACCCATCCCCACCACCCCAAACCACAGCAGGGGAAAGAAGGCTGCCAAAACCTTGGCCACTGTTTTGCACAGGCTAGGGAAGGCAGGGGAGCAGAGATCTTCTGTTTGTGGCCCTGCTGCTGCTTACGGTGCACGGTCAAGGAATCACAGACTGGGCTGGGTTGGAAGGGACCCCAAGGGTCACAGAGCTCCAACCCCCTGCCACAGGCAGGGACACCAACCTCAGGCCTGGAGCTACACAAGGTTGCCCAGGGCCCCAGCCAACCTGGCCTGGAACACCCCCAGGGACGGGGCACCCACCCCCTCTCTGGGCAGCCCCTTCCAGCCCCTCACCACTCTCTCTGCACAGAACTTCCCCCTAAGATCCAATCTAACCCTTCCCTCCTCCAGCTTCACTCCATCCCCCTTGTCCTGCCAGGCTCTGCCCTTGAACAAGCTGATTCCCCTCCTGTTCCTCTGCTCCCTTCAGGCACTGGCAGGCTGCAATGAGGTCCCCCCACAGCCTTCTCTTCTCCAGGCTGAGCCAGCCCAGCTCCCTCAGCCTCTCTCTGTAGGGGTCACGCTCTGTCTGGCCACTTGCTGCAGCCCAACCCAGGGAGCTGCCTGCCAAGGAAGATTTCCACCCTCTGGATGCTGTCACCACGAGACTTCCCTGTAACCAACTCATTCTGTGGGCAAGTCAACACCTCAAGCTGCTCCGCCAAGGCCATGAATGCTTCTGGTTTGGCCTCTGCTCCCTGTTGTGTAACCGTCCTGGAGCACAGGGAGGAGATTGAGCAGCAGAGGCTGATGACAAGCACACCATCAGCCTTGTGTTTCCCTTCCCAGTGCTTGCCCACCAGCGGGGCAACACCTCAGCTTGCTCCTCATGCATCTTGCAGCTCACAAGGCCAATGGGATCCTGGGCTCCATCAGCAGAGGGGTGGCAGCAGGGCCAGGGAGGGGATTGTTCCTCTCTGCTCTGGCCTGGGGAGGCCCCAGCTGGATCCTGTGTCTAGAGCTGGGGCCCAACCCAAGAAAGATGTGGGGCTGTTGGAGAGGGGTCAGAGGAGCCAGGGAGATGCTCAGAGGGCTGGAGCAGCTCCCCTCTGGAGAGAGGCTGAGGGAGCTGGGCTGGCTCAGCCTGGAGAAGAGAAGGCTGTGGGGGGACCTCATTGCAGCCTGCCAGTGCCTGAAGGGAGCAGAGGAACAGGAGGGGAATCAGCTTGTTCAAGGGCAGAGCCTGGCAGGACAAGGGGGATGGAGTGAAGCTGGAGGAGGGAAGGGTTAGATTGGATCTTAGGGGGAAGTTCTGTGCAGAGAGAGTGGTGAGGGGCTGGAAGGGGCTGCCCAGAGAGGGGCTGGGTGCCCCGTGTCTGGGGGTGTTCAAGGCCAGGTTGGCCCTGGGCAACCTTGTGTAGCTCCAGGCCTGAGGTTGGTGTCCCTGCCTGTGGCAGGGGGTTGGAGCTCTGTGACCCTTGGGGTCCCTTCCAACCCAGACTAGTCTATGATTCTATGGTCTCCGGGGAGGCAACACAAGCTGTCACTGACACCCTGCCAGCACCCCTTGCTCCTTCTCCTGGGGGGACAGAGGTCCCCAAGCCCAGCACCCCTGGACTGGGGCAATGCCCCTGCATCACCACTAACCCAGGCACACAGCCCCTGCCCCAGCCAGGCACGATGGATGGTCCCAGCAGCCACTCACTCCCTCTGTGCCAGCTGGGAAGCTCCCAGCTTCCCAGAGGTAGCTCCTATTCATCTTTTCATCCCATTCCAGCACGGGGTTGAGCTCAAAGTGCTCCAGCTCCCCCACCTCTGCACACTCAGCACATCCTGCTCCCCTAGCCAGGCTATAGCACCCAATTTGTGTGCCCATTACCCGAGGCAGCCCAAAGTCCAGGCTGTTCCTGGGAAGCGGTTCCATGGGTGTTCCCACTGGGAGGAGCCTGTGCTGAACTTAGGACTTTTGGCATACCAGATCTGCAGGAGAGCAGGGGATTCGTTTCCAGCAGACAGGGTAATAACACCAACACACAGAGCAGGTTTGGGTCTGCACAGGGCACATTCAAGTGCTAATCCCTGAGGAATGCACACCTTGTTCAATATGCCTTTAATAACCTTCCAGGAACGTTACATACACCAGCAAGGATGTCAAAACCACTTAATTCTGGGCTTGATCTGAGATAGGTTCATATTTTTCCCTGTGATAATTATTTTTTTTTTAAAAAAAATAAAATCAAGTCCTGATTGTGTACCATCATCTGCCTCACTCAATCATCACAGATTTAGGACCCAGCTTTGGAGCAGCTCTGTGTGTTTTCCAGCTCACTGCTTGGCTCTAGGTAAGGAAAGGCTGGCTGTGGGTTTCTATACCTCAGCTTGACAAGAACAGTGTAGCACAAGAAGTGATCTGGGGCGGGGGGGGGGGGAAGGAAGAAGCTGACTTGCTCCTTTGTGCAAGCAGAATAAGGGTCCATCCTACGTGTCACTCCTGGTGGGAACACCAGGAATAAGGGTCCTGGAGCGACACATATATATCCAATCTAACCCTTCCCTCCTCCAGCTTCACTCCATCCCCCTTGTCCTGCCAGTCTCTGCCCTTGAACAAGCTGATTCCCCTCCTGTTCCTCTGCTCCCTTCAGGCACTGGCAGGCTGCAATGAGGTCCCCCCACAGCCTTCTCTTCTCCAGGCTGAGCCAGCCCAGCTCCCTCAGCCTCTCTCCAGAGGGGAGCTGCTCCAGCCCTCTGAGCATCTCCCTGGCTCCTCTGACCCCTCTCCAACAGCCCCACATCTTTCTTGGGTTGGGCCCCAGCTCAGGACACAGGATCCAGGAGCGACACGTAGGATGGACCCTTATTCCTGGTGGGAACACCAGGGCTGAGTCAGGAAGCCCACTAAGATCCCCAAGGAAGAGGCACTGCCCCATCCCCAGACCAACACCAGTTGTTCTCTGCAGCGTCACTGCTTCAGTGGGTGATCCCACATTTGGGGACCACATCCCATGGGGCAGGAGCTCAGCACTGCTGCGGGAGGGCCAGGAGGCAGAAGCACAGGTGCTGCCACCAGCACGGTCCAGCATCCCCAAGCGTGCTTGGATACAGGAGCTGGACACATCCTGGACACGTGTCCACACTGACATCTAGAGGCACGCTCGCCTCGGGGAGGGACCGTGGCTGCCTGTGGGCACGCAGCTGTGGGAGCACAGGGGACAGAGCAGCCCAGGATCTGGCCACAGGAGTTATACTGAGCGCTGAGCACCCCCCAGGGAACCCTCCCTGTGCCCCCAGCTCCTCCTTACCAAACTCGCTGGCACACAGATGCTCCACGATGGCCTCTGACTTCATCTCGTTGTCGCACGGGGGACACACGGTCGTTCCTGGCAAGAGGAGAGGAGAGGTGGTGAGGAGACAGCCTGAGAGCTGCTGCAGAGCCCACACTGCCAGGCTACTGCCCGTTCCCAGGTGCTCTGCCATGGGGTCCCAGGTCCCAGCCCAGTGGGATGACACCCTGGCAGGAGCTGTCCTGCAGCTCACAGGGCAGTGATGGCTGCAGGCAGCCTCCTGCCAGCCCTGCTCCAAGGCCAGGCATGGGCACAGGCCAGCAGCTGCCAAGAATGTGAGGACAGCACTGGCAAGGAGAGGGGTTTCCAGGGCCAGGCACTCGGCTGAGGGGAGCTGCTCACCATGGGATGTGGCCCAGGGCCCGCTGACATCCCTCCCCACAGTATGCCAAGGCAGGCACTCAGTGCTCGAGCCCTGGCATGGCAGGAGGATGGTGCCCAGGGATGGCTCTGCACCAAGGGGCTGCCCCAGAACCAGGTAAGGGGGTTCAGGAGTGGCACAGCCCAGCTCAGCACAGGTTCCCCCTTGGCGTCGGGGACCACCCCCCAGACTGCCCAGGGCACAGCACCTCACCTTCCTCCCCACTCTAGAACAGCACAGGTTAGTGATAGAACCACACCCCCCCTCCAAAACACCCCACCCCAAGAAGGGACAACTCCTCTTTTACGCTTCCAGCCCAGTTACACCCTGTGGGCAGCCCCACAGCTCCAGCAGACAAGAGCTGGCTCTGCTCCCCAGCCTCTGGTGCTGGCTGACATTCTCCTCTTAGGAAATGCCAGCCCAGAACATTTCATCAGGTCCATCCTGGAAGGAAAACTCACTTCAGAGAGAGAATAAAAATGTTTCCAGGTTCCCATCTCCAGCCAGAGCACGGACCACCCAGCAGCACAGACGCAGCTCTGCGCTACTGGCAGATTAATTTATTGAGCCAGGAGATGATGCTGCTTCTGTTCCTGGTCCAGCAGGATGGAGAGCTCTTTCCCCACACAAGGGAGTTATTCTCAGGGATGGTGCTGCAGCAAAACAGCTGCTGGTCCCTGCGTGCAGACGGAGCACTCATCCCCTTCCAGCCTGCAGCCAGGCCAGCGAGACCCGCAGCGATGCTGGGCAGGAAAAAACCCCTGAGTTCTCCCAGCAAGAGGGGTGCTGAGCCAGAAGGGCAGCACAAAGGGAGCATGGCTGCAGCCTCCATCACCCACAGAGCTGAGTCTCCTCACTCACAGATGCCTCATGGGGTTTCAGGTGAGATGTGGGTTTTCTGTGGCTTGTCCTTCCCCTCTGTTCTGTGCCAAAGCCAGATTCCTGGGGCCATGTGCCATGCCTGGTAATCACAAAGCACCTTCCCACAGCACCCAAGAGCTGATTTAACCTCCCTGCTCCTGGTACCTGGGTGTCAGGGAAGACTCCACACCTGGGGACCTGTGAGAGCTGCCCATCATCACCTGGGTGACTTCCCCTTCCAAATCCTTCAGACACAACTGCCACTTCTAGGAGTGACTCAGGCAGAAGCCAGCCTTTGGGGACATGGTGATGTCCCCAACATTTTTAAAACCAGCAGGCAGATTTTTCCTACTTGGGCTGTACATTTAATGAGCTCATGATGAGGGAAGGAGGGAGGGAGGATGCTCACAGAAGGGTGACAAGCCCTTGCTGCAGCACCAAGTCACTGTGCTGGGGACCACCCTTGGGGATGAGAGGGAATATCTGGCCTATGTTAGTTCACCTCTGTGCATCCCACCCTGAGAAGCACTTTGACATGCCTCAGCACGCTGGGAGACCAGCCAAGCCTACACAGGCCAAACACTGTGAAAGCCACCTCTGCATCCACCCTGTGAGCTTTCTGGGCAGCTGGATTAACAAAAGCCCAAGATGGGAAAGAAGACTCATTGCTGCCCCAAGACAACAGAGGCTTTGTTTTGGCTGAGCTACAGTAGCCCCTGGGAATGCTCTGGCACAACCAGCACAGCAAGGACCTCCACATGCCTATGGTGAGAGCCCAGCACCAGCAGCCAGCCTCATGGGCTGGAGCTGCTGGGTCACCCTGGGCAGCCCTGACCATCCATCCCCCTTCTACCATCAAAGAAAGGTCTGCCAGCCATGCCACAGGAGCATCCTTCCAATGCTCCTCTTGCCACAGAGAAGACACTTCCCTGCAGCTCTGGACACTGCAAGCAGGCCAGGTGCTGCCAGGCTGCCACATCCCCGTGCCAGGGCCATGTCCCCAGCATGCCACCCAGTGCTGGGAGGGCCCCTGTGGTGTGGAAAGCAGCAATGGGCACCCAACTGCTCACCCCAGCCATGTGCTGGGTGGTTACACACACAAGGACCACCCCCCAACCCTGCCTCCCGCAGCCCCATCGCAGCAGGGCCAGGCTTGCAGAGCTGCCAAGGACACCTGCCCATGCCAAGGGGAAAGGAAACGCTCCTCCTCTACGGCACACCCTATCATGCCAAGGGCGTGAAGGTGACCAGGCTCACAACAGCTCTGTGCCCCAGGAAAACAGCTCTTTCACAGAGCCCCCACTACCCTGAAACTGCCTGTCCACCCCCCTGCCCCTCCCAAGGCACCACGGCCAAGGTTCTCCCTTCGTGTGTGACCCCAGGCTGAAGCCCAGCAAGAGGCCCGGCCATTGTTTGGGTGCTCCAGCCTCAGGCAGTCCCTGCTGCTGCAGTGCAGAGGAGCCATGCCAGCACGTGTCCCACAGCCCCCACCAACGCTCGTGGCATCAGGCCTAGCTGCTCGCCTCCCAGCCTGCTGCAGTTCATAGAATCATAGACTGGCCTGGGTTGGAAGGGACCCCAAGGGTCATAAAGCTCCAACCCCCTGCCACAGGCAGGGACACCAACCTCAGGCCTGGAGCTACACAAGGTTGCCCAGGGCCCCATCCAACCTGGCCTTGAACACCCCCAGGGACGGGGCACCCACCCCCTCTCTGGGCAGCCCCTTCCAGCCCCTCACCACTCTCTCTGCACAGAACTTCCCCCTAAGATCCAATCTAACCCTTCCCTCCTCCAGCTTCACTCCATCCCCCTTGTCCTGCCAGGCTCTGCCCTTGAACAAGCTGATTCCCCTCCTGTTCCTCTGCTCCCTTCAGGCACTGGCAGGCTGCAATGAGGTCCCCCCACAGCCTTCTCTTCTCCAGGCTGAGCCAGCCCAGCTCCCTCAGCCTCTCTCCAGAGGGGAGCTGCTCCAGCCCTCTGAGCATCTCCCTGGCTCCTCTGACCCCTCTCCAACAGCCCCACATCTTTCTTGGGTTGGGCCCCAGCTCTGGACACAGGATCCAGCTGGAGCCTCCCCAGGGCAGAGCAGAGAGGGACAATCCCCTCCCTGTCCCTGCTGCCACCCCTCTGCTGATGGAGCCCAGGATCCCATTGGCCTTGCGAGCTGCAAGAACCACTGCTGCTCATGTTAAGTTTCTCATCCACTGTGACACCCAGGTCCTTCTCAGCAGGGACCCACGTTCTGCCATCAGCTGCTCTACTCCAAGCACAACCTTCCTGCCTGCTTCCAGCCCGTTTTTTTCCCTGCTGACCCTTTTTCTAGTGCCTGGCTTTAGAGCCAGCTTACTCCAGGGGCAGGAGAAGGAATGTGTAATGCTATATTAATCTGCAACTCCCCTGATGCATCCTGTGGGCCTGCAGGCTTTACCACCTCGTGCTTAAGGAGAAAGGAATTCAGCAGGTCAGCTCTTTGAGAGGCAGGAACAAATTCCAATTTCGAGGTGTTAATGGGGAAAAATACTGAAAGGGCTCGTTCTTATTAGTGCCCAGAGAAAAGGGGGGACGCTGCTGGGTTCTGACCCTCTTTGAGTCAACAGGAAACATTCCCCAGCGCCTGAGAATGAAGGGGCTCTGGGAAAACACACCCAGACTGGGGACAGGGGCTCCAGGGAAGAGCCTTGGGAGGAGGGAAGCACGCTGAATACCAGCCGAATCACAGCAGCACATGTGGGTGTGCTCACCCAGATGCTAACCCCCTTGGGTGCCTCACCGTGTCCGGCCCCTGCCGTGACTGCAAACCCCTCACGGATGGTCTGTGGAGCGCCGGAGCGGGTGCCCCAGCGCAGGAGGCCTAGTTGTGGCGGCTGCAATCTGCTGTTTGCTCAGTTCACCACAAGCTCTCTGGGGTGAGAGCATCCCGACACACGGTGTTTGTGGCACACAGAGCTTCACCAACTCGTTACTCACAGGAGAATGAGACACCAGGCCCCTCTGCCACACACCAGCACTAACACCCAGAGAGCTGGCACACCACCGGGCAGCAGGCCCAGCCCAGCAAACCACTGGTAACCTGGCCTTCTTGCCTTGAAAAACCATTTCCTAGGAAGATGGCTTGTCTGAGCAGTGCTGCAGCTGGGGTGATGGGTGCACTGAGCTCACCCTGACCCCTCCAGAGCTGCCAGCACTCAGCACAAGGGTTTCTCCTGAAACACTTCCAAGCAGCCAGGGGACATGAAGACGGCTGCTTCTATTTTTCCACTTGAGGGCTGAAGAGTCTTCCCATTTGCACAATGCTTTGGAAGACTCCTGTAAACATCCTCGCAGACAAATTGCTAATTTAAAAGTGCTTGGGACGTCACTTCTGCAAAGCCATTTAGCAATCGGAGGGGTTTTAGTTCCTCCCAGCGCTCCCCCAGCTCCACTTCACAGCTCGCTCCAAGAATAAGGGAATACACACTAAAGCCTGTGCAGAATGAGGCCTCTCCCAGGCTGAACAGGACCAGCAACAGGTCCCCAAAGGGCTCAAACCTGAGCTGTCGTAACTCCTTGTACTAAACTCACTTTTGAGACACCTGTGAAGGACAGCATGGTGCCCTGACACCACGGTGATGGGCACAGTGGTTATGTCCCACTCCAGCACTGCTGCCCAGACAACTCTGGAAGGTGATCAGGAAGTTTTTAAATGACACAAAGGAAAACTCAGCAGACCTAGAAAAGCATTCCAGGTCTTGGGTCACTAACATCTCTAAACTGAGCCACCCACAAACTGCTCACGCTCCCATTTCAGACCTAGCAAGGGGCAGCTCCACAGCAAGTTACTCAGACACTCCCACCCAGGAGCACGCTTGGCTGCAAGTCCCCCAGGGGGAATAAAAGCACCCTTTGTACCTGCGACACGGGACGCGACTGCGATCTTGACCAAGGGTCTAGGTTCACACAGGACAAGATGATTTTAGAGCCTCCCTGGGAAAACAAAGAGCTTCCGCCAGCACTCGCATCAGTAAGCGCAAACCACAGCAAGGCAGCCAGCGTGGCTGTGCTGCCGTCGGTGCTGTGGGGAGGGGGCTGTGTCCCTGTGAGCAAGAGTAGCCAAACCTTCCCCCCCACTCCCACTGCTTCTCACCCCACCTGCCTCTCTGGATGCTAGTGCAAAGACATGGTGGTTTCCCTGTACAGCTCCGGTGGGTGTCAAGCCTGGGTGTCCCTCCCAGGCTGCCCTGTGCAGCTCAAGTCATCACCTCCCTGCTTCCTTCTGCGTGCCCCCACACAGGCTCCTGGGGACACCCCCAGGGTGTCACCCCCTCTGCTGCAGGAGGCTCTCCCTCCCTGCCCTGTAACTCAAGTACGAGTCCCGCTGGGATGAGTGGGATAACGCTGCACAGGCCCCCTCCAGCCAGGGCTCCCGGCCGAGCACAGCACCAAGCCTTTGTCTGTAAAGGTAACTGCAGGGAAGCAGCTGCTGCAAAGGGCGACCTTCGCTCCAGATGAGCTCCGGACACAGCACAGAAGCCACAGCCATCGCTCAGCCCCAAGCTGGTTGCCCCATCCCTGAGGTCCTGCAGTGAAACCCTGAGCTCCATCCCTGAGCTCCTCCAGTGCACCGTTCCCAGTGAAACTGGGAGCGCCCATCCCCTGCAGCGAAGGTGCTTTCCACCACACTCTTTTATAGCCCTCTGCTTTCTCCATCTACAAAACATCCCTCCCACCAGCCTTGCAGAGCACCCCAGTGCAGAACACTGAAGCAGTGCCTGGATAATTAATTCTTTTCAAAGTTTCCCAAAGACAACTCACCACAACTCACCCAAACCCACCAGTCTGGCACCAAACAGACCTGGCACGACTAATGGAAACGAACAAGAACCCACGTCTGCTTTCCCTGGTCCTTTCTTGCCAGCACAGAGCCCACCTGAGAGGGCAGAGCTGGATTTCCATCACACACACAGCCACCCACAGCCCAGCCTCTCGCCCTGGGATGCCTTGGGAAGAGGGGTACCCCACCAGGATTACTGTCACTCTTTACAGAGCTTTTTGCCATGGGGGACCATGTGCCCTGCTGCTGCCAAGAACAGCCCCACAGCACCAGGGCTGGGGAGAGAAACTGTTTGGGTGCAGCACCGGGAAGATGGAGGGTGGGAGCCCCAGTCCATCGGGGGCTGGAGCCCAGCACTGGTGCAGGGATCAGAGCTGTACCCACTGTACCCCAGCACCACCTGTCCCCGTGCTCAGCTCCAGGACAGAGGAGAGGAGCTGGGCAGGGTGCCCTGCCCTCCTCAGGAGCCTCACAGAGTGCTTGGAGACTGGAGGAAGACTCTTTGCCCAGAAGCAGGGTTCAGATGAGCCTCCCCATGCAGCACAACCCCCTTCAGCCCTGTACAGCCCCTCCTGGGCTAACAGCCACCCCATCAACTCAGGGAAAGGTGCCAGGAGCAGGACCACGGCACTGGTTCCACCTTACCTTTGGGCCTGGAGACCTCGGTGGCGTTGGGAGCTGACATGGCAATGCAGACATCGTCCTGAGGAAACTGGTCACACTTGAGCATCTCGGGCCAGAAGAAGCCAAAGAACTGCATGACGGGCTCACAGGAGTCACGAACGGCCTCGCACAGCCAACGGCACGGGTAGACCGGCCGGTCCAGGCAGACGGGGGCAAAGAGGGAGCAGAGGAAGACCTGGGTGCCCATGTGGCAGTTCTTGTTGAGCAGCGGGACCCAGCTACTCGCCTGGTGCTTCACCTCCGCCATGGTCTCGTGGTCCAGCAGGTTGGGCAGCACCATCTTGTCGTAGCCCACGCTGTGGCAGAGCCGCAGGTCTGCGGGGATGGCCACGCACTGGTGGGGCTTGGCGTAGAAGCGCCCGCCCGGGTAAGGGCCCAGGTCGGACTGATAGCTGACATAGTCGTACTCGCTAGCCCCACCGCACGCCAGCAGCCCGGCGGCTAGCGACACCAGAGCCCGCAGAGCGGCCCCGCGGGGCCCCCGCACCATGCCCATCCCCGCGATGCCCGTGCCCCGACGGCGCCGTCCGCCGCTCCTCACCGGGCGCCCGCTCACGGGGCCCCGACCCGAGCACCCTCCCCCCCCACCCCGACCCTGACCCGCCTCCTCCCCCTGCCCGGTGGCCGCTGCCAGCAGCTCCCGCGTCCCCACCGCGTTCCCGCCGCCTCCTCCTCCTCCTCCCCGGCTCCGGCCCCGGTCTGGCCCCGCCGCGCCGCGCCGCGGGTTTGTGAGCCCCCGGCAGCCAATCAGGGAGGCGCCGCCCGCCGCGCGCTCGCCCGCCGGCGTCAATCAGCGGCCCCGGGAACCAATCGCCACACGACCCGGCCCGGCCCGCCCCGCCCCTCCTCCCCCCCCGCCTCCCTCCTCTCTCTCTCCTCTCAGGCGGGCCCCGACGGCGCCGCCGGCCCGGAGCTCCGCGGCCCCGGGGCTGCCCGCTGCGGTGGGCAGCGTGCGGCGGCCCCCCGAGAGCTAAGGGACAGCGCCCGGAGCGTCCTCGACGGCGCTGCGCGGCGGGCTTGCCCGAACGGGCCCTTCCCCGCGCCACCTGCGGCCAGGAGAGGAGCCGCGGGGTACCGGGAAGGGGCCGTGGGCGGCCGGCGGGGGGCTCGGGGGCACCGGGAGACGCGCCCCGTAACCCCCTTCCGCTGCTTTTCCCCGCGGGCAGCCCGAGCTGTGCCGGGGATGCCGTCTCGGCCCAGCACCGGGCGCTGGGGCGGCTCAGGGAGGCTCAGGTCACTCCCGAGCGGCTGGAGATGTTTCTGGGAGGCTGGACCGGACCGTGCAGAGCTCGTCTCCCTGTGGATAAACTCCAGCGAGAACTATGGCATTTGCAAAAATTAAACACCGAAAAAACACCCAAACCCCCACCCCACAAAAACCCCCCAGCCAACAGGAGAGACAAGGAGTCGGTCTGTCTCTTAAAGGGGTATCGCGCCTGGGAAAGCTGCTCCGGAGCTGCTGGGGCAGCTGAGGCCGTCCAAGAGCAGCACCTGTGTGAGAGCAGCACCCCTGCGAGAGCAGCACCTCATCGAGAGCAGCACCCCATCGAGAGCAGCACCCCATCGAGAGCACCATCCCATCGAGAGTACCATCCCATCGAGAGCAGCACCCCATCGAGAGCAGCACCCCATCGAGAGCAGCACCCGTGCGATTGCAGCACCCCTGCGAGAGCAGCACGCCTGCGAGAGCAGCACCTCATCGAGAGCAGCACCTCATCGAGAGCAGCACCCCATCGAGAGCAGCACCCCATCGAGAGCAGCACCCCTGCGAGAGCAGCATTCCTGCGAGAGCAGCACCCCTGCCCCCCAGCAGCAGTGCCAGTCCCTCCCCACGAGAAGGGTACCTGTGAAGCAGACCAGCCATGCTGCCTGCCCCACGGGTCTGGAGCTCACATAGGGGCTGCTCCCAGTAGCTTCTCGGAGCAGGAGCTGGGCCGGGGTGAGCCTGATGGATTGCAGCCACATCCGCCTGTCCTGCTCAGAGATAAGCAGGAGATGCTCGGTCTCCTGCAGGGATGGGACTGGGGCATGGGCCAGCACTGCACCCCACCAGCTGCACTCCTGAGGGCCTGCAAAGCTTTGCTTGCCCTCCAAAACCACAAGCTGTTGAGGCTGCAAACCTACTGGGTGCCGGTGCAGCTCCACAGTCCTTCATCCCCTCCCTGGGCAGAAGCAGGGTGCCCCACAGCACAAGCCAGGAGCTGCCTCGGTCCCCACTTGCACAAGATGCTGAGCACACACGTCTATCTCTGAGGGAGCTGCTCCCTCCTCCGGACTCACACGAAGCTCCGGTTACTGCTGCTGCCTGTTGCTTGAACAGCTTGTGCTGTTTAATACAGGAACTACACCTCATTGAGAGGTAAATGGAAGAGGCTCCGCAGCCTGGAAGCGTGAAAGAGCCACTTTCACCTGAGGGCCAACAGGAGAGTTGCTGGTTAGCACTGCCAATGGACTGGAGAATTCAGCAGTAAACAAGAGGAACCTTCTCCCTAAGGTGCCAGTCACTGAATGAAAGGGGCAGCTGGATGGAGGAGACCTTCTCCTGCTGCTTGGGCTCAGGAAGTGGAAGCAAAGCACCCATCACAGTTTGCACCAAGGAACAGCTGCGACATGGGCTTCTCATCCCTCAGGGTGGGGGGTTCTGGCAGCCTAGAATTTGCTTTTACCCAAATCAGTTTAGAAAGAGTGAAACATAATGTGGTATGCAGGACAGCATGCTGACCCCTTCCTGGGCCCTTGGGCTGAATTTCTCTTAAGAATCTTTATTTGCCCCCAAGGGTTACATCCTTGGGTACAAGTCTCTGGCCTGGAATAGGACCCCTGCTTGTCCAAGACACTCAGAACCAAACCATGCAGATTGAGGGAGCTGGGCTGGCTCAGCCTGGAGAAGAGAAGGCTGTGGGGGGACCTCACTGCAGCCTGCCAGTGCCTGAAGGGAGCAGAGGAACAGGAGGGGAATCAGCTTGTTCAAGGGCAGAGCCTGGCAGGACAAGGGGGATGGAGTGAAGCTGGAGGAGGGAAGGGTTAGATTGGATCTCAGGGGGAAGTTCTGTGCAGAGAGAGTGGTGAGGGGCTGGAAGGGGCTGCCCAGAGAGGGGGTGGGTGCCCCGTGTCTGGGGGTGTTCAAGGCCAGGTTGGCTGGGGCCCTGGGCAACCTTGTGTAGCTCCAGGCCTGAGGTTGGTGTCCCTGCCTGTGGCAGGGGGTTGGAGCTCTGTGACCCTTGGGGTCCCTTCCAACCCAGCCCAGTCTGTGATTCTATGAACTCTCCATTTTCGATTGCAAGACCCTAAGAGGGTTGCAGAGCCTCTCTGTTTGCAGAGTGGCAATGGGCATGTGTCAGTTGGCAGTGCTGTAATCAGACTGTTCCAGGCTGAGCAGTGTGACACAAACATCTTACCTAGGCAGGCGAGGCAGAGGCTGGGGAAACTCTTGTTTGAAAGTTGGGGAGCTCTCCAAAGGCAGCAGCAGTAACACCCCAATAAAACTTTGGCCAGGGTTCTGGTTCTCCCCAACTCAGTAGATGCCACAACTCAGTAGATACCCAACTCAGTAGGTACCACATCTCCTCATGCTCACCCCAGAGATGTGCCACCATGTCCCTGGAGCACCCCACACTGATTACTGGGCTGGCTGTGACACTAACATATACAGAAGTCACTGAGCTTGAGGGGCTGCATGCAACAGTCCAGCTCCCCTGATCCAAGCTGAAAGACATCATGCTTTGGCTGCTAAACCCATCCACCCAAAGCTTGGACCGTTCCTGAACTCAGCCCAGGGAAAGGCTTTGCTGGCTCCCTGGTACCTGATACCCACGTTCACAGCAGCACACCCATATGGGAGTCCACAAGTGAATTGCAAACTGGAAAAGAATTGCCCAGAAAACCATTTTTTCTTTAAAAAATAAAAAGGAAGGGGGCCAGGGGAGAGCCAACAGCTCTGGTCTAGACCTCTAAATTGCTTAACATGCCAGTATAAGGCCTCTTAAATAGCAGCTGCCCAAGAAAGGACTGCACTTCCAACAAACTCCTTCCAAATTGGGCATTAACTTCTCTGAGTGAAGCCTGTGCAGCCACTTCCATTCACAATTATGTACCCCACCACTCCTTAAATCTCTGCGTAGCCTCTAATGTCATCGTTTAACTTTGCTTTATAGCCATTTATTGCTGCCTCTCCCACAGGGGCCAACGTATTCTTATTGAATAATGAGATGCTTTGCGACATGCACAGCTTCTTCAGCTACCCCAACCCTCTCCTCCTGCTTTGAAAAGCCCAGCCCAATTAACCGTGCTTATTTCTGGCTCCATTGTTCCTCCCTACAGCCCACAGGACCATGGGCTCAGCCCCCACCCCCCCCTACACCCCTCCTCTGCATCCACCTACAGCGGGCACTCACCATCGAAGGGACCACTCAAGGATGACATACCCAGTGCCTGCTGATACCCACCACCTCTCCCACTCATAGCAGTGCCCACCCACCACTTCCCAGCCTCTCTGGGCGTTACGGGTGGGCAGTGTCACAGGGCACCCAATGCCCAGCATTGGAATGCACGTTCCCCTCCACGCTGCCCTGGGGAAAACAGGCAGGCATGGGATAATAGAATATATTAGCCCTGAGCCCATTCAGCCCCAGGCTTTTTATGAACAATGGCTGCTAACTGAGCTGATTTTTGCCAAATGACTGGCTTTCGTGCATGAGCAGCAAAGTGGAGCCCCCAAATAGTCCCGTGCAACAATCTGGCTCGGATGCCCCAGGGCTCATTGTTTTACTGCTGTGTTTGAGGGCATGGAGGAGTCATGGCCTTGCCTGCCCTGGCATTTCTTCCCTGGTTTCCCACCGCTGTGCTCGCCCCATCTCAGCCCCAATGGAGGCAGGAGGGATGGGGGAGCGGAGATGGGCTGGTCGCAGACCCCCGCTGTCCCTTCCCTGCGTGGGACCACATGGAAACCAACAAGAGCTGCCCCTTGGTACCCACCCCCCAGCATGAGGAGCCCACTGTGCCACCCCTGCAGCGGTGTGTGACTCCCACATCATCTCCCACACCTCCTGGACACCCCCAGGGATATTTGCTTTAGATTAGACCCCCCCCCCTCAGTGAGCTGAGAGCCGATAGCCCCTGCCAGGGTCAGCCTGCTGAGGAGGATGTTAGCTTTGCCATGTTTGCTTTCTGGTTTTCCCAGCAGATAGCTCCAGGGCTCCAATAGCACTGATGCAGCCAGGACCACTCCCTTCACCCCACAATGTAGGGAGAGGTTTTGCTGCTGCCACATCCCTCTTGGATGCCCCAGCCTGGTGCTCAGCAACACCTGGGCTGCAGAGGATGCTCACACCAAGAGCCATCCCACTGTGGAGGCACACAACAATCCCAGTCAATGTCTCCCAGTGCTGTGAAATTAGCACCATTAAATGCTCTAACTAAACACAATCAACATCAGGTTTACTAGCTGAGATAACATATAAAGAACTGCAACAGCTAATGCCTTCAGCACTGCTCAAACTCTGACCGTCTGCCCTTCGTCCCAGGAGGGAACTGATGGCAAATATTTACAGGGGCTTATAAATATTTATCCCTTAATAACTTGCTGCATTACAGCACATTCTTCTCTACGAGGCTCAGCTTTGCCCTGGACCAGGTGCAGGTTGCTGAGAGGCTCTGCAGCATATATAAGGTCTGGCTGAATAACATACAGCAAGTGCCAGTGGTCAATAAAACAGGCAGCAGCTGAGTGGCTTGCGTGGAAATGCTCTGTGAGCCGTCTCTTACCCAACAAAAGAAGAATGTGGCTGCAGAGCACAGGTGTGCAGGCACCTCAGAGTGGGTGCAGACCCCTTCCCTGTTGCCAAAGTAACCCGGGGAAGTGCTGCCAGTCACTGGGGAGCTCTAAATCACAGCCCGGGGCTGATGTGATTGATGGGGCCCTCGGCTCAGGAGCAGCCCTGGGGTGACTGTGCACATGGGTTTGTAGAATCATTGAATCACAGAGGTGGGAGGGACCTCAGAGATCATCTAATCCCAACTCTAAGCCATGGGCAGGGACACCCTCACCAGCCCAGGCTGCCCAAAGCCCCATCCAACCCAGCCTTGAACACCTCCAGGGATCCAGGGGCTCCCACAGCCTCTCTGGGCACCCTGTGCCAGGGTCTCCTCACCCCCAGAGTAAAGAATTCCTTCCTCACCTCTAACCTACCCCTGCCCTCTGCCAGCCTGAAGCCATTCCCCTTGTCCCATCCCTGTACTCCCTGGTGACCAGCCCCTCTCCCACTGCCCTGTAGGACCCCTGTCAGTATCAGGACACTGCAATTAGGTCTCCCTAGAGCCTTGGCTGCTTTGGGGAGAACCTCAAAGGAAGGGAGCTGGAGAACTGCCCTCCACAAGGAAACACCTCAGGCTTCTTGCTCTGCAGCAATCCTCTGTCCAAGCATCACAGCATCCCTTCCAACCAGCACCTCACAGCATCCCTTCCAACCAGCAACTCTCAGCATCCCTTCCAACCAGCACCTCACAGCACCCCTTCCAACCAGCACCTCACAGCATCCCTTCCAACCAGCACCTCACAGCACCCCTTCCAACCAGCACCTCACAGCATCCCTTCCAACCAGCACCTCACAGCATCCCTTCCAACCAGCACCTCACAGCATCCCTTCCAACCAGCAACTCTCAGCATCCCTTCCAACCAGCACCTCACAGCACCCCTTCCAACCAGCACCTCACAGCATCCCTTCCAACCAGCACCTCACAGCATCCCTTCCAACCAGCACCACACAGCATCCCTTCCAACCAGCACCTCACAGCATCCCTTCCAACCAGCACCACACAGCATCCCTTCCAACCAGCACCTCACAGCATCCCTTCCAACCAGCACCTCACAGCATCCCTTCCAACCAGCACCTCACAGCATCCCTTCCAACCAGCACCTCACAGCATCCCTTCCAACCAGCAGCACACAGCATCCCTTCCAACCAGCACCACACAGCATCCCTTCCAACCAGCACCTCACAGCATCCCTTCCAACCAGCACCTCACAGCATCCCTTCCAACCAGCACCTCACAGCATCCCTTCCAACCAGCACCTCACAGCATCCCTTCCAACCAGCACCACACAGCATCCCTTCCAACCAGCACCTCACAGCATCCCTTCCAACCAGCACCTCACAGCATCCCTTCCAACCAGCACCTCACAGCATCCCTTCCAACCAGCACCTCACAGCATCCCTTCCAACCAGCAGCACACAGCATCCCTTCCAACCAGCACCACACAGCATCCCTTCCAACCAGCACCTCACAGCATCCCTTCCAACCAGCACCTCACAGCATCCCTTCCAACCAGCACCTCACAGCATCCCTTCCAACCAGCACCTCACAGCATCCCTTCCAACCAGCACCTCACAGCATCCCTTCCAACCAGCACCTCACAGCATCCCTTCCAACCAGCACCTCACAGCATCCCTTCCAACCAGCACCTCACAGCATCCCTTTGCCACCCTTCAGGGATGATTTCTATCCCTGCCATGGGCAGTGCACTCTTTTCATCTGCTGCCTGGTGCAAACTTGACTTGCTCAGCAGTGGAGAGACCCTGGAACTGGTATTTACTTGTGGAGTTGTTTCATTCATTCAGAAACCAGATCTTCCCTCTAATCATTTTTTTGAGCCACCCATCCACTTATTTATTTATCTTTCTCATGCTTAATGATTTGCAAGAGCATAAATGGGCTGTGGTTTGGAAACCATACGATCAACCTCAGAGCAGCACCAGAGATGGAGTTCCAAACTACTTCCTACCATGAACAAACAGCATGGAAAAGCTCCATTGTGTATATTCTAGGTTGCTATTTTCTTAACCCTGCCTCATTAAGATGGATGGAGTTTCTGCTTATTAGTAATTTGGCGAGTTCCTCTTTGTGTACACTCTGCACTTCTCACTAATGATGCTTTGCTTCAGTGATTAACAAAAGGGACTTCCAACACAGCCAGTGAAAACACAGCCACGCACTCAGGGCACTGGGATGGAAAGCCCAAGTTCTGGAGATGCTGCTGGTGGAAGACAAGGAATCCCCAGGGAAGCCTTGGAAAGGAAAAGTTGCTGGTTGTAAAACCTTCCCTGACATTCAAATAATTTTGACCTGAGGCCACTGGGGCTTTGATTTACACACACAATTGGAGGGCTGACAGAGCCTATAACAAAGTGATTCAGAGCCCTCGCACTGCACGTTCGATGGAGATGAAGCTGGCACTGCTGCTGCCTGGATTTACAGCTGGCCATTAAAGTATGTTTACAAGCCTTTAGTACAGTGTACACATCTGGTAAATCATTGATTGAACAAACAGCTCCTGGTGTCAGGCTCTCTCCTGTCAACTTTTTTCCACTACTACGTTACTCAGCACAGACTCATCCGCTCCAGACCCTGGTTCCTACAGGCAAGTGTCTGTGCCTGAGCCAGCCACCGTGCTCACACCCAGGTTTGCACGAGTAGCCAGGGTTGTTGGTGCAATCTTGATGCCATTAGACACATACCCACACCCAAAAAACTCTCAGAGGTCTCTGGCACCCCCAGCCGAGCTGTATGTTACCTATGAGCAGGGGCTCCATCAGCAGAGGGGTGGCAGCAGGGCCAGGGAGGGGATTGTCCCTCTCTGCTCTGCCCTGGGGAGGCCCCAGCTGGATCCTGTGTCCAGAGCTGGGGCCCCCAATACAAGAAGGATATAGAACTGTTGGAGAGGGGTCAGAGGAGCCAGGGAGATGCTCAGAGGGCTGGAGCAGCTCCCCTCTGGAGAGAGGCTGAGGGAGCTGGGCTGGCTCAGCCTGGAGAAGAGAAGGCTGTGGGGGGACCTCATTGCAGCCTGCCAGTGCCTGAAGGGAGCAGAGGAACAGGAGGGGAATCAGCTTGTTCAAGGGCAGAGCCTGGCAGGACAAGGGGGATGGAGTGAAGCTGGAGGAGGGAAGGGGGAGAGGAGAGATTGGGGGGAAGTTCTGTGCAGAGAGAGTGGTGAGGGGCTGGAAGGGGCTGCCCAGAGAGGGGGTGGGTGCCCCGTCCCTGGGGGTGTTGAAGGCCAGGTTGGATGGGGCCCTGGGCAACCTTGTGTAGCTCCAGGCCTGAGGTTGGTGTCCCTGCCTGTGGCAGGGGGTTGGAGCTTTATGATCCTCGGGGTCCCTTCCAGCCCAGATCAGTCTGTGATTCTATGATTCTACGTGGCATCACATGCACAGGGCAGCATCCCAGCTAGCTCTGCAACAGGTAAGAGATGGGAGAGGTGGCTGGTTCTTCCTTGGGATAGGTGTGAGAGAAGGGAAGCCCGTGGGGACTGATGTGCTCAGCTCCCTGGCGCTGGGCAGTGTCCCAGCTGGCATAGCTCAGCAGGGAGATGGGTTGTGAAAAGCACCAGGAGACTAATCCTGCAAGCAGGGATGCTGCAGGCAGAGCAGCAGGCAAGATAAAGGTCCTGGGTGAAGCCAGACCTAAGAGGAGAGCTCTTCTCTGCCTGGAACCACACATGAGCCGAGCAAACATCCATCCAGAGCCAGGCTGCACCAGCAGCACAGGCACCGTGTGTGTGCCCCCCTCCCCCCAGTGCCAAGGGCTCACCCCAAGCAGTGAAAGCTGGGGCTGGTGGGGCCCTGGCTCTGCTGCATGGGCACAGGCAGAGTGGGAGGAGAGCAGGATGGATGGGGATGGGGAGCAGCACCAAGACAGCGGTGGGATGCAGCATCCATCTCCTCCTGGCACCAGGATGGCATTGCACAGAGCCCACACACAGGACCCACACCTTCCTGGCTGTGGGTTAAAAATGCTGTTTGGTGCTTTAGCAAACAGGCCAGTGCCTGGAGCCAGGGAGGGGGGGGAGCTGTGAGCCCCCCCACCCCCCCTCCCCAGCTCATTGTGCTTCTGTGAGAGCATCTGGCCAGCTGTGCAGTGATCTGTGGCCAAGCCCTCAGTCCCCTGGCCAGGGAGCTGGGCAAAGGCCAAAGGGTAAAGGGCAAAGCATGGGAGCAGAAACAAAGCTCGATCAGCTCATTCATGCAGACCTTTTCAGGAGCTTTTGGGTGGCTGGACAGACGGACATGGGAGAGTGGGACTGACCGCCCCTGTGTGACTCGCAGCAGGGACACACAGGCTGCCAGGTCCCCTGCAAGACCCTGCCCTCAGAGCAGGGTTTTAGAGCACAACAAGGGTGCAGGGACCAGGGAAAAACTGGTGCTGTGCCAGGGAAGGTGCTGATCCCACCCTGCTCCTGCACACTGGCTGTGGGGGGCACCCAGCCCTCCCCGAGGCAGCACAGGGCCGATTGAAGGGACAGACAGATGTCTGGGAGGGAAGGGGAGGGAAGGGAATGGAAGGGAAGGGAAGGGAAGGGGGAAGGGGGAAGGGGGAAGGGGGAAGGGGGAAGGGGGAAGGGGAAAGGGGGAAGGGGGAAGGGGGAAGAGGGAAGGGGGAAGGGGGAAGGGGGAAGGGGGAAGGGGGAAGGGGGAAAGGGGAAGGGAGAAGGGGGAAGGGGGAAGGGGGAAGGGGGAAGGGGAAGGGGGAAGGGGGAAGGGAGAAGGGAAGGGAAGGGAAGGGAAGGGAAGGGAAGGGAAGGGAAGGGAAGGGAAGGGAAGGGAAGGGAAGGGAAGGGAAGGGAAGGGAAGGGAAGGGAAGGGAAGGGAAGGGAAGGGAAGGGAAGGGAAGGGAAGGGAAGGGAAGGGAAGGGAAGGGAAGGGAAGGGAAGGGAAGGGAAGGGAAGGGAAGGGAAGGGAAGGGAAGGGAAGGGAAGGGAAGGGAAGGGAAGGGAAGGGAAGGGAAGGGAAGGGAAGGGAAGGGAAGGGAAGGGAAGGGAAGGGAAGGGAAGGGAAGGGAAGGGAAGGGAAGGGAAGGGAAGGGAAGGGGCTGAGCGCTCCCCCTCCATCACTGCCCCAGCTGGTGCCGGTGCTGACTCCTGCAAGGCACTGGGAGGTGCTGGCTTGAGGCTGATTTCCTGGGGCAAACAGCCCCTGAATTTCATGTTTTTAACGGGCTGGCAAGGCATCTGGGAGAGAGGAGAGAGAAAGACTTTTCCTTCCCCCATAAATAATTTTATGGAAGACTTTAAGGGAGATTTAAAGAAGAACCTCTTCCCCCCCTCCCTCCCCTCCCCTTCTGAAGCATACTGTGTATTTTGAACCGTGTGTGGAAGGGAATTCATTAACACAGGCAGCAGAGCCCCGTCCCCCACACAATAGAGATCCCACTTTTCCTCCCCTGCCTGGAAAAAAAAAAAGACCAACAACACATGCCCAAAAATCCAAGTGCATAAATTTTTTCTAACCTAATTCATTTCGTAGATTGATGGAGAAAATCCATAACAAATATTTATGACTTTGCAATAAATAACCCTCACAGAAGTTACAAAGAGCTCTGGTGAGTCTCAAGGTAACTTTCAGCGAGTTGTAGGGGTCAGGGCAGATTGGGATAGTAAGTCTATAGTGTTGGAGCCTTTGGCTCATCTGTTTTGAATTATTGGTATTACTCAGTTGAGCAGTGCTCTCAATGGAGTAGCTGTGCTGTGATTCCATGCCATATTTTATTTCTATGGTGGGAGAGGGGCTTCAAGAATTATTAGTTGTACTCTGCTGCAGCCAGCCCAAAAAATAAAAATCCCAACCCAACAACCCAGGTCTCAGTGAGCATGGGTTAGTCTGGAGGTGTTCCCAGGATGGGTGGAGTGGGATGGGGTGGGTGCTCAATGAGACCTGTCTTGCGTGGGTGTTGGGGCTGACACGGTGCATCTTGCTGCCAGGTCAAACTATAGAACCCTCTTCTCCTGTGGAGAGAGGCTGAGGGAGCTGGGCTGGCTCAGCCTGGAGAAGAGAAGGCTGTGGGGGGACCTCATTGCAGCCTGCCAGTGCCTGAAGGGAGCAGAGGAACAGGAGGGGAATCAGCTTGTTCAAGGGCAGAGACTGGCAGGACAAGGGGGATGGAGTGAAGCTGGAGGAGGGAAGGGGGAGAGGAGAGATTGGGGGGAAGTTCTGTGCAGAGAGAGTGGTGAGGGGCTGGAAGGGGCTGCCCAGAGAGGGGGTGGGTGCCCCATGTCTGGGGGTGTTCAAGGCCAGGTTGGATGGGGCCCTGGGCAACCTTGTGTAGCTCCAGGCCTGAGGTTGGTGTCCCTGCCTGTGGCAGGGGGTTGGAGCTCTGGGACCCTTGGGGTCCCTTCCAACCTAGACCAGTCTGGGGTTCTATGATTCTGTGGACCTGCCAAGGTGCTTGTAGGATGTCCTGTGTGGGTGCTTCAGGTGCACCCACTGTGTTTGCACCCACTGCAGCAGTGCTGCTGGCACGGCTGGCACCAGGCACTGCTGGGAGCACCGGGCAGATGTGCCCTGCACAGATAGAGGTAGCTGTTACCCCCATGTACTTAACAGAGGAGATGCTGCACCCCAAAACACCGCAGCCACTGGTGCAAAGCGAAGGGGCTGAGGTGCAGCCCTGAAACCACCAAGGCCCACATTCCTCAGCCTCTTTCAGCCGCTCACACTTTGCTGTCTGTTTTCCCATGGGATCCTCAGTGCTCCAGCTGTGCTGCCCCCAAAGCATGCCAAGGACCACCACCCACCCTCACCACAGTCAGACAGAGCAATCACCAGCACCGCCCCACCACAGCCACACACGCTCAGGCAGCAGCATCCACCCACTCCACCAAAGGCCACCATGTATCTGTCCAGGGGCACCCTAGGAGACCTTTTCTATGCTTACATAGCACCGAGCTGTCACCAAACCCCCCCCCCAGCACCCACTTCCCAGGAGCCAGGATCGGGGTGAGCCTGGAGCGAGCCCATCCCCTCTCCATCTTCGTTAGCTCTTAATCATCACGAAGGGAAAGAGGACCGGCCGGCAGCGTCACGCTGCTCTCTAGGCCTCAGGCTCCTTTCAGGGCTTTCAGAAAACAGGGTCAGACGTGTCTTCTGACCTGTGACCTGTCGCTTCCCTCCTCACCATAATTATCTAATACAGCGCTCTCCCTGCCAAGTACAATGAAACAATTTGTCACTTCAATTGTCTGTCAGTCAACACTGGGGCCTTTTCAACAGGCCAACACATGTTTTTTGAGAGCTTGTCAGCAAGGGCTGTCTGGCCAGGCATATAACCATGGAAAATGGAACCTTTGTTAATTCTGGTTCTTAGAAAAGTAAATCCATTCACTTGCTTTTTTTTTTTTTTCCTTTTTTTTTTTTTCCCTCTCTTTTCCAGGCCTTCAGTTTGGAATTTGCACAAGAAGCTGAATTGCCCCTGATCCCTAAATGATTGGTCAGAGGATTTGCATGAGGAAGCAGAAATTAATTATTCTTTTCTTCTCTTTTTATTTTTCTGTAATTGTGTGTTTAGAAATGAGATTACATTCTACAGCAGCACGAGGGGCTGGGGAAAGGGAGGGGAGGGGAGGGGTGGGGGGAGAATTGCTTTGCATTTGTTTAGCTCCTTAGAGTTAAGATCACCTAATCTTTTCAAGCATTTCCTAAGATTCTCTCTCTCTTTTTCTGCTTTAATGACCAAACAAAGATTGTGCTACTTCCTGGGGAACTTTTCTGGCAGCACTGGGAGCCAGGGGCTTATCCCTCTGCTGAAATGGGCTTCTTGCTGCTTTTGGAGTGCGGGGTGTAAGATGCATCCCAGAGCTTGGGAGCTGGGCTGGCTCCTTGAGTTGAAGTGAGGATGAAGTGGATTCCTACCAGCCCAAGAGGGAAGATGCTGGCTGCTTGTGTCGCATGGAGATGGTCCCAGCTTGGGGATGGGCACTGGGAGCATCTCAGTAGGTTCAACCAAGCCAGGACCAACATAGTCAGGACATGGAGCCCCTGTTCAGTCCACCCCCAAAACCCTGCACCCCTCCTGAATACTCGCTCTTTCTAAAGCAGCATCCTTTGAAATTCCCACTTCCTCCGATGACACATGTGTGGAATCTTCTTCCTAAACATTCAACAGGAGAGGGAGACCTCCATTTTCAGGTAGCCCTCATTTTCTTAGCCCTGGGAAGGCTTCAGTTGAGGGCAGACATACTTGATTTGGAAGCCCTGGAGAAATACTAGATGGCCCCTGCTTGATTACAAACGCCCTGAGTGAAAACCTCTCTGGATTGTGCTTTCCAGAATATGCTATCCAAACCTAATTCAAACCATACAGGGAGCCCTGACTTAGAATCCTTCAAGCCTATAAAATGAAACAAATTGGCTTTGCAAGCATATCTCCCAATCTAAGCTACGCCTGTAAATTCGATTTGTCCTTTTGGATCTACATTAGGTAGCCTGAAAGACTCTTTGTTCCAGAGTCTGTCTCCTCCACGTGCCCAGAGTTTCAGCATTTGGTCACATCAGGCTGAAAAACCCCCATGTTCATTAACTTGGTGACCCTCTGGCATCCCAGCTTTGCCCACTGGTGGGAGAGGAGTAGGACTGTGCAGCCCCACAGCACGCAGTGCCTTTGCCATGAGCATCACTGGCTTTTCCCAGACTGATCCCTGCCAGAGCAGGGTTTGGGTCAGCACCCCAGAATGATCGGGGCTCCTCTCAGAATCACAGAGTGGTGGGGGTTAGAGGGACCTCTGGAGATCCCCCAGTCCCAGCCCTGCCAGAGCAGGGTCCCCTCCAGCAGGCTGCACAGGGCAGCACCCAGGATCATGGGGTGAGAATGTCTCCAGAGATGGAGACTCCCCAACCTCTCTGGGCAGCCTGGCCCAGGGCTCTGCCACCCTCCCAGGACACAAGTTCCTCCTCAGGGTTAGGTGGAGCTTCCTCTGCTCCAGTTTGTGCCCATGGCCCTGTGCAGCCTGCTGGAGGGGACCCTGCTTGGGGACTGAGCCTGGTTCCCTCTCTCTTTACAGAGTCATTACTGCCTTTCTTTATGATTCCACGCTCGTTGTTGTATAATTTTAACAGGCTTATTCTAATTCACCATCTTTGAATATGGATAAGCCCATTAAAGTTATGAACTACTTATGTATGGCATCATAAAACAGGGCAAAGCAACACCCAGATCTCTCCCAAACAGGCAGGTTGCACAGTCAACATGGCATTGCCTTCACAGTCACAGGCCAACCTGGAAGATTCCCAGCCACTCTGGGATTTGCCATGGTTTCTATCCTGAAAGCACAACATTAGATGGCTAGATATCCATTCGATTCCAGTTATTTTCTTTCCTTGGATCAGGTTTTCAGTTTAGGCAGGGAAAAAGATGATATTCCCCCTTGACATCTTGGGAAGAGGCTGCAGCCACTGCAGGGGATACAGCAGGTCTGTCCTCACCCTCACTGCGAGCTAAGCTCAGCGATTCAGTCCACCAAAGAGTTTTCCTGAGCTCTCACATTTGCATTTTTAATATTTCAGCCAAGCCTTTAGCCTCCAAGAGAAAGCAGAAGGAGGTTTTGGTGCAGAGATGGGACATATTTATTCCTAACTGCCCCTGTGTTAGCAGTTTCCAGAGGTGACCCAGTATGGGACTGAAGATTTAGCCTGTTTACCACATAGTGGCAATTTTCTCCCACCTCAACAGCTTCAGAGTTTGCCACAGAGGGCAGGAGCATCTCAGACACCCTGAAAACTCTTTATTTAAAGAAAAAAAAAACCAAAAACAAACCCTGTTTTTATAAACTCCAGTAAAATTGTGATTGGGTAAAGCCTTGTGCTCGAAAGCACATTCTTTGGGAATATTTTATATGCACATAAACCATCTGAGAAAATGTTAACATTATGGTCTTAACTGCTTGCACATTGGATCCAGGGGAAGGTTGGGCAAACACAGCCCATCTGGTGCAGCGTTGGAAGGAGGATATTTCTGAGTGTGTTTCCTTCAGAGCCTGGGCTGGCAGCACAGCACAAACCCAGCTCCAGCAGACTGCAGCCGTAAGCCACCGCCGAGACCACGGTGCTGATCATGGAAGAAACCACTCATGTTGGTTTTGCCATGTTTAGGAAGCATGTCCCCAAAGAAGGGACAATGCCTGAGGGCAGCGTGGGACATTGGCAGCTCATGTGGGTTTGGGAGAAGAGATGGTTGCTGCCCACTGAGTGATGGGGTGAACTGCGCGATGGGAGATGTGAGCAGGGCTGGGAAGGATGAGGTCTGGAGAAAGCCACGGGTGCTGGGGAGGTGAGTAAGGGACTGAAGGACACATGGGGCTCTGTGGGGCTGGCAGCTCTCTCAATGGAACAGTCTGAGCAGCAGGAACACCCTCTGGAGCAGAGCCCAGCTGGCGCAGGGAGCCAGGCTGCGGCCGCACCGCGTTGGGGTCTGCAGGTTTGGGCACGCAGGAGGGAGAGCCAAGGGCAGCCCCAGCCCCAAACCAGCCTCCCCACTCCATGCCATGCCACACCACTGGACTGGGGGTTTCCTACGGCCTGTGAGGAGGTTGTTTGTTCAAGCAAAGCCATTAGGTGTTTATTAGCCTTCATTATGGAGTGCTAGAGGGTTAATTAGTTCAGGCTGTTCCTGTGGGAGGGGGTGGAGGGCAGGAGGGTGAGGCAAGATCAGCAGCAGGGAACATCCAGGTTCCAAGGACAGGCCACCACTTATCCTGCTTGCTTGCTTGCTTTTTTCCTCTCTTTTTCTCTTCCCTAAGCAAATTAGGAGTGCTGGTATCACATCCACAAGGAAGAGTGCCTGGGCAAGGGGAGGTTGGGGTGCCTAGCTCCTCTGCAAAGCCCGAGCAGGGGATGGGGAGAAGCCAGGCTCCATCTCCTGCTGGGGTGGTCCATCAGCAGCACTGCAGGCAGCCAGGATCCCCATCCAGGATCCCCATCTGAGCTGCAGGCTTGAGCCTGGCTCCAGCTAGCGCAGCCCTGGCCAGCCAACTTGTGGCAACCTTTATGAACAGCAAGTACCTCTCCTGGAGCAGCCAGGGCATCCTCTGGAGGTGTCCCTGCCCCGGCTTGCAGCACAGCCCAGACTCCACCAGCCTGGTCCAGGGAGCCAATGAGCTCAGATGTATCCCTGGAGTGTGTGTCTGGGGACAGTGACAGCACAGTTTATCTCTTATATTGTTCCAAAGTTGCTGCTTTTGTCCAAAGGATGACACAGAGGCTGCTTATTCTATTCTGTAAGAATTAAACAAAAGAAATTGTTCTTGTGCTCATTTTTCCTCCTTGAATTGTGGTGCAGTTGGCAGGTGACAAGAAATGATTCATTGATCTCAGCACCAGGTGGGATGTCAGGATGTTGGACCCTTGCAGACTGGAGAAGCCACGTGTGACAGAATGTCTCTCAGTCCCTCAGGCCCAGACTGCTCCAGCCTGGTCCCCCACAGGGTCATAAGCCACACCCCCCACCCCCCACCCCCAGTAAACCTTCTCCCTGGGTCTGTCTGTCCCATCTCTGTGTCTCTGTCTCTCTCCACGGGCTGCAAGTGCTGGCAGGGCCTTGCTCCCACCTGGGTCACAGCATCTCCTGTCTGTCTCCCCCTGCTCCAGCCTGGGGCCTCTCCAGGAGCTGCAAGTGGGGTCTGGGCCTTGTCCACAGGCTGTGGGGAGACACCCGCTCCCCCATGGGTTTCTACAGGGGCTCAGGGGCATCTTTCTGCTGGTACCTGGGGCGCCTCCTCCCCCCTTCCCTGCCCTTGGTCCCTGCACAGCTCCTCACACCTTCTCACTCCTTCCCTGGGGCACAAAGTGGCTGTTTGGGGTTTCTCTCCTCACTGTGGTTCCCAGAGGTGCTGTGACCATCACTGATGGGCTCAGCCTTGGCCAGTGGTGGGTCCATCCTCAAGCTGGGAGGTGTTGTCTCTGTCGGGTCTGGGAGAACCTTCTAGCAGCTTCTTGCAGGAGCCACCCCTGCAGCCCCCTCCTCCTCCACCAGTTCCTCCACCAGCCATGTAGAACTACAGCAGATGCACAAAGGAAACAAGCTGTGAATAGTGGGGAGAGAAGAGCCCTGAACATGCTGCTGTTGTTCTGACAGTGGCACTGATGTCTGTGCAGGCACCTGCGCCCAAGGGCTCCCAAGCCCTTTGCTCTGCTGCATACAGGGCAGCAAGTTCCCCAATCCATTGGTTTATCACCATCCTAAAACTAGGACAACGTTGATTTGACATGCTTACAGTCTTGCTCTTAGCCATAAAAGTCCATTCAGCAAAGGAATAAAGCTGAACCCTACAGTTAGGTACCATGGTGGCTTCTACCCACAGGCCGGCCCTGCAGCCGCAGCGAGCAGGTTACCCAGCCGGGAGCATTCTCCCTCTCTGAGAGCATGAATTAGAGACCTCATTTCACTACCAACATCTGGAATTTCAAATGCCCTCACGACAGATAGCATCTGGACTTAATTCTCCTTCTCTTTTTTACAGGGCCTTCTTATTTAATAAATAATAGTAGATTATTAGCGCATTGTAAAATTTCATCATCCTTTTCTCAGCAAGGAAGACGAAGATTCAGAGCAAAACAGGAGGGGTGATGCCAAGAACTAAAGAAGAAGCTCTGAGCCCCAGGGTGAAAGGGGCTGTTTGTAGGCCACCTGTGGAGGTTTCAGGCCAGGTATGTCTTTCAGTCCTGGCTCCTTTGGCTTGGGAGTTATTGCTGGACGTTTGGCATGTTTGGAATGAAATGCTGCTCCAACCGAGAAAAACACATAGGCAGGTACATTTAAAGTTACCAGGCAAAGGAAAACTCTGAGCCCCAGAGTGAAGGGGGCTGCTTGTAGGCCCCCTCAGGAGGTTTCAGGCCAGCTATGTCTTTCAGTCCTGCCTCCTTTGGTTTTGGACCTATGGCTGGACATTTGGCATGTTTGGAATGAAATGCTGCTCTGGCCATGAAAAACACTTTTGCAGGTACATTTAAGGTTCCCAGGCAAAGAAAAGCTCTGAGCCCCAGGGTGAAAGGGGCTTCTTGTAGGCCCCCTGGGGAGGTTTCAGGCCAGGTATGTCTTTCAGTCCTGGCTGCTTTGGTTTGGGAACTATGGCTGGATGTTTGGCATGTTTGGAATGAAATGCTGCTCCGGACGAGAAAAACACTTTTGGAGCTATATGGAAGTACATTTAAGGTTCCCTGGCAAAGGAAAGCTCTGAGCCCCAGGGTGAAATAGGCTGCTTGTAGGCCCATTTTGGAAGTTTCAGGCCAGGTATGTCTTTCAGTCCTGGCTGCTTTGGTTTGGGAGCTATTGCTGGACGTTTGGCATGTTTGGAATGAAATGCTGCTCCAACCGAGAAAAACACATAGGCAGGTACATTTAAAGTTACCAGGCAAAGGAAAGCTCTGAGCCCCAGGGTGAAAGGGGTTGTTTGTAGGCCCCCTGGGGAGGTTTCAGGCCAGGTATGTCTTTCAGTCCTGGCTCCTTTGGTTTGGGAGCTATTGCTGGATGTTTGGCCTGTTTGGAATGAAATGCTGCTCCGGCCGAGAAAAACACTTTTGGAGGAACATTTAAGTTTCCCAGGAAAAGGAAATCTCTGAGCCCCAGGGTGAAAGGGGCTGTTGGTAGGCCCTTTAGGGAAGTTTCAGGCCAGGTATGTCTTTTAGTCCTGGCTCCTTTGGTTTGGGAGAGCATGTCCTCAAAGTGGTGGGTCATCTCTTCTATGCATTTGTGGCACTCACTCTGCTGTGTTTGCAGCTGTACCCTAACAGTTCTGAACAGAACCCTCGCTTGTGTCAGCTCAGGATGGCAGAATGGGCCTTGAAATCATCTCTGATCCATGCTGAGTCCTTCACAGTGCTCCCATCAAACAGGAGTTTTAGAAGTAAAACACAAATGAAATGATGGCTTTTCTCACAAGTCGTACTCCCTGCCCTGCCCAAAAGCTTTGCTCTCTGGAGGTGTACCCCATCTGCTACTAGGCACAGGCATGTCTGTGTCTTTTTCTGCAGCCTGTGGAACTGCTGTGAGGAGAAGGAAGAGTGTTGCTGGGGTTTATGAGAGCCCTGGACTTGAGAGACCTCTGCTCTCCTCTTCCCTCAATGCCAGCCCCAAGGCAGAACACTGGAGCACTGGGGTGAAGGTGTGTGAGGACTGAGACAGCCTGTGAGCCCAGAGATCCCTGGGGATCAGCTCAGGGCTTGTGCTCCAGGGCTGGGAACCGTCATCCTCTCGCAAGAGAAAAGAGGTTTAGGGAGAAGTAATCTGCACAACCCACAGCAAGGGCACAGATGAGCTCATGACCCACAAACTTCATCACAGAGTGACGGGTGAAAGCTGTGCTGCTCGGCGAGGGGGAACACGGCATCGGCTTCCTTTTGGCACTCAGGCAGAGGGACACCCATACGTGTCCCTTTCTTCCCCTACAGCTTTGGGTCCCAAAAGGCAGGGCTCTCACGCCCACTACCACTCTGTGAGCCCCTTTGTGAAGAGAGATGGCTTTCAGGTAACGCCTGTTGAGGGAGCAGAGGAGTTTGCCTCCATGGCGAGGTGGACCAATGCCAGCACAGCTGTGACCCAGCAGTCGGCTCAGCCCCACACCCCTGGTTCTACAGCCCAGCAAACCCCCCTCTCCCTGCCCAGCGTCCCAGCAGGCCCTGCACAGTCACACCCTCCCTCCTTGAGCCTTGCTGAGGTCTGGAGAAGCCTCCCAGCCCAGCACAGCAGCCTCAGTGCCTGTGGGAAGCAAGTCGGGCCCCCTGGTCTGCTCTGATTGACCCAGTGGAGACAGAGCATGGCCCTAGCCAGCATCCCTGCACTCAAGTTCATTCCTCCTTGGGATGCCAGGAAACTCTCCTCCTGTGTATCATCTTCTAAGAGGAAGGCCAGGTTGGCTGGGGCCCTGGGCAACCTTGTGTAGCTCCAGGCCTGAGGTTGGTGTCCCTGCCTGTGGCAGGGGGTTGGAGCTTTATGATCCTTGGGGTCCCTTCCAACCCAGGCCAGTCTATGATTCTATGAAGCTCCAGCGGGCTGAGAAGGAGCAGCTGCAGTAAGTGAGTGATGAAACAATGTCCCCAAGGCTTTGCTTCCATTCGCTTCTTGTTCACCCAGCAACTGTTTCCAATAATTGTTCAAACAAACATGTTTGAGCACGTCCAGAGGAGGGTGATGAAACTGGTTAGGGGTCTGGAGCACAAGTCATGTGAGGGGCAGCTGAGGGAGCTGGGGGGGTTCAGCCTGGAGAAATGGAGCTGAGGGGAGACCTCATTGCTCCCTACAGCTACCCACAGGGTGGCTGCAGAGGTTTTGGGGTTGGTCTCTCAGGTGACAAGCAATAGGACGAGAGGAAATGGTTTGAAACTGCTCCAGGGGAGGTATAGGATGAGAGGGAACGGTTTCAAACTGCACCAGGGGAGATTTAGGTTGGGTATGAGGAAGGATCTCTGCCCTGGAAGGGCTGCCAGGCCTTGGCACAGGCTGCCCGGGGGGTGCTGGGTCACCATCCCAAGGCGTGTGGATGAAGTGCCTGAGGACACGGCCTGGAGGTGGGCTGGGCAGGGCAAGGCTGTGCTTGGACTCGGTGACCTAAAGGGTCTCCAACAGCCCGGGCGGTTCTGTGACGAGCCCCAGCTCGGGCCTGTCCATCCCCCGCCGCTGCTCCCCTGCCTCGGCCGGGGACGGCCCGTGTGAGGCGGGCCGGGCCCCTGAGACGAGTAGCTCAGGGTCAGCCCGGCACCCGGCTGCGGCGCAGGCCGCCGGCTCCCGCGGCGGGACGGTAGCCCCCGGGCTGAGGCCCGGTGCCGGCTCCCCGGGCAGGCCCGGAGCTCCCAGGGCCGCGCCCGGAACGGGACGGGGAGAGCAGGCGAGGCGCACGCATGCGCAGTGCGCACCACTCGGCTTCCTCCCCCCCACCACGGGGAGGGCAGGCGAGACGCACGCATGCGCAGTGCGCACCACTCGGCTTTCCCCCCCCACGGGGAGGGCAGGCGAGACGCACGCATGCGCAGTGCGCACCACTCGGCTTCCTCCCCCCCCCCCCCCCCCCCATCCCCGGCTTTTGGCTGCGCCTGCGCATTGCTGCTCTCCGTCGGTCGGCGAAGCGGTGATGCTGTGTGTGGCTTAACGGCACTTCCGCCCTTTCCCCAGCCCGGAGTTGTCCCGACGCTTTTGCGACAGCCGTAAGTGAACGGCGGCCGGCGGAGCGGTGCGGTGTGGGCGGCGGCGGCGGCCGCGGCGGCAGCGCGATGAGGCCGCAGCAGGCGCCCGTGTCGGGCAAAGTGTTCATCCAGCGCGACTACAGCGGCGGGACGCGGTGCCAGTTCCAGAGCAAGTTCCCGGCCGAGCTGGAGAACAGGGTAAGGCGGGGCCGGCCCGCTCCGAGCCCCCCGGGGCCCAGGCCCGCCGCCTTCCTGGTGGGGCTCGGCGGGACCGGCGCTTCCCAGCTGGCTGGGCGGCGGGGAAAGGCCTGGGCCCCGCGTATAGCTGCGAGGCGTTCTTGTCAGGGCGAGAGGGCAGGGGTCGGGTGGCGTTCCCGGGTGACCGGGCGGACTTGAGTGGCCGTGGGCCTGTTCTGCGCCTCTCGGGGCCCCCTGGAAGGTTGGGGGGGAAGGTGGGGGAAGAGCCTGGGAGGTCCGGAGGGGGTGGGTGGCCTCTGAAGGTCTGGGGGGGGAC
Source organism: Laterallus jamaicensis coturniculus (assembly GCA_022605575.1). Taxonomy (NCBI): domain Eukaryota; kingdom Metazoa; phylum Chordata; class Aves; order Gruiformes; family Rallidae; genus Laterallus; species Laterallus jamaicensis. The sequence goes on along the minus strand of JAKCOX010000049.1, from coordinate 4,229,956 downwards.
CCCTTGGAAGATCGGGGGGGGAAGAGCCTGGAATGTTGGGGGAGTGGGTGGCCCCTGAAGGTCTGGGGGGGACCCCTTGGAAGATCGGGGGGGGAAGGCGGGGGAAGAGCCTGGAATGTTGGGGGAGTGGGCGGCCCCTGAAGGTCTGGGGGGGGCCCCTTGGAAGGTCTCTGATACAAACCTCTGCCCCTTTACCTAAAGCCGACTTTCTAGGTGTAGGGTTCCCTGTGCCCCCATCCCGGCAGCAGTTCTCTCCCCCCCCCCCCCCCAACCCACCCCAGGAGCGCTCAGCCGAGCTCTCCTGCTCTTTCCTGTCCTCTCTTGTCACTGCAGCCCTGTGAGACAGATGTGATTCCAAAGTTTAAAGGCCTATCTTGCTTTGGGTATTGTTTATTTGGGGGCATAAAAGCATTGTTTGTTGTCACTCCTTTACCCTAGTTGTTCAGGAAAATACTTTTTAATTTTCCTCTGAAAAGCTGCCTGAAAAATAACTGTGGATTCTTCTCCCTGGTGTTTATGAAACACGGGTGTTTTGTGCTTTCTTTAGGCCTGAGGAGGGCAGCTGCCTTTTGTAGCAGGAAAATAGAATGAGTTTGTTATTTGGTGAGAATAAAGCCTGTGTTGTTGTGCTGCAGCACACTAACACTGTCCTCACATGTGGAGCCCAGCCAGCTCTGCTGAGCCTGTTCAGAAGCCTCACAAGTACTGTCTCAAGTACTTTCATTTTGTTCAGTGCTCTCAGATGTAATATCTTCCAACTGATAGCAAAACAAGCACTCCATGCTAACACCTCCTCTTTTACTTACTGTTTCCTTACTCTTCCCTGTTCCTTTGTTTTGTTGAGAGCTTGTTTGACCAGCCCTGCAGCAGCAAGGCATTACTGATATTAAGAGTTAGCTCTCTCAATCCACCCTCCAACTGCTCTTTTTAATCTAGCAGATCTCCTTGCATGTCAATTAAGGGTGGTTTTTCTGGGGTTTCCCCCTCCCCAGTTGAACTGCACATTGGTTTAGATATGTTACTGTTGCTTGATTTGTGGTGGAACTCAGAGTTGGTCTAATGACTTGGCAGATATTTAGCAGAGAACTCCAGGTCTGTAACTCAGAGTGTCCTTCAGACTTTGACTCTCAACACAGTGAGCTGCAAAGTGTGGAAGTGCAAATAAGCAATAAAAGAAGGCAGACAGCTGGAGATACCTCTTGAGTTCTGAACTGTGCAGGGTGTCACAGCTAAACTTGACTTCTCTTGCAGATTGATAGGCAGCAGTTTGAGGAGACTGTCCGAACACTGAACAACCTCTATGCAGAAGCTGAAAAACTTGGGGGCCAATCTTACCTTGAAGGGTGTCTTGCCTGCCTGACTGCCTACACCATCTTCTTGTGCATGGAGACACATTATGAAAAGGTGCATTTCTCTCATTCACCTTATTTATGCTTCATTAGACCTCAGAGACTTTATTTCTTGGGAGGATTTCTGGGACTTCTAATGTTGTTGTACAGATTTCATGTGGCCTCTGGATCTCACTGCAGGGGGGGGGATCATACTGGTGATTGCAGGCTTGTTGGTGTTAGTAAAGTGATGATTGCTGGTACTTCAGCAGAATCATAGACTGGCCTGGGTTGGGAGGGACCCCAAGGATCATAAAGCTCCAACCCCCTGCCACAGGCAGGGACACCAACCTCAGGCCTGGAGCTACACAAGGTTGCCCAGGGCCCCATCCAACCTGGCCTGCAACACCCCCAGACACGGGGCACCCACCCCCTCTCTGGGCAGCCCCTTCCAGCCCCTCACCACTCTCTCTGCACAGAACTTCCCCCTAAGATCCAATCTAACCCTTCCCTCCTCCAGCTTCACTCCATCCCCCTTGTCCTGCCAGTCTCTGCCCTTGAACAAGCTGATTCCCCTCCTGTTCCTCTGCTCCCTTCAGGCACTGGCAGGCTGCAATGAGGTCCCCCCACAGCCTTCTCTTCTCCAGGCTGAGCCAGCCCAGCTCCCTCAGCCTCTCTCCAGAGGGGAGCTGCTCCAGCCCTCTGAGCATCTCCCTGGCTCCTCTGACCCCTCTCCAACAGCCCCACATCTTTCTTGGGTTGGGCCCCAGCTCTGGACACAGGATCCAGCTGGGGCCTCCCCAGGGCAGAGCAGAGAGGGACAATCCCCTCCCTGTCCCTGCTGCCACCCCTCTGCTGATGGAGCCCAGGATCTCATCTCCCTTCCCAGCTGCCAGAGCCACTGCTGCTCATGTTAAGTTTCTCATCCACTGAATCAATGAGTTCTGTCTCTAGCAGTGTGCTGCACTCTCCTAACACTGCTAAATACATGCTACTGCTGAAGCTCTGGCTCTAAGCTGTGACTTTTCTGCTCTTCTGTTACCAGGTTCTAAAGAAAATTGCCAAGTTCATTCAGGAACAGAACGAGAAGATCTATGCTCCTCAGGGCCTCCTTCTCACAGACCCCATTGAAAGAGGACTCAGAGTTGTATCCTTCTGTGGTTTCATAGGTGATCTCCTGGTTTTTCCATGTACAAGGTGCTACCTGTTTGTCTCAGCATGGCATCCTCTGGTCTTGCTTCACTGGTGAGACAGCAGAATGGGGATGAGTCCAGTGGGAGCTGTTCTCTGGTTGGATTTTAGTACCTTAAGATTTGTCATGTCAAAAGACAACACAAACACAGTACTGGAACCTGTCCTTCCAGAGTTCCCTGGAAACACAGGATGTCTGAGCAGTACTGCCAACACTTGGGATGCTGCTTCTGTTTCAGTGACCTCTAAAACCATAGTTTGTCTGATTTGGAAGAAAGCAAGCAACTCAGGAGGGTAGGAATTGGTAACATGGAAGCAAGAGAGGGCTGTTGTTTAATTTGTAACCCTCAGCTCAGGTTCTGGTGAAGATCTTGCTGTATGACATCACTGTGATGGCTACCAGCCTTGCTCTTGGCTCTCACAGGGCTTATTTTAACCTTTTTTCTTCAACTCCTGAACCACACTGCAGGTGTGTTATGCAGTTGCTACCTTAGCAGCTGTAAAGACCTTGAGTAGCAGATCAAGGGGTAGAAGTGAGTAATGGGTATTGCTTATTTTTTTTGAAAACATTGACACCAAAGCAACTTGAAAACAGAATCATAGACTGGCATGGGTTGGAAGGGACCCCAAGGGTCACAGAGCTCCAACCCCCTGCCACAGGCAAGGCCACCAACCTCAGGCCTGGAGCTACACAAGGGTGCCCAGGGCCCCATCCAACCTGGCCTGGAACACCCCCAGACACGGGGCACCCACCCCCTCTCTGGGCAGCCCCTTCCAGCCCCTCACCACTCTCTCTGCACAGAACTTCCCCCTAAGATCCAATCTAACCCTTCCCTCCTCCAGCTTCACTCCATCCCCCTTGTCCTGCCAGTCTCTGCCCTTGAACAAGCTGATTCCCCTCCTGTTCCTCTGCTCCCTTCAGGCACTGGCAGGCTGCAATGAGGTCCCCCCACAGCTTTCTCTTCTCCAGGCTGAGCCAGCCCAGCTCCCTCAGCCTCTCTCCAGAGGGGAGCTGCTCCAGCCCTCTGAGCATCTCCCTGGCTCCTCTGACCCCTCTCCAGCAGCCCCACATCTTTCTTGGGTTGGGCCCCAGCTCTGGCCACAGGATCCAGCTGGGGCCTCCCCAGGGCAGAGCAGAGAGGGACAATCCCCTCCCTGTCCCTGCTGCCACCCCTCTGCTGATGGAGCCCAGGATCCCATCTCCCTTCCCAGCTGCCAGAGCCACTGCTGCTCATGGGGAGTTTCTCACCCACTGTGACACCCAGGTCCTTCTCAGCAGGGCAAATGCTGGTTAAATACATGCTCAGTCTAATTCCCTGCAGTTGTGCTGTCTGTGTATGTGTATAAACAGCTTATGGCTGGCACTTACCTGACTTTCTTAAAGTTTTCTCTATTTTTTTAGTGCATACATTTCCTGAAGAAAAAAAAACCAGTTCATTCAACTTGAAAGAGTTTTCAGTTTGGTCAGGGCCTTGAGGCACTGAACTGCAGCAGTGTTAACTTGTGTCAAGTGCATAGCCTTCCCTGAAATGAATCAGAAGGTGGCAAGGCTCACAAATCTTCAACACCCAGCTGCTTGTGTTCTTGTCAGAACAGTTCTGGGCTGCATGGACCACATATCTGACCTGACAGGGCAGCTCTTCTGTGTGCTGGTCTGTTTGCTTAGCTGTTCTCTGAAACTAGCCTTGAAACACACCAGGCATGAAGCAGAAAAATCAAAGGTTCCCCTGTCTGAATGTTTTTCTGCTTCTTTCTCCCTCCCAGAACCTTTCTATAGTGTGTTTCCTGCTTCTTTCCCCCTCCCAGAACCTTTCTATAGTGTGTTTCCTGCTTCTTTTCCCCCTCCCAGAACCTTTCTATAGTGTGTTTCCTGCTTCTTTCCCCCTCCCAGAACCTTTCTATAGTGTGTTTCCCTGCTGCTTTCCCCCTCCCAGAACCTTCCTGTAGTGTGTTTCCCTGCTGCTTTCCCCCTCCCAGAACCTTTCTATAGTGTGTTTCCTGCTTCTTTCCCCCTCCCAGAACCTTTCTAGTGTGTTTCCTGCTTCTTTCCCCCTCCCAGAACCTTTCTAGTGTGTTTCCTGCTTCTTTCCCCCTCCCAGAACCTTTCCAGTGTGTTTCCTGCTTCTTTCCCCCTCCCAGAACCTTTCTAGTGTGTTTCCTGCTTCTTTCCCCCTCTTAGAACCTTTCTATAGTGTGTTTCCCTGCTGCTTTCCCCCTCCCAGAACCTTCCTGTAGTGTGTTTCCCTGCTGCTTTCCCCCTCCCAGAACCTTCCTGTAGTGTGTTTCCCTGCTGCTTTCCCCCTCCCAGAACCTTTCTATAGTGTTTTTCCCTGCTTCTTTCCCCCTCCCAGAACCTTTCTATAGTGTGTTTCCTGCTTCTTTCCCCCTCCCAGAACCTTTCTAGTGTGTTTCCTGCTTCTTTCCCCCTCCCAGAACCTTTCTAGTGTGTTTCCCTGCTGCTTTCCCCCTCCCAGAACCTTCCTGTAGTGTTTCCCTGCTGCTTTCCCCCTCCCAGAACCTTTCTATAGTGTTTTTCCCTGCTTCTTTCCCCCTCCCAGAACCTTTCTATAGTGTGTTTCCTGCTTCTTTCCCCCTCCCAGAACCTTTCTAGTGTGTTTCCTGCTTCTTTCCCCCTCCCAGAACCTTTCTATAGTGTTTTTCCCTGCTTCTTTCCCCCTCCCAGAACCTTTCTATAGTGTGTTTCCTGCTGCTTTCCCCCTCCCAGAACCTTTCTCTAGTGTGTTTCCTGCTTCTTTCCCCCTCCCAGAACCTTTCTCTAGTGTGTTTCCTGCTTCTTTCCCCCTCCCAGAACCTTTCTATAGTGTGTTTCCCTGCTGCTTTCCCCCTCCCAGAACCTTTCTATAGTGTGTTTCCCTGCTGCTTTCCCCCTCCCAGAACCTTTCTATAGTGTGTTTCCCTAACAACTCTCCTCTGCAGATTGAAATTACCATTTATGAAGACAGAGGTCTGACCAGTGGAAGATAAGACCGTGGAGTCTCAGGTATGTATTAACCTCACCCTAAACCAATCCCAACCTCAGAAGGGTGGATCCTGTCCTACTGAGGTAGGAGCATGTTTATCCCACTGCTGGATGTAATGAAAGGCTGGTCATGTCTATCTTGTGTGGGCTGCATTTTCTGAATGAGTAGAAATATCAATGCTTGGCCTGATGCCATGGAGTGTTAATACAGATCAGATGATGCCAAGACTTAGCTTTAGAGAAATTCTGGTCTTGAACCCATTTTATTCTGTATTAAGTCCAAAATTGTTCTCTGGCCCATAGATAAATCTTTTTTATTGAAGCTTTTCCATTGTAAGCTTTTCCATTGTAAGGTTCTGAGCAGACAAACCTAAGATTAACCCTTAAATCTGGACTTTGAAGTAGGTCACTATTTAAATCCATATTTTGGATCTCCAAATGGTTTTCAGATTAATAACATGAGAGAGAAATACTGAAGGATGAGCGTTGATGGTGCTGTACTGGCACCTCCTCTGCCTGTGCTGCTGAGAAAGATACAGCCTTCCCTTTTGGATATTTTCCATGGTACCTCAGACCAGGGTCTAGTTTAAAAGCTTCCATGGTTTGAGCACTTCCAAAAATCAAAGTCATAACCACAGCACATTAAGGATCTCCTTGTATTTTGCCTGGAAGTCAATCTTCCTGCTCCCAGAGTCCTGAAAAAATCAGTGTAGTTGTAACACTTGACCTTTTTGTTTCTGGGTGCAGAGAAGATTCACTTCTACAACATAGAATCATACTTTTGAATGGCTTTTCAGTTCCAGAAGGGACTGAACAGAGCACAAGTGTTGTTGGGGCTCACACTTGGGTTTCATGTGCCAAGTGGGTGGGATTCTTCCAAACCTCTTCTGCTCAGAAACATTGGATCAGATGCTATATCAGTACAGAGTATCTTATCTGCTGTCCTACATCTTGGAATGTTCTAATATTCTAAGAGTCAAGTCTTACACAGCCCAAAAGGAAAAGAGAAGTTCCTATACTTGGTGGTGATACTAAATTCTTCCAGTTCATTTTCTAAACCTGCCTCTGCTACATGTCTTGAGGATTTCTCTTCAGGCAGTCTGCCTGTGACTGACCTGTAGAATCATAGAATGGCAAGGGTTGGGAGGGACCCCAAGGATCACAGAGCTCCAACCCCCTGCCACAGGCAGGGACACCAACCTCAGGCCTGGAGCTACACAAGGTTGCCCAGGGCCCCATCCAACCTGGCCTTGAACACCCCCAGACACGGGGCACCCACCCCCTCTCTGGGCAGCCCCTTCCAGCCCCTCACCACTCTCTCTGCACAGAACTTCCCCCTAAGATCCAATCTAACCCTTCCCTCCTCCAGCTTCACTCCATCCCCCTTGTCCTGCCAGGCTCTGCCCTTGAACAAGCTGATTCCCCTCCTGTTCCTCTGCTCCCTTCAGGCACTGGCAGGCTGCAATGAGGTCCCCCCACAGCCTTCTCTTCTCCAGGCTGAGCCAGCCCAGCTCCCTCAGCCTCTCTCCAGAGGGGAGCTGCTCCAGCCCTCTGAGCATCTCCCTGGCTCCTCTGACCCCTCTCCAACAGCCCCACATCTTTCTTGGGTTGGGCCCCAGCTCTGGACACAGGATCCAGCTGGGGCCTCCCCAGGGCAGAGCAGAGAGGGACAATCCCCTCCCTGGCCCTGCTGGCGACAGGGAGCATTACAGTGCATATAAACCAGGTCCATCTTCTACAAGCAGGTGCATACCACAACAGGTTGTTCTGGTAAAGCAAAGTGGTGAAGGTTGTTGCTGATGCATACCTATTTCTCAACAACTCTGGCTTGTAACCCAGCATCATTTGTAGATGCTGATTCTGTCTCAGAAGAGGCTTCTTTATCTGGGAATCTGTTGTGTTGCATGGCACTTGTGTTAGGCTGCTGGGATGAGTTTGTGTTTTAGCAACTGCATCTCCATATATTGGGTACAAGACATTTGTGTGACTCATTTCACAATTATTGGCAGGATGTTTTTGTAGGTGATGTGGGTATGGAGCAATTACATCAGCTATTTCACAGAATCCTGGACTGGTTTGGGTGGAAGGGCCCTCAGAGCCTCCCCCTGCCATGGGCAGGGACACCCTCCTCCTCAGCCTAGGGTGCCCAAAGCCCCATCCAACCCAGCCTTGAGCCCTTCCAGGGATCCAGGTGCAGCTCCAGCCTCTCTGGGCACCCTGTGCCAGAGCCTCCCCACCATCCCCAGGGTGCTTTTTTTCCCCTAAATTCTAATCTAAATCTCCCCTCTTTCAAGTTTAAACCTATTACTCCTTGTCCTGTCACTGTACTCCCTGTTAAATCCTTCTCCAGCTTTCCTGGAGCCCCTTTAGTGACTGGAAGGCTGCAATAAAGTCTCCATGGAGCATTCTCCAGGCTGAACCAGCCCAACTCTCCCAGCTTATCTCCAGAGCAGAGGTACTCCAGCCCTCAGATCATCTCTGTGGCCTCCTCTGGACTCACTCCTGTATCTTTCTTGTCCTGGGCACCCCCTGACCTGGGTGCAGCACTGCAGGGTGGGGGTCTCAGCAGAGCCCCTCAGTAGACAAGCAGAATCCTTTCCCTCAACCTGCTAGGGGTGCTGCCCAGGGTGTTGGCAATGTGTGTAGAAAAGAGATTGGCAATATTTATGCCTGTTAGGAGGAAGAAACAAAGGAAATAGAGGTTTTGATTTCCTCTCAGATGCATGAAATCCCAAGTGGTGGCTTCTGTTGGGCACCTCTCACTGCACCCTACCGTTGCTGCCTCGTACCTCCTGAGAAAGCATAGCTACAGAAAGGCTTGTGTAAGGTTTTGTTGGGTCTTATTTGGGAGCAGTCTCTGATAATATGAAACTTCTTTTCTAGCAGATAGCTCAACAGTGGACTTGCTGTATCAAAGTTCCCCTACCTCCTACTCTAGAGCATCATTCCTTTCTCTGCTGCCAGATCCACGGTGCCATCTACTACAAGGACTAACTCCTAAAACTGCTCCACGTGGGGTGACCCAGCTGATCAGCATCCATTTTGTGGCAAACTTTTAACCAATGAGATCACTTTTTATTTGGGGTTGGTTTTGGTTTGGGGTTTTTTTTTTCTTCTTATTTTTTTTCTCCCAAGAAAAAGCAGAAGTGGTAAAACTGTGTACTCAAGAAACAGGGCTCTCAGCCCAGCAGGAGTCTAGTTTAAGTCACGTAAGCGCAGTGCTGTTCCTCCCTAGTTCTTAAACCCTTCTGTACATCAATCAGGCTTTGGAAAGCTACGACTTGGGAATTTTCCAGAAGCAAGACCTGCCCTCCTGTTTGGTATTGGGAGTGAGGGGAGGCACAGTTGCCTCTGCCTGGCAAGAAGTGACTCAAGGCAACGAGCGTTTTGCATTTCCCATGCCGATTCTTGAGGAAAACCAGAAGGCAAAGTTGTTGTTTTTAATGTCTTGGTTGTTCCTGGAAGGGGGAGGACTAGCTGGACTTTAATACTGGTGTCTTTTCTACTACTGTATCTGTGCTGTTGCTGCATCTGTCCGTGCTCACCAGAAGAGGGGGGTCTATTCGTTCAGAAAACAGTAAGTATGGTTAAAATGGATGCTGAACCAATAAACATAACGATTCCTACCCTACTCTGATTTAATATGTGAAGTGTAAAACTGTTTGTTTATGGGTTTATTATATCTAATTTATAGGAAAACATTGATTTGACAAACTGTTAGATGTTGTGTAAGATGGTTTCTTTAATTCTTGTCTGCTGGCACACTGTTGAAGAGTAGAACCCTGCGTTACTTAGTATCCCACACGCATCCACATTCCTCAGCAATACCTGCAAAAGTAAAGTTCCTACAAACCAAGCTGGCTTAATATTTTTTTTCCTCTCTTATCCTTTTCCCTTAACAAAACAACAGTGTCCTGGTTTAGGTTCTGAGTATCCTTGTCCTACTGTGGAAGGAATTCAAGCTTTTAGAAAAGAAGACAACTTAACACCGACCAGATTGAGTGTTTTGGCTTTTGGTGGTACTGTAGGTGCTAATACTGGATCTGAAATTCCAGGCTTATTACTCAGCCACTGATTTTTTTTTTTTTCCAGATTTGTTTAATATTTTAATTGTATAAAACTTGTTTTGTTTTGGTTTTTTTTCTAAACTGTAACAGTGTTTGCCTTTCACATCTGTTGCAATATTGGCAGAAGTACTAATGGATTAGTAAATTTTTTCTTAAACTGTGTCTGTGTGATATTTGGTAGCACCAGCAAGTGAGGCTTTTGCTGCTGCAGGGCCCTGGCTGTGAGCAGCATCTCTTCAAGCAGCTCCCATGATGGAAGTGCCTGTGTTTATCATCATACATGGAAACACAACGTACTCATGTCTGAGGTAATAGAAAAAGCACAGCTGTGGTGGTGGTGGGATTGTAACACACGTTTGTTCTCCTGCAGCACTGAGCACCTTTGTGTCATAGCCACTCATCCCCAAAGACCACCTGAGATCTGGGTTGCTTCCTCAGGATGGTTAATGAGCAGATTAATCAGCAAGGTGCTGCTTGCCTCTCCCTGCAGCATCACGCCCAGCCTTTCTCCTCTGTCCCCTTGCTGTGTGGTTAAAGAGAGAAGCAGTAGTTTCTGAGCCACAAATGTTTTGCCTGTTTTCACTATGGCAAGCACAACTTCGGGGGCAAAGAATAGATGGAGAGCAGCCCTGAGAAGGGTTTGGGGGTGCTGATTGACGACAAGCTCAACAGGAGCCCGCAGTGAGCGCTGCCAGCCCTGAGAGCCAGCCGTGCCTGGGGCTGCATCAGAGCAGCGTGGCCAGCGGGCTCGGGGAGGGGGTTCTGCCCCTCTGCTCTGCTCTCCTGAGCCCCCCTGCAGCGCTGCCTCCAGCTCGGGGGGTCCCCAGCACAGGAAGGACGTGGAGCTGTTGGAGTCCAGAGGAGCCATGGAGTTGATCAGGGGCTGGAGCACCGCTGCTCCGGAGACAGGCTGAGAGAGCTGGGCTGGTTCAGCCTGGAGAAGGCTCTGGGGAGACCTAATGGTGGCGTTCCCCATACAGGGGTCCTACAGGGCAGTGGGAGAGGGGCTGGTCCCCAGGGAGTGCAGGGGTGGGACAAGGGGAATGGCTTCAGGCTGGCAGAGGGCAGGGATAGGTTAGAGGTGAGGAAGGAATTCTTTATTCTGAGGGTGGGGAGGCGCTGGCACAGGGTGCCCAGAGAGGCTGTGGGAGCCCCTGGATCCCTGGAGGTGTTCAAGGCCGGGTTGGATGGGGCTTTGGGCAGCCTGGGCTGGTGAGGGTGTCCCTGCCCTATAGTGCTGAGCTGCCGCCCGCCATTTCCATGGCACTGAGGCGCCTGCGCGGTGCGGCTCAGGGAGGCCGGGCTGGGCGCCTGCGCAGTGGGGCGAGCCGCGCATGCGCGGAGAAGCGGTGCTGTTGGCGGGAGGCTGTGGAGGGATGGCGGCAGCCGGCGGCGAGGGGGCGGATGGGGACTCGGACGGCGGCAGCGAGGAGCTGGTGCTCACCCCGGCGCAGCTCATCCGCAGCTTGGAGCAGGTAGCGTGAGCTGGTGGGGAGCAGTTGGGGGTCGGGCTCTTGGAGGGATCTCGGCGGGGTGTGACTGAGAGCTGGGGCCGGGACCCCCCCTCCTCCCCCCTGAGGCGGACGGGCCCCCTCCCCCCCCCCCGCTGAGGCGGACGGGCGCCCCCCCCCCCCTCCTCCTTGAGGCGGACGGGCCCCCCCCACCTCCTCCCTGAGGCGGCCAGGCCCCCGGGCTCTCTGAGGCAGCCGGAGGAGGTGGGGAGGGCTGGGTTTCTGGCCTCTTCGGGGGGCTGGGGCGTGTAGCGGGTGTTTTCTTCCCTTCTCCTTAGAGCGTCCGTTCTTTTCAGGCCTGGCTGAATGAGAAGTTTGCTCCGGAGCTGCTGGAGAGCAAACCTGAGATCATCGAGTGTGTTGTGGAGCAGCTGGACCACATGGTAGGTTCTGCTGGGCAGTGGTACAGGCAGACCCTGCCAGGTACATCCTGGGGGCTTTCTGGGGTCTCCAGGACTGGCTGCTCCTCTCTCCCTGAGACAAGACTGCCCTGAGCGTCTTCTTTGAGTTTGTCTTGGAGAGGGGGCAGGGAGGTACAACGAAATCATTTGCTTTCCATCACCAGAAGTGGGTGCAGTCTCCTTTTGTGGGTCCTATGTGCAAACCATTGTGTTAGAAATAGTGTGGTTGTATCAGACCCAGCGTGGCCCCAGGGATTGTGCCTCTACACTCGGCACTGGTGAGTCTGCTGGTTTCAGGTTTGAGCTCCTCACTATAAGGACATTGAGGTCCTGGAGCAAGTCCAGAGAAGGGCAACCAGGCTGGGGAAGGGGCTGGAGGGCAAATCCTCTGAGGAGCGGCCGAGGGACCTGTGGGGGTTTAGCCTGGAGAAGAGGAGGCTGAGGGGAGACCTTATCACCACCTACACTGACCTGACAGGAGGGCGCAGAGAGGTGGGCGATGGTCTCTTCAAGACAGGTGACAGGACAAGGGGAATGGACTCAAGCTGTGCCAGGGCAGGGTCAGATCAGACATTGGGGGAAAGTCTTTCTCCAAAAGGGTTCTGGGGCACTGGCACAGGCTGCACAGGGAGGGGCTGAGTCACCATCCCTGGATGTGTTTAAAAGATGGGTAGATGAGGTACTTAGAGATAGGGTTTAGCATAGGACAAGTACAGTTGGACACAATGATCTCAAAGGTCTCTTCCAACCTAGTGTTTCTGTGAACCTCATCTTCCTCTCTGTTTCTTGTTTAATGTTTCAACCATTTAACTTCTCTTTGCCTTTCCTTGCAGGAGGCAAACCTGAAACGGGCAAAGAGAGGAGACTTGAAGGTCAGTGTTCACCGCATGGAGATTGAAAGGATCCGTTACGTGCTCAGCAGCTACTTGCGATGCAGGCTTGTGAAGGTAATGGTTGCTTGTACTGCCCAGGGGATGAAAAAGGGTGATTTCAGGACTGATTTTTATCTATATCCTGCCTGCTGCTTCAGCATGGTGTTTAGTTAAATGTTTCTCTCAAGTGAACTAATTGCTTGGCCACGCGTTTCTGTTGCAACGAAGGAAGATTGCAGTGTTGCTATGAGTGTTTTTCACCTCATCTAAGGCCAGGATGGCACAGTTGAATGCTTGTGTTTTCTGCCTGGGTCCTGCAACATACACAGATGACACTCTTAATTCAGGAGCAGGGTTTGGGTAGGCTTGTGGCTGCTGCATTTACCTGCAGGGCAGCAAACCGCTGCTTGCTGGTGAAGCCTAGGGGGAGCAGGGATTGTAGGCACTGAGCTGGGAGAGGTCTGTTTCAGTCTTTGGGATTTTGTTCTGTTATCAGATAGAGAAGTTTTTCCCCCATGTCCTGGAGAAGGAGAAGTCTCGAGCTGAAGGGGAGCCTTCCATTCTATCACCAGAGGAGTTTGCTTTTGCTAAAGAGTGAGTATGTTTTGGGTACCTCTCCCTTCCTTTTTATAGGTTGAAGAACTCTCCTGTGTGTTCTGCTGAGCAGTTGTTGAGACTGTTAGCCTTAGGTTTGCATTAAGAATCAGGTTTTACCAGGTTTCCTAAAGACAAGAAAAGAACTGAAATGAAATAGCTGGTAACTCTGAGCCAGCTACCAGAGCAAACCATTAGGCTAGGCTCTGGCCATGCCTGTGGGACTTGATGTCAGTGTTTGGAGTCAATTCTCTCCCTGCAAATCTGGATTTGACTAAAGCAGTGAATGCTCCAATGATTTGTTTCAGGTACATGGCAAACACAGAGACTTACCTGAAAAACGTGGCCCTAAAACACATGCCGCCCAACCTGCAGAAAGTGTCTCTCCTAAAATCAGGTGAGTACATCCAGACCCTGGGGTGATCCAAAAATTACACGAGCAGGGGTGCAGGGAAAGGTTTGGAGAGCACAAAATGTAATGGTCCCCACACTGGGGCTCAGCAGAAGAAAATGTGATGTGATGATACTGTATAACACTGCTCATGTGTGGTACATGGCTTGATGCCACAAAGATGCTCAGAGGGCTGGAGCACCTGCCTTACAAAGAGAGGCTGAGGGAGCTGGGCTTGTTCAGCCTGGAGAAGAGAAGGCTGTGGGGGGACCTCATTGCAGCCTGCCAGTGCCTGAAGGGAGCAGAGGAACAGGAGGGGAATCAACTTTTTTAAAGGGCAGAGACTGGCAGGACAAGGGGGATGGAGTGAAGCTGGAGGAGGGAAGGGTTAGATTGGATCTTAGGGGGAAGTTCTTTGCAGAGAGAGTGGTGAGGGGCTGGAAGGGGCTGCCCAGAGAGGGGGTGGGTGCCCCGTGTCTGGGGGTGTTGCAGGCCAGGTTGGCTGGGGCCCTGGGCAACCTTGTGTAGCTCCAGGCCTGAGGTTGGTGTCCCTGCCTGTGGCAGGGGGTTGGAGCTCTGTGACCCTTGGGGTCCCTTCCAACCCATGCCAGTCTATGATTCTATGCTGCCATCAGAGGGTTGTGCTGGCCCCTGCCCCTAAGCCTTGCCTTATGCTGAGGCAGTGCACACAACAGGGATCAGAAGTGCCTGGTGTTCCCTTTGCCAGCCACAAGTTTGCTGTCCCATGTACCCTTCTGTTAGCTCAGTGTCCTGCTGAGGAACACAGCGAGTGCTGAGCTTGTACTCTGAACCCATTGCCTGCAGTTCCGAAGCCCAACCTGGACTCCTTTGTGTTCCTGAGGGTGTTGGAGCGGCAGGAGAACATCCTGGTGGAGCCAGAGACAGATGAGCAGAGGTAGGCCAGCGATTCCCCGTGGGGTTGCACACAAGGGTGGGGTGGGTCCCAGCCAGGGGAGAGACGGCTGACCTTCGGCTCTGTCTGCAGAGAGTACACCATCGACCTGGAGGAGGGCTCGCAGCACCTGATCCGATACAAAACCATTGCCCCGCTGGTGGCCTCGGGAGCGGTACAGCTCATCTGAGGGGCGAGCGGTAAGTGCTGGGCCGGGACGGAGGAGGCACCGGGGCCGCAGCCGCAGCACTGTGCCCGTCGGGACGGCAGGTGGCGCCGGGGCGGCGCGGTGGAGCTCGGCGGGGCCGTGAGGCCGCTCGGGCTGTGTCTCCCTCGGGGCCGGGCAGGTCAGCAGCCCTGTCGGAAGGGGTGCCCTTGGAATCACACAAATAAACCTGAAGGACAGCTTTCCCTCTGCATCAGCCAGCCCCTTTTCAGTGTCTGTGGGGACAGGACAAGGGGCAATGGCTGCAAGTTGGAGCACAGGGAGTTCCACAGCACCCTGGGGAAGAACTTTTCCCCAGTGAGGGTGAGGGAGCCCTGGGACAGGCTGCCCAGGGGGTGTGGAGTCTCCTTCTCTGGAGAGATTCCAGCCCCGTCTGGACACCGACCTGTGTGCCCTGTCCTAGGGACCCTGCTTTGGCAGGGGGTTGGACCCCATGACCTCTCGAGGTCCCTTCCAACCCCTACAATTCTATGATTCTGTGATCAGGCTTGTTGCCCCCACAGCTCATCAAGCTGTTTATTGTGTATGATGTGCTTGGAAAACAGCCAAGCTCCTGGCTCTAGTGCTCCTGAGCGAGGGCAGCCTGTGTCGCACCGCTGCCTCTAAGGTGGCTTTGCAGCAGCCTTGCCACATCCTCCTTGGAGTCCAAAGGGAGGGAGCACTGTCCCTACTACCTCTCAAGATCCCAGGCTGGTTTGGCAGCAGATGGGGACAGAGCACATCCATCCTCAAAGGTGAATACAGCCTCTGGAAACAGCAGGGTGTTCTCATTTCAAGCCTGTAGCTGTGTGTTCATTGCTGTTCTTTAAACTCAGGTGGAAACTGGCTGAATGGTGTGGCAACCAGCTATGTAAACTCCACCTTCCCCTATCACCTTTGATTTCATCACAGTCTGTGCAAGCCTAGATGTTGTGCAAGTGGCCAATTGCTCTGAGGTGAATAGGGGGAAATACTTCTGCATCATCTTGGCCACATTATCCTCATCCACTGAGCACAAAAACACTGCACATAAAGCTAGCTGCTGCCTGAGGAAATCTTGGCTCTTGCAGGAGGAGCAGGAAGGATTTGAAACACATTAAAGGATGGAAACTAGCTTAGAGCAAAGGGAATGTTGTGGTTGAGCAGGAGAGAGCTGTGAGGTCATGTGTGGGGTGCTCAGCACCAGCTCTTTACTTGCAGTGGGAGGGGAGGGTGAAGAGTTTACCAACTTTGTTCCTTTTGTCTTTCTGACAGTATCAGCTCATGGCTGTGAGCTTGGGGATTCAGGGTTTCTACTTAGAGTTCCTCCCTTGAAGCACTGTTACACAGACCACACAGCAAGCCTGCCCTTCCTTGGGAAGGCCCTGCCTTTGGGGAAGGTCTGCATGAGCATTGTTCTGCATATGCAGGCTGCATCCCAGTGTTGATCTGGTTGTGTCAGTACAGCCTCTTCTAACACTGCCAGGCTGGAGTTATGCTGCCTTTTCCTGATGTTCTGGCACTATCCCTGTGAAATACCCACCCTGGCCACTACAGCTCACTGCAGTTTGCCTGCAGAGTGGGCCTGGGTTTGGGATCTCTACCTGAACCTTGTGCTGATAGTGGCACTTCTTGCCCTGGGCCAAGGAGTGAGTGCTTCTGGAGCCAGGGCAGCTGTGTTTTCTGTGATCCAGTTGGGAATGGTGCAATCACAATCAAAGCTTTGGAAATGCCAGACAGCATTTGCAGGTTTGTTACAAACCTCTCCTTAACCAGAGCAACCAGTTCACACTCAGGCTGTTGGTGCCAGAGCCAGAGAGGGGTTTCATAGTGCCCCTGTAAAACTTGTGTTCTGATCTGTGTTCCTTCTCCATGCATGGACTTTGGGCAAAGCCAGCACCAGAGCAGGTCCTACACAGAGGAGGCTTCACCCTCTTCTGACACACTGCTTTGGACTGGCTGACTTGAGGGAGATTGCACTGCTATTACAGCTAATCCTCTAGCTCAAGGCTGCCTTGGTCAGTGAACTCCAGAGAGCCCTTGGTACAGGATAGTCTGCACAATCAGCAGCTGAGGGCTGAGGAAGAGCTCTGAGGAATTTTGTAAGCTTGTGGTGTCTGGAAAGAAATGTTGTTTAGGAAATGAGAGCTTTCCCAGAACCATCTCTTGCTGCAAGATGAGGAGTCTTGGTTTTTTACCTTGCCTTGGGGGGTTTTTTGGTCTGTTATTTGTGCTGCTTTCTATCAGGCCAGCACTGTGCCTTTGATTTCTGCAGCAGAGCATTCAGCTCCCGTGCAGGGAGACTTAGATCAATAGAACAAATGCAGAGTGATGTGTCAGAGGGTGTTTTCTGGAAACCTCCAGTGTGTAGCTGCTGGGATGACTTATTTAAGGCCAGTTGGCAGCCAGTTTCACTAAAACAGAACAGCTGTCATTAAAGGCTCAGGAGAAAGCAGCTTTCTACTGTGTGTGATCTGAAGTCCCTCCCTCCACAGAGTGAAGGGTTTGGTACAGCTTCTGATGGCAGCTGTGATGGCAGAAACTGCCAAACTCCCTTCTGGGGCAAGAGGGACAAGCAATTCCTTTGTGCTGGTCACACAGAGGAAAAATAAAACTCCTCTGGTCCTTCTGACCTGTGTGTGCCTCTCCTAGTTGGAGGAGAAGCCGTGGTGTTTCGTGCTGCCTCAGCTCAGTGCCTGTCAGCTACATGGACACAGTGGTTTGTGTTCCTTCAGGACAGGGTCTGTGGTGCTCATCTGACACCCCTTGCCAGACAGGGGGTCACACAGTGCATCTTGTAGTGTGAGTGGCTTCACATGTGTGGTTTATAGTTTTCCTAATGAATCCATTTAGGTAAAGAAGATTCTTTTAAGTACAGACGTTAAGAGGAGGCTGGGTTTAATCCTTAGGAATCAGTAGCACATAACCTCTGCACAACTCCCCAGGGAGGGCTGTGGATTGTCCCCTACCTGTATCTACAGCTCAGGCAGCTTCACAGAGGTGACTGAAGCTCCTAGCCAAAGTCATTGTTAATCCCCTGCTGCAGAAGCGTGCTCTAGAAGAGCTTTGAGGATGTCTAGGTAGCATATCTGTCAGACTTTCTCCTTGGCCCTATTAAGTTTGACTGAACAGTTGTCCGAACAGTCTCACTGCTGCATCTCACGTGGCTGCAGCAATGTGAGCATAAGGGAGCCCTGTCCTCTTCTAGCAGCTGAATCTGAATTGGATCTGAACCCTGATTCCTCCCAGGGTGCCTTCAGCACAGCTCCTCTCTGGAGTTGGATGGTTGGTACGTGGCAATGTGATCAGAGGCTGGGCTGGATTTTTGAAGATGGCCAGTGGGCTGAAATCTGTCAGGCTAAGAGTGAGATTCAGTTTTGGCATACCTGCAAATCCTGCTGTTTGCTTTATGTGTCCTTCCCTGACTTCCCCCTCTGCTCTACCCTGGTCAGGCCCCACCTGGAGTATTGTGTCCTGTTCTGGGCTCCCTGGGATAAAAAAGACAGGGATCTCCTGGAGAGAGTCCAGAGAAGAGCTACAAAGATGCTGAAGGGCCTGGAGCATCTCCCCTGGGAGGAAAGGCTGGGTGAGCTGGGGCTGTTTAGCCTGGAGAGAAGTCTAAGGGGGGACCTTATTAATGTTTTTCAATATCTGAAGGATGGGGTGCAGGGGGAATGGCCAGCCCCTTTTCAGTGTCTGTGGGGACAGGACAAGGGGCAATGGCCTCAGGTTGGAGCACAGGGAGTTCCACAGCACCCTGGGGAAGAACTTTTCCCCACTGAGGGTGAGGGAGCCCTGGGACAGGCTGCCCAGGGAGGTGGTGGAGTCTCTTTCTCTGGAGAGATTCCAGCCCCGTCTGGACACCGACCTGTGTGCCCTGTCCTAGGGACCCTGCTTTGGCAGGGGGGTTGGACCCCATGAGCTCTGGAGGCCCCTTCCAACCCCTACCATTCTATGAATCTGTAAATACAGGGATGCATCTGGGATGGGGTGCTGCCTCACTGCTAGTGCTGTGCCTGTCCTGTCTGCGCTGAGGGAGGGAGAGGGGCCTGCAGCATTGCCAAGGAAGAGATGCTTTTGGCTTGTACTTTTAGATGGAAGAGAAGACCCAGCAGCCTGTCCATCTTAAGCTGTGCCTCTGGCAGAGAACATTCAGAATGGGAGCAGCTTTTCTACCTTCTGTGGGGTCTGCTGTAAAGCTTGGACTCAAATACCACCCTGTTCTCTGCTCCCTCTGAGATAGCTTGGGTTTACTCAGTGATTAGCTCTAAACACAGAGTAGATGGATGGTGAAAGAGGTCTTGAGGAAGGCACCCATGTGAGCTGTGATCTCCCAGTCTGAGCCAGATCTGCTCTTCTGAGTGCAGGAGAAAGGCAGGGCGAGTGGCTGTGTTGCTGGGAAGGCACTTTTGTGGCTGTTTGGCTTCCTCCAAGTCCCTGAGGTGGGGGGGTAATACACTGTCAGCCTGAGAGGGTATGAAGAAAAGATGTTCTCAGGAAGCAACTGCTGGAAATGGACTCAGTGCCTGCATTTGTGGGCTGGAGGGCATCTGTGCTTGCAAGCGTGTGGAGCTGTCTAGTGCACAGCCCATCACACCACTGTGTGGGGTTGGCATTCCTTAGGCTCCCAGTCATGCCTGAAGTGTGGAAAACCCTGTCCCTGGTATTTTTCTATGGGCTTTCTGTTCCACTGCCCTGGTTAACCTGGGTTGCAGGCTGCCATTATTCTGGGTGACAGAGCAGCTTTCCCAGAATCAAGAAATACCTGTGTTAGCTGGGATCAAGGGAGTTGTTCCTCTGAAAGTCCCCTCTAGGAAAAGTAATCCAAAGGTGGTTCTATTTCTCTGTTTTTCTGAGCATCTACAGAAAACCATCTCAAATAAATAATGTGATCCAGTGAGGATGATTCTTCCTTAGTAGGAATAGCTACCTACATAAACTCTCCTACACAAACTCTCCTACATGGTGGGGAAACAACTGGAACTTCTATGGGAATATGTTTTGAATCTTCAGAGGTTCAAAGGGACCATGAACAGGAGCCCTTGGTTCAGAGGAAAAGGGGAATGCTTTGATGTCATGACCATCTCTTGGGTTTGTAACCTGGGCAGGGTGAGTGCACGGCAGCTGATCCTCCAGCTGATACCTGTGGAAGGATGTGGCACTACCTGTCTGGGGCTGGGCTCTGAAATGGGGAGCACTGCTTCCAGCTCAGGCTTGGGCATGGTCCACCAGCTCAAGGCTTCTGCCACAGCCTGTCAGCAGGAAGCCCACCCTAAGCCTGGCAGGAGGATCTGCTCTGGTGCTGGCCAGGCTGAGGGGCTGGTACCCATCATCACGACTGATCCATAGCAGCCACCTCCAGCTTCTGTTCACCCACAATGATCGCCATCCTGCTCCTCCCCATGCAGCAGTGTCCGTGGCAGTGACACCATCACTACACATCCTTCCAGAGGATGGTGCCACTTTGACTCTCCCACTGCTTTTTCTGCTGTTCTTGCTGACTGAGGCTGGGGCTGAACAGCTTTTTGCCAGCTCCCTTCTGCCTGTGCTGCAAGAGGTGTTTGGCGTTGCGCTGGAGACGTCCAGACGCAGCGGTGAGGGAAGAGCCATGTGTAAGGTACCCAGAGGTTGTGTCATGAGCTGATGAAAATCTGTGCTGTCAGCAGGAACAATCAGGGGTGCTTAACATAAATGGCTAGACAGCTCGGGAGAGATTAGCAGGTAGTACAGGGCAGGGGTGATCTGATTTAGGCGACAGGCTTTCCTGTCAAGGAGTCACATGTGAGCTGAACAGTGAAGGTGATTTTGAATATAGATGTCAGGGACACTGAGGTGTCTCTTGCCTGCTTGGGGGTGAGGGAATTTCTTTTTCCAGGGTAAGGAATTGGGCTCTTGAGTTAGATTCATCCTTTTGGCAGAGGCTGAGGGCAGAGCCTGGGATTTCTCTTTGTGCTTAGGCACCCTGCAAATAGCTGTCTCTGGACTGTGAGGGTCAGACCTCCCTCCCCAAAAGGTGATGTGAGGGGAACGCAGTCCCCTATTCCCTGTGCTTCCCTGGGTGTAACCTGGACCTCCCGGCAGCGGGGACTTTCCGTGCCACTCCTCTGCTCAGTCCCCTGTGTACCCTGCCCGAGGGAAGCTGCTCTCCCGCTCCGCTCCTCTCTGAGGATGGGAAGGAGGCGGCTCAGAGTGCTGTACCGCTCCTCCGCTCAGCCCCCTGTGTAGCCTGCCCGGGGGAAGCTGCTCTCCTGCCCGGGGGAAGCTGCTCTCCTGCCCGGGGGAAGCTGCTCTCCTGCCCGGGGGAAGCTGCTGTCCCGCTCCGCTCCTCTCTGAGGATGGGAAGGATGCGGCTCGGAGCGCTGCCCAGCACAGAGAGGATGGGCTCCGGTAGGCGGCCCGCCGGACTGGCTCGGTCTCTGTCCTTCGGGGGTCGGTCTCCGTTGCGGTACAGCGTTGGGGGGGAGGCCCCCTGTGTCTGGGGCTGCGGGGTCAGCAGACAGAGCCCGGGGGGGGCAGGTCGGTGCTTGCGGTGGGTGATGCTGCCCGGCCGGGGTGGGGGGGGCGAGGGGAGACAGGGGACGCGTGCTCAGCTCCTCGGGGCGGGGTAACCCCGGGCCCCTATTGGCCGCTCGGGGGCGTGTCCGCGGCGCTGATTGGCTGCCGCCGCGGCCGCGGGGTGTCCCGGCCGCCGGTTGCTTCCACGGCTCCATTGACCGCGCGGAGCCGGCGGCAGCGGGACCGGACCGGGCGAGACGCGATGAGCTGCGGCGAGTGAGCGCGGGGCGGGGGCGGGCGGAGGGAAGGTGGGGAGTGCTGGCCGCGGCCGGAGGTCCGGCGGCAGGAGACACCGCCGCCTGACTCCCCCTCATCTTCACCCGCAGGCTTTTCCAGGTGTACAGGGCGCGGGCCATCACCCCCCCAGCCATGCCCGTGGACCTGGCCGTGCAGCTCTGCCTGAGCCGCTCGCCCCCCATCCGCAAGCTGCTGAACTCCTATGAGGAGCTGCGGAGCAACCGGGGGCGCAAACCCCTCCGATCCTGTCTCAACCAGAAGCAGAGCGCAGAACCTGAACCTGAGTGGCGTGACAGCACCAAGAGCTCCAAGGGCCAGAAGAAGAAGAGGGTCGTGTTTGCTGACATGAAGGGGCTCTCGCTGACAGCCGTCCGCTTCTTCTCAAAGATTGAGGAGGACCTCTGTGACTTGCAGCATGCCCTGTCTGACCTTGCTTGCTTCCGACCTAGGCTGCGGGACTCAAGGCCAGAAGCGTGCAGGTACGTGCTGGACTTCCCACAGCCCTCTGCGGACTACGTGGCTTTTCGCAGCCGCCTACACAGCAACCTTGTCTGTCTGGAGAACTGCCTGATCCAGGACCGTACCCTGTCTGGGACGGTGAAGGTCAGAAACATTGAGTATGAGAAGAGAGTGATGGTCCGCATCACCTTTGATGGCTGGAAGAGCTTCCGGGACATACCCTGCCAGTACATGCATAGCACCTACGGCTCAGCTGATGCAGATACTTTCTCTTTTGAGCTTTCCCTGCCCAAGCCATCTGTCTCCCGCAGGGCCACAGAGTTCTGCATCTCCTTCCAGTGCGGCCAGAAGACTCACTGGGACAACAACCACGGGAGGAACTACAAGATCTGCCACGTAGGCATGATCCATCCTCCCTCCCAGGCCGTGAAGAGTGCCAACGGGACCTGGGAACATCTTGGCACCTCTCGGGCTGCCGCTCTGGTCCTTTCCCATCTGCAGACCTGGCGGCGCTCAGAGACCCAGGCTCCTTACTGGTAGGAAGGCTGTGTGTGGAGAGAGGCGTAGGTCCCTTCTGTGTCCCGAGTACGGCACACGGGGCTCTGGTGAGGGGTCAGCTGCAGAAGATGCTGCTCACGGTTCTGT
The DNA here is from genome assembly GCA_022605575.1 of Laterallus jamaicensis coturniculus. NCBI lineage: Eukaryota > Metazoa > Chordata > Aves > Gruiformes > Rallidae > Laterallus > Laterallus jamaicensis. The sequence continues at coordinate 4,207,628 of JAKCOX010000049.1, read as the reverse complement.
GTGTCCAGCCTGCTTCTGTATGAGCAGCCGCTGATGGCTGCAGAAGCTTCTTCCACCAAGGCCAGAAGCTGCTGCCTGGTGACCTCCTGCCCATCGGTCCTCAAGCCAACACCAGCGTGGGAGCAGCAAAGGAGTGGCTGAGGCTCAGCTCCGTGCCCCTGGGACCCACGGGGGGGGGGAGGCCTGGTGCCGCCCAAGTGCCTTGTGCGGGGCTGCCAGGGCAGGACCCTACAGCCCACACACCGTGGCAGAACGGCAGCAGCTGCCGGGCCCGGGGCAGGGCTGGCTGCGGGGGGGGGGGGGACGACGGACTGAGCCCTGAGGGGATGGGGGGTGCGGCGGCGGTGTGGGCGCCTCCGGTCACCGGTGCTGTAACGGGGACTTAGTTACTTAATAAAGCGACATCGCGGCGAGCCCCGCGCCTCCTTCCGCGGCCTGGGACCGGGCCCAAGGGCAACCGATGGCGCCCCCTGCCTCCGCCAGGCCCCCCCCCCCCCCCCCCCCGCCATGCTCCCCCCGCCCCCGCCAGGCGCCCCCTTGCGGGTTGCGACGGGCGGTGCGTTCCTGCGTGCGCGGCCCCGCGGGCAGCGCGCTGACGTCACGTCACGCAGCGCTGGGCGGGGGCGCGCACGGCACGTGGCGGGGGCGGAGCCGGGGCCCGGCGGCGGCGGCGGCGGCGGCAGGTGAGTGCGTGACCGGCCCGGTTCGGCCCGGCGCACCGCCCTCCCCCCAGCTCCTTCCCCGCTTCCCGCAGCGGGGCCTCGGGCCGCCAGCACTGCCTGCTCCCGGCGGGGCGCGGCCGCCTTGGCCCGGCCCGGCCCGCAGACCGTTACCCGGGGCCCGCCTCGGGCAGCGCGGCCTCCCCGCCGTGTGCGGGCCGCACCGCAGCGTTCCCGCTTCCCCCTCCCCCGCCCGGCTGTCATCCGCCCCATTCGGACGCCTCCGGTACTACGGCTCGGCCCCCCCGCCGCTCGGTGCGGGCCTGCGCCCCCCGCCCCGGCACCTCCCCGCTCGCCCAGCGGCCGCCGGGAGCCCAGCCCGGCCTCCCCGCCCAGCACACGCCGAGGCCGAAGGTCGCCGGGCCGCTCCCTGGCTCTGCCCAGCCCCGCTCGGCCCCCGGCCCGGCCCGGCCCTGGGGGCGCCGTTATGCGGTTGGGGCGGAAGGGGTTCATCCGCGGCCGCCGGGTCGTGAACCCGCCCCCGCCGCTCAGAGGCGGCCGCCGCGGGTCGCGATCGCCGTGTCCGCCGTGCCCCGGCTCCGCCAGCCCGGCCCTGCCTCAGCCCTGGGGCTGGCCGGCCTGGGGCCCTGAGCGGCATCGCGCCGCCGTGACCCACGGAGGCGGCAGCCGGGCCTGGGGTGGGGAAGGACCGAGGTAGCCGAGCCCCTCTTCACACCTTGGCTGCCGGCTCGGGGCTGGACGGACCAGTTTGCCGGCACCGGCTCTGGTTCCGATGGGCGAGGGCTGTGGCACAAGGGGCAGTGAGACGTGTGGCTGTGGAGCTGCCTCTCCCAGGCTGGGGCTGGTGTAGGTGAGCACGTCCTAATGGCATTACAGGTGCAGCCGTGTGACGCTGACAGCTGGAACACACTGCACAGGGGAGCAAGAGGGTCTCCCCAACCCCTCCACCACTCCCCTGTGCTAAATCCCATCCTCAGCCTGATCATAGAATGGCAAGGGTTGGAAGGGACCCCAAGGATCATAGAGCTCCAACCCCATAGAGCGGATCCTCCATACCTAAGCCAAGGTGGCATCCCAAGGGACATCAGCCCCAAGTGGACCCAGCTCCTGTTCCTAGCCTCAGCTGGCCTTGCACATACCTGTGCTGCAGCAGGTGCGTCGCCTGGAAGGGCTGTAGTGGCAGGTGTCAGACCTTTGATTGGTCCCTGTGGCCCAACAAGTTCCACTTTGGCTAATCACCAGCAGTAATTCTCCCCTTGGGCTAATTGAGCTGGGTTGTGAAGCAGCCCTGCGTGACCGGGGGCGAGATGTGTGTGCGGAAGTGATTCCTCCCCAGGAATCCAGGTACCTGGCTGGCTCCCTGCTCCTGGATGCCTCAGAAATGAGAGAGGTGATAAGGGCTTTGTCATGAGGAATGGTTTTCTGTCACAGCTCCTTTCCTGTACTTGGGACCTGATTGCAGGGTCCCGTGCTGGATGAGTCTGTTCAACCTGAGGTGTGGGTGGTATGAAGATACAGTGGGAGCAGGGGTGATTCCTGAGTCTGTGACGGTGCCAGGCAGTAGCTGGAGTGTCAGCGTGGATCTGCTGTGTCTCAGGAACTGCTCTTGAGTGATGTGACCTCAGCCCCTGAGCTGCCTTCTAGCTTTCAGAGCCCACTGTCCCTGGCCTCCTGCCACCCTCTCCGAGCTGACGTCTCTCCGAGCTGCCTGACTTGCCTGACTTTGGTTTCTCTTTCCTCCACTAGTGCTGGTGGCATGTGAGTGCCTCGTCTGCCAAGAAGCCACCTCGCTGTTTGAAGAGCTTTCCAGGGACACAGGCTTCACTCGTGTCTGCAGCGACCCTTCAGCGTGAGCAGATGCCAGGGGCCTCTGGAATTAACCTTGTTCCAGGCGTCATGCGAGGCTCTGCGCTAGCGCCTGTGTCCTGGCAGGAGGAACAGTAATAGCTCCGCACACGGTAGGCTCCAGCGAGTGCCAACTCCCTCGATCTCCTCCAATGCAGGCTCAGGGATGGACTCCACCTTGTCCCTGTGAAGAGACTTTGCATGCTCTCACCAGCCAGAAGGGAATCCTGCAGCCAGCCCCTTCACAAGCTGCCCCGTGGCAGGACTCGTGTGCCCACAGCGGCACCTCAGGAGGATACCCGTTCACGTGGTCGTGTCGCTGCCGTGCCCGCTGCGTGCCCATGGAGGAACCTGTGTGCACATCCCTTCTTCTCTGAGCTCTGAACTCACCAGGGCTCTTGGCAGACTGTTCCCAGCTGCTCTCCTTCATCCTGTTGTGTGCCCTCTCTCACAGAACCCAAAAACCGTATGAACTTTGGAATGGGGTCTGTGAGCAGCCTGCGGACTCAGTGCGTGTGTGAGACCGTTGCTGAATAACAGGAGGACAGGTTAAATCGCTGCAGGCAGCTTCTCTCTCTGGCTGCAGGGCACCAGCCTTGCCTGGGCCCTTCACCATGTTCCTCCTGCTCCCCTTTGACAGCCTGGTTGTTAATCTCTTGGGGATTTCCATAACTGTCCTCTTCACTCTGCTTCTGGTTTTCATCATTGTGCCAGCAATTTTCGGAGTCTCCTTCGGCATCCGCAAGGTTTACATGAAAACATTATTAAAGATCTTTCAGGTAAGTCATGTTTCCAGAATTTTCTGGGGGTTTACAGGGGTTTTGCCAGGCCTGATCATGCTAGGAAGAGAGGTGGTTGCCTCCCCCCACCCAGCAGAGCATTGTGGATGCCTGGAAGTTGGTTTCTTGGTGACGTGCTGGTGCCAGATGACTTGTTTGGGTCCCTCAGACAAATGTGGTTTATTAAAGCTCTCTTTGTGGGTTGGTTTTATCCTGTAATTAATCCACTAAGTCTTGGAGTAAAGTACTAGGAGCGTGTGGCCCACAAGGATGTGGTAGTACAGTGGGATCTGTGCTGAGAGGAGGTGTGCACACCAATGGGTTAAAGTCCCAGGCAAGGCAGGGACCTGTGATGGTTCCAGGTGGAAAGAAGCCAAGAGGGGTGTAGGGTGTGATGGGGAGGGACAGGGCTGCAGTCAGTGGGCTGCTTCTCTCCAGCACACATTCTGATGGAGCCAGAGCTGGAGGTAAGGCAGGACTTGATGTGCTACAAGCCCTGAGAGGTCTGTGAGCAGCACCCAGAGCTCTCAACACCCTTCAGTCCCAGAGTGCAGCCTGCTTATCTGCTGAGCCCCACAGCATTGCCCAGACCTGCTGCCTCTCCACAGGACCAGCAACCCTTGCTGACCCTCTTGGCACAGGGAGGAGAAGTGGAATTTTCCAACTTGGGGTCATGCTGGTGCTTTTCCTGCCTTTGGCACACTGATTTTGTGGGCTGTGTCACAGCCAACACCCCTTCTTGGAGCAAATCCCTGTGGAGACCAGAATTTTTGCCAAACTCTGAGCAGATAAAACCTGTGCCACACAGGCAGTGGGAGTAAAGGGGAGGGAGAGGGCTGCCCTGCATTTGGTAGGGAGGTTTGATAGGTCCTCCCCAGAAGCCTGAGGTGTGATTGGGAAGCCCCTGGGCTTTGTGAGGAGCTTTGTTCTCAGGGATGTCTGAAGACCTGGCTTCACATTTAGTGACTGAACTGGGAGAAAGAAAAATTAATAACAAGTTTGTTGTATCTGAAATGGGACTTTTCACCAGGTTTCTTCTTCCCCACCCCACCCCCCTTCAATCCAGGAACGTTTGATCTCAGTAATTTGGGGTTCAGTTTGTAACCTTGCTCTGTAAAGGCTTCTACATCTGCTTCAGGTTCTATCAGAGAGCTGTTGGGGTGGGAGAGAGGAGCACTCTGGCAGAACTGCTCACAGATCTGGTGGAAAATTCACTTGCTCATGCAGAGTTGTGCTCTTGTTCAGGATTCAGAGAGATTTTCCCATGTCCAGAGGCCAATGCTGTGAACCCAGCCCAGAGGGACAGCTTTGGGTTCACATCCCGAGCTGCATGGCTTGGGGTGGCAGCTAGACATCTCTTGGTGGAGAGAGGGATCTGGCAGGTGCTTCCTAGGTGGGAATTGGAGATTGCTGGTGCTGCAGTGGGGATAGAGACATGCTGGGCTTGTGAGGAACAAGGCCTTCTCCCTGGGCTGCCCTGCTCCTGCTGGGACAGAGCTCCTCTTCTGACTTTTCCTGGGACGCCAGCGGCGTCTAGACAATCTTCTGTAATCCTGCAGATCCTTCTGCTGGCATGGGCTGCTAGATGAGCAATTAGCTTAGATGAGCAATTAGCATTCCCAGCTGGCATGGGCTGAGGCCAGGATGCCAGGAATTCCCAGCGGCTTCCCCAGCACAGATCCCTGATGGTGCAGCTAGCCTGGAGCAATAAGCATGCTGTACACAAGTCCTCCTTCAGAAGCTTGTTCTCCCAGGCCTGTGTAATGCAGAGGAGCATGAGGCCAGGAGGGTTACATGGGGGGCAGGCAGGAAGCCTGGCCTGGAATCCAGTTCTGTGGGTAGTCCTGGCCTGGGATTTGGCAGCCAGCTGATGCCAAATCCCATCTCATGTCAGGGTGTTTGCTGCCGCTCTTCTGGAGCGGCGCTGAGCTGCGAAGCAGCAGCAGATGGTGGCTGAACCAGGGAGGGAAGGGTCCCATCCCAACATCCACCTGATGTATTTAGCAGCAGCCTAAAAACCCCAGCTGTGCCTTGAGCTTGGAAGAAACCAGGGTTGAAGAGGAGCCTTAGCTCCCTGCGCTGCGACACCAGCCACCCCAGCGAGGTGCACGGTCACCTCGGGTGCCGTGCGGTGACAGCCTCATGCCAGGTGCAGCAGAGCCTGCTGGGCATGGAGGTTGCAGCAAATCCTGCTCACCACCAGCACTCCTGTTCCCTCTGGCTCTTCTTCCCTCCCTCCCTCCTTCTCCCTGCTTCCCACCAGGGCTGTGCCACGCAGAACATCCTGGCTGTCCCACTCCAGTGCCGGTCCCCTCCCCATCTTGTCCCACTGCTGTAAAAACACTCCTCCCAGCCAGGCTCAGCCATGCTCACCTCTCACTCTCAGTTCTGTACAGAGACCTTCTCCTTTAGCCCCATCCTCTCCCCATTCTTCCCTGGAAGTTGGCTGGGAAACGGGCAGTATGAAGTGGAGCTCTGAGCCTGGTGAATCACACTTGTCACACGTGTCTCTTGCAGTGGGCGACACTGAGAATAGAGCGTGGTGCCAAGGAGAAGAACCATCCATTGTACAAGCCCTATGTCAATGGTAAGATCCTGCCACGTGTGGGTCCCTATGAACCTCAGACTTCTTTATGGGAGGTGAGGCCAAGGTGGCATCTGAGCAGCAGAAGCCTTTTCCATGCGGATGGATTGGCAGGAGCTGTGGAGAGGCCTGTTTCCTGAGGAGCAGGAGGGGAAGCAGCCAAGGAGTGCTTCATTTCTAGAGAGTTGGGAGGACCAGTCGTGCCTGTGTGGACTGGAGGGGAGGGAGAGGAAGGGTGTGATGACCAGCATGAGCAACAGGCAATTCAATATGAATTTCAGGTGAAGCCATTTTATTGGGTGAAATCACACAGATTCTAGACATTTGTTGCTGCAAACATGGCAAGCTAAAAAACTGCTGGTGGGTTACACACACTGTTCACACCCCACTGATTGGGTATAATGAGTTCTGATAAACATATCTTATAGCTAAACATCCTTAGTTTACCTCTGATGCCTAAAAGCATCCACACACCTGCTGGTTTGAACATCTTATGGTTGGTTCATAACATGTTCCTCTACTCCCAAATACCTTCCCATAATTACTTCATGGTTTAGGGCAGCCTGTACCCCTGTCATCAAGCCCACTGTGTTTTGAGAATGGGATTATTAGGATCCTCTCAGCATGAGGAGCTTTCCCTGTCTCATGGGAACACGAGGATATTGTCAGGGCCTAAATCTTGGGAGGAGAGAGCTAGGCCGCGGGCAGGGCCTGTGTCTTGGGAGAAGAGAGCTAGGCCGCGGGCAGGGCGTATGTCTTGGGAGAAGAGAGCTAGGCCGCGGGCAGGCCTGCTGTCTTCCCTGACAGAAGGAGGCCCTGGCTCTCAGCTCTCAGAGTGGGCAAGTCCCACTGTGCTCAGAGCCACCCTGCCACACATTGCAGGTATCATTGCCAAGGAGCCGACGTCGCTGGAAGAGGAGATCAAGGAGATCCGCCGGAGCGGCAGCGGCAAAGCCCTGGACACCCCCGAGTTTGAGCTCTCAGACATCTTCTATTTCTGCCGCAAAGGCATCGAGACCATCATGGATGATGAAGTGACCAAGAGGTTCTCAGCTGAAGAGCTGGAGTCCTGGAACCTGCTCAGCAGGACCAACTACAACTTCCAGTACATCAGCCTGCGCCTCACCGTGCTCTGGGGACTGGGTGTGCTCATTCGCTACTGCTTCCTTCTGCCCCTCAGGTGAGTGCTGCTGTGGGAACCTGCCTGTGAGATGGTGCTGGGGACCAGTTCCCACTGCAGCTGAGTCCCCCAGACCCTGTTCAACGTGGTCAGGAGAGACAGGCTACTTGATGAGTGGGGCCTGAGGTCTGGTGTTGCTAGCTGTAGCTTCCCTCTCTCCGCAGGATAGCGCTGGCGTTTACTGGCATCAGCTTGCTGGTGACTGGCACTACAGTGGTGGGATATTTGCCAAATGGGAGGTGAGTTTGTCTTTGAGAGAGGAGGGGATGGGGAGCCCTCTGTGTGCTTTGAGACCGGATAACCCTAAAGGTTTCCTGCAAGGCCTATCTGTTCTGCCTACCTGTGGTCCTGACATGTGTAGCCCCCCAGGAACAGACCCCCTGTGATGTTAAACAAAGGGCCTAGGTGTGGCAGAGTGCTCTGCTCTGAAAGGAATAGTAGAAAAGAGGCCAAAGTTTGGGTCTCATGAGTTAAGAGTTGGTGGCCATAAGCTGATGGGAAACCCAGGAGGAGAAGTGTTTCTGTGGGAGAGATGGGACAGCTCGGTTAGATCTTGTGGCCTGGGCCAGTTGGGCTGAGTGGCACTGTTACAAGGGGATGCTGTGGAACTGGGAGGTGACAGTCTCTGTCCTGGGCTGCAGGTGTAAGGAGTTCCTGAGCAAGCACGTCCACCTGATGTGTTACCGGATCTGTGTGCGTGCCCTCACAGCCATCATCACCTACCATGACCGGTAAGGAGGCACCGTCTGCTCCAGGGGGGCCTTCCCACCACAGTCCCAGAATGATGGGGGTTAGAAGGACCTCTGGACATCCCCCAGTCCCAGCCCTGCCAGAGCAGGGTCCCCTCCAGCAGGCTGCACAGGGCAGCACCCAGGATCATGGGGTGAGAATGTCTCCAGAGATGGAGACTCCCCAACCTCTCTGGGCAGCCTGGCCCAGGGCTCTGCCACCCTCCCAGGACACAAGTTCCTCCTCAGGGTTAGGTGGAGCTTCCTCTGCTCCAGTTTGTGCCCATGGCCCCTTGTCATGTCCCTGGGCACCCTGAACACAGACAGACCCATCCTCCTGAGCCCACCCATGCCCTGCCTCTCATAGGTCTCACACTTCATTCCCCTGTCCTCACCTGTACCTTTGTTTTGCATTTAGAGAAAACAGACCCCGAAATGGGGGCATCTGTGTGGCGAACCACACGTCTCCCATCGATGTCATCATCCTGGCCAGCGACGGCTACTACGCCATGGTAAGGCCTGCACTGGTCCAGGGAGGGGCTTGTCCTGCTCTGCCCTGCACTGGGGCAGCCTCACCTCCAGTCCTGGGGGCAGGTTGGGGTGCCACAAGACAAGAGGGACAGGAAACTCTTGGAAAGTATCCAGAGGAGGGCAGTGAGGGTGGGGAAGGGTCTGGAGGGGAAGGTTCCTGAGGCTGAAGGCCCTGGGGTTGTTCAGAGGAGGCTGAGGGGAGACCTCATGGGGTCTGTGGCTTCCTGCTGAGGGGAGCGAAGGGGAGGTGCTGATCTCTCTCCTCTCTTTGGGGATCAGGGACAAAACCCCAGGGAATGGTGTGAAGGTGGGCCAGGGGAGGGTCAGGCTGGGTGTCAGGAAGAGGTTCTGTTCTGAGAGGGGGGTCGGGTGCTGGCACAGGCTCCCCATGGAAGGGGTCACAGCCCCGGGCTGGGCTGAGGGCAGGAAGCATCTGGATGATGCACTCAGCCCCGTGCTCTGTCTGGGCTGGGCTGTGTGGAGCCAGGGGTTGGACTGATGGTCCTTATGGGTCCCACCCAGCCCAGGAGATCCTGTTATTCTGTGATTCCCTGCATGACATGGCAGGGTGCTCTCAGCCTCCTGTGTCTGGCTTTCCAGCAAGCCTGGCTCAGGACTGAGAGCACCCAGGGTCTCTGGGCGCTGCTTTGCAGGTAGAGCTCTGGGGTCTGCTCTCCATGACCAAGCAAAGCACTTCCCCAGCTGGACCACCAGTGAGGAGAGCCCTTGGGCCTTGCTCTGTCTGTCTGTCCAGCCAGACCCTTGGTCTTTCCCTCTCAGCATTTCCAGGGCAGGGTGGAAGGAGGAACCTCAGTGTGGCTGTGAAGCTGGGAGCTACCTTGGCTCTTGTGTTTCCCCTGGTCATGTAACTCATGTCTTCTTGCCCTGTTCAGGTGGGTCAGATCCACGGAGGGCTCATGGGTGTGATACAGAGAGCCATGGTGAAAGCCTGTCCCCACGTCTGGTTTGAGCGCTCCGAGGTCAAAGATCGTCACCTCGTCGCCAAAAGGTGTGAGGGATACAGCTGAGTGGGGAGGGCTGGGGGCTGGGGAAAGGTCTGGGGGCTGGGGGAGGTCTGGGGGCTGGGGAAAGGTCTGGGGGCTGGGGAAAGTCTGGAGGCTGGGGGAGGTCTGGGGGCAGGGGGAGGTCTGGATGCTGGGGGAGATCTGGGGGCTAGGGGAGGTTTGGGGGCTGGGGAAAGGTCTGGAGGCTGAGGAGAGGTCTGGAGGCTGGAGGAGGTCTGGGGGCTAGGGGAGGTCTGGAGGCTGGGGGAGGTCTGGGGGCTAGGGGAGGTTTGGGGGCTGGGGAAAGATTGGAGGCTGGGGGAGGTCTGAAGGCTAGGAGAGGTCTGGAGTCTGGGAGAAGTCTGGAGACTGGGGAAGGTCTGGAAGCTGGGGGAGGTCTGGAGGCTGAGGAAAGGTCTGGGGGCTAGGGGAGGTCTGGGGACTGGGGAAAGGTCTGGAGGCTGGGGAAAGGTCTGGAGGCTGGGGAAGGCAGGGGGCTGCCTGCATTCCTTGGGTGAGGATGCTGCCATGCCTCCTGGGTGTTGGGACACAGTGCCACGGCCACCCAGGTAACGCCCAGTGACTTATGTGCCAAGGACTGCGTGCTGCCTGGGTTGCTGGGGTAGCTCCTGTGCTAACTGGTGACCCTCTTCTCTTTAGGCTCACAGAGCACGTCCAGGACAAGAGCAAACTGCCCATTCTTATCTTCCCTGAAGGTGAGTTGTGTAGCCAGGCTGGACATGCTGCAGGTGGTGAGGGCACATTGGGACAGCACTGCATCTCTGTTCCTTCCCTCCTCATGCAGCCAAGGGCCTTGAGACCCTTCCCTGAGACAAAGGGGACATTGCATCTTATGACTGAACCCGGAGTGTGGAAGTCAGATAGATGATGTCCCAGGGACACACGCTGTGCACACAGAGAGCAGGGTTTGGAGTGAGTGGTGGGGGCTGTTGCTGGGGGCCCAGCCCTTGGGTGTGTAGTGTAGGCTCCCCACCTCATTTGTCAGGAGAAAGTTGAGAAGATTGTGCTTGCCTCTTCCAGGAACCTGCATCAACAACACGTCTGTGATGATGTTCAAAAAGGGGAGCTTTGAAATTGGAGCCACAGTTTACCCTGTAGCCATCAAGGTATGAGAGGACAAACCTTCTCATGGCACATGTGGGCCAACACCTGGGTCTGAGGGTATGGGGCAAGCTGGGCTCAGCCCCACAGTGCTCTGGGGGAACTGGGCATGGGGTGGAGCCTTGGGGAGGCTGCAGCCACTGCCTGACTTCCATGAGCTCTTCTGCCTCTGTAGTATGACCCACAGTTTGGAGATGCCTTTTGGAACAGCAGCAAGTATGGCATGGTGACCTACCTCCTTAGGATGATGACCAGCTGGGCCATCGTCTGCAGCGTCTGGTACCTGCCCCCAATGACCAGGCAGGTCAGTACAGTGAGCTTGGCCTTCCTGATCTGCTCCCTGTTTGGCCCTTGCTCCTGCTGAATGGTCTTATTTTGCCACAGCCTGAAGAGGATGCTGTCCAGTTTGCCAATCGAGTGAAGTCAGCCATTGCCAGGCAGGGGGGGCTTGTGGATCTGCTCTGGTGAGTCTGGGTGGGCTTTTCTCTTCTCTTCTCTTGCTCCTGCTCTGGATTTGGGGGCTGTAGAGCTGAGCTTGTGTCTTGCACTGGGCACAGTAGGCCTATGGAGAACTGGAGCTACACCTTGCCCATGATGTCCAAACCTGCTCTTCTGCAGCAGAGACCAAACTCTCTGCTTTTGTGGTGTGTTTTGGGTGCCAGAGCTCCACTGTGTGATTCCAGCTTGTACTGGGATGCCCTGGTTCTGACTTGCTGCTGCTCAGCAAAGTGGGTTGAGCTTGGGAACAGCCTTTTTTGGTCACTGTAGTAGATCCTGGGAGGCAGAGGGACCCTGCAGGCAGCCTGCTGCTGTGGCACCAGGGCAGCTCCTGCTGCTGACAGAGCTCCATGCAGGGCCCTGGGGGCAGCTGCTGGCAGCGTTGGGTACCAGTGCTGTTCTGGGAGCTCCAACCTGCCCTGAGCAGCCCTGAGGGATGAAGTTTTGGCTAGTGCCTGCCTGCAGCTCTTCTAATGGTATCACTCTCTCCCCAGGGATGGTGGACTAAAGAGGGAGAAGGTGAAAGACACATTCAAGGAGGAGCAACAGAAACTCTACAGCAAAATGATTGTAGGCAACCACGAAGACCGGAGCCGCTCCTGAGCCCGCTGCCTCCAGCACTGTTCCTGGGCCTGGCCAGAGCCCTCTGCCTCCAGCACAGGCCCAGCCTTGTCTAAAGCTGCTCTGAATCTTTGGACTTTGGCTATTCCAGAGCTGCTTGGACTTGCTCCTTCATCCTCTGGCTGCTGTTTCCCGGAGGCACTAGTGCTGCCTGGAGTCTTTAGGCGCTGGGCAGCCCTTGGCAGAGATGCCTTCTTGTTACTGTTACAGTGAGCCCCGTGCAGGGGCAATATTAAATGAAACACTTAAGGAGTCGTGTGCTTCCATATGGTGTTTACAGGCCCTGGGGGGAGGGCTGGCTGCTGATGTGCATGGGTGTCAGTCACAAGTCTCCCACGGCACAGAAGCTGATGAGCTGCACTGAAATTAGCTGCCTTGACAACTGAGGGAGTCTCTGTGAGCTGAGTCAGGGCTGCAGCACAAACCCCTGAGCAGGGTACGTGGTCTCTCAGTCCATTTCCAGCTTTCAGGAGGAGAAACTGTTCCTTTTCCTTTTCACAGAGTTGTAGGGGTTGGAAGGGACCCCCCGAGCCCATGGGGTCCAACCCCCTGCCAAAGCAGGGTCCCTAGGACAGGGCACACAGGTCGGTGTCCAGACGGGGCTGGAATCTCTCCAGAGAAGGAGACTCCACACCCCCTGGGCAGCCTGTCCCAGGGCTCCCTCACCCTCACTGGGGAAAAGTTCTTCCCCATGGTGCTGTGGAACTCCCTGTGCTCCAACTTGCAGCCATTGCCCCTTGTCCTGTCCCCACAGACACTGAGAAGAGGCTGTGCATGTCCCCCTGTGTCCCACCCTTCAGCTATTGATAACCATTAATAAGATTGCCACCCTCCTGTCATACCCAGACCACTGCTCCTCTAGCACCTGAGCACAACCCTTGTTGATGGGGTTTCTCAGGGGGTGATGATGCTCCTTGGGAGTCTCCCTCTGTCCCCTGGCACTGCATGGTGCCAGGCAGGTGTCACTGGTGGGGCAGGTGGGGCTCTCAAGGGATCTATTTGTGCTCTGGTGGGGGCTCATGGGGGACTGGGAGAGTTTGAGGCTCTGGGGCTGGGACGGGAGACACATTTTCAAATGGCTTTGAGGGAGATGGTGGGTTCTGGTCTTGTTATGCACCAAGCTGCACATCCATAACCCCAGCATGTTGCAGAGAAGCTGAAGTCTGGTCCTGGAGGTGGTTGATAGCCCTTTCCCCCTCAGCCCCACAGGTTCCTCACTCAGTAAAACAACTTCCAGTGGAGCATTCATCCCATCTGCTTCCTGATTGTCCTTCAGTTCCTAGAAACCTCATCACTGTGGTTTGGTCTCAGCCTCACCTTGCAAACAAGCCCAGGAGCCTGTTCACAGCACCCAGGGGCCTCATGGTGCCAAAAGCTGAGCTGGCCAGGCCAGGACAGCTGCAATGTCTCCTTAAGTGTGTCTACATGTCCTTAAAAGTTCATTTCTCTGCTCCAGCTAACAACGTGGATTCCAGGCAGGTTTATTTCCTGCAGGTTTTTATTTGGGTAAAAGGCCCTTGTGTGGTGAAGGAGACAGGAAAGCAGCAAAGCCCAGAACCTCCCTGGCCCTTTCCCAGCAGACATCATGCACCTACCCCCAGACCATCAACTTACACCCAACTAAACTAAACCATTCCTGCTACAATACCTGAGAGGGGATGTTCTTCCTCACAGTGATGTAAATCCATATTTAACAGTGTGTGATCTGGTAACCTGTGGGTATGGGAAATAGTTCTGTACTGAATTGATTTACCTTTGCTCCTTGTAGTGCTCCAAGTATGGTCATTTATAAATACCCAGGCACACATGTTGCCTACACAAACATTGTGTTCAGGTATCAGTGATCAGTTACACACCACCACTGTTAGCATCCTGATCACCATTAACATCCCAGCACCATTAACATCCCATCACTGTTAACATCCCATCACCTATAACATCCTGATCACTATTAACATGATCACTATTAATATCCCAATCACCATCAACATCCTGATCACCATTAACATGATCACTATTAACATCCTGATCAGCATTAACATCCTGATCACTATTAACTTCCCAATCACCATTAACATCCTGATCACCATTAACATCCTGATCACTTTTAACATCCTATCACTATTAGCTTCCTGATCACCATTAACATCCTGATCACCATTAACATCCTGATCACCATTAACATCCTGATCACCATTAACATCCTGATCACTATTAACTTCCCAATCACTGTTAACATCCTGATCACCATTAACATCCTGATCACTATTAACTTCCCAATCACCATTAACATCCTGATCACTATTAGCTTCCTGATCACCATTAACATCCTGATCACCATTAACATCCTGATCACTATTAACTTCCCAATCACTATTAACTTCCCAATCACCATTAACATCCTGATCAGCATTAACATCCTGATCACTATTAACATGATCACTATTAACTTCCCAATCACCATTAACATCCCATCACCGTTAACATCCCACCTCAGGAAGAGAGACAGGGCAGTGCTTGTTGGGTGATGGAGACACCCTTATTGGCCTCCTGCTTGTCACTGGTTACCCCAATTTCCTGTTCTGCCCAACTTCAGCTGTGGCAACTGATCTTGGGGTGGGTCAGGAGTTAAAAAACCAGCAAAGCCTGGCAGCTTTTCCATTCCACTGAAGATAAACCAGCAGCAGATGAAGCCAAGCAGGAGGTGAACAGCATCCAGAGGGGCAAAGTGCACTGCTTCTGCTCCCATGCTGCTGATGGAAGGTGGAACGGCTCATCCCTGATAGATCAGTTACCCAGGGCAGGACCCCTCTCCTGTTAGTTCACTGTGGCATTAAGGATCTTCAATGCTGTACAAGGACCACAGTGTGTGAGCTCACAGGGGTTAAGCTGGTGCATGGTTAAGCCCTGCTGACCACACTGGTGTGTGTTACCCTGTAGAACTTGCCTACACCATTTAATCATGGTGTTTTATGAGCTGTATTTGCTCCAGGGCCTGCCTGAGTCACGTCTGTGCCCAAAAACCTGATGCTGACCTCCATTGCAGTGTCTGGCCAGGGGTCATGGCCTGACCCAGCCCCAGCCTTGCCTGGCTGAGCTCATTGCTCCAGCCCTGAAGCTTTTCCCTTGTTCCTGGGGCCGTTTGGACTGTTTCCCTCACCTCAGCACTGTGTGCCAGTCTGGAGGGTGCCCCAGCCCCAGCAATCTGTGGGGTGCCCAGGCAGTGCCACGCTGCTGTGTGCCCCTTCCCCATGTGCCAAGCTGGGGCTGTGGCACTGGGCTGAGGATCCAGGCTGCTCACCACTGCTGGGGCAGGGTCTGCAGGCTCCCCTCTGCCTGTCCCAGCCCAGGCCCTCACCCACACCTTCCCCATCATGCACCCATCTCAGGGTGGGAGGGGGCAGCACTGACTTCAGGCAAACACCCCTCCACAGCCCCCACAAATGCATGTGAGGGGCTCTCCCCTCACAAGAGGGATGGCTTAAAACTAAAGGAAGGAAGGGTTAGATTAGATATTGGGGGGGAAATTTTATACAGAGAGAGTGGTGAGGGGCTGGAACAGGCTGCCCAGAGAGGGGGTGGGTGCCCTGTGTCTGGGGGTGTTCAAGGCCAGGTTGGATGGGGCCCTGGGCAACCTTGTGTAGCTCCAGGCCTGAGGTTGGTGTCCCTGCCTGTGGCAGGGGGTTGGAGCTCTGTGACCCTTGGGGTCCCTCCCAACCCAGACCAGTCTATGATTCTATGATTCACCACACTCCAGTGCCTGCAGCAGCACCCTCAGTTTTTCAGCCTCCATGTTCTTCTGCCTGCAGCTTGCTCCCCCTCAACCCTTCTCACAGTGCCATGGGGATGTAAAAACACCCACCCACATGCCCCACCCCACCCCCATCCCCTTCCCTGCCCTCCTCCCCAACTCCATGGGCCCTCCAACCACCCTGCTGTGTTCAAGAACCATCTCTAGCATCCTCACTACCTCCGGTGGGATGCTCAGCAGCAGGCAAGGAACCGACCGGACAGGTTAGGAGGCACACATCCATCTTTCCTCACAGCTCCCCCCTCTCCATACCCCCCCCCAGTCAATACGTCTCTCTCCGATGGGAAAGTTAATAAATTTAGCTCTAGATTAAAAGTATCGATCATTTCATTTGTAAGCGATAAATAACCGGGGGGAGCTCTGGGAGGCCCGTGGGGTAGGGGCTGCTGGCTCTAGCTGCAGCAGCCATGCAGCCCACTGGGGCTGGGCGCCCTCATATGCATTCTGCCCGGATGCTGGCATTGATTTGCTATTAGTCTCCCTGCACCACCCAGTAGCACATCATTCCCTGAGCCGCTATTAATGGCCTTTTGATAAATAATCACTTGTAAGTCAATAAATTTTTATTAAACAGTGTGGCGCTTTGATTTATGAAAATCCGACGGGGTTTGTCTGGGAGAAAAGGGATGCAGAATTGAAGCGGAGCTGCTATCCATCTGCCTGCCAGCCTGCCCTGCCTGTGCTTGCACCCACACGCCCCCGGAGCAGCCAGCTCTGCTGGCTACTTGGCAGGAGCTCCAGAGCTGCCCAGCCACAAGCAGGCCCCTGCTACAGGCACAGGTGGGTTTGGGGAGGGCAGAGGTGGTACTCACAGTTGCCCAGGTTTTGGGTGTGCTGGTGAGACTGTGGTGCTGGCAGGACACAGTTCCAGCACATCAAGCTGTGGCAGCAAGTGGATGGTGCTGTCTGTGTGGGCAGCAGGGCAGGGTGGGAAGCAGAGGGTGGTCCTGGGACTGTCTCAGGGTCCTGCACAGAGCAGCACTGCTCGGGGACACACACACATCCAGCTGCAGGGATGCACTGGGCAGCCAGGCTGCACCGGCGATTTGTCACTCTCCCTGGCTACAGCAGGCCCTTTGCCACCTGGTTTATTTGTCTCCCAGCCCTGACGTGGCATCAGACAGGTGTTAAACTACTTAATCACTTTAAAATTGTTTTAATTTTCTGTTTTGTATTGATCTCCACAGCACCAATTAATCAGCTCACTGGACCAGGCAGTTAGTACATTAAAAATTGTCAGCCACGCTGGGCAGCTTAGAAAATGTCAAAAAAATATCCCGACAGCAGCCCCTCACTTCTCCTGCAGCACAGAGCCTGCTCCTGGCTCTGCCCACCTTGGGGATGTCACCCTGTCCTGCCACAGGCCAGGGCATGTGGGGCACACAGCCTCCCCCTCCCAACCCCATGCATCACGCTCCCCAACCCCAAGCATCACGCTGCCCATGGGACCCAACCCCCCCCCCCCCCCCAAACTTGTGAAGGGTCCATCAGCTCTGCCACCCAGTGGCACTTGTCCCACCGAGGCAGAGAGGGGGTGGGTGGGTGAGGGAGGGAGTGTTAGGAGCCCCACGCATGTTGCTGGGGGGGGGAGGGGGATGGGGAGTGTGGGGTGCTGGATGGGGACTGATGAGGGGGAGATTGGTTTCCCCCATGCCCTAGGAAAGGGCTGCTGAGCAGTCAGGGCTCCCAGCAAAGTCCAAGCAGCCCAGCATGTGCTGGGAAGCAACAGACCAGGGAGGACCTGGAGCCACATGTGGGACCTGGGCAGACAGGGTGCAGCCCCACGCCACAGCTCCACACCACAAGGCCGGTGCCTGGGGCAAGTCCCTGGTGCTTCCAGGGGTTTTGGCCATCCCCAGGGGTGGACATGGCCACCAGCCTGTCCTCAGGTGCTGCCAGTGGTCGCAGGGAGAAGCAGCTTGGGTGGCAGAGCCCAGCACCTCCTCCATGCCTTCGCCGCGCTGCTAATCAGTATCCAACGTGCCGGCAGCACCTTATCTCCTATCGATTTCCTCCCAGGACACAGCCAGTCTGTTTGCTCACACCTGGCTGGCACGGAGCTGGCGCTTGGCTGAATAACCACTGGGCCCCCAGCAGCATCCCTGTGCCAGCGTCAGCCCCCTGAGCAGCAGGGGACAGGCCCCACACAGCCCCCACTATCAGTGCATGGGGGGGGGCTGAGCCCCAGGGAGCCCAAGCAGAGGGCACCCCGACCCCACATGCACACATGTGTGTGTACACGCAGCCCCCGCTGAGCAGGGGTGCGGCGTGGGGCTGGGGGGGGTGGGGTGGTGGGGAAAGGGGGGGGGCCACCGGCTTGGCAGGCAAACACACCAGGGCTATTGATGCCACATCAATCCTGCGGCCCCGACAGCTGAATGGGCTCTCACTCACACCGCTAAGATAAATGATATTTATTTGCTGCTAATAGGTTCCAACAAGAGGCCCCAACGAGTGACTTTTGAACCAGCACCTCTTGCTGCCAGCGCACACCCAAACCAGGGCAAGCCCTGGGAAACATCCCCCAGGCTTCCCCATTCCTGGCGGCTCTTCCTGGCCCCCACACAGCACTGCAGCCACGGCCCCTTCCCCTGCCTGGCACGCAGCCCCTAGCCCCATACGGTGCTACCCCAGCCCCTTCTCCGGCCCAGCCCCGGACCGCCCGCCCGCGAAGCAAGCGCTGGGACTTGGCTGGGGCTGGGACCTTTATTTCATCAATGCTGAGAGCACGGCCGTGCCTGACGCTGCCCGTGCGTGCTGCTCCCAGCCCCGCCAGCCGTGATCCCCTGGGAAGGAGCCACCAGGATGGAGGGGGGGGGGCAGGAGGAGGGTGGCGGCTACCCCATCCCCACAGCCGGGCATCAGCGGAGGGGGTCACCCCCCTGGCTGGAAGCAGGTGGCCAGGCCGGGTGCCCCATGGCCCAGAGGGGGCCGGCTGTGCCAGCGCTCAGCCGCTGTGCGTGCCCAAGCCCAGCACCGAGAAGGCCGCACGGTGCTTCCTCAGCAGCAGCCGGATCTTCTCGTCATCCGAGTCAGGGTCCAGGGGCTTGTTGTACTCGTCATCCTCGGTCTCGGAGGCCGCTCGCTCTCCACCAGAGCCCCCTGCCCGCTGCGAGGACGAGGAGGGCTCCAGGGCACTCTTCTTCCTCCATTTGGTCCGTCGGTTCTGGAACCAGACCTGCCGCGCCACGGGCCCGGCTCGGTTAGCAGCCACCGCACCACGCGCCCCGCGTCACTTGGGGGGGACACCCCCCCCACACTCACCTTCACCTGGGACTCAGTCATGCCAAGGGAATAGGCCAGCCGTGCCCTCTCTGGTCCTGCCAGGTACTTGGTCTGCTCAAAGGTCTTCTCCAGAGCGAAGATCTGGTGCCCTGTGAAGGTCGGGGCGCGTGTGCTTCTTCTTGTGGATGCTCTCAGCCAGGTGAGCAGGGGCTGCAGGACAGGAGGAGAGTGAGCACCTGAGCTCTCTGCAGTTCACAGCCCTGGGCAGCTCCCCCCACCAGCCCTCCACACCCACACAGCCCCTCCAGCCTGGTTCCCCTCCAAAATAAAACCGTATTCTGGTTTCAAGGCTTCAGCCCCGTCCCAGCAGGGCTGAGCTGCCCTCTGTGCAGGCCCTGCAGAGCTGGAGAGGGGCTGTGCTCCTCCTGCTTGGGGACAGGGCTAATTCACTGTGCTGAGAGCAGAGAGGGGTGGGTTGAAGCATGTGACCCCAGAGCCCTGCAGCAGCGGGAACACTGTGCCCCTGTGCTCCACACCTTGCAGGACACATGATGGGAAGGCAAGCAAGCTGGCTGGCTCATAGCTGTGCTGGGAGCAGATGACCAAGCTGCTGCCTGACCCATCAGCTCCAGGAGCATCATCTGGAAAGGGGAGAAGGGGACCATTGCTGGAGGTGCTGAGCAGTTGCACCCAGCCCCTGGCCCGGAACATCCTGAAGCTCCCCACGGGACAGTGAGTGCACCCATCCCACCCCCCCACCCCCCACCACAGCAACAACATGCTCTGCAGTCCCCCTGCCAGCTCTTGGGCAGCGCTGCCAGCCCAGAGCCAGACACCCTGCCCGTCCCTGCCCCAAGCCAAGCTGGGCATTGACCCCAGCCAGGCTGCCGGAGGGATGGGACATCTCTGGGATGTCCGTCTGTCTGTCCCTGCCAACTGTGGCTCACCTGGGAGCTGAGTGAAGAGTTAACCCCCCAAGCAGAAGCCTCAGCAGCAGGTTGAGGTCTGGCAGCTCTGGCACTGGGGCCATTCCCACCGTCCCGGGGCAGCCCGCAGGGTGGTGACCAGTCACCCCTCACACAGCCACAGAGAAGACACGGCTGGGAGACCTGCCCCACGTCCTTGCCCCAGTGCTGATGGGTCAGAGCCTGCTGCCTGCGGTGCCCACCCACCCCCCACCCACCCACCCCATCCCCGCTGTACTTACGGCCGCCGCACTGCCGGCTGCCCCGCCAGTCCGGGGCCGCCTCTGCCCAGCAGCTCCGGCCCCGTGGCAGGTACTCGCCACCAGCCTTGGGGATGGCCCCCACCTGGGGGGCCCCGTAATAGACGCCCGGGGAGCTGAGTCCATTAAATCCACCCGTGTGGGGGTAGCCAGGGAGGAGGCTGCCGTTTGGCGTCGCCGCAGGCCGGCTGAGGATGTCAGAGATGCCGTGGGGGGTGCCAGCAGCCAGCTGGGCGCCAAGCCCGGGGGGGCCCAGCTTGTAGAAGGAGCTCTGCACCGAGTACTGGCAGACGGGCGCCTTGGCCTCGGGGAAGGGGCCCAGCGAGGGGCCGTTGAGCAGGAAGGTGCCCGGCAGGTTGGCATCCATGGTGGCACTCAGAGCCCGGCTTCCCGGGAGAGCTGCAGCCGGCCCATCCCCGCCAGCCTGGGGGCTACGGGGCCCTGGCGTGGGGCATCCCGGGGGGAGCCTGGGGGGCAGCTGCGGGCAGGACCGGGGCCGGCAGCCCTGGTGACCCCGCAGAGGTGGCACCGGCACCCGCCACTCAACTTGGGCTTGGGAGAGCCAACATTTCTCTGATAAAGCTGAGGCGCATTAGAATACAGGGCGCCCATTGGCTGGGCAGTGGCAGGCGGCGCTCCCATTGGATGGGTCTCGGCGGCCTCGGCTGCTATTGGCTGTGTTGCGGGACCGGCCCGGGATTGGTCCAGCCCAGACAAATTGCGCTTTGAAAGCCGGCGGCGGGGGGACCGGAGGGTGCGGGAGAGGAGGGGGCTGGACAGCGCCGGGATGGGGAGATGGGGATGGGGACGTGGTAATGTGGGGATGGGGAGGTGGGGAGGGGGAGATGGGGAGGGGGGACGTGGTAATGTGGGGATGGGGAGGTGAGGAGGGGGAGATGGGGAGGGGGAGATGGGGATATGGGGAGGGGGAGATGGGGATGGGGACATGGGAATGTGGGGATGGGGAGATGGGGATGGGGAGGTGGGGAGGGGGAGATGGGGAGGGGAAGATGGGGATATGGGGATGGGGAGATGGGGATGGGGAGGTGGGGAGGGGGAGATGGGGAGGGGAAGATGGGGATATGGGGATGGGGAGATGGGGAGGGGGAGATGGGGGGATGGAGATGGGGAGATGGGGATATGGGGATGGGGAGATGGGGATGGGGAGATGGGGATGGAGAGATGGGGAGATGGGGATGGGGAGATGGGGAGATGGGATGGGGAGATGTGGAGGGGGAGATGGGGATGGGATGGGCAGATGGGGAGGGGGAGATGGGGAGGGGAAGATGGGGAGATGGAGATGGGGATGGGGATGGGGAGATGGGGATGGGGAGATGGGGATGGGATGGGCAGATGGGGAGGGGGAGATGGGGGGATAGAGATGGGGAGATGGGGATGAGGATGTGGGAATGTGGGGATGGGGAGATGGGGATGGGGAGATGGGGATGGGGACGTGGGAATGTGGGGATGGGGAGATGGGGATGGGGAGATGGGGATGGAGAGATGGGGAGATGGGGATGGGGAGATGGGGAGATGGGATGGGGAGATGTGGAGGGGGAGATGGGGAGGGGAAGATGGGGAGATGGGGATGGGGAGATGGGGATGGGGATGGGGAGATGGGGATGGGGAGATGGGGAGATGGGGAGGGGGAGATGGGGATGGGGACGTGGGAATGTGGGGATGGGGAGATGGGGATGGGGAGATGGGGATGGAGAGATGGGGAGATGGGGATGGGGAGATGGGGAGATGGGATGGGGAGATGTGGAGGGGGAGATGGGGAGGGGAAGATGGGGAGATGGGGATGGGGAGATGGGGATGGGGATGGGGAGATGGGGATGGGGAGATGGGGATGGGATGGGCAGATGGGGAGGGGGAGATGGGGGGATAGAGATGGGGAGATGGGGATGAGGATGTGGGAATGTGGGGATGGGGAGATGGGGATGGGGAGATGGGGATGGGATGGGCAGATGGGGAGGGGGAGATGGGGGGATGGAGATGGGGAGGGGAAGATAGGGATGGGGATATGGGGATGAGGATGTGGGGATAGGGAGATGGGGATGGGGATGAGGGGATAAAGATAAAGCTAGGGTCAGGGATGGGGGGATAGGGATGGGGGGGGTTAGGGATAAAACTAGGGATAGGAATGGGGGTTAGGGATGGGGGGATGAGGGGTTAGGGATGGGGGATAGGGTTAGGGGGGGTAGCGCTGGGGGATAGGGATGGGGATAAGGATGGGGGGATATGGATAAAGCTAGGGATACAGGGATAGGATAAGGGATGGGGGGGATAGGAGATGGGGTAGGGGTGAGGGATAGAGGGATGGGGCAAGGATGGAGGCATAGGGCGATAGGGATGGGAATGGGGGGTGGATAGAGGGGTAGGGATGTGATGGGGGATAGAAGGCCTGGGATGGGAATAGGGGGACAGGGATAAAGATAGGGGTGGGGGGTAGGGATAAGAGTGGGGATGGGGTAGGGGGGGTAGAGTTAAAGATATAGGGATAGGGGGATGGGAGATAGAGGGATAGATAGGGATAAGGCTGGGGGATAGGGATGGGGGCGGGGGCCCGGGGACCCTGGACAGCGCATCCGTGCCGGGCCGGGCCGCGGGGGTCGCAGTCTCTGGAAAGCGCCGGCCGAGGGTCTCGGCGGGGCCCGGGGGGGTCTCGGCGGGGCCAGGTGGGTGCGGCACAGCAGTGTCACATCCCCCGGTGCGGTGGGGACAACCCGCGGCAGCGGCACAGGGCGTGGTGGTCCCATGACTGGCGGCCCCCTCCCCACCCACCCAGGGAGATGCTGCCGTGGGATGAGCCCCGAGACCTGCCCGGAGGGGTACGCGCGTTTCTGCAGCCTTCAGCCTCCCCTGAGAAGGGCTCCAGCCCCCCACAGCAGCCCCCCCCACCCACCCACCTACCCACAGCATAGGGGCAGAGGGACACCCCCCCCCCCCCCCCAGCTCATCCCCCCCAGAGCCTCAGCCTCCCCACCCCACGCTCGGACAAGCAGAGAGGAGACACACTCTGTGTTGGTTTCTTTATTAACCCATAGTCTGATAGCTGGTGTACAGGGAAATGATCTATACATCGGGGGCTAAGACAGGGGAGATCCAAAAGGCTCGTTTCCATAACAATTAAAAAAAGGAAATAAAAGTAATTTCTTCTTCTTCTTCTTCTTCTTCTTTTTTTTTTTTTCTTTTCTTTTTTTTTTTTTTTAAATTTTTTTTTTTTTTTTTAAAACTTCTAAAAAGCTTCTAGTGTGCAGACAGACCGCAGCATTCTCTAGGCTCATTGTCAGGTGCAGCCTCTCCCTACCAGCCCTACGAGCAATCTGAGCGCAAAGCAATGTCACTGCAGGTGCCTGGCACGGTCGCAGAGCAGCACATTCCCTAAGGCATAGACAAGGCCAAAGCACGGGGACCCACACACAACTCTACGGTGATGCTACGGAGTCAGCTGTCACAGTGGGTCTGGGGAGGTTATCGTACACAGCCAGGGTGATGGATGGAGAGTCTGTGCCTATATGGCTCGATTTTGGGGTGGGGAAGGGGAAGGGGGGGGGTTTGCTTTGCTCTCCAAGGCTAAGCTGGGTCGTTTGCTTCGCTGCAGCTAGGTTTCCTCCTGGCTGCAGGGGAGATAGGGGCATTCCTGGTGGATGCATACCTGCTGTGAGACAGGGCTGCCCTGCCAGGACCACCAGCCCGAAGCTGGAGGTGGGTTTGTTCTGTACGTGGCCAAAGAGAGCAAACTCAGGCCCTGGGAAACAGGTCCATGGCCACCTCCAGAGGAAAAGAGCAGGGGATCCCCACACCGCTGTGCTACAAAGACCAGACCCCTAGGTTGGTTAGGGAAAGGACAGAGTCAGGAATGTGGGACCTATTGCCACTACCACCTGCACCCCGGCCCTCCTGGGGTCAAGAATAGCAGCAGACTCATCCTCCTGCAGACCTCAGAGCTGCTGGGCAGCTCTGCACGTTGCCACTCTCCTGCTCGAGCAGCTGCCCAAGCTCCCTGGGTGCTGGCTTGGTCCAGGCTGCTGCAGCAGAGCAGTTTACCCAGCCAAAGCACAGCCACCCAGGGAGCAGCCCCCATCCCCCCTCCCCCTTCCAAGCTCTCCATCTCTGGGGTTGGTCCTGGGAGGGTTGGCATCCCTGGGGTCAACAGGTTATGCTCATTTGTGCCCTTGCCAAGGAGGCCAGGGGACCCTGCAAAGCCCTTGCAAGGGGTGCATGGTGCAGGACTGCTGGCTCCTGCCAGCTCCTGGCTCATCTCCTGAGCAGATATTGTGCTGAGTAGAGCTGGGCACAACCCCACACGTGGCAGAAGCATCCCCCCCTCCTGCTCTGTCTCACTACCCCTCATCCCTGCGCCCCAAGCACCTCAACACAGGCCTACAGCTTCACCCTAGCTGGAGCCAAGACAAACAGGGGCATGCACCACAGGCAGCCTCATGGGACTGTGCCTGTGGGCCCCTCTCTTCAGGCCAGGAAGGGACCAGGCTCAGGCAGAGGGGCATGGGGGGCAGTCTGCTGCCCTCCCAGCTCCATTCACCAGAGCTGCTCACGTACTCCAAAGTTTCTGCCTGTCCTGCAGCCTGAAGAGGTATTTGGGAGCAGAGCTGTCAGTGCTTTGTAGGTACCGCTGGAGTGTCCCTGGGGGGGGGGGGTTTGCATAGTATTTATTGGTTCATATACACAAGGCTGATTGCTGTACAGTTTACACTTTCAACACAAGCAACTGAGCTCAGTGCTCAGCCCAGAGCCCTGCCCTGGCCTGGGGGGGTGGAGGGGGGGGGGTGGGGTAGGGGGAGACGTGCTGGGGAGAGGAAGGGCAGCCTTGCACCAGCCCCTCTGCCCAGCGCAGCTGTGCTCCCTGCAGCCCTCATCTCACATCCCCCTCCCCTTTCCCCTGCCCCAGCAACTGCCCACCCCCCTCCCCACAACCCAACACTCACTGAGAGGGACGAGAAGCAAGTCCAGCAGAGGCAGCGATTGGGTGGGGGGGGGGGTTGGGGACGGGCTGAGCCCCTCTCCTTCCACGCTGAGCAGTGCCATGCCACCCCAGCATCCCTCCTGGGGCTGGAGCACGGGCGTTGGGATGCATTTACACACGCAAACGCGCAAGGTTTGGGGCAGGGGAAGGGGAGTCTCCTTCCCTCTCATTTTCTGCCAGGCCAGCTCTTGCCTCCGGAGGAGCTGAGGATGCCCCTGGAGCGTGCTGCTGTCTCAGGGCTCCTGGCAGCAGTGGGGCAGGGATGGAGGACCCCTCCGTCAGTTTGAAGTACTGTAGCTCATGCGTCTTGCAGTCAGTCAGTCATGCGGATAGGAGGGTAAGTATGTCTCATACAGAAATCATGCCATTAGCCTATAGAAACATGTACAGCCAGCCCTGCTCCCCTCCACTCTCTGCTCTCCTCTCCTCGCGTGTCTCAGGTATGTGTCAGAACGTGTTGTGGAGTTCAGTGGTTTGGTGTTGAGGTGAGATCCTGGAGAGACACAGAGAGGACAGAGATGGGGTTATATCAGGTATTCATAGTGGCACAGCCAAGAAAAAGGGTGGGGGCAGCCAGCTATGTGGCTGTTCAAGCCCCTTCTCCACCCTGGATTTGTCCCATCCACCCCTCCTTTCTGCCCAGCTACCACAAGACAGGTTTTGGGGGTGTCAGAGGGTGACAAAGCACCAGTAAGTTCCCTGTCTGGAACCAGCAGTAATGGGATAGATGGTGCCATCCCAGCTGCAGAGAACTGAGCTGCACCAAAGGCAACCTGGCACTGGGAAGGAGCTGGGATGGGGGGGGGGGGAACTGCTGTAGGATCTGGGATAAAGGAGTCCAACCCTGAACCCCCAGACTCAACTAGGGTGACGGGCTGCAGCTCACTCTCCCAGCAGTGAGCAAGACCCTGGACATTCCTAATGCACACCCTGGGCATGGAAAACAGCCAGAGTAAAGCAGCAGGAGAGAGACAGGCTCAGGGACTGCCCAGGGAGCAGGGCAAGTGGGAGATTTGGGGACATGGTCTGCACAAGCACCAGCCCACAAGCACAAGCCTCCTTACTGTCATGTGCCTGCAGAGAGCACACTAACACAGTGGGGAGAGGAGGGAGAGGGAGGACAGACAGACAAAGCTATGCACACAGAGCAGAGGCCAGAGGACCCTCTGTCCCTGCTTGACAACCCCCTCCCTGGCTCAGGCTGTGCCTGGGAGCCAGGAACATGTGTGCAGCACCTTCCCCAAGCGCTGTGCTGACAGCCCAGCAGCAAGCATGATGTGTCTGGGTGCCAGTGTGCTGTGCCACACAGCCCCAGCTTTGAGCCTGGTCTAGTCCCCCCCACCCAACAGGGAAGGCAGAGGGAGCAGGGAATAAACAAGACTCAAGGGATTGTAGAATCAGGATATCTGGAGCTGGAAGGGACCCACAAGGACTATCAGTGCCAACTCCTGGCTCCACACAGCCCAGCCCAGTCAGAGCTGGCACTGAGTGCATCATCCAGACACCTCTTACCCCCTCAGTCCAGCTCAGGGCTGTGCCCCCTTCCCTGGGGAGCTTGTGCCAGGGCCCGACCCCCCTCTCAGTACAGAACCTCTTCCTGACACCCAGCCTGACCCTCCCCTGGGGCAGCTTCATGCTGCTCCCTTGGGACAATCCTGTGCTTACACAGGGGATCAATGGAAGAAATATTCTGGGTCAAAGACAGGTCCCCTGCCCTCAACCCCTACAAGCATCATGTTCCAGCAGCCCACCACTCCTGTACCCCTCCTGCACGCAGCAGCATCCATGGCCTGCATCCCCTTTCCCAGCTGTGGGGGCTGCAGCAGAATTCACTGCCACCCCCTCGTGCCATGGTGTGTGTCTGGCAGTGACAGTGTGTGCCTGGCAGTGACAGCCACTCGCATCACCAGGACTATGCACAGCTCTACCCACCATGGGAAGGGGAGACAGGGGCTCCAGGGGCTGGTCTGGCCTGCCACAGGGCTGCACAGTTAGTGCTCATGGATGGAGGGGATGTGAACGTTACCCACTCCCTGGAGCAGTTTTGGACCAAGACCACCCACCCCTCCGCTGCAGAGCCCAGTGTCACCAGCAGTAACAACCCTGTGTCCCTGTCACTGGGCATCATTTACCCCACACACCCCTCATGCTGTGACCACAGTTGCAGCCACTGGTGCTGTGTTGGTGGCAGCACTGAGCACAGACACTGACACAGCAGCTGGCCAGAGCAAAGCACCCTGTGCGCCTTGCACCCAGGTCCCCAGGCCCAGGAGTGGGTTAGCAACAGGGACAAGTGGTTGCCCACCCTCCCCTCAGCATTTTGCTGCAGCACCACAGCCCCTCTCTGCACTGGGCACAACCCTGATACACTCTCCCCAGGGAGATGTGCACGACCAGCAGCTCAGTGCAGGCAGCAGCATAGGAAGCTAGAATAGAAGGAAGAGCAAAGGTGGGATTACCTCAAAAGAGGCCATTTGAGGGGGTCACTGCTTCCCCCTTTTCAGGCTGGCTCGTTTCACTATCTGAGCCCCCATCCTGCCCCCAGAGACCTCCGGTTTCAGGACACGCACTCGCACCTCCTCCTGAGCAAGCCGCAGGGGCAGGGAGCAGGACATCACCCAGGTGGCCAGACAGACAGACAGAAGAGGACAGGAGAGGGAAAAGCAGAGTCAGTTGGCAGAAGACACTGAGCAAGAAGGCTGATGCAGTGGGCAAGAGCTGCCCCTGGGAAGCCTTAGAGGGGAAACAGGAGAGGAGAGCAGGGCAAAAGAAAAGATAGAGGGTGGCAGAACCCCAAGAGCCCATGAGTCCCGCAGAGGTGGTGCTGGCCTTGGGAAGGGTGCCTGCAAGGCAGGGCTGTGAGCCACACTGTACCTTGGCCCCCAGACCGTCCCGGTGCAGGATGGAGTATTTCATGAAGTGATCATCCTCAGCCTCTAGGTCTTGTGGTTGCTGCAGGGAGCTCTCCAGAATCAGCTCCTCCTGCTCCTGCCTGTCACCCGTGTCACCAGGGCCCAGCTGACGCACCACTTTCCGGATGACCTGTGGAGACCAGCATAGTCAGGCATCACAGCAACCCCCCAGGCACTGCGCCTTCCTCCTCACCCAGTCCCAGTCCCAAACCACACAGCCTGTGTCCCACATGCAGGGCCTGGCGAGAGAAGGGACTGTAACCCAAGCTGGGGAGTCTCCGGTGCCCTGCTTGGGCCCCTGAGCTGCAGGGAAGAGCAGGGCAGTTGGGTGGAGGGGAAAGGAGGAGGAGAGGCTGCAGCATGCCCTTGTCCACACCATGCCCTGGATCACTCACCTTCTTGGTGATGATATTGCCGTGATCGTCTGTGAACTGCTCCTCAGTCACCTGCTCTCCAGGGAGATGAAGGACTTCATTCCCCTGCAGTGACAAGAGGGATAGCAGGGCATTTCAGGGCGGGGGGGTGAGGGGAGCCCTTTGCAGGCACAACAGTACACCTGACATGCACCCCACAGCCTCTGCCTTCTGCCTTGCCCAGTCCCTCTGCTCCCAGGGCTGGTGTCTCAGCTCCCTGCTCATTACCTTCACAAGGACGCGCCGGCGGACGACCCTGGTGGAGAGAGCCTCCTCATCATCCACCAGCCCCTGGCTCTCCCCAAGCTCCTTGTCCAGCTCACGGTGGGCGTGTATGAGCAGGAAGCGGACAGAGCCCCTGACGATGTGCATGACGTTCTGGCAGCTGACCAGGAAGAAGGCCAGCAGCACCAGGGCGATCAGCAACTGGGCCAGGAAAGCCCACATCCTGCCTTAGCGCCCACAGCTGCGTGCTGGGCCCGTGGGTCTGAGCCCGATGCTCAGTGCCTGGCCATGATATCTGGCTGGGAAGGGCAAAGCCCCCCGGGGCAGGAGCAGCCCTGCTGGTCTGCAGCCTGCCCAGCTCGGTGCCCTGGCTCTGTGGGAGGACTGCTGTAACCTTAGCTGCCACAGCTCAGCTGGCTGTGGGCGGTGAGAAGGGAGCAGGCAGGTGGAGCGTCCTTTTTGCTCACAGCTTCTGTCAAAGTCACGGGGCCAGGACTGCGACAGCACCTTCTGTCCCCAGCCAGGGTGGTAAGTATGACAGCCCTGTCCCCCTTCTTCGTTAGCCTTCCGACAGCTTGCCTTCCTTGGGTGTGGTGGGAGGCCAGCATCATGGGGAAAATGAAGCCCTGGGCAGGAGCCAGGGGTTTGGGTTGTTGCTGGAATCACGTGTAACTCAGCAGACACGCATTGAGGAGCTGAACATGGCCAGGATGGCTGTGTGTGCCCTGGCTGGTGAAAGGTTCTTGCCCTCACCTTGTACCTGCCAGCTCTGCATGGCCGTGGCAGGGTGCCCACCACCCAGCCTGGCCCCTAGACCAGCTCTATTTCTAGCTCCAGTGCGCTGTTAGGCTGATGGCCAGGGCAGATACTCAATAAGGGCGCAGGCAGGGAGACTGCCTGGGTTAAATGGAGAGCAAGAGCTCAGCTATCAAGCACAGCAGGCTATTCTGGGCTGAGAGGCACCCCCGGGGGCAGGGAGCATGCCAGGAGACTTGTGCTTCCACTAGCACCCAGTCTGCCATGCTGGCCTTGTGGCAGGCTCAGGAAAGGGCTTGTCCACAGGGTCTCCACGTCCTGCGGCTCCAGGGCCCCTGGCTCTTACCCCTCACCTGGCCAAAGAAGCGGCTGTCTGCCTCCTCCTGCCAGCCACCCGTGGGGTGCTGGGGCTGCCAGTCGCTGTCCTCTGCAGAGCTGACCCGCATCAGCTCCACGGCCGGCACCAGGACCTGCTCTTGCTCCTGGTCCTGTGCCCCGGAGGCCGCGGTGTGTGTCGGGAGCAGCCTTCGGGTGACCCCCTCCTGCCAGGAGCCCGCTGTCAGGTCCTGTAGGCAGGAGATAAAGGAGCCTTCTGCATTCCAGTCCCTCAGCCTGGGCACCGGAGAGGGACAGGGACAGGGAGAGAGAGACAGAGAGAGAGAGGCAGTCAGCTTCGCCGTGGAGTGCTGCACCCTGAGCAACAGCCTACCTCCGGCAGGCCCGCCAGCGCAGCCTGCACCCCCACCAGGCTCTGGGCCCCCCCAGCTCACGGTGCTGCTGGGCACCTGGCACAAGCAACATAAAAGGCAGATGCAGAAAGGGCATGGGTCTGCTCCCTGCCCCACCCCCACAGCTTCGCAGCCTGGCTGCGAGGGTCTAAGGGCAACGTTGTGGAGCATCGCTGGGCTCTGCCAGGGACCTCATGGGACCGGTGCCCACTGGGAACGTGGGAGGATGCAGCCCAGGCTGAGCTGGCTCTGCTAAGCACGACCTACATGCAGGGCCTGGCTGCCTGCCTGGGGTCCCTCCCAGGTGTTCTGCAAGGAGCCCCCCAGAACATTTCCACTCAGCCCAAGCCACTGCTCTGTCTGCCATGGATGCCAAGGCTCCAGAGCTGGAGACCACCAGAGAAGCAAGCAAAGCTGAGAGATCACTGCAGCTGGCCCAGCGCAGGGCAATAGCTGGCAAAGCAGTTCTGGCCCCCTCCCACCGCCACCCTGGCCCCTCAGCCTGCAGTACCTGTCTGTGCTTTTCTCTACGACGTGGCTAACGGTGGGCGATGCTGTGATCCTGGCTTGCACCTTCTGCTGAACTGAAACAAAAGACACTTCACTCTCCGGGTCCTGCTCCCCAGTCCCTGGCTGGTGATCACTGGCTGGCATCTTCCCCTCCGGCCTCTGCCCCTCTTCCTGCTCTAGAAGGTCAATCAGGCCATTCATGGCATCTGAGTCCACTGTGTCATCCTCAACCAGGTCCATAGAGCCCATGTGGTCCGGGCCTTGTGCATCTGCCAGAAGCTGCCCTGGTAACCGGCCTTCGCTTGTGGCGTCCGAGTCCTCGGCCTTGCTGCACTCCAGAGAGGAGTCCTCAGCAGTCACCAGGGAAGGGGTGAGCCCCGAGGACCACACCTGCATGTCGGACATCTCCATCAGGGCATCCTGCTCGGTGGCAGCCATGGGAATAGCATCCATGATGGCCACCTCATTCCAGTACTGGTCGGCACGCAGCGGGGATGGCAGCATGTAATGCAGGGAGGCAGGGGACAGCAGCTCGTCCTGCAGCGAAGCGTAACCTATATGGGCAGACAGAGGGACATCTCCAGCAGCCATCTCGTGCAGGCACAAGCACAGCAGGGCAAGAAGGGAAACAGCATCCAGGAGGGGCCCTGCCCCAAGGACAGCAACCGTCATGCCGCACACCTCAGTGGCTGGGCTGAGAAGGGCAGCGCTCAAAGCAACTGCTGCCTGCAAGGGCTGCCATGCCTCCCTCCGGGTCCTGGGGCTGGTTTGCACAGAGCCTGGGGCTGCCCACTCCCTGTGGAGAGGGCTGGGCTGGGGTCCACATGATGCCCCATTCTCTGCTACCCTGACTCCCAAAGCCAACCCCTCTCCACAGGCTGGAAGTAGTACCATCAGCAGGGAATGATGGTTGCAGCACATCATGCAAGCCCAAGGCTGCATGGGATGCAGCCAGGGCCCTACAACCCTGTTGGTGTCTCCAGGGCTACAAGCAGTTGTCATGTCCTCATCACTCAGGCACACCGACACAAACTGCAGTCAAGCCAGGCGCTCCCATCCACACAGGAGGCTTTGCTGAGCCTTTTTTGGTTCTGAGCCACTAGCCCCTTCCCCACCCCTGGTAGATCAGCAAAGAGACCATTCTGCTCCAGAACAGGCAGCCGGGGATTGCTAGCCACAGCTGAGGCATGGGGGAAAGCTGGGACCCCCAGCACGGAAAGGGCACCTCTGCCCTGCATGGGTGCCTGGCTGGGGGCAAGCAGTGCAGGGCCAGCAAGGCAAGGAGCGCTGGGCAGTGCAGGAGGAGGAGGAGGAGGAGGAGGAGGACAGGGGTGGCCGCATGGCAGCTGGGAGAGGGGGCAGATCCTGGTGACATGCAGCTGCTCCTGGAGCAGGATGTGGCTCCTGGAGGGCTCAGCTGATGCAGAGACAGTGGAGCCAGGCAGTGGAGCCAGAGGAGAGAAGGAGAGGCCAGGATGAGCTCACAGAGAGGTGACAAGAAGTAACCCGCAGGAGTGCCTGCACCTGATGGGGCTGGGTGACACGTTTGAGAGAGCAGAGCCAGGAGAGAGACAGAGACAGCCATGAGCCAGAGCTGCACAGGCAGCGCCCACACAGCAGGGCTCCAGCAGCACACAGCCTGTCTCCAACTGGGATGCTGGCTCCAGCTGACCCCAGCTGTGTCCCTGCGCAGCCATGGTCCACCTGGGACACGGCCACAGGACTCTGAGCTCTTCAGCCACTGCTCAGCTCACACAGCCACAGATGCCTCTCACTGGCACGTTGGGGTAAGAAAGGTGCCTCAACCCCACCTGGAGAGCTTCTGAGAAGGCAGTACAGCAGGACCAAGCTGCCTGCAGCGTAAGCCTCAGTGAAAAGGCTACATCTGCTGGCAATGCCTTGTGCCCGCTGAGCTCCTGGCAGGCCACCAGCACACCCTGGTCAGGCAAGGTATCAGCCTCCATTTGTCTGCCCCCAGGGTCCTCCTGCAGTCCCTGCCAGGAGCCAGGACTCACCATTCATCTGGGATGGTGAGAGGGAGTAGTCTCTGTCTGTGTAGCGCCAGCTGCCCTTCAGGCTGCGGCTCTGCCGGCCCGAGCCCTCCAGCGTGTTGACAATCTCACTGCGGTCGATGTTCCTCAGCGCTGTGTACAGATTCTCCACTGCAGGGGGAAGCTGGTGTCAGCAATCCGGTGGCTGGAGGAACACAGCCATGCCCCAGACACCCTCCAGACGGGTAAGTGTGCAAGAACCAGTGGTGCAAAGCCAGTCAGAGCCCCCCTGAGCTCTGCACAGCCAGCCCTGCTGCTTCCATGCCCTGCAGATACTCACTCTTGACACTCTTGCCCTCACGGCTGACCCAGAGGTTCAGTAAGGCTATGCTCTGCTCCAGCAGGGAGTTGGGGTTCTCCACACGTATCCTGTTGATGTCCTCCACCCCAAACTGCAGCTCACGTGCCAGCTCTGGGGAAGACAGCATCTCAGCATCACACCCACTGCCAGCTCCCAAGCCAAAAGGGTTTAGGGATGTTGTGAAGGGCTCAGCCAGACCCTGCAGAGCTCCCCCCAATCACACACAATTAAATACAGCAGAACATGCAGGAGCTGGGATGGATGGAGGATGAAGCCCCTCTGCCCAGACTGCCTGGGACCACCGTGGCAGTCTGTCCTGCTGGAGCAGCACAGGTACCACCATTGGGTGTGTGGCCAAGAGGAACAGCAGCAACGTTTCAGACTCAAACCAAAAACCTCACCCAGCCCCTCTGCATGTGGATGCAGGCACAGCAGCAAGAAGGTTCATTTCAATGCCACAGCATGCCCAGAGTTTAGCAGAAGGGCTGGGGGGCAAGGCCATCCTGCCAGAGGAGCAGGCTGCACCCACACCATCTGTGCCCAGGTCCCTGGCCAACGCAAAGCCCATTCGCTCCACCCTGCAGCATGTTTCCAGCCTCCCAAAGCACATCAGGTTTCTGAGGAGCATTGTGCATCCTCAGAGATGTCAGGTGTGGACTCACCAGCCCAGCTGAGGCCCAGCTGCTCTGCTATGTCAACCATCTTCTGGTCTGCCTTGTCTGTGCTGCTCAGAGAGCCTGGAGGGGAAGAGGGAGCCACAGCTTCAGCTGCATGGCATCCTGTACCAGGGCGGGGAGGGGAAAAGGGTGCTGGGTATGAGGGTGTCCCAGCCCTGTGGGTAGGACCAAGGAAACCCTCAGGGAAAGGGAAGCTGCCAGGGTCAGCCCAGCCTTTCCACCAGGTGTAGGGCTGGGTTCAAACAGTCCCAGTAGGCTGCATACCAAAGCTGGTCTCACTTAGGATGCTGTACCGCTCCCGCAGAGACAACGGCGTCAGTGTCCTCCTCCGCTCCTCACTGCCACTGCCCTGTGAGAGTGGGGACAAACCAAGGGGTCACCAGCTTGAAAAAGAGGGCAGCAGCTCTGTCCTGGCACCACTGCTTCTCCCACAGCCCTGGAGCAGCGTGGCATGGCCACATGCAGCAGCTGAGGAGGAAAAGCTGACGGTGAAGGCTGCCTCCTGCACCTGCAGGAGGGATGGAACCCCACTGCCACCTTCCAGAGGTGCCAGAGACCCAGCACTGACCTTGGTGCAGGGTGGTATGCTGATGTTCAGGTGGCAGAGGACGTGCTGGAGATCCTCATACTTCATGGCCTTGCGCAAGAAAGACAGGGAGCCACTGGCTTCCCGGCTGCTGTCCCGAACCTGAGCACCAAGAGCCTGGTTAGGTGGCCCAGCACAGGGTGGGCACAAGCCCCCAGCTGTGGCCCAGCCTGGTTAGGTGGCCAGACACAGGGTGGGCACAAGCCCCCAGCTGTGGCCCAGCCTGGTTAGGTGGCCAGACACAGGGTGGGCACAAGGCCCCAGCTGTGGCCCAGCCCTGCACTTTGGCATTACCTTGATGGGGATGGCGAGACGATTCTCCCGGAAGGACTGGAAGAGGAAGGTGCGGGGCTGAGTGGCCTTCTTGACAGGCACCAGGTTCCCTGAGAGCTCAACATGCAATGGCATCCCCTCCACCACCTGGACGGGAGAGGAAAACAGGCTCAGGCCCTGCGCAGAGCTCTTTCCCCTGCTCCTAGGCAGGGCAGGTAACCCCAACTCTCCTCCCCAGGCCAGGGCTGAGCATCAGTCCCCCCTTATTTGGGCAGCCCCATGACAAACCTCAATGTCCCTGCTGCGGGCCACCTCGGTGAAGTTTTCATGCTGCTCTAGAGTCTTGTCAACCTTGTCATCAGTCATGCAGTAGCAGCGCAGCCGGCCTTCCCGTGTGTCGTTCATCTTGGCAAACACCACGAATTTGGCCATGTAGGGCACAGCTGTCAGCTCCTTGTACAGCATCGTGGCGAAGTGCACGGCCTCAGCTGTGCGTGGGCAGTCAGCCAGCCAGAACCTGGGGGAGGGATGGGTTGGGTTGCTGAGAACTGCCCCTGCCCTCCTTCCAAGTGAAGCCCCCCAACAGCACTATAGAGGGTGCCCCAAAAGCTCTGGGTACAGGAGCAGCCCCATCTGTGACGGGGACCCACCCAAAGACAAGGCATGGCCCCTTCCCTCTGTACACCAGTTGGTGTACACCAAGACACGTGCCAAGTCCGTGTGGGGCTCTTAAGGGTGGAAGCAACTACCCTGCACAGGGGAACGGGGCAGCCCCACAAAAAGCACAGGGGTGGGGGGCTCCTCCAGGCACAGGCTGCACCCCAAGAGCTCCTGAGGAGCAGCACATGTCCCCAGATGAGCATGGGCTTGCCTAGGACTCACCTGGCAGACACATTGGTGGTAAAGTTAGCACACTCATGTTCATAGACCAGCTTTGTGGTGCCTGTTATGTCTTCCCACTGGGCTTGGGCTGTCCCTCCTGCAGAAGGAAGCAAGAGTGAGTGTGGGGAGTTGCTCCCTCCACTGCCATGACATGTTCGTAGCTCCCAAGAGCCGCATCTCACCTCAGGCAGCCCAGCCCAGCCCAGCCCAGCCCAGCCCATCCCATCCCCACCAGAGAGCACGGCGGTGTCTGGCTGTCTCACCGATCACACTGCAGAGCAGGCGCAGGCTGGTGGTGTCACCCTCGCCGCTGTCTCGAGGATTGTCCTTCCAGGATGGTGGCAGTGGGATGCGGAGCCCGATGGGGCGGTGGAACTTCCTCCGTCGCGGCTCCACCGTGACAATGGGGCTGAAGGTTGCCTGGTTCCCCAGCAGCTTAGTCACCAGCTCGTCGGGCACAGGCTGTGCCTGTGGGCAGGACAAAGCATGGGCATCAGGGCTGGGGATACAGCCTGGGCCTGCTGCCCACCCACGCAGGAGCCCAGCTGGGTGCTGGACCAGGATCTCCAGGGCTCACCTGCAGGGCCAGCCTCACTCTCTTGGTGACAGCAGTGTCTGGGAAGGTGGCCTGTACCATGGGTACCAGTGTGCTTTTCAAACACCCTCCCTCAGGGCCAATCAGATCACAATCCTGGCAAATCCGGGACATGACCACGAAGTAGAGAGGGAAGTCGGTGGTGATGATGCGGCAGACCCTCTTCTTCTCCAGCTCTTCCAGACTCTCCAGCTCTGCAAAGGGCAGCACAGCCGGCGATGCTCACACCATCCTCAGCTACCACTCACCTCCCCGCCGCACCAACCACCCCAAACTCAACCCCATCCTGCCACCCAAGCTGGTCGCAGCCCTGCCTGTGTGGATTGGGGACCAGCACGGTGCCAAGCCCCTGCCTGGCTGCTGTGCTCACCCTCATCCATGCCGTTGAGCAGCTGGTCCATGTAGCTGTCCTCGTAGCGGCTGCGGTGCTCCTTCCAGACAGAGCCGTTCTCACTGCGCAGCACCACGAACTCGCGGTCTCCGCGCCCGTATGAGGCAAAGTGTGGGATCTCCACAATGACAGGGCTGCAGATGGCAGAGAAAGGGTCCTTGTACTCATGTGCTGCCACAGGGACACACAGGCAGCCAGGTGGCCATGGGCAAAGCAACCAGCCCATGCGGTAAAGCTGCCAAAGAGGATGGCAGGACTGCTCACACCCATCTCTGGGAACCACAGAGTCATGGGGTTGGAAGGGACCTCCAGAGTTTATGGTGTTCAACCCCCTGCCAAAGCAGGGTCCCTGGGAAAGGGCACACAGGTCGGTGTCCAGACGGGGCTGGAATCTCTCCAGAGAAGGAGACTCCACACCCCCTGGGCAGCCTGTCCCAGGGCTCCCTCACCCTCACTGGGGAAAAGTTCTTCCCCAGGTTGCTGTGGAACTCCCTGTGCTCCAACTTGAGGCCATCGCCCCTTGTCCTGTCCCCACAGACACTGAGAAGGGGCTGGCCATTCCCCTGCATCCCATCCTTCAGATATTGATAGACATTGATCAGATCCCCTCTCAGGCTTCTTTTCTCCAGACTGAACAGTCCGGTTTTTCCTGCTCCAGCACAGCCACTGCTCTGTATCTTCTGGAATGATCCACCCCAGAAAGATGCTGTGCCTGGCTGGAAGCAGGATGTCTCCTGCACAAGGCCCCCAGAAGCAGAGATGGGCAGAGGTCTTGCCTCAGCTGTAGAGACTCCAGAGGAGCCTGACTACAGTCCCAGCCCTGAGGGATGGCCCCAGCGTGGGCAGGCCTATCTGCTCTGTTCCCAGCTGCACCCACCTGAGGAACTGGGCACCTGCAGGTCCCAGGGCAATGATCCTGCTGGCCAGACCCTCCTCCTCGGCCAGCGGCGGGGGTGCAGGCAGCTTTTGGGGCTTCACCAGGCGGCAGGTGATGCGGGTCGGCGCGGCACAGGCACGGGGCGGGATGACCACACGCAGTCCGTGGTGCCGGCTGCCCCGCATGGAGCCACCGCGGGCATCCACCATGAAGCTCACCAGGAACCTGGGGTGGGCAGAGGCGTGGGCAGGTGGGCAGAGGCATGGGAAGAGGAATGGGCAGGTGGGCAGAGGCGTGGGCAGGGGTGTGGGCAGAGGCATGGGTAGGTGGGCAGAGGTATGGGTAGGTGGGCAGAGGCATGGGTAGGTGGGCAGAGGCATGGGCAGGGGGGTAGAGGCATGGGAAGGGGGGCAGGGCCATGGGCCGGTGGGCAGAGGCATGGGCAGGTGGGCAGGGGCAAGGGCAGAGGCATGGGCAGAGGGGCAGAGGCATGAGCAGGGGGGCAGAGGCATGAGCAGGTGGGCAGGGGTGTGGGCAGGTGGGCAGGGGCGTGGGCAGGTGGGCACCTTGCGGAGCGTGCTTGTGCCGCAGGGGCTGGGCACTCACCCTGTGTGCACTGGGCTGGCCACGGGGCTGATGTTATCCGAGGTCTCCGTGGCAGGGCTGCTGGGGATCAGGGAGTCCTCATCGAACTCCTTGGAGGGCTGTGTAAGGCAGGGAAGAGCCCCCATGGGCACAGGGGTGCTGAGCCTGCCCGCTCCTCCACAGGCTCACAACCCTCCCCGGGCAGTCCCCTACCATCAGGTCCATCCCCACCTCCCACCCCACGTCTTGGCTGTGTGGTGAAGGGGGGCTCCCCCTGCCTGGGGGCCCCAGGGCAGGCTGTGTGTCATGCTCACCTCCTGTGGGGACACTGAGGGTGCATGCAGCAGGCTGACTTGCTCAGCTTCTGTTTCCACAGGTCCTACCTGCTCAGTCTCCTCCGCTCTGGTCACCACAGTCTCAGGGGGGATGCAGGGGACCTGCAGGACAGCTGGAGACTCCACCCTGGCAGAAGAAGGCCGTGACAGCCACTGGAGTGGCAGGCCTGGACCCCTCAAGCCCCCAGACAGCCCCAGGGAGTCCCAGGGATGCTAAACAAAGACAAACTCAGCAGCAGACCCATGTCCTGGAGCAGGAACAATACTGACTACCTCTCCCTGCTGTGCTAGCCAGTGGGGCTCAGTGATTCATTCCTTGCTCAGAGCTGTCCCTGCCCTGCCGGCATCTCAGCTCAGCACCAGGCTGGCCCTGTGCCCTGTACCCACTCCTTCTCCACCACCCAGTGCCTCTTACGTTTGCTCCAGTGTCGTTGTGGTCACAAAATCCAGCATCTCCCTCTTGACGTCCTGGTCCCTGAGATCAGGAGTTCTGGGCTTTGATGCAATCAGCTCCTCCTCTGAAACCAAGAGCTGGCTCAGCATGCAGAGGGGCAGAAGGACAAGGGCACACACACATCCAGCCCTTGTCCCCATCCCTCCTCAGGGTTGGAGCCAGGGCCCATCTCTGCTTCCACTGAGTCTCAGCTCTGCCCTCTGCCAGAGGGGCCTGTACTGCAGGTCAGTGGGACAGGAGCTGTGGGAGTTGTCAGAAGCCTTGGCTGGTATCTGAGCCCCTTCCCACAGCTCCAAGCACAGAGCAGAGCTTCCTGGGGACACCTCATCAGTGGATGCTGAGGACAGGGGTGTAAGCAGGGCTGGGGACACAGGAAAGATACCCTAACACTGTCAAGTTCCTCCATGTACCCCTCTTGGAGGCACAGACCCAGCCAGCACTGCCTGCTGGCCCAGTTAACACCAGTTAAAGAGTTCACCAGGGTCTGGCTCTCACCAATGCCCCGTGGGAGGGAGTCAGCACCTCCCAAAAGAGCAAGAGAGCCCCAGTGATGGGGAGGGGACCATGGCAGCACAGAGGCTCGGGTTCATCCCTGCCCTGGCCAGGACAGCACGGGAAGGTTGTGGAGGGGCTCTGGTTACAGGACCAGGCTCTTCTGCCCACCGAGGACAGGCCCTGGGGGCAATGGGGAGCCAGGGCTCCCCTCCCAAGCAGGGATGGCCCCAGTCATGCAGTCACACCACAGCAAGCAGCACGGACACAGATGGTCGGGGCAGGATGGCAGGGCCTGTGCTGGGTGGCACCAGCAAGGCTCAGCAGATGGATGTGGCGTGCGGATGGTTAGTGGCCATGGGGTGAAATGGGCCGTTGAGCTGGGGCAGGGGGGACACATTTCATACCCATTACTGTGACATGAGCAGTGCCTGCAAAGTAAGAAGAGGCAAAGGTGAGGTCTTGGTGGGGGAGGAGCAGGAGTGGGCCAGCTGTAGCCAGGCTGGGAGCTGGTACCACCCTGCAGAGTGGGGCACAGTGGGGAGCTTTGCATGCCCAAGGGCTCTGTGCACGCTGAGAGAGCACCCAAGCCACAGAGATGCCACCCTAGGAGTTTGGTGGGCTCCCCTCTTCCTCTCCACAAGACAATTGTGGGGCCATGCAGCTCCCCCACCCCAGCCAGCAGGAACACCAGTGCTCATCCCAGTGCTGCCACTGGCCACTCTGTCCCAGCCAGCAGACCTACAGGTGGTGTGACCCATCTCCACCCCTCACCTTCATCCTCTGACACGTCCAGAATCTCATCTACTGTCTCCGGGAAGCTCATGCGGTGCTTGTCACCAACTGGCTGTGGGAGTAGAGCGGAGTCAGAGGAGACCAGCCCCCCTCCTCACACCAGGGCTAGGCACTCAGCTGTCAGTGCTAGACCTTTGCCTGGCTGTCCCCAGCCCCAGCCCTCCTCCACAGGGTCCCAGTCGCAGCCCCCCCCAGACTCACTGGGATGTCAGTTTCCTCTGTGACAATCTTCAGCACGTCTGTGACAGAGATGTAGCCAAGCCGCCTGGCGATGGCCAGAGGTGTGGTGCCATTCTGGGAGAGGAAGAGGGATTGGGATAGCAGGAGCCATGGGGAAGCCTGGGTAGGTGCCCAAGCTTGCCATGGGATGAGGATGTGCAGCCAAGCACTGTACTCACCGTGCTGATCTCATTGGGAGAGGCACCATGCTTCAGCAGCAGTGTCACAACGTCTGTGTGGCCCTGCTGTGCTGCTTGGTGCAGAGGGGTGTAGCCCAGCTGTAGGGGAGGACAGAGGGTGTTGCCATGAGTTCTGGGAGTCTGCTGCCCCAGAAACATCCCTGGGCCTCACACTGTGCCTTCATGCCTGGAGCATGAGGGCAGCTCCCTTCTTTCTGGGATAAGCAAAGGGCTCAGAACCCAGCACTTGCCCAGGGCTGTAGCTAGACTACAGTAGCTTCCAGCCATGGAAACAGAGGGCCTGGAGCAAGGTAGGGGAGACAAGTGGAAGCAGGAAGAGAGGTTAAGCCTTCCCCATTAATCTGCACACCCTTGCCCAGGGTAGAAGGGTCCTTGGAGCACAGGACATCTCTGTACCTTAGTCTTGGCATTGACATCAGCCTGGTGCTGCAGCAAAAACTTCACCAGCTTGATGTTTCCATAGTGGCTGGCCACATGCAGCGGGGTATAGCCCATCTGAAAGACAAGATCAGGGCTCAGCCTGCCCCAAATGGTCCTTCCTGCCCTTCTGGCTGGGACATGCTTATCTCAGGGAAGCCACCAGATAGAATCATAGACTGGTAAGGGTTGGAAGGGACCGCAATGGTCACAGAGCTCCAAACCCCCTGCCACAGGCAGGGACACCAACCTCAGGCCTGGAGCTACACAAGGTTGCCCAGGGCCCCAGCCAACCTGGCCTGGAACACCCCCAGACATGGGGCACCCACCCCCTCTCTGGGCAGCCCCTTCCAGACCCTCACCACTCTCTCTGCAAAGAACTTCCCCCTAAGATCCAATCTAACCCTTCCCTCCTCCAGCTTCACTCCATCCCCCTTGTCCTGCCAGTCTCTGCCCTTGAACAAGCTGATTCCCCTCCTGTTCCTCTGCTCCCTCCAGGCACTGGCAGGCTGCAATGAGGTCCCCCCACAGCCTTCTCTTCTCCAGGCTGAGCCAGCCCAGCTCCCTCAGCCTCTCTCCAGAGGGGAGCTGCTCCAGCCCTCTGAGCATCTCAGATGAACAACTAGGCATGTCTGTGTGTGCTGCCTGAGAGCCCAGGGCCAGGGCAGAGGACACACTGCAGACCACACCACATTGTGCCTGGGGTGAGCTGTGGGAGCAGAGAAGAATCATCTCTCCAGGGAGAAGGAGGAAGAGGAGGAAGAGTCCCCAAGACACAGGCAGGATTGTAAGAATGCTTGTGAGAGGGGAGACTCTTGCACAGAGAAAATGCAAAGTGCTGCTCCTCCTGGAGCAGGTCTGGAGATAGTTCACAGACTCACAGAGTTGTGGGGGTTGGAAGGGGCCTCTAGAGCCCATGGGGTCCAACCCCCTGCCAAAGCAGGGTCCCTAGGACAGGGCACACAGGTTGGTGTCCAGACGGGGATGGAATCTCTCCAGAGAAGGAGACTCCACACCCCCTGGGCAGCCTGTCCCAGGGCTCCCACATTTTTCACCACAGCCATAGTCAACACACTACTTTACCCTGGTCGTTGCATCCACTGTGACTCCATGCTTCACCAGAACATCAGCAACTAGCACATGCCCTTCTTGGGCCACAAGATGGAGAGGAGTCAGGCCACTCTGCAACACAGAGGAGGTCTCAGCACAGTGGCATTGCCACCACTGCAGCTCTACCTGACCCTTAGGTCAGGTGTCCAACCTGCCAAACGGACCAACACAGTGCTGCTGGCCAGCACCCTGCTGCCTGAACAGGGAGGGAGGACTGTTGGCATCCATCCTGGCAGGAAGCACAGAAAAACAAGGTACCTTGTTGCCTAGGTTGCCATTGGCTTGCTTGGAGAGAAGCAGTGCCACCATGTCTGCGTGCCCCTCCTGTGAAGCCAGGTGCAGGGGGGTGACTCCTTGCACGGACTCGGCGTTGGCGGACGCACCGTACTGCAGCAAGCTGCTGGCTACTTCCATCTGGTTCTGCTTGGCAGCGATGTGCAGGGGGGTGTACCCATTCTGCAGGGAGAGAGGGAGGGTCATCACAGTGCTCAGCCCCCCACCAAGCAGACCAGGAGGGATGGAAGATGCCACCTTCCCTTTCCAAGCCAGGTCTGCTCTTCCTAGCCCCCTCCAGAACTCAGGGATGCAGGCTCACACCTGCCCCATCTCCCTGAGGGCACCTACCCCTGATGCTGAGGCCAAATCATACAATCATAGAATTAATCGAAGAATGGGATGGGTTGGAAGGGACCCCAAGGATCACAGAGCTCCAAACCCCTGCCACAGGCAGGGACACCAACCTCAGGCCTGGAGCTACACAAGGTTGCCCAGGGCCCCATCCAACCTGGCCTTGAACACCCCCAGACAC
The DNA here is from genome assembly GCA_022605575.1 of Laterallus jamaicensis coturniculus. Lineage (NCBI taxonomy): Eukaryota > Metazoa > Chordata > Aves > Gruiformes > Rallidae > Laterallus > Laterallus jamaicensis. The sequence continues at coordinate 4,165,216 of JAKCOX010000049.1, read as the reverse complement.
GGGGCACCCACCCCCTCTCTGGGCAGCCCCTTCCAGCCCCTCACCACTCTCTCTGCAAAGAACTTCCCCCTAAGATCCAATCTAACCCTTCCCTCCTCCAGCTTCACTCCATCCCCCTTGTCCTGCCAGGCTCTGCCCTTGAACAAGCTGATTCCCCTCCTGTTCCTCTGAGGCACTCCTCTGGGGGTTCCTCTTCAGGCACTGGCAGGCTGCAATGAGGTCCCCCCACAGCCTTCTCTTCTCCAGGCTGACCCAGCCCAGCTCCCTCAGCCTCTCTCCAGAGGGGAGCTGCTCCAGCCCTCTGAGCATCTCCCTGGCTCCTCTGACCCCTCTCCAACAGCCCCACATCTTTCTTGTGTTGGGGGCCCCCTCCAAAGCAGCACAGGGGTTTCAAAGTCCCTTAGAAAGGGTTTCAAAGACCCTGCACTGCTTTGGGTCTGACTGGGATTGGCTATCTCAGAGTTTTCCTCACACCAATTCCCACTGCAGTATTCAGCCAGCTGGAGCTGTGAGAGGTCAGGGCAGGCAGACCCCCTCCCCAAAATGAGCCTGGCTGAGGTGTGGAGCGAGCCTTGGACTATGCAGGGTAAGTGCTCTGGCTGCAGAGCTCTGAGTGCTGCCTTTGCTGCCACTGCAGAAGGAAAGCAGCTGGCAGACACCCTCTGCCCGGGGTGACGTGCAGGCTGTTGGTGACGCAAAACAACAGGGGCTTGGCGCTGGTACCGGCTGCTCCTGATGCCTGCCCAGCAAGCCTGCCAACACCCACACAGGGGGAGAGCAGAGTGCCAGATGGGAAGGGCCAGCACTGGTTCTGGGGATGCAGCTTCTGCAAACAAGGTGGGGAAACCGAGGCTGCTGGGGAGATGCTCTTTGGGGAGATAGTCCCTACGCTCAGGGTGAGCTCGTGGGGGGTTTCCTGAGTCACTGCTTCCCAGCTGTACACAAGCATCTGTGTGCTGTTTTCCAAACTGCCAGACCACAGGGATGCTCAGCAGGGCTTGCTATGGAAACATGTCCCCAGGCAACCACCACAGTGCTGCCAGCAAGAGCTATCCCTGCCTGCTGGAACAGGGTGACCACCAGCACCCCTGCCTGCCCCACATGCTGTTGGCAACCAGTCCCTGTGACTAGGCATATGAGATGTGCACACTGGATACAGGATGCCATCCCCACGTCCCCAGGGCACCCTGTCCCACCTTACCCAGGCAGAGCTGTGTGGGGAGCTCCCCTTGGGGAGCAGCAGTTTGACGATCTCCAGGTTGTTGTGGTGCACAGCCACGTGCAGCGGGGTCAGGCCATTCTGGGGAGGGGGAGAAGGAGCAGACAGGTGAGACAGAGCCTCTCCCCATACCACAGCACTCCTCCCACTGCCATGGGACCAGCTCTCACCTTCCCTGCTGCATTGGGGTGAGCGTCACGTGCCAGCAGTAGCTCTGCTACATCCACCTTCCCGTATTTGGCTGCAACGTGGAGAGGGGTAAATCCTTTCTGGGGAGAAAGGCAGCCCATCACAGGGGGCACAGGGATGAGGAGGAGAGCACTGGTGCATGTGCAGAAGGGATGCTGTGGCACAGGAGGAGGTTGCCCCTCCTTGTGACAGGGACACTGAGCCACCAGCCTGCTCAGCCTTGGTCCCGCTGGGTCACACCTTCAGTAGCAGTGGCTGTAGCAGCCTACCTTGGTCATGCAGGTCTGTGAAGCCCCCTTCTCAAGCAGGGCCAGGGCTGTGTCCACGTGCCCCTCTCTGGCAGTGATGTGCAGGGGGGTGTGCCCCGCTGTCGTGGCCAGGTTGGGGTTGGCATTGTTCTCCAGCAGGAGTTTGACCATGCTGGTGTGGCCGATGCGTGAAGCACAGTGCAGAGGAGTCTGGTCATCCTGCAAGAGAGGCAGGGAAGCTATTTTGGCAGACCTGGACCAGTCCCTTGCTTCCCATGCTGAAGGGGATGTTGCACAGCCCCTGGCAGGACAGGCTCTTGGCAGGCAAGAGCGAAGAAACCAGCACCAGATGTCCCCAGAGCTGGACTATCACACAGGTTCTCTGTACCTACCTTGGCCTTGGCATTGGCTTTGGCTTTGTTCTGCAGCAGGTACTTTGCCACATCCGTGTGCCCGGCTCTGGCTGCCATGTGTAGAGGTGTCTCCACTTTCTGCACCAAGGACAGGACAAAGCGGTGAGGCCGTAGGAGGGGATATGCCTTCCTGCAGTTGTTCCTCTGATCTGAGTACAGGAGAGCAGTGCCCACAACCTTTTCTGGCCTCCACCGGTTCCCCCCTGCCAGCACAAAGCAGAGGGCACCAGGGATTGCTCGGGAGAGCAGAGAGAGCAGGACTCAGGTGACCCACACCTCCTGCTGAAGTTCCCACAGCCCCATCCAGGGTGGGACTCACCACATTGGACACATTGGGAGATGCTCCACGCTGCAGCAGGGTCTTGACGATGGGCAGGTGCCCCATGAAGGCAGCCACATGAAGGGGGGTCAGGCCAGACTGTTGAGAGAAAGGGGTCAGGAGCCAAGATGGGGGGCTGATGGCCTTGCCAACATCTCTGTCTGTCCCCTCCTCCCTCTCCCTGGGGCATGCTCCATCACAGAGGGGAACTCTTGGTCCACAGCCTGGCCCCAGCATGCTGGCAGGTGAGCTGAGTGGAACATGGCACAGCAGCACAACGAGCTGCTGCCTCCCTTGCAGTGCTCAAGCCCTGTTGGGAGCAGGTTGTGGGGAGATGCATCAACAGGTCCTGAGCTGAAAACAGCTCTGAGCCACAACAAAGAAGGTGCCTGGGGACCAGCAGAGACATTGGGGCCATCATCCCCAGCAGCACTGCCTGCTCTGCACAGGCAGCAGAAGGAGAGCTGGGGCTGGGCTGCAGCCCTCCTACCTCCGTGACAGCATCGATGGAGGCACCTGTCTTCAGCAGCAGTTCCATCACCCGGATGTGGTTCTTCTTGCAGGCGATGTGGAGGGGCGTGAAGCCATTCTACAGGCGGACAGGACAGTCATCCAGGGGGAAACACACACCCTCTCTTCCCTTACCCCAGCCTGCCCCTCTTCACTCACCAGGGCTCGAGAGTTGGGCTTGGCCCCCTTCTCCACCAGGAGCTTGGCCACGCGGTGATGCCCGCAGTGCGCGGCCACGTGCAGCGGCGTGAGGTGGTCCAGGGTGATGTCATCGATCTCGGCGCTGTACTGCAGCAGCAGGCGCACGCAGTCCAGGTGGTCGCCCTGCGCTGCCATGTGGATCGGCGACAAGCCGTTCTGCGACCGCAGAGCAAGGCCTCAGGGCTGGGACAGGATAGGGACCAGGCATCCCAGCCAGCCCCTGCCTTGCTCCCCTGGCTGCAGCTCCGGGGCAGAAGAGATGGCGTGTTCCCCAGGGTGCTACTGGAGAAGAGCCCTGGGATCTCTTACAGGGGAGTGATGCTGAGCAGAGGGCTACCATAGGGCTGGCTGTCATCCCCAGGCCATCCCCTTCCCAGGGCTGGTACCTTAGAAGCATGCAGCCCTCAGACAAAGGGCTCCAGCTAGGGCCAAGGAGGAGGTCAGAAAGCTTCTTGCCCTTTGGCAGGTCAAAATCTCAGCCCCAGCCCAGCCATGGGTGACATGCAGCAACTGTACCCAGCTTGTTAATTCCCTCTTGCTGCCCTGGGACCCAGCACCAAGCACAACCTCCCAGCATCGTGTGGATACCTTGGTTTTGGCTTGAATGGGAGCCCCGTGGTCCAGCAGGATCTCTGCAATTCGCACGTGTCCATTGCGAGCTGCACAGTGGAGAGGGGTCAGCTCATCCTGGGGAGAGAGGAGGGTTCAAGGGGGCTCAGCTGGGGCAAGGAAGGGCAGGAGTAAACAGGGATTTAGCACTTGTTTGCAAAATAAGGCAAACCTGAGCCTGCCTTCAGCACACCCAGCCACACAGCCTCCTCTCACCTCCATGGGAGACCAGCAAAAAACCTGGTCCCCCCACCAGAGACCTTCCCTCACACACCCAGCAAGAAGATGCTCATGGGGCAGGGCAGCATGGCAGTGCTCCCTGGACACAGGGAGCTCAGGGAGGGGGTTGGCCTGTGTGCTTCCCATGATTTGGCAGCAGTCTCACCTTGGTCCTTGTCTCTATCTGGGCGCCACGGTCCAGCAGCAGCCGTACCATGATGATGTTGCCTCGGCGGGAGGCGATGTGCAGGGGAGTGATCCCGTTCTGCAGAAGGAAGAGCAGGCTGTTAGAGGGAGCAACCCCCTCTCTTCTTCCCACCCCCATGGAGCTGCAAAGAGTCACAAGGGGATCAAAGGACAGAGCGCAGGGGAGACCTAAATCCCTGCCCAGGGACAGTGCAGGGGAATAGCTTGTTTCACAGCCCTGGGAGAGAGGATGAGCTATCAGCCGCTATTGGCTGTGGGCAGAAGCTGCACAGAGCTCACAGGAAAGCATCAGCTCGTGCTGCACACCATGGATGGAAGAGCCACCCCAACTGCAAGGACTATAAGCTCTGTCCTGTGGTGACAGCAGCAGCTTTCCCTCCACCTGGACACACAGTCCCAAGAGCTGCGTCCAACAGAGCGGTGATGCAGAAAAAAAGGCCCACACTGGTTCTTGGTGGCAACTCCCCAGCAGATATACATCAGTGTGCTACCTTCTGCACGGCCCCACCTCACCAGCTGCTGCTGCACCTACACCTAAGGGGGCACAGCATCCTCCTCTGGTGCCAGAGCAGCACCAGTCCCAGCGCTCTGCCCTCACAGCACTCACCTGGGGCGTGAAGTTGACGCTGGCTCCACGGTTCAGCAGTAACTGGGCCACACTGAGGTTCTCATAGTGGGCTGCAATGTGCAAGGGGGTAAATCCAGTCTAGGGGAAAGAAGGAGGGATCAGCCCAGCCACACACATGCTCCCTGCTGAAAGGATGGATAAATACAGCATACCAAGCTGCTGTTCTCCTCCCCCCACATCCCAGGATGTGGGAAAGCTCCTAGAGACAGGATTGGGAAAGCCACACACCTTGGAGAGGACATCAGCATTGGGGTCATTCTGCAGCAGCACGGCAGCTGTGCGGGTGTCATCGTTGCGGGCTGCAATGTGCAGGGCAGGCAGGCGGACCTTACCCTTCGTCCCATAGTTGATCAGGTGAGCAACCACGTTCTCATGCCCTTGCTGCAGAGCCACGGCTAGTGGCGTGAAGCCATCCTGCCAAGGAGAGGCAGGTCAGAGGGGAGAGCAGAGGAGACACAGCAGCCCCAACAAGCAGAGCCCTAGAGTCCTCCCCAAGGATCTCACCTCTGTGGCTACATTCTGGTTGGCTCCATTTTCCAGCAAGAACTTGACAACTTCCAGGTGGTTTTCCTGTGCTGCCATGTAGAGGGGTGTGAAGCCTTTCTGCAAACACAGGGCCATGCACATCAACACAATTCTTTCTCGAGGTTCTCGGGCTCCTTGCAGACATACACCCCCATCGACACCCACATCATCCTCAGCTCACTGAACTGGGACAAAAGCACACACATTGTGGGTGGGGGAAAAGGAAAAAGTGGTGATGGTGGAGCACCCGTAGAGAGCTGGAGCCCAAGGCTCCCTGCATCCAGAAAGAACCAAGGGATGCTGGTTAACAACAGTTAACCCAGGAGACACTGCCTTCCACTACTCTCCCTTGCATCAGGGATGTTCCTCCCATCAGACAAAAGCTAAAGAGCTTGCAGCCCCACCAGGTCCAAGGGAGAGAGAACGAAGCAGAGTATAGTGTTGGCCATGAGTCCTTCCTGGATGAGTTCAGTGTGCCTGTGTGTGCTGCCACGGCTTCCCTCAGCAGACAGACCAATACAGACACAGACAGACCTTCGTCCCATAGTTGATAAGGTGAGCAACCACGTTGCAGGTCTCCCTGTATCCCTCTCCCTGTATCCCTCAAGATGCCCTCCCCACATCTCTCAAGACTCCTTCCCCACCTCTCACACACTCATCTCTCAGGAGTCTGGCAGAGCAGTCCTTGCCTCTGAACAGGGCTAGAGAGAAGCTGTAACACACTGCTCCCACCATGAAGACAGCACCATCACACATGTTGGGTGCTTTCCCCAGCCCAGCCCAAGTCTCTACCTGTGACTGTGCATTGACGTTGGCTCCGTAGTTCACCAGTTCCCGGACCACATCCTGTTGTCCAGCCAGGGCTGCAATGTGCAGGGCTGTATTTCCTTTCTGAAAGACACCACAGGGCAGCGCTCAGGGGCTGCAGCAGCCCGGGGATGCTGGGGAAAGATGGGCCTGACGTGTGCTAGCACAGGCACAAACAGAGCAGCTAGCCAGGGGATGCCTGTGGGGCCAGGCAGCCCTTGCTCCATCCCTGCTACAGACCAGAGAGCTTCCCTTCACGTTTGCTGGCTTGGAAAGAGAGTGATTTCATCTCTCCCATGAAGTTACTGGCAGCAAAAGCTGTATGGCTTGTAAGGCTCTGTGTATCTCCAGTGTGGAGAGGTGAGGAGGGGAGAGGGGACAGCAGAGCCGAGCTTGGCAGTCTTCAGGCAAAACTGCGTCGCACACCCTGGTAGCCAAAGCATCCCAGCAGAGCTAAGGGATGACAAGCAGGCTGGAAAACACAGACACGGGCTCTTCTGGCTTGTGCCTTTGGGTGGTGTGGCACAGTGCCAAACGCTGTGCTGCACCCCAAGCCCTGCCAGAGCACTGGGGAGCTGGCAAGCCAGACCCCCCCCCCCTCCTCTCCTCCTGCTCTCACAGCCCTTCAGATGGTGCTGGAGGCTGCTCATTTGCCAGCCCGGCTCGTCTGCGCTGTCGTCTGGCTTGTCAGGAAGCAGCAAGAACCACCCCCCTGGTTGTGGTGATGCAAGGGGAGGATGACATGTTATTTACAGAGAGCCAGAGCTCTCCGGGCCTGCGACACCACAGTGGAACCAAGGCCATCGCGGTGCTGCAGCACGGGAGGGCCGACCCCAGCCCGCAGCAGGGAGGAGATGGGAGTAAACGGGCACATGTAGTGGCTTCTGTCAGCCCCCCTATGACCCCTCCCCACCATGGGGAAGAGGCATGGTGGAGGGGGACCCCCCCCACCCACCCACTTGGAGGTGCCCAGCAGGGCTTCAGCAGTGCTGAAATCAGGGCCTGGTCCCCAGGCCCCATCCCAGCAGCGCTGCCACAGCCTTCCAGGGGTGGAAAGCAAACAGTGTGATTCACTGCTCAGCCACTGCTGGCACGGCTGGCAGGAGCAGCGGGATGCAGAGCTGTGACTAACTGTGACCTGACTCCCTTCTCCTCACCTTGGTCGTGGTCTCCAAAACAATCTCCTTGTGCAGCAGCTCCACCACCATTTTGACGTGGCCCTCCTTGGAGGCCAGGTGCAAGGCGTTCAGCCCATTCTGGAGGGAGCAAAGGTGGCAGAGATGGCATTAGTCGTCTGCTGGAGTGGGGGCTATCCCAGGAACCCCCTGCTCCCAGCTCCCATGCAGACACGGCAGTAAGCACTTGTCCCACACTGGAGAAAGCCCATGCTGGTGGGAGCAGGAGCCATTGCTTTGCCCTGGAGCCCTGCACTGGTGTGACAGCCACAGTTAGCTCCATGCTGCCAGGGCAACTGCACACTGCTGAATGCTGAGCTGCTGACTAATGCTGGAGGCTTCTCCATGAGCAAAACGTGCAGCCCCCCGTAAGACAATTCCCTAGGGATGGGTGGGCACTACAGCTCAGCATGTGTGTTTGGTGCCACAGGCACTGCTTCAATCCTCTCTGCTCACCAACCAACCCCTGTCTTTGCTCAAGTGACTTGCCTTTTGGTGCCTGCCTGCAGTAAGGCTTTTCAAACCTAAAACACAGAGATGAGCTTTGTGCGTGGCCCAGAGTGAGGATGCACCATGTAAGCACACATACAAACCTTAAACTTCAACATTTACACCAGCTAAAGTGCAGTGGGCAGCTCTACCTGGGACAAGGATTTCATCAAGCAGCAGCCAAATGTCATTCACAGCAGTTTCAGGAGCTTCCCATCCAGCAACTGGTTTCTTCCTGGCTTTCCAGGCTGCCTATCAACAGCCCCATCCCCCAACCCACGCTTAGCAGAGGGTCAACTTTCCTCCCTCAGAGTTAAGCTGCAGCAAAGGGTGTGGAGAAGGTCTTGGCTGCGCCACTGCTGAGCTCTACCAGTTCCAGGAAGCTCCTAAACTATTGTGTGACTTCTCAAGAACATCTCTGCGTGTGCCCCAGTTTAACTTGCCTCTTCCTACACATGGAACCTGAGCATTAAGAGCAAGGGGCTGCCCAGTGCTCTTTTAGCATCCCTGGGCTGTCAGAAGGAGGTGTCAGGCCAGCCTAGAGTCACCTCCTGCTCCATTATTTCTGCCACCCTCTTCCAATTCCCAGATGTGAATGAAAGGGCTGGCAAAGAGGTCAAATCCTTGCAGGTGATTTCAGATGTCCCTTTTTCCCCATAAGGCTGACTTCCCTTGTCCCTCACTCCTCCCAGGTGGATGGATGCACTGTGTTTACTCACCCCTACGCAGTGCCGTCACGTGGCAGAGAGCCACCAGCTCCCCAGGAGCACACAGTCCTGCCCAAGTTACTCCACCTCCCAACCATCTGTTTCAGCTCCTGTAGAGTACTGGAAGGTCACTTCACAGAATTGATTCATCCCCACCTGAATATATAGGTAGGGGAGCAGAAAATGCCTGGGGAAGCTCCAGTTCCAGCCCTCAACCCTCCAATTAAACTGAGAACAGCTTCAAGAGTGTTGTCACACTGGAAAAAAGGTTTTTCACCCTCTTTCACCCAAAGCTCCATCTACCCAGGATCACAGCTGAGGAGTCACAGATTGTTTTGCTCCACTCTGATGGAACAGGCTGCCCAGGGAGGTGGTTGAGTCACCTTCCCTGGATGTGTTCAATAAAAGGTGCTCAGGGATATGGTTTAGTTTAGGGTGGGATTGGTTGGACTTGATGATCTTCAAAGGTCTTTTCCAACCTGGTGATTCTGTGATGACAGCACAAAGAACAAAACCCCTAAAACCCCACATGCTTCCTCAGTCCACCAGCTCCAAAAGCCCCCTGGGAGCCTCAAGCACAAAAGGCTTGCTTCCTAAGGGAGATGATACACCACAACACCCACAGAACCCCCCCAAAACCATGCCTGGCTATCCCAAGCCCATCAGCTTCTTTGAGTAAGACACACCTACCACAACCCACCCAGATGGTCATGGACACCCTTACCTCCATGAGCTCACAAGCTGCCTGTGTGGCCACAGACACACACGCCTTCTTCTCAGTTACACTCACACAACAAACACCCGCAAGACCACAGATGCTCAGCTGCTCTCCTCAGCACATAGCACCCTTTTACTCAAGGGATTCAGAAATAACCTTCCAAATTCTGAAAAACCAGTGAGGAGTCATTATTCTCTGGCCTTCCAGCAAGAAGCACAATGCTTGCAGAAGATCATTTCCCAGTGGCACATCAATATTTCTGCTCCAAGAACAATACAGCCTGTTTTGCACATTCTGCTTGGGCTTGACAGCTCAGCTGACCCAAAACCGCCACGGGACGTGCTTAATTTGAAAGGTGCTGTATTCCCCTCCCTGCAAAAGGCTTCCCAGAAATCCCAGTCACTGGCTGTCAATGCGACAAACGGAGCCCTACAGAAAAACACAGGGTGCAGGACTTTCTGCTTAGGCTGTGCCAAAGCCCTGGGTTGCCCCTCAGGATTGGAACTGGCCACCCCAACAGGGTCTGTCTCAGATCACAGAATCATAGAGTGGTTTGGATTGGAAGGGACACCCCAAGGATCACAGAGCTCCAACCCCCCTGCCACAGGGAGGGTCACCAACCTCCAGGCCTGGAGCTACATAAGGTTGCGCCATCCAACCTGGCCTTGAACACCCCCAGACACGGGGCACCCACCCCCTCTCTGGGCAGCCTGTTCCAGCCCCTCACCACTCTCTCTGCAAAGAACTTCCCCCTGATCTCTAATTTATCTCACCCCAAAAGAGACTATATCTCACCCTGGAGAGACTATACCCTGGCACCTGTGTGCTAGCACAGCCCCGTTCCCTGCTGCTGAGGGTGCCAGCAGCAAGGCATGCTCATCCAAAGGCCTCCAGCTCCTCACAGATGGGATGGGAGCATGCAGGAATTGGGGAAAAAACTGAGAAAGGTGGATGGTGAAGACACTGATGGAGATGGCAGCGATGAAGGGGATGGCATCGGCGGCATGAAGATCAGATGGCATGTCAAGGTCTCTGCATTTGAGTAAGAATACAGGGCCTGTGGGATAGGTCTGACCACATATATCCCTCTTTATTCTATACAGGACATGTGAGGTTGGACCTTTCTCACAGGTCTGATATTCCTCAGAAGGAAACCCCAAAGTGCCATCTAACCTCAGGGAGATGGCAGGAACCATGGCAAGGACATCACCGACAGAAGTGCCTGATGCTGTTGTAGCCCTGTGCTAAACCCCTCAACTGTGTTAAATCCCTCACCAGCACCAGAAATCTGGATGGAAACAGGACTCACAGCCAGTCAGTGGGGACAGCTGATGACTGACAGTCTCTCTGGGTGAGGACAAAGTTGAAAGACATCATCTTTAGCCTGTGGCTGGGTCTCCCTGATTTAATTCATTACAGAGCCCCCTCCAGAACCACATATCCCTCTGCACTGGAGCAGTACAAGAGCAATAGACACAGAAATCCTCCCTCTGCTCTCTGCCCCCTCCAGAACCACATATCCCTCTGCACTGGAGCAGTACAGGAGCAGCAGACACAGAAAACCTCCCTCTGCTATTAGGTTTGTCACCCTAAATGAACATCTGTGGCACACTCAGCTTGTGGAGCCTCCCACCTCAGAAGGCATGGGCCAGTGGGGCCAAAGACAACCCCCACCTACTTTGGCCTCCCTCCTCCAGAAACCCAGCAAAACTGGGGGGGGGGGGGGGATTCTCAAAACCACTCATGAATAGGCAAAGTAAGGTGGGTTTCCCTGTTCCAGCCACTGCATCCACAGGGCACACAGGGATGTGTGACACACAGCAGCATCCCCAGCCCTTCCCTGAGAGGAAAGCAGGACAGACATCAGCAGCAGGATCTCCCTGCTCCTTGTGATTCGCTTTCCCAGGGGTCTCTAAAGGAGCAGCATGTACATTAAACACCATTAAACATTTCTCCCTGCTCATTTGTAGCTGAGCCTTTGGAAGCAGGAGCAGTGTGACTGCTCCCAACGACTGGCTTGCTGCTGCAGCTCAGTTACAGGGGCTTCTGCTCCCCCCTGGGGAGACTAAGGGAGCAGCAGTCGTTGGGCTTGATGATGGGGGTCAAATTCTGAAGTGAAGCACATCACCTTGGAAGATCCTGCTGGGTGCACGTGGTCTGCTGTCTGCTGAGCATAAACCAAGCCCCACAGCCCAGTGCTAAGAGCGTGTTGCATGGCCTCTCCTCTTTTCAAACCATGTACATCTCCAAAATGGCTATGGGGTCAGAGCCACTGAGCCACCATGGACCCCATGGAAAAGCTCATCTTCAAAGGACTCTGAAATTTTTCTACCTCTTCTCCCTACAAGACCCTCTGCTCTAAATCACATATGTGCAGCCCCAGGAGAGAAATCTTTGAGAGTATCTGGATGCTGATAATGAACTAGTAATCTAGATCATAGAATCATAGAATGGCATGGGTTGGAAGGGACCCCAAGGGTCACAGAGCTCCAACCCCCTGCCACAGGCAGGGACACCAACCTCAGGCCTGGAGCTACACAAGGTTGCCCAGGGCCCCATCCAACCTGGCCTTGAACACCCCCAGACACGGGGCACCCACCCCCTCTCTGGGCAGCCTGTTCTAGCCCCTCACCACTCTCTCTGGAAAAAACTTTCCCCTGATATCTCATCTAACCCTTCCCTCCTTTAGCTTTAATCCATCCCCCTTCTCCTGTTGATATATAATACATTGATGAACAAAATGAGCATCTCCCCAGACCTCCTCTAGTGTCCCAGAGAGGAGAATGCAAGCTGCAGTGTGCCCAGGGCCCTGCAGAAGCCCAGCATCCCTGCCTGATGCCATCACTCAGAAAGGAGGAGATGGCAGTGATGGAACCTGTCTGCAGCACACAGACCTGTAGGTCTGAACTGCGCTTGGTTTGGGGCCCTGGGACTGGACCAGGTGAACACACATTTGTGTTGTTGGCTGAATCAGCCTCCCCAGCATCAGAACTGCACTGGAGGGGAGCCTGTGGTTCAGTCTGTCTATCCCCTAGCTCAGCCCAGCTCTCTGAGTCTCTCCCTGCAGCACCTACCCCTGCCCAGGCTGAGCCTTGCACTGGGAGCTGCACAGATACAAAATGTTCTGTCAAGGATGCTCTGGTCCTCCCTGTGCCAGCAGCTCCCCTTTCCTGGGGGAGATCTGTCTCTGCTTGGGGCTAGGAGGGGTTCCACCTGTCCAACAACCCCCCAGAAGCCACCAAAGTGGGCATTTTGCTTGTTTTAAGCTGCAGCTTCTGGGAATCTGAAAGCCTGTGGGCAAGGGGGATATACCCTCAGGATATACCCTGGGGTGTCCCAGCCACTGTGCTGCACAGTGCTTGTGTGCAGCACACCTGTACTCAATGGTGGGGGGCATGTGTGGTTCCTATCAGCAGCTAGCATCTGCTCTGCCCTTGGATAAGAGCTGAGCCCTTCCAGTGGTGGTCCCTGTGGCCTGGAAAGGAGCCTCAGGTCTCCCTCTCTGCTTACCTGGTATGCTCCAGCCAGGACTGCCAGGCTCCCCAGATCTTTTCAGTTATTGTTGCCCCCCCATCCCAAAGACAACCAGTCTGGATCTGCCTTCTGCTCAGCTATTTCCACCCAGCACAGGACCCATTTCCACCCACCTCAGTTGTGGAAGCCTCCCCAGCAAGGGACAGCTCTGGGGCCACAGCCTGCCCTGGCTGGCTTCTGCCCTGAGCTCTGGTGCCAGGCAGGGATAAGGGGCTGCAGGTTGCCAGGGGCCTGGCAGGAGGTGGGTGCAGGTGAGAGGAGGATGGGGTCTGCCAGGACACTCAACTCCACATCCCCAGGGATCCCCCAACTACACTGGCCATCGTGGCTCCACATTTTCCTGGGGTGGTGTGCACCAGGCATGCTGCAGCTCTGGATACAGGTGCCTGGAAAGTGCCCCAGTGCCTCTGCAGAGGAGATCACCCCCAGGAAATCACCTCCACACAGCAAAGCTGCTGCTGCACTCCATCCAACACACCAGCCCTTTATACCTCACACCCCAGAGGCTTCCTCAGGAGCCAGGCACGTCAGGCACAGAAGGGAATGGGGTCAGGACAGGCAGCCTCTCCCACAAAGCTTTTAAATATCTTCTACCAGGCAACTTCTGACCAGCCAGCTGATGCTCTGCTCTATGGCAGGTAGGACTGTGGGGCCAGGGCATGTGCTCCCAACCAGCTATGTGGAGCAGAGCAAGTGAGCAGCTGTGGGGAACATCCTGACCCCGATCCTATGGGAACAGGGCAAGAAGGGGGGCAGTGACTGTCACAGAGCCTGGAGGAGCCATCTCCTGCACGTTTCCACATGAACTAGACACGGCAGCAGAAGCTCTGTTCACCTACCTGGTTACAGGTGTTAATATCTACCCCATTCCTGAGGTGATCCAAGGCTTTGTCCAGATTTCCAGATCTTGCAGCTCTCAAGAAACTGGTTGCAGCATCGGCCTTGGGGGGAGAAAAAGAAAAAGCATGAGACTCAGAGCCCCCCTGCCCTCCCCATCACCAGCATGGGGCCAGCTCTTCACTCAGTGGCAGAGAACGTGACTACAGAGGCTGGGCAGGTCAGGGTGTGAACTGCTGGGGCAGACTGAGGTGCCCCAAATGAGACAAGAAGAAGCAGGGCTGGGACCTGGAGAACACCCAGATGATGGGGCAGGAGAGCCATGGGAGATCTGCAGCTTGTCCCAGCACCATGGGAGGGTTGGGGAAGAAGCACTAAGGGGACTCCAGCAACCACAGCAGCTTCCCTTGGCCCAGGAAACGCCTCCAAGTCCTGGCTGAGAGATCCCAGCAATGGATGAGGCCTGGACTGCAGCTATGGTGAGCCCACCCCATTGTCCTCCAGAAACTGCTGGGTGTCCACAGCGGTGAGACAGGGACAATGGCCTCAGTGGTGTGTCCCACAGTCAGGAAAGTCACAACTCTCTTTCCCAACAGAAACAAGGCAGTGCCTCCCTGCACCACTCAGCCAGCCACCCCAGGCAAGGCACAGCAATGCTTCAAGTGACACTGTTGAGCAGTGTGAGGCAGCAAATTGAGACCATGGGATGACTCACTAGAAGCTGGAGAACAGGGTGGAGATGCGGTGACATGGCTCTGTGAGGCTCAGACCCTAGGCTGGTAGCTATGAGCTGGTGCCTGCTGGCTAGCCCCAGCCCAAAGGGCTCTCTGCAGCAAACAACCCTCTTGTACCACGATTGATCAAGGGACCTCCTGTGCTACAAGAGCCTACATCCCATCATCCCAGCCCACCCTGTAGAGCCCGCAGCCTAGCTGTGGAGGAGCACCCAGGATCAGGAAGCTCCTGGACAGGAGGTGGGAGCAGCACAGCCACAGAAGACTGTGCTGGAGGCAGAGCTAGGCAGGATGATGCACCACATGGGTTTAGAGCTCCTCTTTTCCCTTCTTTTTTTCAGCCTCAGCCATGTGAATCTGAACTTTGGAGCAGCACAACTCAGCTGCCCTCTGCTCTCCTTCATCTGCTTCCCCCAAACCATCCTTTCTGCCCAGCCCTCCTACCCTAGAGAAACGTAGCCAAGCCCTGGGCCCACCACCCTACTCCCCCTACAGAAGGCAGGCCCACAGATGGAGTATCCTGGCCCCCCCAGCTGCACTGGGCACACCCTGCAGAACCCAGCCCGAGCTCCTGCAGCGGTGCTGGGTGCTGTGGCCCCTTTTGGGGCACTCCCCACGCTCGGAGGGACAGGTGGTGGAGGGCAGCACCACCATGGCCTGCCCCAGCGTGCAGCCTCCGCGTGCGGGGGGAACACGTGCTGATCGCATGACCTCCGGTGCCAGCTGGCTCCGCTCCCTATACCACCTCAGAGGAGAGCCCTATCCACCTGGGAGGAGCGACCAGGTTCTCCACAGAGCTCTGTGGAGGGCTGTGAGCACAGAGGAGACGCGTCGTAGCACCTCAGCACCCTGCTCGTACAGCGTGATCCGCTGCCGGAGGCAGCGCCAGTGCTGTGCTTGGAGGTGCCTGTCTGTGCTCCGAGCCCCGTGTGCTGTGTGGGGGGTCTAGTGAGGAGACACTGACAGCTTCAAGCAACAGGTTGAATGCAAAAGAGCTTCTCCAGCCTCCACTAGAAGCCTCTGCATCTCAGATCCGGATTAATGAGGGGGCAGCGCCTCAGCTACGCTGCCGGCATGCCCAGCCACAGCACAGACCTTCGACAGCAAACCCCTTGGGAAGTCAAAGCACGGCTCAGCCAGGCTCTCCCACCCATGGGACACACACAGGGAGTCGTGAAGATTAAAATGGTTAAAAAACCCTAACGGGCTCCGGCAGCAAATGGGCTCCCAAAGCTCCAGCACGCCCAGCAGAAGAGACTACAAGCAGACAGCAAGCAGAAAAGCAAAGCAGAGGTCTCCGTGGGCACGAAGGAGAAGTGTGTTGTATACTCACAGCCACGTCTGGACCGGACCTGCCCTTTCGTGCTGCCATAGTCCGGCACTTCAGCTGAAACCTGAGCCTGGTGTCCCCTCTCTTCCCTCCTTGGTTATCTACTCCCCAGCTTTGAGAGAGCCAGTAAGTTACATTGCATTCTATCTAAAAATACAGGCTCCCTCCTCGCTCCAGCACAGACCCTGCAGGGATCGCCAGCCGCTAATGGAATTTGTTCATTTTCTCTCCATTATTGTGTCAGACAGGATATTTAATACCAAGCCACCTCCGGAAAGCAGATGACTGCTGCCAAGTGCAAGGAGTGGGTCAGAGCTGCACCTTGGGAACAGCAGAGACAAAGCAGCCCTGCAGACGTGCTCAGGAACCAGGCGTCTCACAGGTAACACCTGCCACAGCTGAGAGGGACTGTGGTTCCCCTCCTGACCCTCTGGATGCTGGGGTCAGCGCCTTGGAGAATGTGCTGAGGTTTGAGTGATGTTGCCCTGCTGCTCCCCATGCTCAGCATGCAGGGATGCACAGGGAGAGGCAGGACATCAGCCCCAAGCTCTCCGGCTGCACACGCAGCCAGAGAAGAAAGGATAGCTCAGCTCAGCTGGGAAGAGTGGAGGAAAGAGGTCTGCAGCCACGTCGCCCTTCCAATGTCAATGTGCACAACGGGACAGCCTACTTAGTGTTCAGGGGGCATTTGTTCACAACAGCTCACTTTACTTTGGGGTGTCACAGAGGGCAAGGCTAGCCAGGGCACTGGGGTGTGGATCGGGTCACTGCCATCTCCTGAATGCTCCTTCAGCGAACGGGAGCGGTGACAGAACAAAAGGTGGAGGGCACAAGGCATGGAAAAGATGCCCAGCTCTATCCCAGCCAGCAGTTACCAGCCACTGATAAGCACAGAGCACAGCAGGGGGATGCCCCATGCACCCCTACCCCCCTCCAACACACACACGTGTGGTCACTTGTGATCCATGTGCCCCAGGATACACAGTGACTGCTTCCAGGTGCAGAGCCTGCCTCTACTGGTTTTAGTTCTTCAGAGCTCACAGGGATCCTTTCCATTCTCTTTTGCCTTCCTAGGAGTTTTCCAGGAGGGAGCTATTCCATTCTCTTTTGCCTTCCTAAGAGTTTTCCAGGAGGGAGCTATTCCACTGCCTCATGTTCCATCAGGTACCTCTCACACTCTTAGGTGGCTGCTGAACCCCACACATGGGTGCTGTGCTCCACAGACCTGTGGTCATTCAAGCTGTGAAGCGTGAAGAGACTGCTGGCAGCAATTCCCTGCGGGAGAAGACTCAGTCCTGGATTTTTCCAAGTGCTCTGAGACCTTTTAAAGTTTAAAACCCCACAGCACCACACATCAGACTGTGCTTCTGTTCTCTCAGCGATGGCAGTGACAGGACAAGGGGCAACAGGCACAAGCTGGAGCAGGGGAAGCTCCATGGAAATGTCAGGAGGAACTTTTTCCCTGTGAGGGTGACAGAGCCCTGGGCCAGGCTGCACAGAGAGGCTGGGGAGTCTTCTTCTCTGGAGACATTCAAACCCTCCTGGATGTGTTCCTGTGGGATTCAGTCTGGGTGATGTTGCTCTGGCAGGGTGTTGGACTAGATGATCTTTTGAGGTCCCTTTCCAACTCCTGATGCTCTGTGACTCTGTGATTCCCTTTCTTTTCTGTCAGGTAAAAACTCCCCTTGTCTGCTGACAATCCAATTTCTTCCCTTTCCCTCTCCCTGCCCTGGTTAGTGGCTTCCTCAGTTCCTACTCAGGGCATCTTCCTGCTCTCACAGCCTCACTCCACAAATCACTACTGGCCCAGGATTCATGTCCTGGCCCCTTCACCCCAACATGAGAAGCCTGGACCTGACCAAGCCCATTGCATTGGAGCCATGACTAAGGCAATAAGCAAGCTCTGCCAAAACAGAGGCTGAGGCTGGATTTCAAGGGCTGCAGTCAAGAGGCTCAGTCATCCTGCTGTGTCTTCTGGCTGTGGTGGGAGCCCTGCTCTAATCTCTTCTGGCAGTGCCTCCCTTGCACCCAGGGAGGAGCTCACACCAGCTCCTGCACATCACTGATAAAGGAAGGGAGGGTCTCAGGGGTGCCTCCTTCTGCAAAAGATGGGCACATCTGTGGAAAGCCCACTCTTTGAGAGCTGCTAAATGCTGCACAGGAGATGATTCCCAAATCCAAATGAGTTCAGGGTCTTGTGCTGATCTCACAGTGTTTTCTGGGACACAAAGGCAAGAAGCAAGTTACTACACTATTCCAGACTGGCAAAAGGGACACGTGTACCCTGCCACGCTGCCCTCTTTACCCTGTCTGCCCACTTGTCTCCTCTATCTGCTGGAGTGCTGAGGCAGCCTGAGCAGGGACAGCAACTCTTGCCTTGCTGGTACAGCACCTGGCATGAGGAAGGGCTGAGCTGGCTTCTTGCTGAGGAGCTCTGGAGGAGGTGGGACAGCTTGACTGCAAAGGATGCACACACAGCTCTGTAGGACTGCCTGGGAACACGTTCTCTCCCAGAAGAAAGGGACTGGGTGCCCTTTCTAACAAGTCTCTGCCTCCAGCAGTGCTGGGAGAGCAGCCCTGTCCACACCACCCAACCATGGGGCCACAGCACAGGCAGGTGAAGGGCTGTACACCCCGTTGGGGGCTGCCAGCATCCAGCATCCTTCCTTACTGCCTCCACAAAATGCTTGGATGCTTGAAAGCAGCTGATTCCCTGCTCCAACTGGAAGAGCTGCAAGGATTGGGCACCGAGAGGGAAGGGTAGGGGAGCTACTGGGTACAGAGGGTAGCTGGTTTTTGTGACATGGGCTCTGTTCTGTACTTTCTTCACTCTCTACCCAGAGGCATCACACAGCCAGAGCTGCCCTGCAATTGAAACACACCATGCTACAGGGAATTCCCAGAGCTTCTATTCTCAGCCACATCATTCAGCCCCTGCCTCTCCTCTTCCCTCTTCTCTGCTGTGCATCCTCAGAGTCTCTGGTCTCAGTGAAGAACAGGGCTGCTCTCACCCCAGAGAAGAGGAATTGCAGTGCAGACTTTCAAATAACAAGTTAATTCCTGTGGCCTTGGGGAGCAAAACACTCTCTGCCAAATGGCAGTCAGACCCAGGGGCTGGGAAGTTTGGGTCTGCTCTGCTGCTGAACACGGTGACTGGTGCTGTGAGGAGGTTTTACCTCAGCTCCTGCAAGCCAGAGGCAGAAGGATGCAGACCAGGGCCATGTAAACTCTTCTTCTGGCAGGGACCCTTCTGCCAGCCCAAGAACTTGTTCAGGATTACTTCTCCCAGGCCTAGTTACTGGAAAACATTGCTGGTAAGGAGCAGCAGGCTTTATTGCATGAAAAGCTTCCTTAGGGCTGCTCTACAACAAAGATCTTGAAAGCAATTACACCCAATTACAGCACTACACAGGTTTCTTGCTGTCTCAGGAGTTTTGCCACTAATGATCACTCTGCATCTTCAAACTCATTTGTCTCTTTCGTATTCTTTGGAAGCCAGGTGGTCCTTCCAGCAAGGAGCTTAGCAGCTCCTGCTCAGCACGCTGCAGGCACCAGTTTGCAGTTCCACTGGTTTAACTCTCCCTCCAAAGCCCATTACCAGGAGATACGTGTGCCACCCTTGCTCTGGGACACATTAGGAGCAAAGGCAGCCAAGGCACCTTGCAAACTGGGATGTGCAAACTGTGACAGGCAAAGAAACAGTAGCAAGAGGGTCATGATCCCTTCCAAGAGTTATGTGCTGCTGCTGAGGGAAGGCACAGGAATATACCACTAGCCCTACCCTGGGGCAGCAGCAGTGGCTTGTGGCCCTTCCAAGCAGATACACTTCATCCTGTACACAGGTAAACAGGGGAAACAGAGGCAGGCTGACATGAGCTCATGGAGCAGGGGACAGAGGAGGTCTGGCAAGAAAATGCCCGGCATGCTGGGCAGCACAATCACCCCAACAACCACAGAGCCCCAAAACCAGCAGTGATATGCAGACATGAATCCTGGTGCCAAAGCCATGTATCACTATGGGTATACTACCTAGATGGTGTGGAAAGGTCCAGCACCCATCTAGGAGGTCATCCAGTCACTTCCAGTTGCCAGGGTGCTGGAACCTAAGGTCAGCACTGCCAGCTGGGGAGGTAATGCAATAAAACCTCACCACAGCCCTCAGTGTTTGCTTTGACACTTCTTTGATCATGTGGACGTGTGCCCAGCAGTGGGCATGATCCTCACCTTTGAGGCACTATTGCCAGCAGAGACAGCAAAGCCTTACATAGAATCATAGAATCCCAGCCTGGGCTGGGTTGGAAGGGACCCCAAGGATCACAGAGCTCCAACCCCCTGCCACAGGCAGGGACACCAACCTCAGGCCTGGAGCTACACAAGGTTGCCCAGGGCCCCATCCAACCTGGCCTTGAACACCCCTAGGGACGGGGCACCCACCCCCTCTCTGGGCAGCCCCTTCCAGCCCCTCACCACTCTCTCTGCAAAGAACTTCCCCCCTGATATCTCATCTAACCCTTCCCTCCTTTGGCTTTAATCCATTCCCCCTACATCAGTGTAGTAATTTACTTTTAAGCAAGTCCCCAACCTACAGACTTCTCTGCCCAATCTACAGCTTTCCAGGGAGCCAGAGAGCATCTGGACTTCCATGCCTCCCAGACAGCAAGCGCCCAGGTCTGCAGGGGATAACCTGGAACCTTTCTCATCAGATGAGAAGAATATGCAGTCCTGGAAACACACTAAAAGGACCAAAGATGGCAGCCAGAGTCTCTCCAGGATGAGCAAGGGAGATCAGGCAGTGCCCAGAGCAGAAATCACGCTGACTGCCTTACAGGAACTTTCCTCTCCTATCTGCATTCATGGAAACTTGATACTCCCAGTGGTCCCTGCAGTGGAAACAAAAAGCTACTGGCAGGTTTCTGCCTTCTGAGCAGAAGACAGCATTCAGCAGAGCACAGCATCTCCAGAGAGGCCACAGTATAGCAAAGCCTCAGGCAGGCAGCCAGCAGAGCAGGGAACAGGCTACCGGGCACATACTGCAAACCCAGATGAAAGAGAAAAGCAAAAGCACTGGGAAAATTCATCAGATGAAAGGATAAATCCATATGCCCAGATTCTCTTCCCTCCTCATCCTCATTCCCATGCTTGTGAGTTAAGACAGATAAACCCATATGCCCAAATCTTAATCTCTAATGACCCTCAACTCCACCTGCATGAGTTAGGACAGGTCCACAGATCTTAGCAGGACTGATGAGAGTCAAGGCACAAGAGGTCATCTCTGGAAGACATCTGCCAAGCAAGTTTGTTCTCATGTCATGCACCAGCCTGAGTAACCCTTTTGTCCATGCTCCTTTGGCTGTGTGGAGATTTCACAATATCCATGGGCTTCCCTGGGCATGTACCACCAAGGATGATGGTTTAAATGCCCAGCAGACATCCCCAGACCTGACTTGCAAGGAGAGCCCACCCATCTTGCAGCAGGGGAATTGGAGCATGCTGGAAACCAAAGATTTCCTCGTGCTCCCACAGCAAGGGGCTGTTGGAGCTGGAAGAGAACTATTGCACAACTGGCAAAGGAGAAATCCCAAAGCAAAAGGAGGAGGGGGCCTGGAAGGTTTGTGAGAAGGGAGGCAACTTGTCAAGTTGCATTTTGAAAGTCCTGACCTGAGTGAGTAAGCTTTCAGGGGCAAGCACCAGACTGGCTTCTCCATCACACTCAACCCTCCACCATTACATAATGACAAGTAACTACCTTGTGGAAAGGCCAGTTTTATGTTCCCTTACCAGGAGAGGTAGGTCTGGGCACTGACTGGTGGTCCAGTTCAGGGGCAAGGTTAACTCAGTCCCTCTCAAGAACACTCAGATGCAGGCAGCATCTGCTTGCGTTGCCTTTCAGCTCCTTCCTCCCCCCCTCATCAGTCGCCCTTCTTAGCTGCTGAAGCTGGAACAGGTTCAGGGCTGTGAGGAGGGTGGATATCAAAAACAGCTTAATCTGCATCGAGCAAGGACTTGGGAGCTGACCCTACAGAGCAGACTGATCCTTCTGATATGGATCTCCTGGTGCTCCAGCCTACAGCTCTATAAAAGCTTGCCTCTCTCCCTTCCCTCCAGCTACTAATGGCTTTTCCAAGTAGTAGCATCAAGATTGCGTCCTGTCATTTGCAAACCATCACTTCCCCAGTGAAATACAGTGCTATGTCCAGCAGCAATGAGTGGAGAGAGAAACAAGGGGCTGGGCTGGAGGTCTGACCAGGGAGCTGGAGCCCAGGACATTGATCCTTTCCTGCAGAGCCAAAGCAAGGCAAGAATTAAGACAGCTACTGCTCCTGCCAGCTGAGGCTGCGCACACCCAGGGGAAGGCTGTCTCTCTCCTTTGATGTTAGCAGGAGCCTCTGCTCTCTGCACATCCTGAAAAAGAAAAGCTATTTTTACCTCACCAGAAAATATATAGACTGTGACTGAAGACAATACACGAGAGCTTTTCACTCAGGCACTACACCTCTTCTAACAACATAACAGGGTTTCCAGCTGCTGGGAGAGATGCAGCAGTGCTGTAACTGCCTTTTATCTCCTACTTTCCTCATGCACGTCTGTCCTTGAACCATGACATGTCTGGCTTGTGCGATGAACACTGGAGAACTGGGTGGGCTCTAGTAGGTTGCTGGTGCAAGGGGGAATGCAGCCCCTCTGAGCCTGTCTGATGCAAGCCAGGGACTAAGGCACACGTTGCAAAGCAGCCCCTAGCCTGCCCTGGGGTCTGGGCAGTGCCTCAGGGGATGTGCTGGAGTCCAGACCATCAGGGTTTGCCTCAGTACCTCATGGAGAAACTTCCTCCTCCCTTCTAGAGGTGCTTACACACTGCTCCCAGTGCCTGCAGCCTGTTCTGACTCACTCTCTACCTCTGCTTCAGCAGGGTTAGCCCACACCTGCTTTGCCTGGCTGCAGAAGCAAAAGCACTGAGAAAAGGGGCTTTCTGCTGGGATCTGCACCCTGGGAGGAACGGCAGCACACGGCCACAGCAGGATTCCTGCCAGCAGCCTTCAGCCAGGCTGGTCTGGCCAGTGCTCAGGGTGCAGCCTCCAGAAGCCATGCAGGGAGGAAAGCATCGACAGGAAAGCACCTGAAGCACAGGCCTGGCTGTAGATCTCTGCCAGCTCATCCCCTGTGAGGACATGCAAGCAAAGCCATAGCAGCACAGCCACCTGCTCCTTAGCAGCGCTAGTGCAGCGCTGTGCTGGTGCAGCACCCTGTGTGCCTGCCCCAGGGCTTCGGGTGGGTGACATAAGGAAGGTGATAACCCAGGAATCCACCTTTACCATCACAATAGCACGAAAAAAACAACACTTGGGGGCAGCTCCCCTCTGCCAACAAAGTGATGGTGGGAAGGACAAGGTTGGGGAGGGGGGATTCAACACCACTGGCTCCCAGTATGACCTAAGGTGAATTCTAGTGAGCTAAGGAAGGGAGCAAACCTTTCCTGCCATTCAGTGGTCCGTTTAGCTGCAATCTTTTGGGGACAAGCACTGCTTTCTCTGGACCAGACTTAAATCCATGCTACTGGCCAGGATACCCCCCATAGTACCATCTGCAAACCAACATCCTGAGAACTGACCTGATTCCTCTCCCCCTCAGAGCCCGTTACTGTGCCCAAGTACTCACCCTCAAGCAATACATCGCTGCAGGAGAAAGTCAGCTCACCCTGGGCACCCAGGGTCTGCAGCTCTGCTCGGCCCACTTCCACTGAATGCTGCAGCCAAACCAGGGGTGAGCAGCCAGGCTGGAAGAGGTTTATCGGGCATCAGGACTGCACCCTATCACCACTCACAGTTGCCTGCCTGCAGGCCGGCACAACAGGGAGGCTCCTGCCTGGAGTCTGGAGATTAGGGGGTGTCCCACGTCAGGGGCTTGGAGAGAGCTGCCAGGCCAGACATGAAGTGTTTAGAGGGTGTCAGGGCTGAGGCACACTTCATAAACATATCTGGGAGCTGTAAACAGGGAGGAGGAGCTCTTGTGCATGAACCCTGCTCTTGAAACGGTACGAGGGAAGATGGAGCTTCAGAAACACAAAGCAAAATGAAACAGCTCTGCAGCCAGAACCACGGGGCCTCTTGGTTTAAGCTGCACGCAGCAGGCTGGGCTAGAGGCAGTGAGCAGAAGACCACCCCCCAAAATCGTTCCCCAGTCTCTGCAGACCTTGGCTGGGCACAGTCCCAAGTGAAGGACACCCAGACAGAACTGAAGAGGTAAATGAGGTCTAAGTGACAGCAGCTCCAGGCCCTTCGTAGGGCCCGGAGCCTACTGCAATACAATGAACGCGCCCCTTTCCCCCCTTCTACCTGCACAGCAGACTCCTGCTCCAGCATCCCTTCAGGAGATCCTTGCTTGCAGCAAGAAGGCAAGGGGTCCACAGTGGTTGGTGCATGCCCTCTCTGAAAGACACGCAAGGGAGTCACACCGATTGTTCAAAGGAACAGACCTCCTGGAGACCGCTCCCGTCCCCCCCTCCTCGTGCTCAGGGCAGCAGGCCGCAGAGCGATGCTCCCCTGGCACTCTGGGCTGGTGGAGGCATCCCTCTGCTAGTGTTCTGCTAACCCCAGCTTGGAGCTGGGTGCTAAAGGAAGGCCATGTTGATCAGGGGACTGCAGGGGAGCCATAGGGCTTGGTTTCTATTCCTAGCTGCTGTTCTCCTGGCCCTTTTTGCTAGTTAGAGCTCCAGGAGGGTCAAGGCACTTCTTCCCAGGCCAAACCAGTGAATGTGGGGCTGTGAGGTGATCACACCTGGGAAGGCCTGGGCAGTGTACCGGTAAATATGGCTTGTGACACCTGCAGCTTCGGGGAGGCAAAGACAACAGCTCTGCCAGCTGTATCTCCCTAGGGAGTTCGTATAAAACAACCCATCCCACCACTGGGAAAGCTTATATCAGCTGAGAGGCAGGGAAAGTAGATCAAGAGAACCTGTTAGGGTGGAAAAATGCTTTGCATTATACAGAAATCGAGATATTTTTATACTGAGCAAAGGCCAAGGTGAAGCATTAGAGCAAAGCAAGGTCCTTACCTCAGTCTAAAGAAAATACCTTCCCTTTGTGCAGCACTTCCCTGGAAGTCTGGGATCCCCTCTGGTATTTAAGCTCTAACAGAGTCCTCCTCCAATTCAGCTCTAGTGTTAATTGTCAAAACCACAGGCACTGCCACTGCTGTCTGGCACACAGCATTCTCTCTAAAACACGTTGCTGCTCTGGACCTACAGAGCAACATCCTCAATGTCTCAGGCCCTGGCTTGTTTGGGTTTGCTTCCCCTGCATCACTGCATGTCCTGAATGCAAATACAAGCCCGCTGCACCCTGAAGACGGGACCTCACCAGCCAGAGCTTCTGAGCCTGGGCAAAGTTGCTGCCTCAGCATAATGCAAACCTCCTCCAGGTCCTGCAGCCACCAGGATTAATGCACACGCTTGGCAAAGCCCTAGGAACAAGACCTGTGCCCTCCAATCCTTTTGGGGTTACCTCCTACTGTGCCTCAGGGTAGAGCAGTGCCTGTGAGATTGCTTTACCTGCTTGCTGAATGGTATGAAGGAAGGCTTACCTCCCTTCTCCCCCACACACTTCTACTGCAGGAGCTCTCTCAGGCAGGGACTGGGATCTACATTTGGTTGGTGGAGCCTCTGACATCACTGGGCACCAGCAGAGGAGGCTTTCCCAAACCCACTACAGGCAAACTCAGGGATGGGGTGATCTCTGGGGCAGAGACAAACCCTTTGCCTGCAAGGGATGAGCAGTCTCAGGCGGGCTCAGTCCTACAGATTTCTAGACATCCCATGACACCACATCCTCCCCATGAGGGTGGAGTGGTGCAGGAGGGGGACATGGCACTCACCTTTTGGCTCCAGCCCAGGATTCCCTCGTGCACATCATACGCCCACAGCCACAGCGTGGCTGAGGGAGGGCAACCCCATGACTGTGTGTGGAGCAGGAAATAGCTGTGGTTAGTGTGGGGTGCTGTGATGACAACCACAGGGTGCTTTGGCACGTGCCTACAGGCCAGGAGGTGGCTGGGAAGAAGGAATCACCCCAGAGCATTTCTGCAGGCACAAGGAATGAGAAAAGAGCTCATGACAGGGATGCTTGCAGGTCAGAGCCCCTCCAAGGGACAGAGGGACATTACCACAAGGCATGGTCCTAGCAAGCCTGACCAAACCAAGAGATCTTTGCTCTTCTGCTGAGACCTGGAGTTTTGCCTGCAACCAGCCCTCCAGCCACAGCTCCATACAGAGGTGCTTGGAGGCACCAAGAGCTCAGGTCACGGATGTCCCACAGGCTGTGGGTGACATCCACATGGGCTGTGGGTGACATCCACATGGGCTGTGGGTACTGGACTGTGGCAGACCCGTGGGCATAACTGTGTGGAGCTCACAGGGCTCTATATATCACCACCAGTCACATTTCTGTAGCTCTAGAAGCGAAGGCGATGGCAGGGGCAGGAGTGACCCAGATCCTGTGAGGTGGCAGGTGTGTGCCTGCTCCCTCCCTCCCCCAAAGAAGGGGGAGAACAGACCTCTTTGCCTTCAGGTACACTGTGAATAACCAATCCTTTCCTTGGCTGCTTGTGGAGCTGGTGCAGGTTCCACCTCTAAGGGAACTGGTCCACATTACTGGAGACAACTTAGAGATGGACAACTGGTCTCTATCTCCACGGGAACCAGTTCACTACAGTAACTGCTGTCCCTCATTAATCATGTTTTCCCAAACACTTCCCACTGATCCCTCTTTACCACCCCTCTTATCTCTTTCCCTCATTACCACCCCTCCTGAGGCATCTCCCAGGTTCCCCCATCAGACTGCAGGCAGGTGACTGGCACACACACATCAGTGCTGAGGACTAACACCCTAGAGCAGCTTGCTTTACTTGCAGTTTGTCACCATTATCTTGCTTGCTACACCTAAGAGTAACTCTTTTGATACAGCTTGCAGTTCTGGAGAAAACAATAACCAGAAACCACCCTGTCTGAGAAATCAGAGGCTGGGGGAGCATGAAAAAGAACAAATACAGCACTAATAAATGAGTAGCTCTTACTCCCAAGAGCTCGTTCCATTTCTATGAGAACACCTCAAAAAAGATTAGGTCTCAGGCCATTGTTCCTTAATGTTCCCTGTTTCCAGCCCCCAAACTGCTCATTCCCCAAGATTTTACACTGTGTCCCCCCCTTAGTAGATGGACATCCCCTTAAAGGCCTCTGAGAGTGGACACGACAGTGTCACCTTGCACCCACAAGAGCTAAGGGGGAGTTACATCGGAGCTCTGTGGGAGGAGGTGATTTCCAGTGGGCACACCAGGAACACTCCTAGAAAGAGCAAACTCCCCTGGAGAAAAAGTGGCCTGAGAGTTCCAGCTGTCAACTCCCACTCAGGCCACCCTGCACCCCCATGAGCTTCACGGGGGGGGGGTTGCAAACCAGGGTTCCAGTACTATTTTAAGTGCTGCTCCCTGGATGCTGTAATATCTATTGTACCCACAGGAAAAATCATTTCTCCTTCCACTGTTCCAAGCTGCCTCCTGGGGTGAGGCTCAGCAGCCTTGTGCTGTGCTGTACTCAGGTCAGTGAGTATTCACAGTGCTGCTCTACTCCAGGTTTACACCTGAGGTAAAAGCAGTCAGTCGGTGGGGTGCTGAGGAATGGAGATGGATAGGAGGTCTCCAAAGAGAACTACTCCTTCAGCTACAAAAGGGGGGGTTGGATTTCAGGACACCAGCTCCTGCCTCTGACCTTTGAAGAAACTCTTCAGCTGCACTATGATGTAGCCGTGAAGGAATGCCAGGCTCCTTCCTCTGTGTTGTTATCTCTCATGTAACTAGAGAAGCTCCCAGCACCAGATCCTTCACTGGCCTCTGCTAGCCTGTCCTCAGCTGTTCTTTTCCTTTCATTTGAGGGCATGGGGAACCTTAAACACATTACCTCGAGGAGTAAACAACTTTCTTAAAGGGCAGGCTTCAAGATTCAGAGGAAACTGAGTCTGCTTTTGCTCAGGGAACAAAGCGACCCCCATCCTTGCATCTGGGAGGTGATGCCCGGAGGGGTCCAGGGATGCAGTCACTGGTGGAGAGCTGCTCCTCTCTGAGTACTCACTGTGCCTTCCTGGTACAAGGACAAGGGTATGTGAGGGGTTCACCTTACCCCAAGCACGTCCCCTTTTCTGCTGATGGAGAAAAACACTCCCTGTGCTCCTGTCACCTGCTCAGGCTCCGGGGAGCAGCCAGGCTCCCTGGCTCTGGTCAACAAGCTGTTATCTCAGGAAACGTGAATGCAGTTTTAAAGCTGAGTCAGCAGCAGAAGCTGAATAATTTAAAGCCTTAGCAATTCTGCTCCTGCTGCCCAGCCATGGGTAATGGGAGGTACTTGGATTCACACAAGGAGAGAGCTGGGATGAAAAACAGTGCCGCTGTCAGGCTGCTTCCTCCTGTTAAGGGAGAGCAGTGGTGATGTAGGCATAAACAAGCAGGTAATGATGCTCTGCAGTGCTGAAGGAGACACTCTGCTGCCCAGGGCAGGCAGTCCTCTGAGTGCAGTGAGGCTGAGTCTTGCTTTCCCGTGGCATTTGTGGTTTCTGGCACGCTGAGCCATGATTTCACAGGAGGTCCACAGGAGCTGCTGGTGCCTCACCTCTCAGATGGCTAATCCCTCAGCTTCCAAAGTGCTGGAATCATCAGCCATAAGCAACAGCGGAAGCACAAGGTCCACACCGACACCTGCTCTTCAGCTCTCTGTCAGAAGAGGAGCTGTGTGGTGGGATGGGGGGGGGGGGGGCAAAGATTTGCTATGCACAGATTTTCCGGCCCTGGCTCTCTCCCTGCTTGCCTCTTCCCCTCCTTTATTGCAGGGTTGGAGGAAGGGAGGGGCGGGTGGAGCAATTTCCAAGTGCTTGTGCCCAAACTAGCCTAAAAACTGGCACCCAGAAGCACAGACAAAGGAAAGCTCACAAGAAATCCAAGGGACTGAGTTTGCAAAGCTCAGCAGCTGACAGACATAAGAAATCTCTCCCTATCCCTGACCATTTTGTGGTCATCCATCAGTTCAGAACTATTTGAGCTGTGAGATTCCCAAAGGAAATCCCAAAACCCAAAGGGAATAGATGTTCTTCAGGAGGTGTTTCTTGACATGTGTGCTTGTTGCCTCCAAAGGCATGATTTTGAAGATGAAGCAGCCTCTGCTTGCTTACTCCAGGAGACAGATGCCTGGTGCCAGCACAACCACAGTATAGTGCCTGGAAAGGAAGCAGTCTGAGCCCAAAATTGGGATGTTTAGGCAGCCCTTTGTCCCTTCCTCTACACACATGCCGAGCAGACAGATTCATAACATGTGCCTCTCTGGCATCTTATGACATGAGTCGTGAGGGGTTCTTTTTTCTCATCATTTAGATGCAACTGAGAATCTCATCACACTGATTTATCTTGCTTTATACACATCCAGGCACAACAACTCAGGCAGGCAGATTCACAGAGTGAAGACGTGGAAGAGTTGCAGAGCTCCCCAAGGGAAGGAATATTCATGCTCCATCATTCATTCTCTGGCTTAGTTCTGTGCTGTCCTGGCTGCAAAGAAGATTTCAGCACAGATAGAAAGCATTCAGCAACCTCTGTGTCCAGCTGTCCTAGCTGGAAGTCATCTCAACCACAGGACTGACAACCACTGGTTTCCCTCCCATTCAATACCCAGCAGTTCTGAGAGCCCAAAGCATCACCCATCTCAGCCCAAATCTGCAGAATTCCAGTTCTGGGAACTGAGTTTGGCATCAGGGCAAATCACTCCTTAATTACAGCTCACAGTGCAGATTTCTGCCTACACTCAGGCAGGGACCAGTCTGAAGGATGCAACGAGCCCCTCACTGGGCTGCAGTTAATCCATACCACTGATTGATCCTCTTGGATCCCCTGGTCTTGCTGCAGCTGCAGGATCACAGATCCACTGAGATGCCTACACCTCCTGCCTATTTGGGGATCTCAAGAAGGAGAGATACCCAGCACTTGGCTGCAGTGCAGTGCCTGGAGGCAGTGCAGACTGACCTCCTGTGAGAGCAGATGAACGCATGGTCCCCACCTGGCAGGCTGCACTCTGCTCCTCTTGGAAAGAACTCTTCTTCTCTGCTGCTGGGCATGGAGCAGGAGAGCAAGGGCTCAGATCTCACCCCACACTTTCCATGTACTTCTATTCCCAGCTGTCACCTGCTCTCTGAAGTCTGCAACGTACCCAGATGCCACAGCCTGCACCAAGCCCATCTTGCTCAGTCATGTCAGTCCAGGCAGCTTGACAAGAACTTAGAAACTATTTCTGTAAACCTCTTCTCTTGTGATTTGTCAAAATATATCCTTCCAGGCTTGGGCCCACAAGAAAAGCCTTCAACCTCTGGGCACTCTGTGAGACGTGCAGTCTTGTCATCACTTGTTTCTCCAGCTGACCTGTGAGGTTCCCAGAGCTCTGCATGGAGCTCACAGGAGGAAAGGAAGTCTCCATTTTAATATTCACAGCAAGAAACAAAACTGGCTGTGGCCCTGTGGTTCCACACAGACATTCTCTGGAGTTTGGTGAAGGGCTCAGATATCAACAATGAGGCCCAAAGGTTTGCACCAGAGATGAAATTTATTCTGATCGATGTTCATGCCACAGATTCAACCCATTCAGCATGCAGCTGGGCAGAATTAACAAATTAGGAGGATCAGCAAGAAGCTTGGTGGAATTATAAGCACAGCCCAGCCTTTTCTAGGCAACATCTGTGACTGTGCCATGGGCTACTGTGAATTTCTGGTCACAGAGACAAAGTTCTGCTCTGCCCTGGTCAGGCCCCACCTGGAGTGTTGTGTCCAGTGCTGGGCTCCCTGGGATAAAAAAGACAGGGATCTCCTGGAGAGAGTCCAGAGAAGAGCTACAAAGATGATGAAGGGCCTGGAGCATCTCCCCTGGGAGATAAGGCTGGGTGAGCTGGGGCTGTTCAGCCTGGAGAAGACTCAGGGGGGACCTTATGAATGTCTCTCAATATCTGAAGGATGGGATGCAGGGGGAATGGCCAGCCCCTTTTCAGTGTCTGTGGGGACAGGACAAGGGGCAATGGCTGCAAGTTGGAGCACAGGGAGTTCCACAGCACCATGGG
Source organism: Laterallus jamaicensis coturniculus (assembly GCA_022605575.1). Lineage (NCBI taxonomy): Eukaryota > Metazoa > Chordata > Aves > Gruiformes > Rallidae > Laterallus > Laterallus jamaicensis. The sequence goes on along the minus strand of JAKCOX010000049.1, from coordinate 4,134,467 downwards.
GAAGAACTTTTCCCCAGTGAGGGTGAGGGAGCCCTGGGACAGGCTGCCCAGGGGGTGTGGAGTCTCCTTCTCTGGAGAGATTCCAGCCCCATCTGGACACCGACCTGTGTGCCCTGTCCTAGGGACCCTGCTTTGGCAGGGGGTTGGACTCTGAGATCTCTGGAGGTCCATTCCAACCCCTACAGTCCTGTGATCCTGTGTTTCTATACAATCAAAGGAAAACAAGTCATGGGGAGTCTCCATTCTCTGCATATGTCTAATTTATCTGGGTCTTTAGACATCCCACTCCTGGGATCTAGATAAGCAACAGCAACCGGGTTACACCATCAGCAATGTAGTCCATAATAGGCAATGAAAAAAATATGTGTGAAAACTATAAAGTGCTAGCAACACCTGTTTGCCACTAGTATCTGCTCCTGGGAATTGTTCACAGAGAGTCATTTAGATTATGATGAAATATTTATACCACAGCAGCTCACAGAGCAGGACTTGTCCCAGCTCTTCTGGCTCCCATGGCAAAACACCCACCCAAGCACTCCCACCACCCCCAAACAGGAAAACAAAACAAACCCCAAGCCAAACACAGCACTAACACTTCTCCCAGGAGCTCAGAGCTTCAGGTTCCACCAAAAGTAAACTCTACACTCATAAGGTCATAGAATCATAGAATGGTCTGGGTTGGGTTGGACCCTGGATCACAGAGCTCCAACTCCCTGACACAGGCAGGGACACCAACCTCAGGCCTGGAGCTACACAAGGTTGCCCAGGGCCCCATCCAACCTGGCCTTGAACACCCCCAGGGACGGGGCACCCACCCCCTCTCTGGGCAGCCCCTTCCAGCCCCTCACCACTCTCTCTGCAAAGAACTTCCCCCTAATATCCAATCTAACCCTTCCCTCCTCCAGCTTCACTCCATCCCCCTTGTCCTGCCAGGCTCTGCCCTTGAACAAGCTGATTCCCCTCCTGTTCCTCTGCTCCCTTCAGGCACTGGCAGGCTGCAATGAGGTCCCCCCACAGCCTTCTCTTCTCCAGGCTGAGCCAGCCCAGCTCCCTCAGCCTCTCTCCAGAGGGGAGCTGCTCCAGCCCTCTGAGCATCTCTGTGACCTCCTCTGACCCCTCTCCAACAGTTCTACATCTCTCCTCTTCCAGAGGCCGTGTCGAATGCGATCCCAGCAAGGTTAGCACTGGCACAGAGCTGCCCTGTGTAAGGAATCCCCAGTAAACAGCTCACAACAGGCACAGAGCTGCCTGTGAGCGTAAATGCCCCCCTTACTAAACCCACTCTTTGTGAGACTTCCAAGAGAGATGGCTGGGTTTTGGCTGGGGTGGTGTCAGGAGAAGAGGCTCAAGTGGAAATCAGGCCCCAAGCAGCAATCAGTCAGAGCTGAATACTGCTTCTGGGTGAGACAGGGTGCTGAGGACAGGCCTGCCATGGATACTGAAAATAAAGGCTGTGGATTTTGCCTCAGCCCCTATGGAAACCTGGGATAGGATCCCTGTTTCCCCTTCCTTTCCAAAGCTATTTTGATACCTGAGCCCCTATGGAAACCTGGGATAGGATCCCTGTTTCCCCTTCCCTTCCTTTCCAGAGCTATTTTGATGCTTCATTATTTATCAGAAGCAGGTGCCGCGTGTGTGGTTGTTTTTACTCAGAGGCAATTAATAATTGAGCAGGATGAAGTCGAACTTAATGAGACTTTGGAGAGGGATGGAGGTGGAAAAACACTGGGTTGTTCCTGTTTCCCAGACTGTCACTGAAGCGCTCCATACCCAACTCCTGGTGCTCAAGGAAGCCACTCAAACCACCGCGGGGAGCTGTGGGTGAAGGAAGCAGTCAGAGGACTTCCAATGCTCAGCCCCACACATTTACTGCTTACACACCCTGCAACCAGCAGCAGAAGGCGTCTGCTCCATCTCAGGGGGCAAGGAGGCACATGTACAGCTTCTCCATCAGCAGCACTTGGCTGGGAGGAAGGCTGTTTCTGCAAGGGTAGAGCCGCTGGCTCTAAAAACAGCTCATGCTGTCCACCAGCATCAACTCAGAGCAGCAACCCAACCCCTGAGTGACTGTGTGGGACGTGTCAGCAAGGCCCACTGACCAGCAGAACAAATGCTGTGATACTACAAGGCCCAAAAGATGCAATTGTATTCAGAGAGCAGCTCTGCAACACATTTCCAGCCTTGATCCTGCCATCCTGCCCCTTTCTGAAGGCTTAATCCAAGCCTTCAGAACTGAAAAATTAATGCCCTGAGGCCTGGAGTGCAGCTGCACATCCCTCACTCCTTATCCCAGAGTCCAATCCTGTACAGACATCTAAGAGCTTGGAAGCCCATGCCTTTGTTCATCACCTGGCTGAGCAAGCAAAAGAGGCAAATGCTTTCTTGGATGTGTATCCATCCATGTTCTGATGACTCCATGCAACTTTTCATCACAATTAGCTCTGCCAGATACCATTGATTCATTTCTTTCTTGAGCACCCTTGGCATGCCTGGACAACCTGATACAACCTCTCTACTCTGCCCTGGGGAGGCCCCAGCTGGATCCTGTGTCCAGAGCTGGGGCCCAACACAAGGAAGATGTGGGGCTGTTGGAGAGGGGTCAGAGGAGCCAGGGAGATGCTCAGAGGGCTGGAGCAGCTCCCCTCTGGAGAGAGGCTGAGGGAGCTGGGCTGGCTCAGCCTGGAGAAGAGAAGGCTGTGGGGGGACCTCATTGCAGCCTGCCAGTGCCTGAAGGGAGCAGAGGAACAGGAGGGGAATCAGCTTGTTCAAGGGCAGAGACTGGCAGGACAAGGGGGATGGAGTGAAGCTGGAGGAGGGAAGGGTTAGATTGGATCTTAGGGGGAAGTTCTGTGCAGAGAGAGTGGTGAGGGGCTGGAAGGGGCTGCCCAGAGAGGGGGTGGGTGCCCCGTGTCTGGGGGTGTTCAAGGCCAGGTTGGCTGGGGCCCTGGGCAACCTTGTGTAGCTCCAGGCCTGAGGTTGGTGTCCCTGCCTGTGGCAGGGGGTTGGAGCTCTGTGACCCTTGGGGTCCCTTCCAACCCTTGCCATTCTATGATTCTATGATGGCAAGAACAACAGCCCACACCAGCACATCCTGCTCCTGGTACAAGAGCTGGTACCTTCCTGCAGCTACAGCAATGGTCTGAGGAACAGTTTGGCAGATCTGCAGAAAATCCACTTGGAATCTTGAAAGCCATGAGTTCCCTTTAAGGGTAATTAATGAATGATTCAGAAGAGATGTGCACAGCTCTGATATGCCCACAGCCCTGCTCTCAGTGAGCAGCATTTAGGATGATTTCATCGCACAGGAGCTTTTCCTGAGGTCTAATTCAATTACATAAGATGCCTCTGGATGAGAGGAGCAGAGTCCCAGAAACACTCACTCATAGCCTACTTTGGGAAGGGAACAATTCTGCAGCATAGGAGTGAGGATAGAGCTCTGCTGGCCTAGCAGAGCTACTGGCAGTCTCACTATTGTTCCAAAATCGAAAGACATCAACCATTTTGTTTCTCCCAGGGGACTTTTTTCACTCAATGGCTGCAGTATCAGCACTTTTCCCTGGCCTCCATGGTAAAAGTTTGAGAACAAAGCCTTTCTGGAACCTGCTCCTCAAAGCTCTTTCAGCAACCACGCAGGAGATGCAGGGATGTTTATTGCTGGAAGGGAACTTTCCTTGCCAGCTGCAAAGCACCAGTGCAACAGCTCTTCCTCTTCACAGCCCAGATGAATCTTTCTCTGGAGAATGGGATCTGAACAAACCCTACACCCTCTGGCTCTGCCCTTAAAGGTGCCCACCTCCCACCTTCAACATGCAATACAGCTTCTAGCTGTCACTGTCCCTACAGCAAGGGTTACAGACAAAACTGTCCCACTGCCAGACACATCATCAGCCATGAACCAGCCCCAAAATATTTGCAACAGCTTCACAATGGCTCATTTACCCACTTTTGTGGATAACCTCAGATGCTGCACCAGGAAGGCTGGGCTTAGGTACCCACAACAGTGCTAACCTTCTCTATGCCACAAAGGCTCTACCAAAATCTCTCCCACAACCCCAGCCTGTGAGCCTCACTTCAGCAACTCTTGTTTAGAATCCAATGGGGGTTAGAGCTCTATGATCCTTGGGGTCCCTTCCAACCCATGCCATTCTATGATTCTATGATTCTATGATCCAGGGAACTCCCATACAGTTTCTGGTACCACTGTTTCCCTATCCCAATCCCCATTGTTCCTCCCCAAAAAGTGCTGTGCAAATGCAGCACCACAGCATGGGATGCTCAGGACACTGCACTAAGGCCAAAGAAAATAGGGGAGACTCTTCCCATCACTCACTTTGCAAATGATTTACTGTTCTTTCCTTCAAACATCACCCAAACACTAGCAAACAAGCTGTGGGCTCCTGCAACAGACACATTTTTATCTTATTTTTTTTCCTGCAACATCAGGGAAATGCTTTTGATCTCCCTGGCAGGATGACAGGGCTGTTTGCAGGCTCAGCCCAGGCAGCAACAGAAAACTGAGAATAAATTCTGTGTTTTACTTCAAAGGAAAAGATCAGGGATGGCTACTGTCAGGAAAAGGCTCTCTGGACAGGCTGGAGAGATGGATGCTGTGAGCCTGATATGGCAAGGACCTCATATCACCCCAAGGGACTGCACATCTAGCTTCCAAAAGAGGTGAAGGGTCCAGTTCAGAGAAAGGCACAAGGATGATGAGAAAAGAGGGAGGAATCTCACCAAACACAGACTCACATAACCCCTCTTACCCAGGGAGTCCAATCAGCCCCTGCCAATGACCCCCTCCATGGCCTTTCCCAAGGCAGCCAGCTTGGTGCCCACACCTGCCCCACCACCTTGTGTGCCCATGACAGTACACACACAGCAAGGAGAACAAGCTTTCAGAGTGCTGGGCACACTGCCTGTGTCCAGATCCCTCCCTTGCTCACTCCCCAGGGCTGGATTCAGACCTTTTTGCAGAGAGATCAAGCATCAGACAGACCAGGACATGACCTGAGGTTCAGGACAGCAGGATTGGGTCTCAGAGTCACACTTAATTGAAATTCCCTCCAGCTGAGACATTCATTGAGCCTAATTCAGCATCGACAGAGGCTAAGCCAGCTTCCTGGAGGCTCAATCCTGCTGTACTGAGGCCCTTTCAACTGCTCCGGCAAGCACATCAGGCTTGCCTACCCAGGAGGATGCGCGGTAGCGGCAAGGACACAGCAGCAAGATGGGAGGTAGCCTGGAGACATCTGTTCCTTCCCCTTCACTGCTCTCCCAGTTGTGAGATGTCAGCACAGCGCTGGGGAGCAGGCTGCCCTCAGGGCTGGCAGGAGCCAGTCCCTGTGCTTTGCCCATCCTTGCAGAACAGCTTGTAGCCCTCACTGAGAGCCACCCCAGCAGTACCTGTCAATGAAGGGAGGCTCAATGGATGGTGATGAGGAAGGGCATCACATACACTCTCTTAGCTTAATCTCCTCAGCCAGTCCTGCAGGCTGAACATGTTCCCTTCACTACCCCCATTTTGCCCAGAGAAATTGTGGATCCCCATAGAATCATAGAATCATAGACTGGTCTGGGTTGGCAGGGACCCCGAGGGTCACAGAGCTCCAACCCCCTGCCACAGGCAGGGACACCAACCTCAGGCCTGGAGCTACACAAGGTTGCCCAGGGCCCCAGCCAACCTGGCCTGGAACACCCCCAGACACGGGGCACCCACCCCCTCTCTGGGCAGCCCCTTCCAGCCCCTCACCACTCTAAATCACCCAGCTGTTCCCAAGCACCTGCCACCACACCCCACAGGACATTTGCTTTGTGCATGGCAGAGTAAGTCATCCAAGTGTGTGTCCCCTCAGCAGACACTGGCTGGATACCTCAGGGTGACCCACAAGAGAACTCCTCACAAAACCAGTACTGAACCCCCAGGGGCAATAAGGGGGATGGGGCCTTTTACCAAGGAACCACCAGGTGACAGACTGACAGTGGGTGCCAGCAGCAGACCCCTTGGTCGTGCTGCCCAGCCAGACCCATGCCACACAGTGTGTATAGCTCAGCTTTATGTTCCCTCCTGGAAACCCACTGGATCCAGTGCATGCAGAGTTGCAGGGGGCTGAAGAAGCACCTGAGGCAGACATCCCAAGGGCAGGCTCTCTGTCACAGCGTTAGGCACCTACGGGGTCAACACTTGAAGCAGGGCTTGCTGTCTTGGCTCCCTTGAGAGCCAGCAGAGAGAAACAAGCATTTCTGAGGGTATAATTCAGCTGACCTACTTCCCCGTGCGGTGCAGCATGGGAAGGACTCCCTCCTTCTCTCCCAGACTAGCAGGAGCTGAGGTGAGCAGTTCAGATGCAGAGGTCTGCATCACAGCATCCCTACGCTGGAGCAGACCATCCCATTACACATCAAAGGATCCACACCCAGCACCCAGCACACTCATGTCCACCATGAGACCCGATGCTGGTGTGGGGAGAGCAGCCCTTGTCCTGCTCCATCACACCCAGCAACACAATCCCATCCCAGAAACATCCAAATCCTCTCAGCTGCGGCTGCCATGGCAACGCCAGAGAGAGGATCTGCCAGCCTTTGATGTGCTGATCTGTTTAAAGCATGCAAAATGCCATTCAGAAGCTGGGGAGCTGCCTGGAAGAGCACCCTCACTGCCCCAAAGATGGAAGACTCTCCAAGGAGCAAGGATTGATGCACACTGGGCAGGCACCACTGCCATCTCCTGCCACAGCAAGTCCTTACCAGCATGCTGGTGCTTCCACGCTCTGGCTCACCCACTGAGTGGAGTTTAATATTTAACATCAGACAAGCTGCTGTTTTGAGGGGTAATTTGGGTTATTAATTAAAGAAATAAAAATCGAAATAATCCCCCTTCCCCTCCCCAGTGACTCAAAGACAAGAGGCAGTCACTGCAGGTTATCAGCACCAGCAGCAAGTGCTGGGAGCTGAGCAGCAGAAGCGCACCAGCCACTGGGGCAGTTAATGGGGGGACTGGGAAAGGCTGTGACAGGCCGCAGGAAACCCAGCAAGAGCCAAGTGACACGCAGTGTGATGCTGTCCCCATCTCCCACTGCCTCCCAGGCAGCAGAGGAGGAGGTAATTCCCGTGACAAACAGGCTGTGCACACCACAAGACGAGCAGGCTGTTTGATCCCCTCTCCAGCAGCTTGCAGAGCTGCCCTGCATTGCAAGGACACCTCCCAGCTCAAAGGACTGTGTGGTTGCTTACCTTCAAAGGTGAATACTCCTGTAGTATTTAGCCCTAGGATCCCCTGAGGCTCTGCAAAGCACCATGATGCTGTCAGTGTCAGAAGATGCTCGACGCTGACCCCTGCAATACCATGCAGCCTTGCTGAGCCACCAGCTTAGGGTGCTTCACTACACCCCAAGAAGCTCTGGGGCATGTGGGCATGGAGATCTGAAACAGTTGAGGGGGTTTTATGCTAGATTTCTGCCAGGATTTGCTTTACAATATGAAACCCTGGAACCTGAAGTAGTCTCCTACAGAGAGAACACTGCTGTCATGCACTCTGCCATCTCCACCGCTTTCATTTCAAGGCTCAGCCTACTCCACAGTTGCAAAGTTTCACCTATACTCATTCTCCCTCTTGCTAAACTAGTGTTCCCATACCCTGAGTAAGAGGAGGCGGCCTTCAGCACGCCACAGAAATGCTGCAGAGCACTCAAGGAACTGGAGAAACAAGGGACTTGAAGGCAGCAGAGTGCAGACACTTGATAAGGATTTTGACTGAAGAGAAGCCAATCCACACGTGCACATGCATGCAAACACACACAAACACACACTTTCTAGGGAGAATCACAGAACCCCTAGGTTGGAAAAGACTGAGATCATCGAGTCCAACCATACCTGTCCTCTACTACCCCACATCCCTGAGCACCTCATCTCCCTGTCTGTTAAATCCATCCAGGGGTGGGGACTCAGCCCCTCCCTGGGCAGCCTGTGCCAGGGCCCCAGAACCCTTTTGGGGAAGAACTTTTCCCCAGTGTCTGATCTGCCCCTGCCCTGGTGCAGCTTGAGCCCATTCCCCTAAGCTCTATTTTTTCTCCCAGTATATTACAATAGGCTGTGTCTGTTACTGGGCAGCCTCTGGTCTGCTCCTCTGTGTGCCATGCTGCATTTATTTCAGGCAAAACGCAGCATCTCCGTGGGCACAAGGTCTGTCCAGGCTGAAAATCACCCCTTCCCAGGGAATGGACCTTATCTCCAAGCTATCACATTTCGGATGGAGATGTCTACACTTTTGTGAGCTCCTGCTGGCCTTGGAGAACTCCTCTGCAGGTCCAGGAGGCACATTTTGAGCCAGCAGTGTGCCCTGGGGCTGAGAGAGACAATGGGATCCTGGGGGCATCAGGAGGAGTGTGGGCAGCAGGTGACAGGAGGGGATCCTCCCCCTCTGCTCTGCCCTGGGCAGACCCCAGCTGGAGTGTTGTGTCCAGTGCTGGGCTCCCTGGGATCAAACAGCCAGGGATCTCCTGGAGAGAGTCCAGAGGAGGCTGAGGAGATGCTGAAGGGCCTGGAGCATCTCCCCTGGGAGGAAAGGCTGGGTGAGCTGGGACTGTTCAGCCTGGAGAGAAGAAGACTGAGGAGGGACCTTATTAATGTCTATAAATATCAGAAGGATGGGATGCAGGGGGAATGGCCAGCCCCTTTTCAGTGTCTGTGGGGACAGGACAAGGGGCAATGGCTGCAAGTTGGAGCACAGGGAGTTCCACAGCACCATGGGGAAGAACTTTTCCCCAGTGAGGGTGAGGGAGCCCTGGGACAGGCTGCCCAGGGGGTGTGGAGTCTCCTTCTCTGGAGAGATTCCAGCCCCATCTGGACACCGACCTGTGTGCCCTGTCCTAGGGACCCTGCTTTGGCAGGGGGTTGGACTCTGAGATCTCTGGAGGTCCCTTCCAACCCCTGTGATTCTATGATCAACTCATCAGCACGGATGAATTCACAAGTTTTGGGGAGTTTTGCTGATACAGAACTGATGGGGCAGGAGATATTTTATACTTCTGTCTGATGATGCTGCAGCTCCTCTCACCACAACCTCAGCTCTGTGGCCCTTTGACAGCAGGTTTGATGGGTAGTGTTTTTTCCCTGGTGTCCACAGAAAGAGGGTCAACCCACTGCCCATCCTGCTGCTCATTAACAGGAGCACATTGCTATGCATCAGTGCAAGCAGCACGTCCGAGCTGCGTGTGAAGAGAGCTGCTGTGCCACGCTCCACTGAGCAATTCCCACTTGGACTCAATCTCCCGTCACTGCCAGCAGAGATGCTTCTGCCAGGAAAAGAGCTGAAGAATGAAAAAGCTTAGAAAATTATAGCCTGCAGGCCAAATACAGATCCCATGTGGGCATCTCCTAGAGCTGAGACACTCCCGTGCCAAAGGAGGTGGCCCACAGATGTAACTTCTGTCTCAGTGTTAAGGATGGGAAGCTAAACCTTAATGCTTCCCACCACAGGAAAAGCAAGTCCAACATTATTAATGTCTCTCAATATCTGAAGGATGGGATGCAGGGGGAATGGCCAGCCCCTTTTCAGTGTCTGTGGGGACAGGACAAGGGGCAATGGCTGCAAGTTGGAGCACAGGGAGTTCCACAGCACCCTGGGGAAGAACTTTTCCCCAGTGAGGGTGAGGGAGCCCTGGGACAGGCTGCCCAGGGGGTGTGGAGTCTCCTTCTCTGGAGAGATTCCAGCCCCATCTGGACACCGACCTGTGTGCCCTGTCCTAGGGACCCTGCTTTGGCAGGGGGTTGGACCCCATGGGCTCTGGAGGTCTCTTCCAACCCCTGTGATTCTATGATTCTATGATCAAAAGCCAAATATGGTAAGTTTTCCTTTGCTGAGACCTCTCCAGCACCCCACCACATCACACTCCAGACCCCGTGCCCACTGGAGTACTTTCATCCATCACAAGGCAAATGGAGGGAGGGGAAAGATGGAAAAGACAGAAAATAACCCACCACCCCAAAAATAAAGATGCTTTGCCCTGAGATCCACAAGTCAAGGCCACTGGATTATTGAAGCTCAGCATCTTATTTAAGAACACACCATTCAGTCCTATAACTGAATCCAAAGAAATCATTTATAGCAGAACATTATTGATTTCAATAGCAGAGTAAGAACGTGGCCAAGGAAGAGGAGTGCATGCAGCACACAGCAAAAAACCATGCAGACCAGAGGAAGGAACCTTTTATCCTATCCCTACCCCATTAGGGTGGATGGAAGAATCAGAATCACAGAATCACAGAGTTGTAGGGGTTGGAAGGGACCTTGAGAGCTCCTGGGGTCCAACCCCCCTGCCAAAGCAGCTCCCCAGCTCATACTGCACAGGTCGGTGTCCAGATGGGGATGGAATCTCTCCAGAGAAGGAGACTCCACACCCCCTGGGCAGCCTGTCCCAGGGCTCCCTCACCCTCACTGGGGAAAAGTTCTTCCCCAGGTGCTGTGGAACTCCCTGTGCTCCAACTTGCAGCCATTGCCCCTTGTCCTGTCCCCACAGACACTGAAAAGGGGCTGGCTGATTCCCCCTGCATCCCATCCTTCAGATATTGAGAGACATTGATCAGGTCCCCCCTGAGTCTTCTTCTCTCCAGGCTGAACAGCCCCAGCTCACCCAGCCTTTCCTCCCAGGGGAGATGCTCCAGGCCCTTCAGCATCTCCTCAGCCTCCTTTGGACTCTCTCCAGGAGATCCCTGGCTGTTTGATCCCAGGGAGCCCAGCACTGGACACAACACTCCAGCTGGGGCCTGCCCAGGGCAGAGCAGAGGGGGAGGATCCCCTCCTGTCACCTGCTGCCCACACTCCTCCTGATGCCCCCAGGATCCCATTGTCTCTCTCAGCCCCAGGGCACACTGCTGCCTCATGGCCACCCTGTCACCCCCCAGCACCCCCAGCTCCTTCTCCACAGAGCTCCTCTCCAGCAGCTCCCCCCCAGCCTGTCCTGATTCCAGCAGTTCTTCCTCCCCAGGGGCCAGACTCTCCACTTGCTGTTGTTGAACCCCATCTGGTCTCTCCCTGCCCAGCTCTCCAGCCTGGCCAGGGCTCTGGATGGCAGCGCAGTGTCCTGCCTGGCAGCCACCCCTCCCAGCTCTGGATCAGCAGCACTTGCTGAGGGTGGGTGCTGTTCCCTCAGCAAGGTGTCAGTGAAGATATTGAACAGGACTGGACCCAACACTGAGCCCTGGGGACACCACTGGTCACAGGTCTCCAGTCAGACTCTACTCCACCGATTGTGACCCTCTGAGTATGGTCAGAAAGAGCTTGGTCAACACCTCATCTCTGCCTAAACTTCTGACTGATGCTTCCCAGCAGAAGCAAGGTACAGCCCAAAGCAGCCATCCCTCTGCTCCATCCCTGCAGCTTGTGGAAAAAAAAAAGAGGGACAACTGACAATCTATGAACTGCTGAAGCATCTAAGACACTGAGTTTAACTGCAGCATGATGGAATCTGATGGATCAAACACTTGGAGAGTCTAATCATAGAATCATCGACTGGTCTGGGTTGGAAGGGACCCCAAGGGTCACAGAGCTCCAACTCCCTGCCACAGGCAGGGACACCAACCTCAGGCCTGGAGCTACACAAGGTTGCCCAGGGCCCCATCCAACCTGGCCTGCAACACCCCCAGACACGGGGCACCCACCCCCTCTCTGGGCAGCCCCTTCCAGCCCCTCACCACTCTCTCTGCAAAGAACTTCCCCCTGATATCCAGTCTAACCCTTCCCTCCTCCAGCTTCACTCCATCCCCCTTGTCCTGCCAGGCTCTGCCCTTGAACAAGCTGATTCCCCTCCTGTTCCTCTGCTCCCTTCAGGCACTGGCAGGCTGCAATGAGGTCCCCCCACAGCCTTCTCTTCTCCAGGCTGAGCCAGCCCAGCTCCCTCAGCCTCTCTCCAGAGGGGAGCTGCTCCAGCCCTCTGAGCATCTCCCTGGCTCCTCTGACCCCTCTCCAACAGCCCCACATCTTTCAATATCTTTCTTACTATACTGGAAGCTTCATTTTCCTAAGGAGACATAGCAACCCTCAACGTGGGGTGAACCACAGCCTGGTTCAGTCCATCAGGGAGCTGAGCAGCCAGCTTAGTCCTGTGAGGAGACGGCATAGGCACTACCCTTTTCTCCTTCCCAGCCTGTCCCTTAAAATAGCTGACAGAGCCTCAGCATCCATCCCATCCAGTGCATTAGGATGCCAGGCATCTGCACTGCCTGGAGGCCCAGGAAAATGCCAGCTGATGCGGGAGCAGAACTGGGAGGAGCTGGAGATGGAGCAGCCACGGCGGCAGGTCGGCGCCTCTGCTGCCCATGGCCAACAGTCAGAGCCCCTGGCAGCACCCACAAAGAGGGGCAGCACCTCTCCCCTGTTCGGAGAGCTCTGTGTGAATTGGGAAGTACACCCTTAAAGCTGAAACTCTCCTCAGCTCACCCTACACCTGTCTCACACACACCCCCACCCCAAAGCTGCACAACCCCAGAGCATTTACCTTACCCTTCACTTTGAGCTGCCATCAGCAAGTCCCAGGAAAGGCATGATGCTCCCCGTTCCAGGCATGGCACCCTGACAAAACTAAATGGACTCTGACTATGCTCTGCCTTCCCTGTGCAGTGTCTGGAAGCTTTAGCTCTCTGGGCAAGCAACACTGTAAAGAAGCTGAAAACATTCCTTGCTCCACTGCCAGGGCACAGTGAAGGACCACAGCCTTCATCCCTGCTCGCTGTCACAGTGCAGTGAAGGGCCACAGCCTCCATCCCTGCTCACTGCCACAGTGCAGTGAAGGACCACAGCCTCCATCCCTGCTCACTGCCAGGGCACAGTGAAGGACCACAGCCTCCATCCCTGCTCACTGCCAGGGCACAGTGAAGGACCACAGCCTTCATCCCTGCTCGCTGTCACAGTGCAGTGAAGGACCACAGCCTCCATCCCTGCTCACTGCCACAGTGCAGTGAAGGACCACAGCCTTCATCCCTGCTCACTGCCACAGTGCAGTGAAGGACCACAGCCTTCATCCCTGCTCACTGCCATGGCACAGTGAAGGACCACAGCCTTCATCCCTGCTCACTGCCACAGTGCAGTGAAGGACCACAGCCTTCATCCCTGCTCACTGCCAGGGCACAGTGAAGGAGCACAGCCTTCATCTCTGCTCACTGTCAGGGCACAGTGAAGGACCACAGCCTCCATCCCTGCTCACTGCCAGGGCACAGTGAAGGACCACAGCCTCCATCCCTGCTCACTGCCACAGTGCAGTGAAGGACCACAGCCTCCATCCCTGCTCACTGCCAGGGCACAGTGAAGGACCACAGCCTTCATCCCTGCACACTGCCACAGTGCAGTGAAGGACCACAGCCTTCATCCCTGCTCACTGCCAGGGCACAGTGAAGGACCACAGCCTTCATCCCCGCTCACTGCCTTGCTGCAGTACCTTTTTTTTTTGCTTAAACAAGAGTCTTCTCCATGACCTGGACACACAGACACACACAGAGCCGCACAGGCGCACTCCCCTCCTTTCCCCTCATCTCTGTATAAATATAGAAACCTTGTCTGTTTTCTAAACGCTCTCCTGCTGCTGCATCCTCTCCCTCCGCCTCCCAAGGCACTTCAGCACATACCTGCTGCTTTGTTTCTGCTCTGGGTTCCTCACTGAGGCTCCAACCTTTCTGAGGCTGGAGATTTATACCTCATCCCCCTCTGTGCGCAGCCCCTGCCCCAGAAACTCCTGGCTCTGGCTTAATGTTTCACCCAGTCAGCAAAATTTTGGGTTGCAAAGAGGGAAAGAGCTTGAATTTTTCACTGCTGGTCGCAGTGCCAGAGGCTCAAAACATGACATTGTGCTCAGCTGTGAAAGGAAATGGGAGTTTTCCAGCTTGTTCTGCTGTACTGAGATACCTAGGACCTCTCCCTGGTAGAGAGAAGGTGCCAGGAGCTCCCCTGCACCCAAGAGGGATGCTCTCTACTCACCTGGGATCCTACCAAGGCTGCTTCATCCAATGTGGGGCTAACGTTTTCAGGATCTACCCTCATGGCATTTTGGAGAGCTGGAGGTGAGGGCTGCCAGGGAAATGTAAGTAGGGCAGGGGACCCAGAAGTCTCTGCAATCCTTGACCCACCCTTCCATCACGCCCCCGGTGATGCTGCACCTTCCCAGACCAGCACAGAGAGGGTACATTTCTGAAGAACCTTGACATACTTAGACAATTAAAACAAATTAGCATAATTCAGACTAAACTTCTAATTTTAGCACTCTGTAAAGCTGCTTTCCTTTGAGCCTCATGTCTAGCTTGCCATACCTCAGCTTCGGCACACTACAGGCAGCTTCCCACTGGGAATCATAGAATCCCAGACTGGGCTGGGTTGGAAGGGACCCCAAGGATCACAGAGCTCCAAACCCCCCTGCCACAGGCAGGGACACCAGCCTCAGGCCTGGAGCTACACAAGGTTGCCCAGGGCCCCATCCAACCTGGCCTTGAACACCCCCAGACACGGGGCACCCACCCCCTCTCTGGGCAGCCCCTTCCAGCCCCTCACCACTCTCTCTGCACAGAACTTCCCCCTAAGATCCAATCTAACCCTTCCCTCCTCCAGCTTCACTCCATCCCCCTTGTCCTGCCAGTCTCTGCCCTTGAACAAGCTGATTCCCCTCCTGTTCCTCTGCTCCCTTCAGGGATGAGAAGGCTGCAATGAGGTCTCCCCCCTTCATTGAGGTTTGTTGCCCTGGAATAAACTGAGCCACCCCAGCTCTCCCTCAAGCACAGGGCTTCACAAAGGGCATCATCCTTTGCTGTGCATCCTACTAGAGGTGCTGGCTGAGGACGGGGCTGGCTCCTGCTACACAGCAAGTGCTTTGCTGGGGCAGGCACCTTGGCCAAGGGTCTGAGGTCAGGGCACAGCAGGAAAGAGCTCACTCCCAAAAGGGATTACTGAATACTGCAGTCCTGAGTGCCACCGACCTCATTCCAGCACCCTGATAACGGGTGGGCTCACCAACCACGTAGAGATGCTGTTATTCCCTGAGTAATTTCAGAGCCTGACAGGCAGAACAGCATCAGTTCCCCACCACCACCACCTCCCCAGTGCCCCCCTCCCCACATGCAAGTCCCCCCAGCAGCGGGGTTTGCTCTGGCACCCCTCCCATCCAGATGCCTGCACTCTGCTCCTGTGCCACCACCCGCCAGCCGCTCCCCCCTCCCCTCCCATCACTGTGCTGCATTTCTCTCCTGCCTGGAAATGTCAGGGAAGGACACAGGCTCTGAAACGCTGCTGAAGCACTGCACAAGCTGTTCTTCGCCTACTACTGACTTTAGTATTTGTGGACAACTATTTACTGGGAAAGGGATGGACTTCCCAAGTCAAACACAGTTCATTATATAGAGAGACTAGGCTCTCTTGGCACCACATCTGACAAAGGGCAAGGCAGGCAGCAAGAGAAGAGAAAGGTAAACACCAGAGAGGAACAGCTACCCTATAAGTGTTCTGATTTTTCTAACTGGGCTGTCTGGGAGAGCTCTTGCTCTGTGCCTGCTGCAACAAACCACGTTTGGCCAGCAGCTCCTGTAACCTCCCCACCGTGAAGGAACACTGAGATCAGCACAATTCCTGTGCTGCCAGTTTCCTTCCCGCACACAGAGATGCTGTGCACATAAATACAGCCACTGCCATCCCTCCCCCACGCTCAGTGAGGACGCTGGAAGGAAAACACAAATGCTGGGAGCACAGATGCTCCCATTATAACCAGTGCACGCTGCATCGCTGCCTGGTAGAGAAATGCTGGGGGGGTGATTGCAGGCAGGGGTGAGTAAAGAAATGCTGGGGGTGGGGGGGAAATTGTGGGCAGGGGAGAGGGCAATCGGATGGAGTTTAGTCAAAGGTGAGTTGGAAACAGCCTCTTCTTCCTGCTGGCTCTGTAGCAGAGACCCACACTGAGGGATGGAGAGGATGCTGAGGGAAAACGGCCCCTGAGAGAGCAGCGGTACGGTACAGAGCTGGTGCTTGTTTGGAGCATTTCCATCTGTCCAGGACTCCTGTGGTGGGACAGGTAAACAGCACCAGGGGATGTCATGGTGTCACACACAGTAAGGGGATGTCATGGTCTCACATACTCAGGGGATGTCATGGTCTCACACAGCCAGGGGAGGTCATGGTCACACACAACCAGGGGATGTCATGGTCACACACAACCAGGGGATGTCATGGTCACACACAGCCAGGGGGTGTCATGGTCTCACAAAGCCAGGGGAGGTCATGGTCACACACAACCAGGGGATGTCATGGTCACACACAACCAGGGGATGTCATGGTCTCACAAAGCCAGGGGAGGTCATGGTCTCACACAGCCAGGGGATGTCATGGTCACTCTCAGCCAGGGGATGTCATGGTCACTCTCAGCCAGGGGACATGGTCACACACAGCCAGGGGATGTCATGGTCACACACAGCCAGGGGATGTCATGGTCTCACACACAGTAAGGGGACATCATGGTCTCACACAGCCCCTCTACTCCCCACCCCAGCCTGAGATGAGAACTAAATATTTATTAAGCTCCTATGAATCAGAGGCCTGAGCCTCCTGACAGCGCAGCCAGCTGACGTCATCCTCCCCAAACCCTGGTGGGACTTGCTTCCCCAACAACCTTGACAGAGCTGGGAGGGTCACAGTTACCTTGTAGTCACACCGAGCAGTTCAGCTCCACACTGGGGTGTGAACACCCCACGATCACTCCCTCCCTGGCTGCACGGGGTCACCTGTAAAGGAGCTGATGCTCTGCCCCAAGTTGCCCCAAGCTCTGTGTACAAAACACCCTCCTGCCTTTCCACACTGGGAAAATATCTGGTGCTGTGAAGCTGCTTTGAACCACGGAGGGACACACAGACACATGGACAACCCGCAGGGACACACGGACAACCCGCAGAAAGGCTGAACATGGCCTGGAGAAGAGAAGGCTGTGGGGGGACCTCATTGCAGCCTGCCAGTGCCTGAAGGGAGCAGAGGAACAGGAGGGGAATCAGCTTGTTCAAGGGCAGAGACTGGCAGGACAAGGGGGATGGAGTGAAGCTGGAGGAGGGAAGGGGGAGAGGAGAGATTGGGGGGAAGTTCTTTGCAGAGAGAGTGGTGAGGGGCTGGAAGGGGCTGCCCAGAGAGGGAGTGGGTGCCCCGTGTCTGGGGGTGTTCAAGGCCAGGTTGGATGGGGCCCTGGGCAACCTTGTGTAGCTCCAGGCCTGAGGTTGGTGTCCCTGCCTGTGGCAGGGGGGTTGGAGCTCTGTGACCCTTGGGGTCCCTCCCAACCCAGCCCAGTCTGGGATTCTACGATTCTATGGCCCTTTGATTTGCAAAATCCTTTTCAAAGCATACATAATTGCTGGGCAGCTAACGACCCTTGCCAGTTGAGCTGTTAATACTCTGCCTACGCTGTCCCTCTGGTTATATTCAGAGTGATAAAAGCTAAAAGTCCCTTAAATCTCAAAGGCTTTGGCTGTCCTGATAGCCCGTGCCCCGGCTCCTTGCCACTGCACGGCAGCATCATGTTCCAGGCAGAAGATACTAATTCCTTTGAAGAAAAAGTGCCTTGGACAGAGTGAACTGGAGTCCAGACACCCAATCCTGGCTGCAAAGGGCTGCTGCCAATAGCTGGAGCCTGGCTGGAGCATCCAGTGTCCTCACAGTCTCACCTAGCGCTCATCTCATGAGGTCCTTCCAAGGCATCTTCTCCCATGCTGTGCCACACCAGGAGCTGGTTAACTCCTCAGGCAAGGTGCCTGCACAGTCACTGCTCTTTGCAAGGCAAGGAGAAGGGGGAGGAGTTTTGCCTGATGGATCTGACAAAACTCAGAGTGTGAGACAACAGAAGCTGCAGCTGGGGTAGGCAGAGAAAGCAGACATAGCAGCTCTGTGCTCTGAACCTCTGCGGGTGGCATGGTCCTTTCTCCTGCTCATGAGCTCCAGGTTAGGTACCAGCATAGCTCCCAGGAGCTGCTGAAGCCCTGGGTGGCTGATTGCCACGTCACAACCTTGGCAGGAGCTTCTGCCACTGCCTGCAGGAATCCAGGTAGTGTCACCCAGCAACTCTCCCAGGCATCCATGGGAAGAGTGCACAAGTGATGCTCAGGGGTCCACTTATCCTGGGGATGTTCTGAGACATCTGCAGCCCAGGTGTGCTGAAATCCTTCGCCCTCCTTCTGTCCATCAGTCCCATCTCTGCAGCCCCTCTAAACCCAGGGCAAGCTGCAGGCTGCTGCTGGGTGACAGCCCTCAGAAAGGACTGCAGGCAAGCGGACAGAATAGCCCAGTGGCTGCTCCTTGGCAGCACTCCAGCTGCCATTTCTCACCCCAGTTTATGTGCTTATTGCATAATTCTGACCAAGGTGTCCAGATTTCCCATCTCAGGGATCCTAAGCCTGGGCTGAAGTCCCACCCTGACACAGCTCACCTGCTTGTCACCCTACGTGACCGTTCCATCTCCTACTAAGAAATCACCCATTAATGGCTCCCCTGTGCAGCCAAGCATGTGGCTGTGCTTCCAAACTCTACTCCACTTGCTCCTGCTTCCCACCTTCTCCTCCCTTCCTCAGCATCCACGACTTGTCTCAGGCAGACAGAGGCTCATTAGTATCCCCCACGTCGCCTCCATCTCCTCAGAGCTGCCCCCCTGGGGCCCAGCTCCCTTCCCAGCTCACCTCACACACCTCAGCTTGGAGTTTCTTCTGACAGCTGATGGCAGCCAGTTATATTAACATTTATTATGCTCTTTATGATGTTATTTATTAATCTATAACTTACCCACCCTCAGGAACACAAGGGGGGGGGGTCGTTCAGCCCTCTGCTCCCCTTTGCCCTTTCCCATCATTTCACTCCAGCTGGTGGAAGAGCTTTACTCCATCACAGCTCCTGCCAAATGGAAACGCCTCCTTCTCTTTTTCTTACCTATTCCAAGCCCTCCCCACACAAATTTCCTCTCTCCCTTCCCTGAGGCACCCTCCCAGCCTCTCCTGCTGGGATGCATTTCAGCACTAAACTATCTATGCAGGAGGAACGCTGCACCAAGCACGGGTGCCAGCCTGTACCTTGGGGAGTCGTGAACCCTTCAAGCTGCTCTGCCTGCTGTTTCCAGGAAATGGGCAACTTGGCAAAAAAGGCCAGGAGTTTTATTTGGGGAGTTTCTTGGTAGGAATAATCTTCTTTTATCATTCAGGACTGTGAGATGCTCTGCGAGTCCATAGGAGGCTGACACGCAGGACAAATAAACTAGGCAGAAGTGGGAAGGGAAGAGCAGTTTGGTCCTCATCGCACACCTCAAAAAACCCCAAAAGTTTTTAAAAAGAAAGCTAAACTCAGGCAGCCTCATCCTCTGCTCTTTCACTGCCCAAGCAAAAGTCCCTCTGAACGCACCAAGAGGCTGTATCACATCTTTCCCCCTCATAATTTATCATTTAAACACTATTAACAATTATCAGAGGGATTTCCTTCTGAGCTGCTGGTTAGGCTGTTATTTAATCCAGTGGCCAGGGTTCTGCTGTGCACAGGCTGCACGTGCTCCCACACGTGCACTTGAGGAGCTCTGGGGGCATCACCAGCATCGCTGCTGTTACAGGAGGGTTATGGGTCTTGCTTGCTGCTCAGCACTCACAGTGCTCTAGTCATTGATGTTTTAAGGGCTCCAGCTAAGCAAAGAGGTTTGAAGCTGGGATACTGCAGCAGGAACAGCAAGAAGCCAACCCTGGTGATGCCTGGCAAATTCTCTAATGGCAGAGAACTTCTGCTCCTCAATTCACACCCTCCTGTCCTCAGGGCTGCTCTCTGTCCTGTCTGCAGGGTGCCCTGAAAAGCCACCCATGTGTTTTGCTGGACCTCATAATCCCTCAGCACCCAGAACTCGTGCTGAACAGGGGAAGGGATGGGGCTACTGAAGGCTTGCTCCCTGGGGTCATCCTCAGGATGAAGCAGCCTCCAGCCTTGCTGCAGAGCCCACAAGAGCAGGAGAGCACCCTTCAGGACACATCTGGCTGTTTAATGGACAGCTCAACCCCAAAACACAAGGGTGGGTGACCAGGCTGGGCACAGAGCAGGGATGAGTGACAAGATACCATCTCTTAAATCCTTGATGCAGCCCCTGTTGTACACAACACCAACTCCCACTGCCCAAGTTAGGAAGGTTGGAGGGAAGGGGATACCAGAGGGGCCACAGGGTTATAGACCTGGGCTGTCCCTGTGCTGGGAGACAAGCAAGAGGCACACAACACAAAAATGGGCAGTACAAGGTCAACCTGGCTCTTGTGATGGGCACTGAATGCAGAAGCCAAGAAACCTCCATGGAAACTGAAAGGCAACAGACACAGTCGTGGTCCAAGGAGAAGGGGGTTGGGGCAGCACCCTGTTCAACAGCAGAACTCACTGCCTCCAGGTATCACAAGACATGGGGTTCTTGCAGGATTCAGCCACGCAGCTCACAGGACACAGAGAGACACAGGAAAATGGCTGGAAAGGCTGGAAGGATGCAAAGCTCTCATGGACCAAGATATGGGCTGTGAGACATATGGCATCAGCTAGCATGGCATGAGAAGAGGAGACCTGTTCTGGGGCAATCACCTCCTCCCTCCAGCCCTCTCCTTGGCTTAGTGCCATGCCAGCACCTCTCTGGACCATGGGTTACCTCTACTAATAACTTGCATTGCATGGTGGGCTCAGTCATAAATCAAGACAGCGATGCACTGCCAACAGTGTATAAAGGGAGCAAATAAACAACCTCTGTCCCCCCCAAAATACCTCTATCTGCAGACAAAGCAGGAGACAACAGGCACAGGTGGGGGAGCAAAAGGACCTAGAGACATAACAGTGGCTTCTGCCCACTCTGCTGGCTTCTGCCCTCTCCAGTGCCAGTGCAGGAGCCTTTGGAGAGAGTGGCCTTTTGCACAGACACAACACAAGTCCCCACACAGACTCATGGGTCACTAACATGCACCCAGGATAACACACACTGACACCCCACAGCTGCTGCAGCAAACCAGGAGAAGAAACTCCCAGCATGTTCTGGTCACCCTCAGCTTGTCCCCAGGGAGATCTGTACAATAAACCAGTACCACTGGTGACAGCCAGGCTTGGGGGGGCAGGGGGTAAGAGGAGAGAGCTGCCCCAATAACAAAATCTCCTGGTTTGGTGGTTCTTCACACCAGAACCCCTTGACAGCCCTCTGGCTGCTCCACCAGCCCCCAGGAGATGAGGGGAGCAGCCGTGGTCCTGCACTCAGTAAGCAGCTATCATTGACAGAGGTGGCATTCAACACGACAGTGTGGCAGCAGAAAGGCCCCACACCCTGAAACAGCTCCACATCCACCCATCTCCCCCTGAGGAGCTGCTCTCCATGGGCTCAGATCCCTCCTGGGCTGGCAGGGTGAAAGGCAAAGACCCTTACACCCAGCTTTGGTCCCAAGTGGAGCAGGAGGGTGAAGGGCTGCGCCCACCCTGACCACTGTCGCCTAGCTGAGCCAGGCCTCCCCTGCCAGCACGTTCCCTGGAGTCACCATGCTGGAAGGGGTAACTGGAGATCAACCATGCTCATTTCTGCAAGGAGAGACCTTGCTCATTGCTCTCCTGCTGTCACAGTCCCAAATGGGATGCTGCAAAGGGCTTGTTGAGGGCTGGAAGGTCCCAGGGAAGCAGACCCCCCTTTGGGTGCCTTCAGTGGTGCTTCTCCAGCTCCCCTGGCTTGTGGCACAGCATGTCCTGGCAGCAAGTGCAACTCAGATCTCACATGGAGCTGGTGGGAAGGTGCCCTGTCTCATACCTTCCACATGAGGATGTCCAGACACTTTGCAGGTATCTTTGGGTCTCCCAACCCATCACCAAGGCACAATGTGTATTGAGCTTTGGGGGGGGGGGGGGGAGGGCAGGGGGGGTACGTGCAGGAGGGAAGAGGATGGTTTTATCAAAGATTCATGGAGTGAACCCTCACTAGAAGCAGGGAGGACTGAAATCTAGGAAATCTAGTTTCCAGGACTAGCCTGGAACAGCAGTTGCCCAGCACTGTGGCAGGAAGAACAGAAGCCTGAGGGCTGCTGAGTGGTGCCTGTCCCCAGCATCTCAGCAAGACTCTTCTCAGGACACGTAGGGTGCAGCTACTGAAATACTCCAAGCAAGGCAGCTCTTTTGCCAGGCTCTCACTCAGAAGGGGCACATGGAAGTCTAACAAGTCTTTTGCTAAAGGCAGAGAAGCAGCCCACCTAAGACATCCCTGTAATTGCAAACCTCCTCTCACGTATCCTTGATTACCCTTGGTTTCACCTCTCTCCTCGCTGCCTCTGCATTGGTGCATAGCACCTACACCCTCAGCCCCTGCTGAGAAGAGAACATTCAGTTCGAGAGGTCTTCCAGGGGCAGCAAAGCTATCTCAGCAACATGCCTGCTCCTGCAGGAACCTGGCAGCCAGGAAAAAACTGGCAGTGACTTTCCAGAGAGGAGCTCTGGCTTGGAAGAGCCGGTGGACTCAAGGCTCCGGCATGACACCGTCAGCAGAGGGGAAAGACACCCCTTCTTGCTCCTGACCTCCCCCCTCACCAGCTGCCAGCAAGGAACATGCCTTCTCTGGGAGGGATAACACACGTCCCAGGTCACAAGCATCCTGCCCTACGCAGCAGCAGGGCTCAGGGTCCCCTGCACAGACCTGCTGTCTCTGTTGGGGCTCTGCTCCCGCTGCACCCTGGTTTCAGCATCAATTTTACCTTCAGAGATCAAATCTGGGCAAGTCTCTCCAGCTGCCCTGACAAACCCCTCACTCACTTGGTCCCTTCACCCAAGCTTTTGCACACACACACCCCCCCCATCACCCCCACTCCCCCATCCCCCCAAACCATCAGCACAAACAGCAGACTCCTGGCCCCAAAAGTTGTCTTCTCTTTGGGCAGGCTGTTTCTTGAGCTGACTGCACCTTAGATTTGTACAGCAACCACAGAGCCCCTCTGCCATCTCCCCCCACAGTCCCCCCCAAGCCCACAAACACTCACTACCATGAGCACAGGCACCTGGATTTGGGGGCTGTTGGCCCCCCAGTGCCACTCACCTTTTTCTTCCGGTCCCGAGAGCGGTTCCTGCGCTTGCGGTTGGATTCCTCCTTCTCCTTCTGCTCCTGCAGAGCCTGAGCCTCGATGTCTTTGATTTTCTTCAGCTGCTTGGCTGCTTGAGCCATGGCTGGTCAGACTGCAGTTCCCCCTGGAGCTCTCTCCTGCACACTCCCTCCGATTGCTGGCCAAGAAAGTCCTCTCTGTGTGTGTGTGTGTGTGTCCCACCACCCCTGGGCTCGGATGCTGCCGACCCAGTTGAGTGTGGAACACCAGTAAGGAGAGGAAAATAGCAAGCAGTCAGCAAGCCCCAAAAGGGCAGCCCGATGTCTCCCAGCTAATTGCTAGATGAAGTCTGGGACACCTTTATAAAGCGTTAATAATCCCAAATCCAGCTGTTCCAGAGGTTGGGTGCACCATTGCAGCAGCCCCTGGGTGCGCTGGCACATCATGCAGAGTGTTCCTGGTGGGACAGGACATGGGGCTGGTGCTGTGCTCTATCTCTCTCTCTCTCTCTCTCTCTCCCTCGCCGTGTCTCCTGCGGTAGGGGAAGAGATGCAGGCAAGCAGTCAGCCCCAGGAAGGGAAATAACTCTCAGCGGTTAACGCAGGATGACAACAGAGGAGCAGGGAGAAGGGAGGCTGGTGCCTTTCATCCCGACTTCTGGGCTCCCTGGAGCAATGCATAAAGAACCGGGAGCCTGCACGGCGTCAGGCAGCGGCTCCACCACTGCAGTGCTGCTGAGGCAGGCACATATTCCAGCTTCTCCAATTCTCTTCCCCTCAGTCACTCTCTGTGCAGCAGCAGCAGCAGGAGCAGCCGCATCACTCGCTCGCTCCCTGGGTTAGGCTTCCAGCTCCTTTTCAAGGGGAAGGGACAGGGAATGGCTGCAGCGCCTGGGAGACAGGCAGCATCTCCTCAGAAAACAGCCGATGCTGCAAAGGATGTGCCAAGCGCCGGAGCAAAGTGCAGCTCAGCAGCATCCTTCCCTCCTCGCATCTCCCCGCTGAGTGAGCAGCCAGGGGAGGGGAGGGATCTTGGCTGTGAATGGGAGACAGAAACCAAGGGCTCTGTCTGCTCTTGGACTACACAGCACTGGGAAAGCAAACCAGAGCCACCAGCTCCTGCCCAGCCAGGCAGCACCGGAGCTCAGGTCCTCTCTGAGCATCCCCAGGGAAGGCTCCAGGAGAGTCAGACACCCCTTCTCCACACACCTCCTTCCCCCTCCCAAAATTTAACCCACAGCTGCTGTCCAAAAGCACAAATGATGCTGTATTAGAAGCCAAGGGCCAGGCCTGGAGCCTGGATAAAACTGGGATGGACTCTCTGGTGGGACCATAACGTGACCTGTGGTGAAGTGAGCTTTATGTCTGAGCAGCCCTGCCCCTCTCTGCTCGATCCTCATCCCTCAGAAGAGTCACCTCTATGTGCCAACCCATGAGCAAAGCACTGGGAAAATTATCTGGCTGGGTGCAAGCCCCCTGCCCACCCCCCCTGCACTTTTCTGGCACTGTCCATCTCCCTCCCCCAGTTCTTTTGGGTCAAAAGATGGCAAAACAGGGATTCTGAGCCCATCTCTCAGCAATGACTGGACAGCCACCCTCAGGTTATTTAGACTGGGAAGAAGCTGAGATGCAGACACAGCTGTACAGACAAGATAGGTCACTTTTCCATGAGATGAAGTTTTCCTGCATTTCTTTTCCCTTTGAAGGTCCCCCATCACCCACAGCCTAAGGAAGGTGCTAAAAAATAAAATAAATTAGAAAGACTGGCATATTGAGCTTATAAACAGGAGGGGATTCAACCTTTTTAAAGGATAGACAATGGCAGGACCAGGGGAATGGATTAAAACTAAAGGAGGGAAGGGTTAGATTGGATATTAGGGGGAAGTTCTGTGCAGAGAGAGTGGTGAGGGGCTGGAACAGGCTGCCCAGAGAGGGGGTGGGTGCCCCGTCCCTGGGGGTGTTCCAGGCCAGGTTGGATGGGGCCCTGGGCAACCTTGTGTAGCTCCAGGCCTGAGGTTGGTGTCCCTGCCTGTGGCAGGGGGTTGGAGCTCTGTGACCCTTGGGGTCCCTTCCAACCCAGACCAGTCTGGGATTCTATGATATTGGGTAGTTTTTAAAGAATATGATGACTGAAGGTATAGAAAATATAGGGAAGAAAATGCAAAGAATAGGGAATAGGAAAGTGGTAGAAGGCCTTTCCAAGGACAGCTTCATTTCTGTGCATGGCATCTGTATGGATAAATAACATGCCAGTCCTGTTCAATATCTTCATTGACACCTTGCTGAGGGAACAGCACCCACCCTCAGCAAGTGCTGCTGATCCAGAGCTGGGAGGGGTGGCTGCCAGGCAGGACACTGCGCTGCCATCCAGAGCCCTGGCCAGGCTGGAGAGCTGGGCAGGGAGAGGCCAGATGGGGTTCAACAACAGCAAGTGGAGAGTCTGGCCCCTGGGGAGGAAGAACTGCTGGAATCAGGACAGGCTGGGGGGGAGCTGCTGGAGAGGAGCTCTGTGGAGAAGGACCTGGGGGTGCTGGGGGGTGACAGGGTGGCCATGAGGCAGCAGTGTGCCCTGGGGCTGAGAGAGACAATGGGATCCTGGGGGCATCAGGAGGAGTGTGGGCAGCAGGTGACAGGAGGGGATCCTCCCCCTCTGCTCTGCCCTGGTCAGGCCCCAGCTGGAGTGTTGTGTCCAGTGCTGGGCTCCCTGGGATCAAACAGCCAGGGATCTCCTGGAGAGAGTCCAGAGGAGGCTGAGGAGATGCTGAAGGGCCTGGAGCATCTCCCCTGGGAGGAAAGGCTGGGTGAGCTGGAGCTGTTCAGCCTGGAGAGAAGAAGACTCAGGGGGGACCTGATCAATGTTTATCAATATCTGAAGGATGGGATGCAGGGGGAATGGCCAGCCCCTTTTCAGTGTCTGTGGGGACAGGACAAGGGGCAATGGCTGCAAGTTGGAGCACAGGGAGTTCCACAGCAACCTGGGGAGGAACTTTTCCCCAGTGAGGGTGAGGGAGCCCTGGGACAGGCTGCCCAGGGGGTGCGGAGTCTCCTTCTCTGGAGAGATTCCAGCCCCGTCTGGACACCGACCTGTGTGCCCTGTCCTAGGGACCCTGCTTTGGCAGGGGGTGGCACCCCATGGGCTCTGGAGGCCCCTTCCAATCCCTGTGAGTCTGTGACTCTGTGATCTCCCCATCAGCAGAGATGAGTTCTCTCCTGGTCATGGTCATCCTTAGGCATAGCTATCCCAGCATCTTCACCTTTCCCTGAAGGTTTATAGCTGATAATGCCTCCAGACACCTTTCTTTGGGTGCTCAGCTGCCACTTGAACTCAGACCAAAGCACTCATTCAGGTAAAAATAGGGAAAAGATGCCAGTGGTTCTGTGAAGAGATGTGAAGTGCTTTTAGCAAGGCTGGGAGGGATCTCCTGAGTACTGGCAGGCAGACAGTTTAGGAGGCAGCTCTGCCAAGCACCACAGAATCCTACTAGGGCTGTCTGCATTTGGCTTTAGGTGCCCCTCCTTCAGCTGGGGGTTGGTTCCAGGTGACTTCCAGAGGTCCTTTCTGACCTCCTGCTGGGATTCTGTGGTTTGTGGAGGGTCAGCACACAGTAGGACAGAGTCTCCAGACTAGAGGACAGGTGACAGGACAACAGAAAACTGGGACTGACACAGGTAAAGCACAGAATACCAGGATACCCAGGACTTCACACAGAGGGAGAATCAGAGGCAGCTGATCTAAAATAACTCTTTCTTTCTACTCAATACAGAAGTGGATGGTGGGACTCACTGCTGTGGGATGCTGTGAACATCAAGCTGTACATCAGTTTGGCAAACTGGGGAAGGGCAGGTCAGTCACAGACCATGGAACGTGATGTTTTGGGCCCCATCTCCTTCTCTGGAGACCCTCAGAGCCTGACTGGGATGCTGGGAAGGGAAGCTGAAGGCAAGGGGAGTTGCAGAGAACTTTTCAGAAGCCTGTTCCTGGGCATAACATTTACCCTCAAACACTCTCCCTGTTGCCTGATGCATCACTGGAAGTTACTGGGCTGGGAAATCATCAGACATGTGAATCACAAGATGCCCCTAGCCCCTGCATGCCCACACAGCAGAGAGGAGAAGTATCTAGCAAGACTCCAGACAGCTCCAGGTCCAGATTCCGTTGGTAAGTTGGAGTGATTGTTGATCTAAAACCCTCAAGGAACACCCTGAAGGGCCCCAAAAGCATCATCTCCCATCCCCAGGAAAGGGGGGTGCACTGGAGCAGGTGAATTGTTCTCCCCAGTGCAGCTTTTACAACATTTTGATGGGGTTTTTTTTTGGTAAGATGCTGGACCAGGCTGCCCAGAGAGGGGGTGGGTGCCCCATCCCTGGGGGTGTTCAAGGCCAGGTTGGATGGGGCCCTGGGCAACCTTGTGTAGCTCCAGGCCTGAGGTTGGTTTCCCTGCCTGTTGCAGGGGGTTGGAGCTCTGGGACCCTTGGGGTCCCTTCCAACCCAGCCCAGTCTGTGATTCCCTGTTCAGACTTGGCTTTCCTCACCACCTTTATCCCCAATGCCCTTGTATTCTTCAGGCACCGACTCCAGCACGGTGACTCACAGCTGTACACACCCCATCAGAACCTCCAGCCAGCCGGTGCCACCCTGTAACATCACAATCCTCCTCCTACCTTCCTCCCACACCACCACTTTGCTGCTTGGAGTCACCAAGCCCTGCACAGCATGTGTGACAGAGGACCTTGAGGACAGCGGTCATGTTTCCTAGCAGAACAAAGTGCCCATCTCACAGGGGGGTGGAGAGATGATCAAGGGTGTCTGTGATGACCTCGGAAGACACTGTTTTTGCAGTGTTCCCCTTTTGTTCCCAGTCTTTCAAGCACCACCTGCTGACCCCTTGCTGTACATGCCCAGGCTGTTCTGATCACTCTCTGATGACCAGACTCTGTGAGGTGCTTTGGTCCCAAGAGCATGCTCACTGACACAACCAAAGGAGGACAAGGACACTCCTAAAGCAACCAGGGTCTTGCCTGCTTCACACTGCAGAAGATTGTTAATGAGAAGGAGCACAAAGCAACTTGAACCTGCTGCTGTAGAGAACATCTCCCCACAGAACTGACTGAAGCCTCAGGTCAGGAAATCTGCTGGCTGGTAACAACTGAGGTTCAGGTTTGGGCTCCTCACCCTCAGAAGGACATTGAGGTGCTGGAGCCAGTCCAGAGAAGGGCAACCAGGCTGGGGAAGGGGCTGGAGGGCAAATCCTCTGAGGAGCAGCTGAGGGAGCTGGGGGTGTTGAGCCTGGAGAAGAGGAGGCTGAGGGGAGACCTTCTCCCCACCTCCCCTGCCCTGCCAGGAGGGCGCAGAGAGGTGGGGGTTGGTCTCTTTGCCCAAGTGACAGGATGAGGGGAATGGGTCAAGCTGTGCCAGGGCAGGGGTAGAGCAGACACTGGGGAAAAGTTCTCTCCCCACTGCACCTGAATAACCTAAAAACTGCTGTGAGAATGAATCAGGAGCATCCCTGCACCACCAGCTTCCACCCCCAGCCTTACAAGTTTGATCTGCAAAGTTCAGGCTCCTCAATAAAACAAGCCAAACAGCTCCAAGGAAAAATATATCAGGTTAAGGGAAGATGCAGCATCATCCTCCCTGTACACCGACTTCTGTTCCATCCCAGTGAGGACTGGAGATACAAACCCCACGTCCAAGGACTTCACCAGTTCCCAAGGCCCTTCCCTTCACTCCCTGTGACACCCAACCACGGCTCGCTTACCTGGAGACATCCTCATGACAGCAGTCACATCTCTCCTCCAGATCCCTGCTTGGTTGGTCCTTCAGCTCCAGGAATGATGGGCACTTGGCCCATCAGTCGCCAAAGGAGGCTGAGCTGGGGGTTATCGATACAGCCTTTGGTACAGGGAAACTCCAGCACTGATGATGCACTCGCTGGAACGCTGCTTCCATCTAGTGTTGTGGAAGTCGTGAGCTGGAGGAGCAGGAGTGCAGAGCCAGGGGAGCAGGAGTGCAGAGCCAGAGGGGCAGGAGTGCAGAGCCAGGGGAGCAGGAGTGCAGAGCCAGGGGAGCAGGAGTGCAGAGCCAGGGGAGCAGGAGTGCACAGCCAGGGGAGCAGGAGTGCACAGCCAGGGGAGCAGGAGTGCACAGCCAGAGGATGAGGAGTGCACAGCCAGGGGAGCAGGAGTGCACAGCCAGGGGAGCAGGAGTGCACAGCCAGGGGAGCAGGAGCGCACAGCCAGGGGAGCAGGAGCGCACAGCCAGGGGAGCAGGAGCGCACAGCCAGGGGAGCAGGAGCGCACAGCCAGAGGAGCAGGAGCGCACAGCCAGAGGAGCAGGAGCGCACAGCCAGAGGGGCAGGAGCGCACAGCCAGAGGGGCAGGAGCGCACAGCCAGAGGAGCAGGAGTGCACAGCCAGAGGGGCAGGAGTGCACAGCCAGAGGAGCAGGAGTGCACAGCCAGAGGAGCAGGAGTGCACAGCCAGAGGATGAGGAGCGCACAGCCAGAGGAGCAGGAGCGCACAGCCAGAGGATGAGGAGCGCACAGCCAGAGGATGAGGAGCGCACAGCCAGAGGAGCAGGAGCGCACAGCCAGAGGGGCAGGAGTGCACAGCCAGAGGATGAGGAGCGCACAGCCAGAGGATGAGGAGCGCACAGCCAGAGGAGCAGGAGTGCACAGCCAGAGGAGCAGGAGTGCACAGCCAGAGGAGCAGGAGAGCACAGCCAGAGGATGAGGAGCGCACAGCCAGAGGAGCAGGAGTGCACAGCCAGAGGAGCAGGAGTGCACAGCCAGAGGATGAGGAGTGCACAGCCAGGGGAGCAGGAGCGCACAGCCAGAGGAGCAGGAGCGCACAGCCAGAGGAGCAGGAGCGCACAGCCAGAGGGGCAGGAGCGCACAGCCAGAGGGGCAGGAGCGCACAGCCAGAGGAGCAGGAGTGCACAGCCAGAGGGGCAGGAGTGCACAGCCAGAGGAGCAGGAGTGCACAGCCAGAGGAGCAGGAGCGCACAGCCAGAGGATGAGGAGCGCACAGCCAGAGGAGCAGGAGCGCACAGCCAGAGGAGCAGGAGCGCACAGCCAGAGGAGCAGGAGCGCACAGCCAGAGGATGAGGAGCGCACAGCCAGAGGAGCAGGAGCGCACAGCCAGAGGGGCAGGAGTGCACAGCCAGAGGAGCAGGAGTGCACAGCCAGAGGATGAGGAGCGCACAGCCAGAGGAGCAGGAGTGCACAGCCAGAGGAGCAGGAGTGCACAGCCAGAGGAGCAGGAGAGCACAGCCAGAGGATGAGGAGCGCACAGCCAGAGGATGAGGAGTGCACAGCCAGAGGAGCAGGAGTGCACAGCCAGAGGATGAGGAGTGCACAGCCAGAGGAGCAGGAGTGCACAGCCAGAGGATGAGGAGTGCACAGCTAGAGGAGCAGGAGTGCACAGCCAGAGGGGCAGGAGTGCACAGCCAGAGGGGCAGGAGTGCACAGCCAGAGGAGCAGGAGTGCACAGCCAGAGGAGCAGGAGTGCACAGCCAGAGGAGCAGGAGTGCACAGCCAGAAGAGCAGGAGTGCACAGCCAGAGGATGAGGAGTGCACAGCCAGAGGGGCAGGAGTGCACAGCCAGAGGAGCAGGAGTGCACAGCCAGAGGAGCAGGAGTGCACAGCCAGAGGATGAGGAGTGCACAGCCAGAGGATCAGCACTGCACAGCCCAGGGAGCATCAGGAGCAGCCATGGGGCTGGTCCTGCCTTGAAGCCGCAGGGTAAAACCCCGGGTGGGATGTCTCCAAAGCCCTAAGGATGAAGATGAGAGCGATTAGGAAGGGGGTGAGGGCAGCTTCAAGCACACAGAGCAGGTTTGGGAGGACACAAGTCACAACCCAAGCGATCCTACAACCAGAAGGTGCCAGGAACCAGCCCCCACAGTTCTCTGCTCGGGCAGCCCTCACAGAGAGGGACTGGGAGGTGATGGTTTCCAGGGAAGCTTTCAAGTCTGGGGGTTTTCTTTCCCTTCGTATTAATTTCTCTCACTCTGGTTAGAAGCTGAGGGTGAAAATTAACATAGATGGAGATCTTGTAATTAAGCTCCCAAGTGCCACCTCTCTCTTCCAGATCAAAAGGCCAACAGGGAATCCCATTCCCACCCCTGTTGATCAGCGATCTGACTTCCAAAAAGGCCTAAAAAGCAGCTAAAAAGGGGCTTAAAAAGGCTTTAAAGGGGCTAAAAAAGGCATTAAAAGGGCTAAAAAGGGGCAAGAAAAGGCTTTTAAAAGGCTTTAAAAAGGCTTTGAAGGGGCTAAAAAAGGCTTTAAAGGGGCTAAAAAAGGCTTTAAAGGGGCTAAAAAAGGCTTTAAAGGGGCTAAAAAAGGCTTTAAAGGGGCTAAAAAAGGCTTTAAAGGGGCTAAAAAAGGCTTTAAAGGGGCTAAAAAAGGCTTTAAAGGGGCTAAAAAAGGCTTTAAAGGGGCTAAAAAAGGCTTTAAAGGGGCTAAAAAAGGCTTTAAAGGGGCTAAAAAAGGCTTTAAAGGGGCTAAAAAAGGCTTTAAAGGGGCTAAAAAAGGCTTTAAAGGGGCTAAAAAAGGCTTTAAAGGGGCTAAAAAAGGCTTTAAAGGGGCTAAAAAAGGCTTTAAAGGGGCTAAAAAAGGCTTTAAAGGGGCTAAAAAAGGCTTTAAAGGGGCTAAAAAAGGCTAAAAAAGGCATTAAAAGGGCTAAAAGGGGGCGAAAAAGGCTCTTAAAAGGCTTAAAAAGGGCTAAAAAGCTTTTAAAAGGGCTAAAAAGCTTTTAAAAGGGCTAAAAAGCTTTTAAAAGGGCTAAAAAGCTTTTAAAAGGGCTAAAAAGCTTTTAAAAGGGCTAAAAAGCTTTTAAAAGGGCTAAAAAGCTTTTAAAAGGGCTAAAAAGCTTTTAAAAGGGCTAAAAAGCTTTTAAAAGGGCTAAAAAAGGGCTTAAAAGGGCTAAAAAAGGGCTTAAAAGGGCTAAAAAAGGGCTAAAAAGGGGTTAAAAGAGGGCTAAAAAGGTTTTTAAAAGCTTAAAGAGGCTTAAAAGGGGGCTAAAAAGGCTTTAACATGGCTAAAAATTATTTTAAAGGTCTAAAAACAGCTTAGAAAGGCTTTAAAAGGCTTTCAAGGGGGCTAAAAGGGGGCTAAAAGGGGGCTAAAAGGGGGCTAAAAGGGGGCTTAAAAGGGGGCTTAAAAGGGGGCTTAAAAGGGGGCTTAAAAGGGGGCTAAAAGGCTTTCAAAAGGCCAAAAAGGGGCTAAAAAAGGCTTTCAAGAGGCTTAAAAAGGGCCAAAAAAGGTTTTAAAAAGGCCTAGAAGGGCTAAAAAAGGGTTAAAAAAGGCTTGAAAATGGCTAAAAAAGGTCTTAAAAGGCTAAAAAAGGCTAAAAAGGTTTTAAAAGGGCTAAAAGAAGGCTTTAAAAGGGCTAAAAAAGGCTAAAAAGGCTTTAAAGGGGCTAAAAAAGGGCTAAATAAACCCCCCCCAAATTTAAAAAAAAATCCACAGGCACAACTGACATCCAAAATGGCTCAACATAATTTATTTTTTATGTTAAAATGTACAGAGTTCTTTTGAAAGTACTTGCTAGAAAGGGGGGGAGGGGAGGGGGGGGGGGGGGAAAAAGTGATATTACATACAAGGAGAGGAAGGGAGACCATCCAGCCAGGAGCGTATGACATGGAGAATTACAAAGGCATCTAGGGCACCCCTTCCCCTTTAGCTTAACAAGTCACCATGAACCAAGTACAAAGAGGTTACAAAACAGGAAAAGCAAATATAAACAGACAGGAATAGACTCAGCTTCATTTGTACATGCGGCTTTTAGAGGCATCTGGAGCTCCTATTCACACAACTCTAGAGATCTCTTTAAAGAGAAATTATTATTATTCATTTTTATTTTTATTTTTATTTTTTTTGGTTTTGTTTTTTTTTTTTTGTGTGTGGTTTTTGTGGTTTTTTTTTTTTTTGTTAATCTTTTCTTAAAATAGTTTTTAATATTCTACAACAAAGATAAAAAATTTTAAAGATGGAATGAAATGAAAAAAAAGCTCTTTTTTCTTAATTTTTTTTTTTTGTTTAAAAGGCATCAAAGTCACTAACAGTGAGATTTTTTTTTCTTTTTTTTTTTTTTAATTTCTTTTAGAAGATTACCCAAGTTATCTTGCTAAAAATACAGTCTTTTTTTTTTTTTAACTTTTTTTTTTTAATCTTTTTCTTTTTTTAAACAGAAGTGAAAAAAAATGGTAGGTACCAATATTACTGCGTTGGATAATTTCTTTTTTTTATTTTTTTTTAATATATAGAAAAGAACCTTTTTTTTTTCTCTTATTTTTTTCTTTTTTTTCCCTTTCTTATTTTTTTTCTCTCATTTTTTCCTTTATTTTTTTCTCTCATTTTTTTCCTTTATTTTTTCTCTCATTTTTTTCCTTTATTTTTTCTCTCATTTTTTCCTTTATTTTTTTCTCTCATTTTTTTCCTTCCTTATTTTTTCTCTCATTTTTTTCCTTTCTTATTTTTTCTCTTATTTTTTTCCTTTCTTATTTTTTCTCTTTCTTATTTTTTCCTTTCTTATTTTTTCTCTCATTTTTTTTCCTTCCTTATTTTTTTTTTTTCCTTTCTTATTTATTTTTCTCTTTTCCTTTCTTTCTTCTCTCTACAATAGTTCTACAGTCACAAAGGCTTGTGGAAAAGGGAGCTGCCCAATTTTAAGTTTAAAATTAAAAAAAAAAAACAACAACAAAACCAAACCAAAACTCATACAAAAACCAAACCAAAAGGTTTTAACAGCAAAACAAACTCAACTCACCGCCCTCGCTTCAACAGCTTCTCCTCCTGTCTCAGAATAACCCCCACCCCCCACCCCAAAGCCTAAATAGCTTCCCACCCACCACCCAATTCCAACACCCACCCACCCCCACCCCCCCCTCAAACCAAACCCACCCTACCCCATGCCCAGCAATTGGGAAGCAGTGACACAGCTGAAGATCTAGGAAGGAGAGGGCAGCACAGTGTGCTTTCTACATGGGTTATTTGGAACTGGAGTAGTATATACAGAGAAATGGGGTCCTACACAGCCTTGTACATGCTCAAAACTAAACAGAAAAATTAAAAAAAATATATAATAATAATAATAAATGGAAGTCCTTTGAATTCTGCCTTTTCCTGTTAGCAGTTATTGGAGGAAAGTCCATTTTAGTGCATCTGAAGAAACCCCAGCTTTCTTTTAGACTCTTTTGGTTTCAAAATCAAAAGAAATTAGTCTTATTAATGTGTATTTCTACTTCATATACAATAAAAAAAAAACAAAAAACCAAACAAAATGAACTTTACATGAAAGGGTGTCCCTTTTTGTGTTGGGTGCCATGCTAGCAGTGTAACCAAACAGAATGTAAACCCCACTGCCTGTGTCCTATGCTGGGGTTTCAGGCTGATTCACCCCAGGGAAACAGGGCAGTTCCCTTTCTGTTCCCAAGCTAGATCAAAAGTGGGGCTACTTCTATGAAACAGGTCTCAAATAGAGTGGGGGAATGAGGGAAGACAGCTCCCACCTCCCAGAGAGCGGCACTTTGGGCAGCATCCTACCCCACACCCCAGGAACAGAGCAGCAAGGGCACCACAGGGGTCTCATCACTTCAAACCCAGGCTCAACCTGCCCTCAGGTTCAACCTAAGCCCAGGCTCAACCTGCCCCCAGGTTCAACCTAAGCCCAGGTTCAACCTGCCTCCAGGCTCAACCTGCCTCCAGGCTCAACCTGCCCCCAGGCTCAACCTGCCCCCAGGCTCAACCTAAGCCCAGGCTCAACCTAAGCCCAGGCTCAACCTAAGCCCAGGCTCAACCTACCTCCAGGTTCAACCTAAACCCAGGCTCAACCTACCTCCAGGTTCAACCTAAGCCCAGGCTCAACCTAAGCCCAGGCTCAACCTAAGCCCAGGCTCAACCTACCTCCAGGTTCAACCTAAGCCCAGGCTCAACCTAAGCCCAGGCTCAACCTACCTCCAGGTTCAACCTAAACCCAGGCTCAACCTACCTCCAGGTTCAACCTAAGCCCAGGCTCAACCTAAGCCCAGGCTCAACCTACCTCCAGGTTCAACCTAAGCCCAGGCTCAACCTACCTCCAGGTTCAACCTAAGCCCAGGCTCAACCTTCCCAGCTTATCAGAGTGAAGAGATTAAGAGGCTGACCACTGGAAACAAGCTGCTCTGGAGCTGGGCTCAGGTCTGAGCCCCTCAGCCTTACCACACACTAAAGTTTGGGGATCTCAGAGTCATGGTTGACTTGCAGTTCACCAGAAGAACCCACAACCATCCTCCTACCAGACCATGAACCACCCTACCCTCCTCCTGACTGTGTAAGGGATGTCAACAGCTCGCTCTCCACATGCTTCTGGTGGTTGGGAAGGAGAGGATAGGTGTGTCACACACGTGTGTGTGTGTGTGTGCACACACCTGGGTGGGGAACAGGATTCCTTTTCAAAATGCCATGGTATTTTTCAGCATGAAACATACAATTTCAATTCACTCATCTCCAAAAAACACCAGTGTGAATAGTTTATTGTTTACATGTAACTCCAAATGTTACTGAGGGTCAGGGGAGGGAAGGAAAATGGAAAGATTATTTCTGCAAGTCAGGGAAAACCAAAAAAAACCTGGGTTTTTAAAAGAGCTTCATTTATCCTCTGTGTCCCCTTTCCAAGTCTCCCAGTAAGTGCCTCCTGCCAGAAGTAGGAAATGCTAGGTTGGGGTGGGGGGGGGGTAGGAGAGGGAAGGGTTGTTCTTCTTTGAGATATCCAACATTTTACACAAGTGCAGCCCTGGAAGCTGCATACAGAGGGGCACAAGGGAGGGAGAAGGACATACATGTGAAAACAATATTTAGAAAGATGATTTCAGTTACACAGATTCTTGTCCACATTTGTCAGCAAAGTAAGGCTCTCTTTAAATTATGAAAAGGTTTTTTTTTTTCTTTTTTTTTTTGTTGTGTGCCTGTTTTTCCCCCTCTAAAAAACATCTGGAAATGATTTTTTTTTTTCTTTTCTTTTTTTTTTTTTTTTTTTAAGCTGTAAAATGTTTCAGGATTGTGAAGAAAAAAAACCAAAAAATAAAAACCACAAAACAAACAAAACAAAACAAAAACTCCAAAAAAAAAAAAAAAGAAAAAAAAAAAAAGACCAGGCTTCCTAAAAAATAAAATAAACCAAAGAAAAATCCCTCTAAATCTACAGCAATATTTTAACTGGAAAAAGGTCCGTTTTTCTCTGGTTTGTCAGTATAAAAGGTTCCTTTATTTATATATATTTCAGTTTTTTTAGGATGCAAGTTCATCTTGCTCATCTTCTCATGTATGGTCCATTGAGAGACTGCTTGGGCACCCCAGCAGCGTTCATGTAGCTGTGATGGGAGGGGCCAGTGTACATCATGTTTCCATGAGGGTTTGGCTGCATAGGCTGCTGGGTATAGGCCTGGCTCCCCATCATTCCCATCTGCATCTGCATAGGATACTGTGCTGTCTGGTTCATGTAGGCAGGGTTACTATGGTAACTGCTGTTCATCATAGGCTGTGTCATCCTGTAACTGTTCATGGCATTCAGGGTGTTCATATTCATGGAATTAACGTTGTAAGGGGCTGTTGGCATTAGGTTGACCCCCATGTTCATACCCCTCTGAACAGCTAACGTGCGAGGCCCAGCCTGCATGGCGACCGCGGGCGGGCTGCGGCCGTAGAGCTGCTGCTGGTGTGCAGTCGCCGAGGGTAGCGGGGCCGATTTGGAGCGGATGGAGATGTGCCCCTTGACAGGCATCTGCCCCTGCAACCTCTGCGTGTGAGGGATGCCGATGTTGGTGGCAGACATGTTACACTGAAGCAGAGGAGAGGTGAGGTTCATGGTGGTGGACGCCAGGTTGGGTGGGGGCGTCATAGTGGCTTGTGCTTGCGGTGTGCCGGCCAGCGGGTGAGAGGGAGCTAGCTGAGCCAACCCTGTGTTGGACAGGGAAACGCTGGTTGCATAGGAAGTCACAGCAGGAGAATGGCTATAAGGCATGGGATGAGGGTCCATAATGGTGTTGGTCAGCTGCTGCAACTTGGCTAAACTGAAGGTGGCTGATGGTTGGGAGTAGCTCCCAGCACCAAAATCCCCTGGAATCCTCTCGTAGATACTGATGTTCCCAGTGCTTCCCGATTCGGGGATCTCCATGATCATGGGTGCTGGGGTGAAGCTGTTGTTCATGCTACACTGAGACAGCGGCGGTTGCTGCTGGGGCGGAGGGGGCGGCTGCGGCTGCTGCGCCTGAGGCTGCTGCTGCTGGGGCTGCGTGGTTGGTTGCTGGTTGCTCGGAGGCCTTTCTACTACACAGCTCTGAGGTGACTTGATATTGCAGTTTGCTGCAGGCTGGACAGTGTTCTGCTGCATCATGCTGCAACTGCTGCCAATGTTTGCCATCTGCTGAGTGACAACACAACTGTTCTGAGTGAGGCTGCTGGAAGAGGACAGTCCTCCGTAGGAACAGCTGCTCTGGGAAGAGTTGTTTCCACAAATGCTGCCTCCCATCGTGGAGTCGTAGCTGCTGGGGTTTTCATAGTTCTCTGTAGTGCTCTCAATGCTGCCAAGGTCACTGAAGCCACTATCCACCACCTGCTGAGAGTGGTCCGATACTGAAGGCACATCCATCATGGGGCTGGTCTCCATGTTCTGCATAGAGGGTGCGGACAGCGATCCTTGTTCAGGACTTATCTGGGTGTAACTGCTCTCCAGAGCAGGCACGTTTGGGCTGCTGACAGAACGTACAGACTGGCTGGGGTGGGACTGAACAGAGGATATTGGACTGTTGTGTTCTGAGGCCTGGCAATCTTCAACCATTGACATCTGAGGATCCTCCTCAGTCTGGGTGTAACTCTGCAGAGTCTGACAAGCTGCGAGTGTTTCTTCACAGTCCTGGTAAGCTACATCATGCTCGTTACTTTCCTCCTGTGTCAAGGACTGCACTGCTTGAACAGTTTCAAGATCTAGTTCACTATGAGGAATCTCTTCCTCTTCCTTTAACTCAATTAACCCTTCTTTATTACTTTGTTCTTCTTCATGATCATCTTCAGACCCAGGGACGTGCTCTGAGCCCACTGATGTCTCATTGGAAGCCTGCTCTTCCTCAGAGTCTGCCTCTGCTTCATCTTTTTCTTTTGCCACTTCTCTACTGCTTGGTATGCTTGCTTCTAAAAAACATTCTTGCACCTGAGGCTCTTCCTTCACCCCTTCTCTAACAGGGTGCTCCTCTAATTCTTTTTTCTTCACAGACTCCAGATGACCATCATCTTCGTCATCAGCATCATGATCTTCATTTTGATTTGTCACTACTGCAACTTCCTCTTCTTCCTCATGGTCATGCTCAGGTTCATCTAGTTCTTGCTGTTCTTCTTCTGATTGCCTTTGCTCTTCTAAAACCCGTGGCTTCTCCTCTACCTCCTCTTCTACCTCAGGCTCCTTTGCTTCAGGGGCTGGACTGCTGTTGCTGTCCACAGGAGAAACTGCTCGTACTTCACCACTGGCTATATCCTCCTCTTCTCCCTCTCCTACCTCTTCTGCTTCCATATTCACATCTTCCTCCTTCCTTTCCTCAGCAAGAGGCAGCTCTTCCTTCTGCTCAACGCTTTCTTCTTTATCTGAAGCTTTGGGCTTCCGCCCTGGCTTTGAATTAGCTGCCACTTCATCACCTTCTTCATCCTGAACTGAGGGGGGCATCTTCTCCCGGTTCAGTTTAAACCCCGGTTTCCGTCCAGGTCTCTTCTTCCAGTGGAGTGGCTTTCTGCTTTTCCCTTTTGGCCATCCCTTCTTCTTCTTCATGGGTGTAGAAGTATCTGGCTCTAGTGAAGAATCCTTTGCATCACATGTTCTCAGCATAGATAATGGTTTCAAAGTTGGGTTACCTGAAAACACAAATGGAAAGATACTGGTCAAACATTTGTTTGGTTGACCTGAGCATTCAGGGAAGTTTCCCCAAGCATTCCCATCATGTTTAGCAACTTTCATGGAATCATAGACTGGTCTGGGTTGGAAGGGACCCCAAGGATCACAGAGCTCCAACCCCCCTGGCCACAAGCAGGGTCACCAACCTCCAGGCCTGGAGCTACACAAGGTTGCCCAGGGCCTCATCCAACCTGGCCTTGAACACCCCCAGTGATGGCCACAGAGATCATAGAACCAGACTGGCAAGGGTTGGAAGGGACCCCAAGGATCACAGAGCTCCAAATCCCCTGCGACAGGCAGGGACACCAACCTCAGGCCTGGAGCTACACCAGGTTGCCCCATCCAACCTGGCTTTGAACACCACCAGGGATGGGGCACCCACCCCCTCTCTGGGCAACCTGTTCCAGCCCCTCACCACTCTCTCTTCTCTCACAGAGAGAAGTGCTATTTGTTTTCTACACCAGGGAACACACTGCCTTCCATGGAACATCCTGTCTTCCAGAATGTAACCCTCACTAAATCCTGGCCTCAAACTACTCCACCACACCACCTATTCTCACTCCAGCCCTGACAGCAATCAGATCTAATTCAAATTCTCCTCAGACACCAAATCTAAAGAGACCACAGAGTTACTTCTCAGGGAAATCACAAACCACTCTGTATGCATTGCCTCAGCTAGAGATTAAGTTCTCAAGGAAAAATTGAGCCCAAACCACCCTGAGCCAGAAAGTTCCAATCCAACTGAACAAAAAATGAGAGAAAATGACAAGAAGGTTTCTGTAGTAATGGGAAAACCTCCCCCCAAAAACCCCCTAGGCTTCCTATAAGTGTTCCTAACATAGGTATGATTCAAACAGTCTATATCCAAACCAAGTATTTAGGGCTGCTAATTAAACTGTCATAAACACACAGTGCTGCCCCCCTCCACCCACCTTCATTTTTTATCAGAAATACACCAGCTGCCTATGATGACTGATTATTTTTATGGGCTGAGATGTTTAAGTAATTGAGAGGCCTGGAGCAGCTCCCCTACAATGAGAAACTGGGGGAGCTGGGCTGGCTCAGCCTGGAGAAGAGAAGGCTGTGGGGGGACCTCATTGCAGCCTGCCAGTGCCTGAAGGGAGCAGAGGAGCAGGAGGGGAATCAGCTTGTTCAAGGGCAGAGACTGGCAGGCCAAGGGGGCTGGAGTGAAGCTGGAGGAGGGAAGGGTTAGATTGGATCTTAGGGGGAAGTTCTGGGCAGAGAGAGTGGTGAGGGGCTGGAACAGGCTGCCCAGAGAGGGGGTGGGTGCCCCGTGTCTGGGGGTGTTCCAGGCCAGGTTGGATGGGGCCCTGGGCAACCTTGTGTAGCTCCAGGCCTGAGGTTGGTGTCCCTGCCTGTGGCAGGGGGTTGGAGCTCTGTGACCCTTGGGGTCCCTTCCAACCCAGACCATTCTATGAGAGCACATTGTGTTTTCTCTAAGGTCACTACAATTTTCCTATGTACATGCAAAGGTACCTGCATTAAAGGTGTAAGTAGCCAACAGGTACCATTTGCTGTCAGGAGCAGTGACTCCCTCAACCTGTGTGCTTGCTACTGCATTGCTTCAGAGCTTCTGACACACTTGCAGAAGTTTGGAAGAAGAGAAAAGGCAATAGAAGTGACCAAAGGGAACAGACACCATTAAATTACAAGTGAGGAGTAAGAAAGTGAAGCCTTTATCAAGTAGGTGAACCAGATACTGATCACTGTATTGTATAATGGGTCAAAGTTAAACCAGCACCTTTCCAAATACCATTTTTGATCCCTGGGAACTCTACAGACCATTTGTAGTCTGCAAAAGATGGTTAAAAGTTCCCTGATGTATTTTATAAAGCAATATGTGCACGTGGAATCTCTAAGAGAAAGTCTGAATCTCCACCAGGAGACACTGAGAAGAGCACAAATGAAAAAAAGATTGAAAACCATTTCTCTAACAGACCTTTCCATTCTTGTTAATGGTGCTGGAGTATGGTCAAAATGTATTTCATGACTAATCTCACCAATATGGAATTAAAGAAGCCCTAAACTGCTCTAAGCTGACTATACACATATATCCCCTCAGCAAACAATGCTGCATCAACATGTCTTTGCACTACATTTGAAGAGTTACATGCTGCTCTAAGGATTTAAGGGTAACTGATGCTAAATGGACAGTATATACCTGGCTATGTTGCTGCTTATAGTATTTAAGTGCTTTTAAAGCTAACCACAGGCTAGTTGAAAGCCATAAATTAATGGCTTCATTCCAGTAATTATTATTTGTTGTGGGAGAGCAGCACCACACTCCTTTTTACAGGCATAATGTGGGTTATTAATGGGGCATCTGAATGACAGCTGTTTCTTTTGAATTGTCAGTAACCAGTTCCAACCAAGGACTTTTATTTTATGAACTGGAGGTTCAGAAAACCTCAAGGAGATCTGAGAAGCTGAGAGGCAGGACATGCAACGTGATGAAGAACAAGATGTCCAAAGAGACAATTTATTATTTCTCTTTGTTACAGAAAGCTTGAGGGCATTCCAATTAATTTCTCTAGGATTTCTGGAAGTGACCCTGCTGCATAGGGTTTTTTTCCCCCCACAATCACAGATACTAATTCCAGTAGGAAAGTTGAATCACAAGGATACCCTGTGATCAGGCCATTGCTAGTAAGAGAGTTAAAAGCATGCACATTTTCATAAGACTTGGGAATGTTTGAGGCTGGTTTGACTGCTTAATTCATGCCTAACCCTATATTTTGGCTAGAAGTTACAAAACAAGGTAAGCAGCTTGTTTCCATCATGAGCTAGTGTTATCTGACACTCACTGACCCACTAACTGTATCAAACTTTCAACAGCAGACCACCAAACATACCATTAGTGTCATCAGACTCCTCCTCATCTTTGGACTTCCTCTTAGAAGAGGGTCTATGCCTGAGTGCGTCTGCTGGGGCTAAGTGCCGAAAGTATCCACTGGGCATAAGTTCATTCTCCTCCTCTTCATCATCCTCCTCCTCCTCTTCCTCTTCCTCCTCGATCTCAAACGTAGGCTCTAATCGAGGCATTGGTCGTTCAGAGTCTGAGTCCTCAAAGGGTTCATCCAGCACTTCTGTGGTCTCTGAGATGGTTTCAGTGACAACACTGCTGTTGTGGTGCTTACGCTTGCGGACTCGCCTCTTCCGATGAAGGATTGGTTTCTGAAAGGGGAAAGGTGGGAGAAGACATGTTCATCACATGCAGCAGAAATAAACCACTGATAAACACAAAACACCAATAGCAGAGTTGAAGAGTTTAAGCAGGACCAGAAGGGTCCCTTCTGGAATCTAAACTTCACTATGAAATAGTGACCAGCACCTGCCTTCAGTTCAACAGATGGTAAATACAATGCAAGATGAGCAACTTCCATGAAGACAGTCAGACTGGCATTTGCATTACAGTGTGAACCATTGAAACAGCTCATCCACAACAACTGAGAGTTCAGAGACACCACAACACAGATGTGAATGGAGCAGAGGAACAGGAGGGGAATCAGCTTGTTCAAAGGGCAGAGACTGGCAGGACAAGGGGGATGGATGGAAGCTGAAGGGGGAAGTTCTTTACAGAGTGGTGAGGGGCTGGAACGGGCTGCCCAGAGAGGGGGTGGGTGCCCCGTGTCTGGGGGTGTTCCAGGCCAGGTTGGACGGGGTCCTGGGCAACCTTGTGTAGCTCCAGGCCTGAGGTTGGTGTCCCTGCCTGTGGCAGGGGGTTGGAGCTCTGTGATCCTTGGGGTCCCTTCCAACCCAGACCAGTCTGTGATTCTATGGCTCTTTGATTTGCAAAATCCTTTTCAAAGCATACATAATTGCTGGGCAGCTAACGACCCTTGCCAGCTGAGCTGCTAATACTCTGCCTACGCTGTCTGGTTAGAGGAGAGACTGGGGGGAAGTTCTTTGCAGAGAGAGTGGTGAGGGGCTGGAAGGGGCTGCCCAGAGAGAGGGTGGGTGCCCCGTGTCTGGGGGTGTTCAAGGCCAGGTTGGATGGGGCCCTGGGCAACCTTGTGTAGCTCCAGGCCTGAGATTGGTGGCCCTGCCTGTGGCAGGGGGTTGGAGCTCTGTGACCCTTGGGGTCCCTTCCAACCCAGACCAGTCTGGGATTCTCTGATTCTGTGTGAATAGTTTACAATAAATGGCAAAGATGATCTAGAAGAGAAACCTTTTCAGTGCAGCATCCCACAGAGATGGGATTTTCTTGGTTGTGTTTATAGAATTTACATCTCTCTGGTAATCATTCCAAAGACTTTATGCTGTAATTTTAGTTGTTTAGCTAGTAATTCTGTTTTGCAAGTAGGACCATATCTGTTTCTATTTTACATGACTGAGTAAAACTTTAGTAACCAAGGTGGAAATATCAAAAGCAGAAAGCTAATGTTAGAATTTAAAAAACCAACCTAAACCAACCAACCAAAACTCCAACTAAACAAAAAACCACCCAAACCAAAAGAAAATCCAAACCAACTGCCTCTGGTTGAAGAAAAAACACCCAAACCAAAAGAAAACCCAAACCAACTGCCTCTGATACAAATAAACCACCCAAACCAAAAGAAAACCCAAACCAACTGCCTCTGATTGAAGAAAAAACACTACTACAAGAGGTAGCTCAAAGAACTATCCAGGGAGAGTTGTGGAACAGCAAGAGGATGCTACCTGTATGCTTCCTACATACCTCATGGATTGTACAATCCTTCAGAGAGCACCAACAAAAAGAGATGGCAGGAGACAGTCAGAGACAACACAAACTAAGGCACACACCTTTCGTTTCAACGTTGGCTTGGTGAGAACAGGTGGAGAGCTTGATCGAGGGCTCACAGGCTCATCGTCTTCCTCTTCACTGCTCTCACTAAAACACCTCAGAAGTGCCCTCTCACTGTCGCTGTAGCGGCGGGGTAACCTGTCACAGTCCTCTGGGAACCTACACTTGAGTGGCTCGGTGTTCTTTTTCAACTGGCCTCTCCACCTTTCCACACCCTCGCTGTATCGCCGCCGGGGAAGGGCAGATTTTTCCCCTTTGCTATATTGTCCCTGGGAAACTGTTGATTTTTCCTCCTCTTCCTCCTCCTCCTCTTCTTCCTCCTCAGCATACCGACCTCTTGGGGTTGGTGACTTCTCCTCACATTCACCACATCTACCTTGCAAAGGCGTTGACTTCTCCTCACAGTCACTGCAGCGGCCTCGGGAGGCTGTTGATTTCTCCTCACACTCGCTGCATCTCCCACTGGGAAGGGCTGGTTTGTCCTCAAGGGGTAAAACTGGCTCCTGGTCACAAAAAGGTTCCCGGAGTTTCTTGCCCTTGCGGTTCCAGCGGCCCCTCC
Source organism: Laterallus jamaicensis coturniculus (assembly GCA_022605575.1). Lineage (NCBI taxonomy): Eukaryota > Metazoa > Chordata > Aves > Gruiformes > Rallidae > Laterallus > Laterallus jamaicensis. The sequence goes on along the minus strand of JAKCOX010000049.1, from coordinate 4,090,151 downwards.
GTGATGGCTGGCTGTTGGCAGGAAGACTATCAAGGGGAAAAATGTGCTTGTTTGGCCTTGCAGAATTGGCTGGAGCAACAATGTCTGGCTTTTTTTCACTCTCTGGAGGTGAGTAAGGCTCTTGCTCTTTCTTCTCCCATGATACAGATTTTACCATCTGATTTAAATGAAAAGAAAGAGATTTCACAGTTTCTATTTGAGCAGAATATCCCAAATTCAACTCTCCGCAAAAGTTTTTGAGCAAGAAGCCAGAAATGTTTAAACTCTGAAAAATTGGAGAACAAGGAGAGAATTGGCCTTTACCAGAGTCTAATTCTGCCAGCTGCTACTCCTTTCCTCCCAGGTGATAATGTAATTATTATATCATAACCTCATTTAACTTCCCAACTTCAAGCAGCAGCCATTCAGTGGCCTGCTGGAATGCCAGCATCATCTGGCTACCTTCAAACACAGTGTTTGTGTTGTTTTCAAGAAAGAAACAAACCCTAGAGTGGTCAGAGAGGGGGTGGGTGTCCCATCCCTGTGGGTGTTCAAGGCCAGGTTGGATGGGGCCCTGGGCAACCTTGTGTAGCTCCAGGCCTGGAGGTTGGTGTCCCTGCCTGTGGCAGGGGGTTGGAGCTCTGTGATCCTTGAGGTCCCTTCCAACCCAGACCAGTCTGATTCTATGATCTCTGTGGCCCGTGTCTGGGGTGTTCAAGGCCAGGTTGGATGAGACCCTGGGCAACCTTGTGTAGCTCCAGGCCTGAGGTTGGTGTCCCTGCCTGTGGCAGGGGGTTGGAGCTCTGTGATCCTTGAGGTCCCTTCCAACCCAGACCAGGCTGGGATTCTATGATTCTAAACTCAAAGCTATTTTTCCATTAAAAGGCACAATGAGTTGAACATAAATCCAGTGAACACACATCATTTGTCTCTTAGTATCCTAATCAGTGCTCATCACCTGATGTGAGAGTGCAACCCTTCAAAGACAGCAGCCTGGATTTCAGGAACCTTCACTGCTCTGTGGGCTGTAATTCTAAGGCTATTAGTGGTTTTGTAAAAGTACCCAGGAAGAATCCTGGGTGAAAAATGTTAAGTTTTTGTTAATTCACTTCCATTTATGCAATTTCTAACTTACAGAAATGCTGGAGTCCTGGTAGCAGCTTGGATAGTTAATTTTCTTCCTAGCAGCTGTTATAGTGCTCTGGTTTGGACTATTCCATACCATATGGCATCATGCTCACTATGTAACTGGGGAGCTGGCTGGGAAACTGCTCAGCTCAGGAATGAGCTGAGCATTGTTTCTGGGTGGTAAGTAATCATGCTATGGATAACTTTTTTGTAGATTCTTTTATTGTTATTATACTTATTCTCTTCCTTCCCTGTCCAATTAAACTGTCTTTATCTCAACCCATGAGTTTTAACCCTGGGGAGCAGTAAGAAGTGAGCAAACAGCTATGTGGTTGCTTTAGCAGCCCACAGGGTTAAACCACAACAACTGGGTCCTGCAAACCTAAATCCATTTCAGTGATGTGATGAAAGACCATGCTTCTTGAGAGCCTGAGGCAGGGGGTTTGTTTGGGGAGGGTTTTAACTTTGAACAATGCATACTGAAAAAAAATCCTGAAGGCAGAAAGAGCATTTTTACATTTATTTGAGATAAATTTAGCCTTTCTCTAGGCTATATACCTCAATGTCTTCCTCACTTTTAGCTTCTAGTCTGGAACTATAAAGAGACAAACTGATGGTGGCAGCATTGCTTTTCATGATTAAGCCCAATGCCTGAGCTTGGCATGTGAAATCCTCTTAGCAATGGCAGCAAAAAGCACAGAGTAGGCGACACAGAAATGAAAGAATCACTCTTACACTGGTCTCTTGATCCTTTTCCTTCTGCTGTTGCTGCTCTTCATTTTCCCCATCCTCTGTCTCTTCCTCTTCATCTTCAGAGACAACAGAGTTGGAAACTATAACAGGTGTCCAACGCAGACATTCTGCATCCACATCTATGGGCCGGACGTTAGTTCTAAGCTTTGCCATATGCTCCTGGATCAGTTTCTCCCGACGAATGATGACAAATCTAAAGAGCAATAACACTCTGAATCAACAACAGGCACTGTACACACTGTCAGGTGAAACACAGCAGAGAAAAAAAAAATCTGTGTACTCTCAATGCTCAATGGGTGTTGCCAGGAATAACTTCAGAGGACAGATAGGTCGTTACAACTGTGCAACTTGCAGTATGACAGGGCTACCAGAGAAAACACCTTAAAACTGAGAGAACATTGTTAGATTCTTTCCACCTCTTGTTAGTGGTGAAGGCATTATCCTTCCATGAATAACATCCAGCTGCAGAGTATCATTTTCATTAGGTGTTAAATAGACAAGGGGCATGCTATTGGGTGAGCAGGCAATGCAAGGTGGAGGATACAGGACTGCTTTGAAGAGTTCCAGTCCCACTACCAGAGTGGGTTTTATTCAGAGGGCTGGGAGCGATACCACTGATTTAAGTGCACTGTGAAATGAGGACATAAAACTGTTCCCAAACAAGTTCCAAGTTCACATAAAAGAATACAACCCTACTCCCCAAACTGCTATAATCCTCAACATTTCACCTGACTTGGCTGTTCAGCTGGGCAAGCAGACTACCTCTATCCTATACCTGCCCACCTCCTGTCTCCCAGTGACCTGTCCCACTGTTCAAGCACCCCAGGATAATCCACAGAATCAACGGCCTCTTTGAGGCACAGACCAAAGAGGGAAATGACTGCCTACTCAGTGACTGGGAAGAGGAACACATTTTCCCCTCTAGAGAAGGGAAGTTGCTGTTCTTTTGCTGGTTTGTGAGTTTGTTCCACTGATTATGCTGAGGGACTTTGAGAGAACACAGCCAAGGGACCAGCTTGCTTTCTCTCACAGTCACAAACTACTCAGAAGTAGAGCTACAGAGCTGGAAATCCGTGGCACCGACCAGTTCTTGCACTGCACATGTGCATCACAAATCTCTACAGCCAGTATTTGGACAACTAAACCTTAAAAATCAAACTCATTAGATGTGGCTTGTCTCTAACCACTATTAAATCTCATGCAAATACCTCTGAAGTGATTTGGAAACAAAGCAAGGTTCCTCTACTCACTGATCACTCCGGAAGTCGAGCATTCGTAGGTGATGTAGAGTGGAAGTGATATCTTGAGGGCAGATTCCAGTCAGTTTACTCAGTTTCTTGATGCTTAATTGCTTGTCACGTTGATGATAAAGGCACTCCAGTATTACACTTTTCCAATAAGCCATGTATGAGAGGCGCCCCAAGTCTGACAGGGGCTTCTCTGGTGATCCCGCTTGACCCTCACGCTTTGAAAGCAAATAGCCTGAAGGTGTAAAAGAATTGATTAGATCTTTTTTTTAATTGGCATTTATTGTTCCTGTTTCCACCTCAATTTCTACAAAGGTATTTTTACAGAAGGTAGTTGAATGCTGCCTAGAAGATTTGGACACTTTAAATCTTAAAAAAAATCAAACTTTTTAGATTTGCTTGAGAGCAGCCCTGTGAGAAGGACCTGGGGGTCACAGTGGGTGAGAAACTCCCCATGAGCAGCAGTGGCTCTGGCAGCTGGGAAGGGAGATGGGATCCTGGGCTCCATCAGCAGAGGGGTGGCAGCAGGGCCAGGGAGGGGATTGTCCCTCTCTGCTCTGCCCTGGGGAGGCCCCAGCTGGATCCTGTGTCCAGAGCTGGGGCCCAACCCAAGAAAGATGTGGGGCTGTTGGAGAGGGGTCAGAGGAGCCAGGGAGATGCTCAGAGGGCCAGAGCACCTGCCCTACAAGGAGAAACTGGGAGAGCTGGGCTGGGTCAGCCTGGAGAAGAGAAGGCTGTGGGGGGACCTCATTGCAGCCTGCCAGTGCCTGAAGGGAGATTATAACCAGGAGGGGAATCAACTTTTTAAAAGGGCAGATAATGGCAGGACAAGGAGGATGGTTTAAAGCTAAAGGAGGCAAGGGTTAGATTGGATATTAGGGGGAAGTTCTTTACAGAGCGAGTGGTGAGGGGCTGGAACAGGCTGCCCAGAGAGGGGGTGGATGCCCCATCCCTGGGAGTGTTCATGGCTAGGTTGGATGGGGCCCTGGGCAACCTTGTGTAGCTCCAGGCCTGAGGTTGGAGCTCTGTGACCCTTGGGTTCCCTTCCAACCCTTGCCATTCTATAATTCTATGTGGCTTGTCTCTAAACACTATTAAATTTCAAATACCTCGGAAGTTATTTGGAAATGAAGCAAGATTCCTGTACTCACTGATCACTATGGAAGTCAAGTTATAATTCTGAAGGACTACTGAGGGTTTGGCTGACTTATTTTGTTTGCTTAAACCCTTGTATGAGGTTTGGAAATGCCACCGGCAGCAGGTAGTGGCCATGGGCAATGCCACAAGATGGCAGCAGCTGCCTACCTAGAACTATGCTAAGCCTGACATCCACAATCTGCTGCTTCTCTTCCTATAGCAACTCTGAAGATGACCAAGGGAAAACATATTTTAGCCATTTCAAAACCAATATAGCAAAAAAAAGTATTGAAAATTCTCTACTGTCAAGCTTTGGGGCCATACTGCAGAGCATCAAACTCTATCTGCAGAGACTTAACTACAACTGTGAGATGCTGCACAGGTTCAGTAAAGATCATGATGTTGTATCTTGCCCTGTATGACAAAGGTGGGAGGGAGGAACCCTCTGACAAAGGTGTTTCCTCACTGCAGCTCTAATACAGTCCATCCCTGTTGATTCCTCAAGAGATAAATCATTGAGTTCCTTCAGGAGAACAACTTATCTACACAAGGTTATTTACCAGCAAAACCATTCTAGTAATTATACCAGTATGCTTTTGTCCTCTGGACATTACCTCCATAATTAGCATGTCCACAGGGAGGGCTGTATTAGATTCCACTCAGCATAACAAGAGAGATACAGTTACAGCAGCCAAGTGTCCCCATGAACTTGCTGAGACCCATGTATGAATTGGAGAATCATTTGATTATTCAGAGCCTACATGTTTCTGGTTTCATTGCCCTCAAAGCTAAATTACAATGTGATGATGACTGTGTTTTCCTTCAGAAATTCATTTAATCCAACTGCTGAAGGTTGCAAAAGACTGTGCAGTTTTAGGGTTCACTTTCAGTAGGAAGAACTACAAGTGCAAGGTAGGCTTGTGATAAAAAACCACTATGCTGACACACACCTATGGTTTCCACCATACATTGCTAACACAGGAACCATGAGAATTAGGGGGAGAATGATCATTTTGTCTTTAGAATTGAAGTCTTCCAACAACAAGAGTAAATTGTGAAGCTCAGTTGATTCTCTGAGTTTCAGAATCCTTTGTCCTGAGGTGTTTTTATTATTATTCTTTTGAAAACCATTCTCTTCCAGACTTAAGCTTTTCTTTAAGATCCAAAAAGACAAAGACTAAAACAAAAAGAGAAGCAAAAAGTTCCTTACTGAAGTCAATTAGGAACCTGCCATAGCCCTTACGCTGGTATTGTGGAAGAATCATTATACAGGAAACATTGTACTTCTGTTGGCAGTGTTTTTCCTGTTGGGAAAAAAAAAGCAGCAAATTAAAAAAATAAAGACAAGGGAGAAATAGTAAAAGTTGTTCTGTCCAAGTCCCTAATTCCTTCTAGAGCAAAAAACTGAGCCAAAAGTTTCTTAGAAAGCCATAATGTTTCTTCAAAACAGTATCATGCATGAGCCAAAGAAAGATTTTTAAAGACAGAATAATATTTAAACCCTTTTATCATCAGTTCAGTTCAGAAAAACCTTGACATAAATAAAAACTTGACATAAACCTTGACATTAATCCCACCTCCTGCTTAGATACAATAAAGAACATGGGCTGCAGAGCAGATCAAGTTGGAAGTGTAAATCTGGAGGCAGCTCATTGAGAAAGATTGTAGTATTCCAGTGACTCTTTAGACATTATAACCATATAAACTTACTAAACTCCAATCTCAAATCTGCTTAAGACTGAAAGGAAAAGCTGCAATTAAAGCTTTTCAAAGCTAAATAAAACAATTACAGGGAAAATTCTTAAGAAAAGGTCTATCTGAAAGATTGGCCCTGCTCCCTCCAAAAAAGACATAAACAGAAGGTTTGAACTAAGGTGAAGAGCTGCCCCAACTTCCCAGTTTGTTTGGAAAATAATGTTTTTGCTGAAAGAAAGATGAGCTAGAACTACTTGGTACCAAGTAGCTCATCATCTTGTGAGCTAGAACTACTCTTGCTCATCTTGTGACAGAAACAGACTTATTTCTGCCTCATTCTGCCCATCACCACCAAGAGTAGGAAGTCGTTTGGGGGGGGTTAGTTATAAGCTGCAAGGCCAGGTCCTCAGGGAATATGTAGATGAGAAGCTTGACATGAGCTGACAATGTGTGCTTGCAGCCCAAAATGCCAACCATATCCTGGGCTGCATCAGGAATGTGGCCAGCAGGTAAAGGGAGGGGATTCTGCCATTCTGCTCCACTCTTGTGAGATCCCACCTGGAGCAGCGTGTCCAGTTCTGGAGTCCCCAAAATGAGGACATGGAGCTGTTGGAACAGGTCCAGAGGAGGCAATGAAGATGGCTGGAGGGCTGGAGAACCTCTCCTATGAAGGCAGGCTGAGAGAGTTGGGGTTGTTCAGCCTGGAGAAGAGAAGGCTCCAGGAGATCTTATAGCACCTTCCAGCACCTGAAAGGGCCTACAAGAAGGCTGGGGAGGGGCTTTTTAGAAGGGCAGGGAGTGATAGGATATGGGGGAATGGTTTTAAATTGGAAGGGGGGAGGATTTAGACTGGATATTAGGAAGAAATTCTTCACTACGAGGGCAGTGAGTCACTGGCACAGGCTGCCCAGGGAGGTGGTGGCTGTGCCCTCCCTGGAGGTGTTCTAGGCTGGGTTGGATGGGGACTTGAGCAGCCTGGGCTGGTGAAGGGCGTCCCTGCCCATAGCCAGGGGTTAGAACTAGATCTCTGAGGTCCCTTCCAACCCAAAGCACTCTGTGATTCTATGATTCTGTTCAACACCATGAGGAAACTTGGGTTTATTGGTCAGTGTAGCTGGTGGCCTCTCTAACATAAATAACCTCTGGCTGCAACAGATGTCTATACCCGTATTACATAATGCAAGGGCATGAATTACAACTATTTAAAGACTCTGCAGCAGTATTTCTCACCATAGCAAATGCAGTTTCAAGTCTGAAGTACTCAAATACTTGCCTTGGAAAAGTAGCCAACAAGGTGACAGCCCTTGACATCATTCTGTGTCAGCACGTAGAAAAGAAATGGCTCCACATCGTAATAGAGTGTCTTATGGTCCAGGAAGAGTTTGGCTAACAAGCACAAATTCTGGCAGTAGATAGTGCTGACATTGCCATCAACCTTAAGAGAAATGAGGAAAAGCTTTGTCACTCCATTTCCTGTCAGGCAGGGCCAAACTCTGAAGTTTGAAAGGTCTAACATGAGAGGAAGACTTCTCCATCACAGGTAGCGGCTCAAAGGACTTAAAACTTCCACAGCATAAAGACCATGGCCAAGTACATTCATTAATTTAAGAGAGAACTTAAAATTTATTCCCTAAAGTGCAAAAGAAGTTTTACAAAGTGAGCCATTCTGATGTGGCTTGATGGATAAACCATCCAGACCTGAGGTCAGCTCCCACTGCTTGACTCTATTTCTTCACCCTCCACAACCAAACGCTTCAAGAATTAGGATTTTTCTAAGTTATGGAAAACATCTTACAACTGGGTGCTAAACACCCTATTTTATAGATAAAAGCAACTGCCTGGTGTTAAAGACCCTATTTGATAGATAAAAGCAACTGCCTGAGTTTTCTAACTTACCTCAAAGACCGAAATATTGTTTTTTCTGTAAATTTCATTGGCTGGAGGATGAAACCAGCCACATTTTTTCATGTGCTGCTGGAGAATAGTTCTGCTTTTCATGTACTTTAGACAGAACTCACAAAGGTACAACTTGGGTAGCCTGTAAGCAAAGAGGAAGAAAGATCAGAGACCAAAAATACAGACTTTTGTATAAAATTCCTCATTCCTTCTTGGGGAAAACAAAACCAGTGTATAGTAGCCTTGTGTATGTGCTAATGGCCCAAACTACCTCAGTGTACTTAAAAGTCATGGTACTTCCTTACTCTGTAATGAATGTATGTTAGAAAGTACTTAATGCCATGCATACTTTTATATCATTAAGTTATGTCAGGAGAAATACACACAGAATTCAAATCCTAGGGGAAAAAATATAGGAAAAAAAGAGTTTTGCACTAGTGGCACTAGGATGGAGTAAATAAATAATCCTTATCCTCTCCCTTCCCTCCTCCTAACAAACTGCTGTGTGTAGCCCTGAGTAGTGGGTGACACCACCCTCTACCTGTTTGCTTTAAAACCATTTTACATACTCCACTGACAAAAGAAGTTGAAGCCAAGCATCCCAACACTGTGGTGTTTTAACTTCATTTAAAGCCTCTAGCTTGTGCAGGGATGTTATTTTCAATGACTCTAGCATGGCTAGAATAATTGCTCAGGCCAGACCACATGCTCTTTATTAAATGGCAGGCTAAAGAACTGTATTTCCATTTTCCTCTCTCCAGCTACTGCCCTTAGAAGTTATTCCTGTTCCTGAATCAAGTTGAAGTTTGGAGAGTTTGCAGTTCAGTTTGTCAAATTCTTAAGAGAACATTAAAACAATGATACATGCATCACAGCAGAACAATCTTTCAGATACCAAAATATCTAACATTAAACTTTTATTCCTTAGTGGTGAACTACATACAGCATCAAAAGAATCCATCAAAGTAATTTGTGAGAAGTCTTTATTTACATCTCTCTTTCAGCTCCCACAGATATACAGCTGTTTCCAGTCAATTTAATACACACTTAACATCCTATTCCTTCAACAAATGTATTAATTGTTATAATGAGTGCTGCAGTTGGTTCAGTTGAGGGATGCCTTCCAGCAGGACCCTGACAGGCTGGAAGAATGGGCCCATGAAAACCTCATTAAGTTCAACAAGTGCAACGCCCTGCACCTGGTAACCCTGGTATAGATGCAGACTGCAGGACAGAAGGACTGAGAGCAGCCCTGCAGAGAAGGCCTTGGGGTACTGATGGATAAAAGACTCTGCATGAGCTGGCAACATGCATTTGAAGCCCAGAAAGCCCAACCATATCCTGGGCTGGATAAAATGAAGTGTGGGGAGCAGGTTGAAGGAGGTGATTCTCCTCTTCTGGTCTGATGGGACATCCCTTGAAGTACTGTGTCTAACTCTAGGGTTCTCAGGACAAGACATGGACCTCTTATGACACCAAGCTGAGTGGTGTGGTCGACACCCTAGAAGGAAAGGAGCCATCCAGAGGGATCTGGACAGGCTGGAAAGATGGGCCTGGGGGAACCTAATGAGGTTCAACACTGCCAAGTATAAGGTCTTGCACTTGGGCTGGAAGAATCCCAGCCATAGATCCAGCCTGGGAGAAGAGCTCCTGGGGAGCAGCCCTGGGAGAAGGACCTGGGTGTCACAGTGGGTGAGAAACTCCCCATGAGTAGCAGTGGCTCTGGCAGCTGGGAAGGGAGATGGGATCCTGGGCTCCATCAGCAGAGGGGTGGCAGCAGGGCCAGGGAGGGGATTGTCCCTCTCTGCTCTGCCCTGGGGAGGCCCCAGCTGGATCCTGTGTCCAGAGCTGGGGCCCAACACAAGAAAGATGTGGGGCTGTTGGAGAGGGGTCAGAGGAGCCAGGGAGATGCTCAGAGGGCTGGAGCAGCTCCCCTCTGGAGAGAGGCTGAGGGAGCTGGGCTGGCTCAGCCTGGAGAAGAGAAGGCTGTGGGGGGACCTCATTGCAGCCTGCCAGTGCCTGAAGGGAGCAGAGGAACAGGAGGGGAATCAGCTTGTTCAAGGGCAGAGACTGGCAGGACAAGGGGGATGGAGTGAAGCTGGAGGAGGGAAGGGTTAGATTGGATCTTAGGGGGAAGTTCTGTGCAGAGAGAGTGGTGAGAAGCTGGAAGGGGCTGCCCAGAGAGGGGGTGGGTGCCCCGTCCCTGGGGGTGTTCAAGGCCAGGTTGGATGGGGCCCTGGGCAACCTTGTGTAGCTCCAGGCCTGAGGTTGGTGGCCCTGCCTGTGGCAGGGACTTGGAGCTCTGTGATCCTTGGGGTCCCTCCCAACCCTTGCCATTCTATGATTCTAACACCTCTTCTGTGAGGAAAGGCTGAGAGTGTTGAGGTTGTTCAGTCTGGAGAAGGGAAAGCCCCAGGGAGACTTTATTATGGCCTTTCAATATATAAAGGGGACTCATAAAAAAGACCACTTTTTACCAGGACCTGTAGCAATGGGACAAGAGGCACTGATTTTAATAGAGGGTAGATTTGGACTGGACAGAAGGAAGAGGGTTTTTATGATAAGGGTGGTCAGAAACTGGAACAGGTTGCCTGGAGAAACTGTGGATCCCCATCATGTTCAAGGTCAGGCTGGACAGGGTTATGTGCAACCTGATCTAGGATGTCCTAGCCTGCAGCATGGGGGTCAGACTAACTAATCTTAACAGGTCCATTTCAACTCAGATCCTTCTATGCCACATATAAAGAACCAATGTACTCAGAGAGTCAGCAACTCTCATCATTTACATACTTAACAACAGCCCAGTACCAGATCACTGAGCTGAGGTTGCTCCCTCCTCAGAGCATGGATCATGCTGGTTCTGCAGTAATCCATCTAATGATGTATTCCTGTGGCAGGGTGACTGCTCACAACGTACACAGTTGTTGCAGAGAGCTTATCAACCTTTCAACTCAGCCTAAAAAGACCTTAAGACACTTATTAACCACCAGCAAAGCATCAGGATAACATGTACTTCATTTCTGTCCTACACTCAGAGAGAATCTTTGTGAAGATTTCTATGCCTGCTGCAGTACACCCCTCCCAAAAAACTGAAGCAGAACAGAGAAGAATGTACAGTCATACCTTGAGTATTCCTGTGGGTATGGGGAGGAGTACCAGGTCTGGATTTCATACTTGCCAAATTCAATGACAGAAGGACATCGGACTTGTGGATCAGGAGGCCCAGTCACCCCTACTTTCTATGCAAGGGAAAAAACCAAAAGTTTTTATGAATTTCCAAGTGAAAAACTTCTAAACTGAAATAAATTAACATGTTCCTATCCACACAGAACTAACAGAGAATTAGGAAGATGCAGATGTTGCTTTCTGACATCAAAACCCAATACCAGCCACACTAGACTTACTCTTTGCTGGGTAAAATAACAGTCTGGCTGGCTGGGCCCAAAGAGTTGTGGTGAATGGAGTTAAACCCAGTTGGGTGGCTGGTCATGAGTGGCATCCCCCAGGACTCAGTGCTAGGCCAGTTCTTTTTAATATCTTTATCAATGACCTGGACAAGGGGATTGAGTGCACCCTCAGGAAGTTGTAGGCAACACCCAGTTGGGTGGGAGTGCTGATCTGCTGGAAGGTATGATGGTTCTAGGGAGGGGTGTGGACAGGCTGGATCGATGGGCTGAGGCCCACTGTGTGAGGTTCAACAAGGTTCAGTGCCAGGTGCTGCACTTGGGTCACAACAACCCCAGGCAACGCTACAGGCTTGGCAAAGAGTGGCTGGAGAGCTGCCCAGTGGAAAAGGACCCAGAGATGTTGGCCAACAGCCGGCTGAATACAAGCCAGGTGGCCAAGAAATCCAACAGCATCCCAGCTTGTGTCAGCAATGGTGTGACCAGCAGCTGGAGGGAAGTGTTTGTCCTCCTGTACTCATCACTGGTGAGGCCATACTCAAGTACTGTGCTTGATTTTGGGGCTCTCACTACAAGGAGGACATTGAGGCGCTGGAGCCTGAGAAGGGCAACGAAGCTGGTGAAGTTTTTGTTGTTCAGTTGGGGTGGGGGGTTTGGGGGGTTGTTTAAGATTTCTTTTACAGGTTTGGTACTTACTGCCAGACACTGAAAACTGAACATTACCTGCAGTGCTTGTTCTTGAATATCTCTAAACAACTCCATGTCTTTTTCAGTTAAAACATCCTGGCTTCCAAAAAAACGCTCCTCATTTTCCTGTTTTCCATCCCAGCCATCCTGATTGTCTGTAAATAAGAGACAATGGTTTTCACCAACATTTACAAAGGACTACTTGCTTTTTAGTGAAATGACAAACATCATCTGGCTGTATTCAGACACTGGGCCAAGTTCTTTTTTTATTGGGATTTTCTATTCAGATTTGGGACCACAAAGAACCAGTTCAGGATTTGCAACCAAGAAATACTGTCATGTATTTAACCAGGTCCAAAACTCACCATGTGGATATTCATAATATCACACAGGCATTTCTAACAGGACAGTTTTGGAGAGATGGCTTTATCACTATGCCACTTTCTCACAAACAGGGATCACAATTATTTAAATGCTGTTACATGGTGCAAGCAAAACCAGGATTCATCACCCAAGAAACAGCCCTTCCACAAAATACAGCAAACAAACCCAACACAACACTTCACCCCCAACACATTAAGAAGCATTATTGTTCTTCCAGCACCAGCCAGGCTAATGCAGATAACTATTCTAAAACTGTAAATCTTGTGAGAGTGTATATATATATATATATAGTGTGTGTGGAGATATATATAATTCAAGCTATGAAACTATTCAACAAGGCTATAAAGATCTGAATACAGAGATTAATTCAAGGTCCAGCCATAGATTAATGTTTTAAGCTGGAAAAGGAAAACAGAACTGCAATCAAAAGAAGGGATGCTCTCCAGCAAGAAGGTGCCAGACTGCACAAAGCAGGCTTCTCTGTGCCCAAGATAATTAAGAAACATTTGCATGCAAGCCTATACCATAGATCAGAAACTCAAGGGTCTGTCAGACTGGTTTTAACCATCTGTTTCCCTTTTAATACTCCTACCTTATTTTTTTATTTTCATTACCCACTCCTTACATCCTTTCTTTCAAACATGATGCTATTTGGCACGCTTCCTAGGGCTAACTGTGAGCCCTCACTGCTAAATGGCATTTTACCTCATAGTGATCATTTAATCCTTCATCAAACTTTGCCATCATAAATAAAGAGGCAAAAGGTCTCTAGGATCACTTCCTTTTCCCAAATGGCCTTCTACATCACTGTAAAGACCAGTGCATTTGAGCATTAGTTTCCAGCTCAAAGTTTCCAGCCTCTACCAAATTCCAGTCACTTTGACATCTCAACCTTTCAACATTTTCTCATGTACAGGATACTTACATTGGCAGGGTGAAAATTTTTTACCTGTGGGCCATTCTGAAGTGCTAGATTTCCTGGTACCCTTTTTCCTGATCCTATACTGCTGAGAATAGTCTACGACTTCCCCTCGAGCTTTTCGTCCGTCAGGGGAGGGAGTGAAGAATTTAGTAAGGCCATCAATAAGCCCTTTGGTTTTCTTGTTAAACTTCAAGGTGTTGCTGCCATCTCTGCAGAAGTCCAAGACATCTGCCTGATCCAGGTATCCTCCTTCTGATGATGCTGACTGGCCAGACAGAGTGATCTTACGCTTCCGACCCCGACCAGGACCAGTTCGAACTTTGCTGAAAGGACCTTTTGATCTAAAGAATGAGAAGGGGGAAAAACATGGTCAGAAGATTTAGTAAGGTGGTTTGGTTTGGGTTGTCAAGTGGACTACCATCTCCCCTACTTATCAATCACACAGAAGCTAAACATGAATTGAAGAATTTAATAATAAAGTAGTCAAAAGGCTGTGTTCCATAGCCAGGATCCTAAACATCTCAGTACAAGTACCTGTGCTATTCTTCTCCACACTGAACATTACCTGCAATTAACTTGAGCACAAACAATAGACTTTCACCCAATTTAATATATTAAATTTTAAAATCAGTAGCCACACTAAATACATTGCCCAGAAAGTTTCAATTCATGCAGTCATTAAACAATTTACACTTGTCATTCATCCAAGTTCTTGTACCAAGAGGAAATTTGGGATGAGAACTACAAAGTTCATGAATACAGGACACAGACTTTAGCTAAGAACCTGTACTAGTGGTGGTCAGCTTAGCAGAAAGCAGTGCTGATCTCCAACCAGATGCCATCTTTCAGGCTGGAAAATTTAAGTCTCTTGAGATAATGGAGTATTTAACACTTCTCAGAGGGATTGCCCTAGGCTGACTGCTGTTTCAGAAAGCTGATTCTTTTTAGCTACAGAGGACAGAAATATGCTGCTGCTTCTAAAAAGACTCTGCATAATTCTGTGGATAGAGTTTACAAGTGGAATGTTGGAACAAAGGCCAAAGGAAAAAAAGGGAATAAATCATGAAATCAAAATTAAAAGAGGCAAAATAACAAAGGCAGAAGGTTTGCTTTCCTTTTGCCCCTCAATTCTATGGGGAGTTCCTCTAAGCAAAGGTATCTATCTCATAGGGTGATTTCTAATGTTTTTAGAGGTATTACATCTTGTGAGGTTTCTCCAGAACATTTTTGGGGGCTATTGGTTAGAAACAAGTGGCAGTTCAAGCTTTTTTTTTTTTTTAAAGCTCATCCAATGCCCATAATAGATGTTCTTGTGACATGCTGCTTCCCTGTTTTGTCCCCTGCAGAGTCAATAGCGCTGCATCGCAACACACACCACACAGCAATCTTAATTCAAGGGAACTGCTCTGGCTGAACACTTATCCAAAGAATTCTCAGCCAAATCCAATTCCTTGACAAGTGTCTGCCCCACAACATCCATGACAAGGCCACACAATCTGTCCCAGAACAACAGAGAGCTCCACAAATGCAGACACACATGGAAAACAAGCAGAAAGGGGTGAAATATCTTCTGGCAGTAGCAACAAGTTAAACATAAGTCAACCAATCACCTCACATGCTTCACTGTAAATTACTTGGTTTTTCTGGACATAGAATCATAGAATGTTCTGGGTTGGAAGGGACCCCAAGGATCACAGAGTTCCAACCCCCCTGCCACAGGCAGAGACACCAACCTCCAGGCCTGGAGCTACACAAGCTTACTCAGGGCCCCATCCAACCTGGCCTGGAACACTTCCAGGGATGGGGCATCCACCCCCTCTCTGGGCAGCCTGTTCCAGCCCCTCACCACTCTTTCTGTAAAGATATCTCATCTAAACCTTCCCTCCTCCAGCTTCACTCCATCCTCACTTCTCCTGCCAGTCTCTGCCCTTGAACAAGCTGATTCCCCTCCTGTTCCTCTGCTCCCTTCAGGCACTGGCAGGCTGCAATGAGGTCCCCCCACAGCCTTCTCTTCTCCAGGCTGAGCCAGCCCAGCTCCCTCAGCCTCTCTCCAGAGGGGAGCTGCTCCAGCCCTCTGAGCATCTCCCTGGCTCCTCTGACCCCTCTCCAACAGCCCCACATCTTTCTTGGGTTGGGCCCCAGCTCTGGACACAGGATCCAGCTGGGGCCTCCCCAGGGCAGAGCAGAGAGGGACAATCACCACCACCATCAGAAAGAGTCCTTGAGAATGCAAAACAAACATGCTGCAAGAAGCAGCCATCCAACAAAACAGACTTGACACCAACAGCAAAATTCATCTATAACTATAGCAAACAGTTCAAAACTAAGTAGTAAATCATCAAAAATTGAGGCAAAAAGAAGCACTGAGATTACTTCTAGTCTTTCCCAACACTCTTCAGAAATTCTGTGTTAAAGAATAATGAAAAGCTCTCCATTCTTAAAGAAATTCTCTCTTAAGCTATAGGAGGACTTACGTGGTGTTTTGATTCTTTAACCTGTTTTTGGGGCGTCCTATGGGGTTCGTGTAGCGTCGTTTTATCTGTGCTGCCTTCTTATGGAGAAGTTTTCTTCCTTTCTTCCGTGGCCGACATATCTGACATATCCACATACCTGTAAAGGCACAAATCCCCATCACTGAATGCAAGGGACATCCATACAGGATAAAAAGGAGAATTACAGGCCCCAGGCCTTGCAAGAGGAAAGGGAGGAATAGTGCCACAGGTCCCAATTATCATATATATATGGAAGCAAAATTATGTCAATTCATAGAATCATAGAATTGTAGGGGTTGGAAGGGACCTCCAGAGATCATGGGGTCCAACCCCCCTGCCAAAGCAGCTCCCCAGGACATATCACTCAGATAGGTGTCCAGATGGGGCTGGAATCTCTCCAGAGAAGGAGACTCCACACCCCCTGGGCAGCCTGTCCCAGGGCTCCCTCACTGGGGAAAAGTTCTTCCCCAGGTTGCTGTGAAACTTCCTGTGCTCCAACTTGCAGCCATTGCCCCTTGTCCTGTCCCCACAGACACTGAAAAGGGGCTGGCTGATTCCCCTGCAGCCCATCCTTCAGATAATTATAGACTTTAATTAGGTCCCCCCTTAGTCTTCTCTTCTCAAGGCTGAAGAGTCCCAACTTACTCAGCCTTTCCTCCCAGGGGAGATGCTCCAGGCCCTTCAGCATCTCCTCAGCCTCCTCTGGACTCTCTCCAGGAGATCCCTGGCTGTTTGATCCCAGGGAGCCCAGCACTGGACACAACACTCCAGCTGGGGCCTGCCCAGGGCAGAGCAGAGGGGGAGGATCCCCTCCTGTCACCTGCTGCCCACACTCCTCCTGATGCCCCCAGGATCCCACTGTCTCTCTCAGCCCCAGGGCACACTGCTGGCTCATGGCCACCCTGTCACCCCCCAGCACCCCCAGGTCCTTCTCCACAGAGCTCTTCTCCAGCAGCTCCCCCCCAGCCTGTACTGATACAAACAGTTGTTCCTTCCCAGGTGCCAGACTCTCCACTTGCTTTTGTTGAATTTCATCCAGTTAATTTTACCTCCTCCACCAGCTATGCTTCCCAGAACCACACAGCAAGGCTTTTTAATTCATAACACATCATCAGAAAGCCATCAAAATTAACACAGTTAACTATCCCATATTCTACTTACAACTACACTATTTCTGTCTATCTTCTAGAGGGAAACCTGCTAGCTACCAAGGAAGAATCTTCCATGGATAATCTGCTTTCTGATGGAAGAAAAAGTAGTTTGGTTGTACTCCAGGATTCTCTACTGTTCAAATGGGTATGACTTCAAAACCTTAGAAGCCCACCTCTTTCTTTTGTACAAGGATATTCATCCAAAGAATCACAGAATTTGAGGGGTTGGAAGGGACTTTGAGAGCTCATTGGGTCCAACCCCCCTGCCAAAGCAGCTCCCTAGCTCATACAAGAGCAGCTGATGATTTTAATCTGCATGAATCATTTCTATGCTACTCAAATTTTAGAGATTTTTTTTCAAAGCTTTTCACAGACAAGAAGGTACAGGAAGCAGGAGAGAGTGGATAATCTAGATGTGAAGCTCTGACCTTTCTCTAGTTTCTAATACCTGAAAAGCAACGCTGTAAAGAACAAGCTAAAGATACCTAAAAGAGGAACAAATACCTGGAAGCACTTTCCAGCCATTGATCTCTTCCTACACTATCTTAAATTACCCTTTTCATCTCAAAATCCTCACCTTTTGGCATCCTGGTAAGAGGGGGGTCACAGCATTCCATGTGAAAGCCACGGTCACACGAGTCACAAAATAGCATGTTATCCTGTTGAAGAGAGATAAAACTTAATATCTCTTTAGCTGTGCATCAGCATTAAACCCTCTGTTAATCTGTCACCATCTCAGAGTACACTCACAACAGAAATACCATGGTGTTTCACAAGTCTCAAAGACAACCACAGCCTCAACAACAACAAAAAAGTACAAATATTTGACTCTAGAATGATTTTATTTTGTAGTTTAACAGAACATCCACAAGACTGACATCACCTTCATTCAGCCCATATTCTGCCATACTCACAGCATTTTTGCCCTGATCTCGACAGGAACTGCAGGTTTTGCACTCAATACACTGCCACCTCAAGGCTTTCACTCGAACTGTCAACTCTGGAGAGAACTTCAAACAGGACGGATGACCTACAGAAGGGAAGAGATGATACCACTAAAACCACTGCAGTGCTGTTAATGCTTCCAGGTAGCTCACACAGAGATTCAGTTATCAATGACATACTCCCAGGCTGAATTTTGGTTATCCAGACACTCCTATTTTTAGCTGCTTTTAATCTTATCTCCTCAGAACACAGAAGCAATACCCCTCCATAGCATGCAGCAGGCCCACATACAGAAGAGCACGAAGATGATTTTTCAGAACTGAATTGAGAAAGCTGGTAAAACTGGTCATTATTGCTGGTAAAACTGGTCATTATTACATTTTTAAACCTCTGGGAGTCAAATAAAGTATCAGTTAGGTTGCTGATAGGTTAGGTAAGTTAGGTTAACCTAAGTCTCTCCTCTCTGGGAACATGGGATTCAGCTGAATTAGCTGCAATATATACAAAGCACAAAAGCAATACCCCTCCATAGCATGCAGCAGGCCCACATACAGAACACCAAGATGATTTTTCAGAACTAAATTGAGAAAGCTGGTAAAACTGGTCATTATTACATTTTTAAACTTCTGGGAGTCAAATAAAGTATCAGTTGGGTTACTGATAGGTTAGTTAGGTCAGGTTAACCTAAGTCTCTCCCCTCTGGGAACATGGGATTCAGCTGAATTAGCTGCATTATACACAAAACACAAAAGCAATACCCCTCCATAGCATGCAGCAGGCCCACATACAGAACACAGAAGCAATACCCCTCCATAGCATGCAGCAGGCCCACATACAGAACACAGAAGCAATACTCCTCCATAGCATGCAGCAGGCCCACATACAGAACACAGAAGCAATACCCCTCCATAGCATGCAGCAGGCCCACATACAGAAGAACATCAAGATGATTGAGAAATGTGGTAAAACTGGTCATTATTATTTGACTCCCAGAGGTTTAAGAATGTAAAGTATCAGTTAGGTTACTGAAAGGTTAGTTAGGTTAGGTTAACCTAAGTCTCTCCCCTCTGGGAACATGGGATTCAGCTGAATTAGCTGCATTATACACCACAGATACATACTCCCCAGATGTATGGGTCAGTAGCAGTCACTATAGCAAGCTCTCTGGCTCAAGGAAATGGTCACATACCACTGTTGCCACAGTCAGCACAAGAGATGAGCTCTTCTGGCTTCTTCTCCCGATTTTGCTCTTTTGTACCAAGGCAGAAACTGCAGATGGGAATTGGTTCAGCAACCGGCTGGAACACAGACAATAGAGGCACTGAGTGGAGCAAACTGGAATACACACACTCACTGTAACATGTGGGATATTGATGACCCTACCATCCCAAGATAAACCAGGGAAATCATATTTGGGATCAGAGAGTAGGAATTTGTGTTTTTAGCATTGCTTATAGACTACACCAGGAACACATTAGGTCTAAGATCTGCAAGGGCAGTGAAATGGACTTAATTACACAGTAACACTTTATTAACTGTATGACTGAACTGCAATATAACCACAGGAAAGACTTTTGGCACCATTTAAAGAACACATAAACACCTTTTGGTAATTATGTTGCTTTTGTTTGTTGCTCTTTTTAAGAAATGAAGGAGAAATCTCTTTACTACACACACTACAGCCCCACAGCAAGAGAGGTGGTGTGAAGAACTGAGGTATAAAAGATTTCTCCCTGCTCTTCAATGTCACAGGGGCTACCATGGAATGTGTGACAAAAGAAGATTGCAAGGTTTCTGCTGGAAGTACTAGGTGGTAAGGGAAGATATGAGATATAGCAGTGTTCCCAGGGCTCAGTGTTGGGTCCAGTCCTGTTCAATATCTTCATTGACACCTTGATGAGGAAACAGCACCCTGTGAAAAGGACCTGGGTGTCACAGTGGATGAGAAACTCCCCATGAGCAGCAGTGGTTGTGGCAGCTGGGAAGGAAGATGGGATCCTGGGCTCCATCAGCAGAGGGGTGGCAGCAGGGACAGGGAAGGGATTGTCCCTCTCTGCTCTGCCCTGGGGAGGCCCCAGCTGGATCCTGTGTCCAGAGCTGGGACCCAACACAAGAGAGATGTGGGGCTGTTGGAGAGGGGTCAGAGGAGCCAGGGAGATGCTCAGAGGGCTGGAGCAGCTCCCCTCTGGAGAGAGGCTGAGGGAGCTGGGCTGGCTCAGCCTGGAGAAGAGAAGGCTGTGGGGGGACCTCATTGCAGCCTGCCAGTGCCTGAAGGGAGCAGAGGAACAGGAGGGGAATCAGCTTGTTCAAGGGCAGAGACTGGCAGGACAAGGGGGATCTATTAACCAAGGAGATGTGTTTTCCTTTGGAGCAAGAGCTTGGGCCAGGCAGCAGTACCCCAAAGCATACCTGCTCTTTTTCCTAGCCAGGAAGGACACTTATGTCTTGCCAACAATAAATCTCCCCATGTCTTTGCTTGGATTTACTTGGCTATAAGAGGAAACAACGTTTCCCTATGGCTGGTATTAGAGCCCAATTCCAGCACAGCAGTTACACTGCAATCCAACTCCTCCAAGGTCTGCACTATCTGTTCAGCTTCTCCCCTTCAGCTCTGCTGGATGGGAACCAGGAGTAGGAGAAGAATTATTTTGTGTCTGTTTGGCTTGAAGAGAAAACTTGAAGCAACAGTGCAATTCGGGCCAGCTGGGCACTCTACTGAAACTGCTTAGAATTCAACTATCATGTAATAACAACGTGGCACCAAACAGCTGTGGGCACGAAAAAACAGGTACAACCAAGTAAGCTGGTCTCTGATGTACTGTATCAGACCACCATCCTGCTTCAGGAAGGATAAGCCTCAAAATAACCTTCCTGGCTCAGGCACTTTTACTTGCATGTGCTTCATTTGCTAGTGCCTGTGCTGTATTTGTAAGAGAATATCATTAAACTGCACTTAACTATGTTCTAGCCCCCCTGCCCGTGCTTCCAGCCCCCCCTGCCCGTGCTTCTATCCACCCTTGCCCGTGCTTCCAGCCACCCCTTGCCCGTGCTTCCCAGCCCCCCCTTGCCCGTGCTCCCAGCCCCCCCTTGCCCGTGCTCCCAGCCCCCCCTTGCCCGTGCTTCCTAGCCCCCCTTGCCCGTGCTTCCCAGCCCCCCCTTGCCCGTGCTTCCCAGCCCCCCCTTGCCCGTGCTTCCCAGCCCCCCCTTGCCCGTGCTTCCCAGCCCCCCCTTGCCCGTGCTCCCAGCCCCCCCTTGCCCGTGCTTCCCAGCCCCCCCTTGCCCATGCTCCCAGCCCCCCCTTGCCCATGCTTCCTAGCCCCCCCTTGCCCATGCTTCCAGCCACCTCCACCTCCAAAATCCTCCTGTAGCTGCAGCAACGTAGTTGACATTGGCAGGAAGAAACCTAATTTGTAGGAAAAGATGATGTAGAACTAAAGCTCATTCAAGTAACCAAGTTTGAATGATGGTGAATTTCATTAGCTGTCTTGCAATTTATTTTTTTCTTGAATGGAAATATGTTTCTGCAAACAGGAGGGGGAGAATGTATATGCCACCCCACTGGAAAAAAAAAACCCAACCATGCTCTCAACACAGCTGGCTGCATCTAGTCTAGTACCTATGGTGGGACATATAGGCCAGTTCTCAGGGAAGAAGCAAACTATAAGCATGTATCCTCTGCAGGAAGTTCATAAGCATTTTATTTAATCAAAGAGAATTTTAAAGAACCTCTGTACAGCCAAGAGTCTAACAGTTCTTACCTCTTCTAGCCAGTATTCATACACAGCCTGTTCATCCCCACAGTCCTTCAAATTTGGGTGTCCCCATGTAAACACTGTAGCTTTGGAAGAACCAGATGAAACGCAGCTCTTCACAGCCTCAATGTTTCCTGTATTTACCACCTCTGACAAACTGCTAACAAACACTTAACCACATTTTAAAAAAAACCATCAACAACAGTTTGGGGGAAATAAAGAATCAAATTCTACCAGAATTCAAAATGCTTTAGAATGATTTATTACATTGGAGTAACTTTGAATGTGGAGATCAGGCTACCCCTCCAAAGCTCCTGTGTTATGCTGAGTATGGAAAGATTTCACTGCTGCTCTGTTTGTTCAGCAAAGAACAACCTGGCAAGTGAAAAACACAAGCACACAATACAAGATTGGTGAAAACAAGACTGGAAGCAGCCAGCTCAGTTTCATACTGCAAATTTTTGGCAGACGTTCAACTCCTTCTGCTGTTTTTCTCACAAGCACATCTCTCTGTGTGATGTCACCAGCTTCAGCAAGGGAGGGAGCCAGAACAAATTGGACTGACAGCGTCTTACAGCCTGCCAGCCTCCCAGCACATGTTGTTACTATACAAAGGATGTCTAGAAACAAGACGTGCTCTACAGCTTCACAGACTGTACCCCCTCCTAAAGGCAACTAAGGAGAAGTGCCTATGGAAAAAGCTTGTGTGTGAAATATTTGAAAACCTCAGTTTTGGCCAATCCATCTGCTTTGTGGTCTCTCAATTTAGGAAAAGTGAGGTAGGAAATTCCTCAGAACTCACATTCAGCTCTGCAGCCCACACTGCCACAGTGGTCACTGTCAGTCCTTCCCCACAGACATTTTAATGCCCTACTCACTAGTTACCATGACTGTCTTTGCCCAGTCATCACACATCTGCTTATAGTCACTGTGGTTGGAATTGAGTAGGTGGGAAATTAAAGTTAGTGTAAAAGAAACACATACACAAACTTCCTTGTCTTCCTTTGCTCCTTAAGACATCTTGAATGTAAACCCTCCAGAGAGAGTATCTACCACCACTGGTATTTACAGAGCCAGCCCCACTGATGTATGTGTATTTCATAGAATCACAGACTGGTCTGGGTTGGAAGGGACCCCAAGGGGCACAGAGCTCCAACCCCCTGCCACAGGCAGGGACACCAACCTCAGGCCTGGAGCTACACAAGGTTGCCCAGGGCCCCATCCAACCTGGCCTGGAACACCCCCAGACACGGGGCACCCACCCCCTCTCTGGGCAGCCCCTTCCAGCCCCTCACCACTCTCTCTGTAAAAAACTTCCCTCTAATATCCAATCTCCCCCTTCCCTCCTCCAGCTTCACTCCATCCCCCTTGTCCTGCCAGTCTCTGCCCTTGAACAAGCTGATTCCCCTCCTGTTCCTCTGCTCCCTTCAGGCACTGGCAGGCTGCAATGAGGTCCCCCCACAGCCTTCTCTTCTCCAGGCTGAGCCAGCCCAGCTCCCTCAGCCTCTCTGCAGAGGGGAGCTGCTCCAGCCCTCTGAGCATCCTCATGGCTCCTCTGACCCCTCTCCAACAGCCCCACATCTCTCTTGGGTTGGGCCCCAGCTCTGGACACAGGATCCAGCTGGGGCCTCCCCAGGGCAGAGCAGAGAGGGACAATCCCCTCCCTGGCCCTGCTGCCACCCCTCTGCTGATGGAGCCCAGGATATGATTGGCATTCTGAGCTGCAAAGAGCACACTTTCCTAGCTAGGAAGTTATCATCTGGGAGTGCTGACAGATGGCTTCTGAGAATTCAGGTTGGTAATGGGGGGGTTGTATGTCTGTTTTTAAACAGGTGGCAAACCATTACTCCTCCCTTCAAACAGCCTGTGCTGTTCCAAGGGTTTGCCTCAAATACTGAAGCTACTGGAAAGAGTAGATGAACCAGAAAAGCCAGAGGGAAGTACAACCTACACCACGTGAAGAAAATTATTCAAAACATGAGGAAACATGTTTCAGTGGGCAGGACATCACAATACCAGGATTCCATGTCTTTTGGATTAGTGGCTGGGAAAGAAAACCACTTCAGTTACATGCCTGAATAAAGGCAGAACTAATTCATTTTATATTACCAAAGTAATTTTACAAACAATGGTTTCTGTTGCATATAGGGAAGAGAGCATAATTTGGGAAGAACAGTTCAGTAATATCAACTTGTGGCAGCAATGAGTTCAGATTTTTAACCTGGTTAACAACTCACCCTTATGTCATCCTACTGTCTAAATCACAACATTCTCTCCAGACAGTAGAGTGAAGAAAAATATGGCTCAACTGAGAGTAAAACAACAAATTTCTTAAAATACTCTTTGTGCTCAAGAAAACAATTGCTAACTATATTTTAATAGATACATGAAAAAGTATCATACTAACACACAGAATCATAGAATGGCAAGGGTTGGAAGGGACCCCAAGGGTCACAGAGCTCCAACCCCCTGCCATAGGCAGGGACACCAACCTCAGGCCTGGAGCTACACAAGGTTGCCCAGGGCCCCATCCAACCTGGCCTTGAACACTTCCATGGATGGGGCAGCCACCACCTCTCTGGGCAGCCCCTTCCAGTACACCACTCTTTCTGTAAAAAACTTCCCCCTAAGATCCAATCTAACCCTTCCCTCCCCCAGCTTCACTCCTTCCCCCTTGTCCTGCCAGTCTCTGCCCTTGAACAAGCTGATTCCCCTCCTGTTCCTCTGCTCCCTTCAGGCACTGGCAGGCTGCAATGAGGTCCCCCCACAGCCTTCTCTTCTCCAGGCTGAGCCAGCCCAGCTCCCTCAGCCTCTCTCCAGAGGGGAGCTGCTCCAGCCCTCTGAGCATCCTCATGGCTCCTCTGACCCCTCTCCAACAGTTCTACATCTAAATGTATGTATGTTTGCCTGTGTCAGTGGATATTTTGTCTCCAAGTCTCTCAGTTGATACACACTCAAAAGAATTAAGCTTATTTATCTGGCAGAATGAGGGCCTAAACCATTAGGCTACATTAAATCAGTGTAAGGGGAAAAAAAGATAAAAAAGTATCCAGAAAAAAGGACAAGCTTCAAACACCCCCCCCTTCCTAAGAGAAACATAAAAAGGGTCATTTCAAAAGAAAAAAAAAAGATAAATCAAAGTTCATTCAAAATAAGTATTGCTTCTAGGAACTATTACAATGGAAAGAACATCTGAAATGCTGCTACAAGAGTGGAAGTGTGAAGGTCAATAGTTTAGATATCACTGCAGTGTATACAGGCTGAATTCTGTGCAGGATTAGGATATTTGGAAACCTATGGAAGAGAAGCAATGCTCAGGGCTGATATTCCAACTGCAGAAATCACCCTACTATTAGACATGCAGATGATAAAAACCTTCACAGAATGTAAACTGTAAATATTTAGACAGTCAATCATTAAATAACCTTCCCAGAGCTACCAAGTCTTCTAATCAGAGGATTAAAACAATTCAAGAGTCCTACGTCACAATCGGAATCACATGCCAAGACTTCCTGCCAGCAAAGCAGGGTGGCAGGAGGGAAAGGAGGCTCAAATTCCTTCATGTGCAGTATAAAGAAACTCCCTTCACTTGACACTGATTCAGGAACCTGAAAGTTGAAGTTACTGACATTTTCTTTACCTAAAGCTATATCCTGTAAGTTCTCTCCTAGACTTCATCCCAGCTTTCTGATTATCAAGGAAAAAAACGTCAACAAGGAAATTATCAAGGAAAGAAAATTCAACAAAAGCAAGTGGAGAGTCTGGCCCCTGGGGAGGAAGAACTGCTGGAATCAGGACAGGCTGGGGGGGAGCTGCTGGAGAGGAGCTGTGTGGAGAAGGACCTGGGGGTGTGGGGGGGTGACAGGGTGGCCATGAGCCAGCAGTGTGCCCTGGGGCTGAGAGAGACAATGGGATCCTGGGGGCATCAGGAGGAGTGTGGGCAGCAGGTGACAGGAGGGGATCCTCCCCCTCTGCTCTGCCCTGGGCAGGCCCCAGCTGGAGTGTTGTGTCCAGTGCTGGGCTCCCTGGGATCAAACAGCCAGGGATCTCCTGGAGAGAGTCCAGAGGAGGCTGAGGAGATGATGAAGGGCCTGGAGCATCTCCCCTGGGAGGAAAGGCTGAGAGAGCTGGGGCTGTTCAGCCTGGAGAGAAGAAGACTCAGGGGGGACCTAATCAATGTCTCTCAATATCTGAAGGATGGGATGCAGGGGGAATGGCCAGCCCCTTTTCAGTGTCTGTGGGGACAGGACAAGGGGCAATGGCTGCAAGTTGGAGCACAGGAAGTTCCACAGCAACCTGGGGAAGAATTTTTCCCCAGTGAGGGTGAGGGAGCCCTGGGACAGGCTGCCCAGGGGGTGTGGAGTCTCCTTCTCTGGAGAGATTCCAGCCCCATCTGGACACCGACCTGTGCAGTATGAGCTGGGGAGCTGCTTTGGCAGGGGGGTTGGACCCCATGAACTCTCCAGGTCCCTTCCAACCCCTACAACTCTGTGATTCTGTGAAAGGATGCTGTCTTAGGAGCAACAGATGATTCTACCACTCAATTTGAGATGAACTAATATTTTTAAGTCATCAGACTTCACAGCTGCAAAAGCAAAACACACCCCTCAAATCAGCAGCAAATTAAATCTTAACTCCTCTCAGTGGAAACAGTTTCCATTCTGTGATAATTTGGTTTTCACAATAAAATAAGGAACTTAAGTCCTGACTTTGATGCCTAAAAATAACAAAGTACTTTAAGAAGACACCTAAGTAATTTAGGAAGACACCTAAGTAATTAATGTGCATATAGTTAATAATTTTTTTAAAATACTGTACTGCAGCCCTAAATGGAAGGGAAATATTTCAGTTAGAAAATAAAACTATTTAATGCTATGCAGGGCCCCACATAAACACGTAACAGCGAAGGTACAAAAGGAGCTGTAAATCAGAGTTTAACACATGATAAAAATATCTAATACAAGGCTGCTATTTATAGCTTACTCAGGATACCCACACGAGTGCAACTACTCCACCAAATCCTACTCATTTTTTGAAGCTCTACCACCTCAGCCACAAGATCAGAGGGAAAAAGAAAATAACCCCTCTGCATGTAATTCTTCACCACCCACTGCTCAATATAATGCTCCTACAGCAAGATTCAACCAAATCCCATGTTCTTGACCCACAGTCCTCACTCAGTGCTGTTCTCCTTCCCATGGTAGCAGCACAAGGAGCATCTGCTTTTTCCTGAGGCGGTTCTGAAGATTCCACATGTGTTTTAATGACCAGCAGCACCTGAAGCTTCATCACTGTAACACTGAGCAGCAGCATTATTCTCTTCCTTTCCATACACACACCTTCAAGGAATTCACTATGAGTCTGGACACGTTCAGAGATCCAGCACTCCAATCAAGGTACCTCGTTACTGAACATCCCAGGATTGAGTCTCAAAGACTGGGAAGAAACTTACTGCCTGGGAAAGGCTGTGTACTCTTAAAAGGTTTTAAATTAAATCAAATCTCCATGCACATCTAAAAGCTCTATCCATCACTCATCTTCCTGGACTTTTAAGAAGAATGGGACATTTTAACAGAAATGGGGAGAAATGCATAGAAACACCCTAACCCTTTTATATTTATATTTTCTTTATATTTCAGAACAACTTTAGTTTTGACATGATTTCCATTTACACATGGATAACTGGAGAGAGGATAGTGACTCCACTTGCTGATAAAGATTTAAAAGCAAAGATTCCAAGGAAGGAAGAGATGCATTCTTATATTTTTAATAACACTTATACAGCTATTTAAGTGTGCACCATGACCCAAAATTTGTTCTCTCCAATCTTCAGAAATACAGTGAACCCACAAAGGTATTGATAATTAAAAGTTTTAATAAGTCACAGGCCTTCCTAGAAACATGCTTGGAAGACTGAGGATTTTCAACCCAGAATTCCTAGTTCACACATGGGTGCAGACTGTTTAACTGGCCATCAAAAGTAACTTAAAAAGAAGGAAATATATAATCAATGGCATTCCATTTGCTATGCAAGGGTTGTTACTTTTGGACACCCTTCTCCCTCCTTTCTTTTCAATCTCACTATGAGTCCAGATTTCCCACAATAGCAGTAACAATGGAAAGACTGCCAGATTCCCAGACAATGAAACAAGCAGTGAGCTGCAATTTCTCATCCAATGCCTGAAGCACACTCTTAGTAGCTGTTCTAAGGAAAGGTGTATGCACAGTCAGAAAAAAAAAACAACAACTGTGAGGACAGAAAAATTAAGGCAGATTTACACAACAAATAAAGAGAAAGCCTTAATAGGTAGAATGAAGAGTAACGTGATTTACCACAGCTCATTAGGATGAAGTTAGTTTGAGACCTTTTAACAAGGCAAGACGGAATAGAACATACCAACCCACAGAGGAGAGAGGTCAAAGGACTCAGCTGCCTGTCACACATAGGATTTGTTTACCACATTTCCTGTTGATTGCATATCTGTACTTATTTTGAGAACATGGAATCTCTCTTTTAACTAAAATGACATGACATGACTCAGGTTGGCCATGAGCCAGCAGTGTGCCCTGGGGCTGAGAGAGACAATGGGATCCTGGGGGCATCAGGAGGAGTGTGGGCAGCAGGTGACAGGAGGGGATCCTCCCCCTCTGCTCTGCCCTGGGCAGGCCCCAGCTGGAGTGTTGTGTCCAGTGCTGGGCTCCCTGGGATCAAACAGCCAGGGATCTCCTGGAGAGAGTCCAGAAAAGGGCTATGAAGATGATTAGGGGCCTGGAGCATCTCCCCTGGGAGGAAAGGCTGGGTGAGCTGGGGCTGTTCAGCCTGGAGAGAAGAAGACTCAGGGGGGACCTAATCAATGTTTATCAATATCTGAAGGATGGGGTGCAGGGGAAATGGCCAGCCCCTTTTCAGTGTCTGTGGGGACAGGACAAGGGGCAATGGCTGCAAGTTGGAGCACAGGGAGTTCCACAGCACCATGGGGAAGAACTTTTCCCCAGTGAGGGTGAGGGAGCCCTGGGACAGGCTGCCCAGGGGGTGTGGAGTCTCCTTCTCTGGAGAGATTCCAGCCCCATCTGGACACCGACCTGTGCAGTATGAGCTGGGGAGCTGCTTTGGCAGGGGGGTTGGACCCCAGGAGCTCTGGAGGTCCCTTCCAACCCCTACAATTCTATGATTCTATGACTTCATTTAATATTTATACCTTGCAAACTGTTTTCCCCACCACTGTGACTGAAGATAAAGTTGCTGGGAACCTAGGGGAAGGGCAGAATGATGTGCCCTCTGCTTTCCACTTCTCCTTCCCTCGCTATGTAAGAAATCTAAAATTCCTATTCTTGGGATCAAGCTGTTGCTAGTTAGTTATGTTCTCCATCATCCATCCTCCTCCCTGTCTGGCTATACACTATAAAGCTGTGCAGTCAGTAAGGTTTCCTTGTTAACCAAACTCCAGAGATGTGTCATTCTGTATCTGTCAACAGCCTCCAGGCCACAACGGTCTAAGGCCAGAGATCCAGCCAACACACTGGATCCAGTCTCTTCCTCTTTAACCAGCTGTCCTATACTTAGCTTCTGCTGAAAGTGAGTTGGAGTACACTCTTAAAACACTTCCTCCACAGTGGTAGCCACTGATGTAGGGACCCATCACAACACCTGATGCCACAGCCACAAATTTCCCCCTTTAAGTGAAATTTACCATTTCACTTAATTAAATTACTAATTTACCATTAGCCTAAATACTGCCAGAGCCCCTCTTGGTATCATTCCACACCATTTCATCCTAACTGCACCATCTCATGGTATCCACTCCTGGCTGTCCA
Organism: Laterallus jamaicensis coturniculus; assembly: GCA_022605575.1. Lineage (NCBI taxonomy): Eukaryota > Metazoa > Chordata > Aves > Gruiformes > Rallidae > Laterallus > Laterallus jamaicensis. The sequence continues at coordinate 4,060,764 of JAKCOX010000049.1, read as the reverse complement.
TGCCATAACATTTCTGACATGCTTACCTTTGCTCTGTTACTAAGAGCTACTTCACAAATCAAAGTAAAACTTGAGTTTCCAGAGTTACACAGAGTACAGATGGTGACCATCTGTTAGCAACCATGACTTATTTTTTTTTATTCCCAGACAGAACTCTAGTTTTCTCCTCCACAGAACCAGCTGTAAGAGGGTGAATCCTAATCCTCCAGCTGGAAGCCAAAGCTTGGAGAGCAAGGGTGAGCTCTCAAATATAATTATAAGGCTCTGGTTGCAGATCATTTCTGTGCTCCACCCAAAACAAACAAATCCACAAATAACTTTAGCAGCAATGGGACAGCCTTTTGCTTTGTGACAGAGAATTAACAGTTATTACTCTAAACCAGGCACCATACAGCACTAGCTGTTGCATGCTTGAAGACCTTCAAAACAGCTATGATGCCCTCAAAGCACACAAACTATCTAAAAAGACACAGGGAGCTTGGCTTCATGTGAGATCCTGAGTGCACACTGGGATCCAGAGCTACTATTTGCAAGAGGGAAGGCCTGAAGGATGCTGCATACCTAACAACCTATAGTTAAAGCCATTGATAAGTACCAACAGATACAAACACCAACACAAAAGCAGGAAACACACATACCATAAGGAACACACTGAGACAGCAGCACAGGGAATCTGCTTTAAATATTCCTCCTATTTTTCAGCCTCACAAGTTGCCCTCTTGTTATTTCTCCAGGATGAGCTTTCAGAATTGTTTGTTCTACTCTCAGCAGTACTACAGCACAACGTTAAGATAGTTATTTAAAGGTTGCTACAGCCATATCCAGTTTTAACTGATATAAAGTACAGTTTCCAGAAGAGCACAAAAGGAGAGCAGTTAATACCATCTGTATTTTCCTTCTAATTGTGGAAGAAACAGTCAGTCTATTGTCCCAAGATCAAATTTCAAACACTCTGGAACCAGACAACATGTACATCAATTATTTCAACTTCTCCGGTTAGCTTATGTGTTAACATATTTTTAACAACAATTTTAGAAAAATCCTTAGAGCCTTTTAACCCATGTGCTGTAACAAGTGCCAACAGCTACAGAACAAGCTGTATTTAGCTACAGCTTCCAGCCTTAGCTTAGTTCCTCACCACAAGATACCAGGAGAGCTCTTAAACAGTACTAACTACTACTGTATCATAGTAGTTTCCAGTATTCAGAAAATTCTTCTGCTGTGGCAATACTATCATGGAATCATAGAATGGCATGGGTTGGAAGGGACCCCAAGGGTCCCAGAGCTCCAACCCCCCTGCCACAGGCAGGGACACCAACCTCAGGCCTGGAGCTACACAAGGTTGCCCAGGGCCCCATCCAATCTGGCCTGGAACACTTCCAGGGATGGGGCATCCACCCCCTCTCTGGGCAGCCCCTTCCAGCCCCTCACCACTCTCTCTGCACAGAACTTCCCCACAATCTCTCCTCTCCCCCTTCCCTCCTCCAGCTTCACTCCATCCCCCTTGTCCTGCCAGTCTCTGCCCTTGAACAAGCTGATTCCCCTCCTGTTCCTCTGCTCCCTTCAGGCACTGGCAGGCTGCAATGAGGTCCCCCCACAGCCTTCTCTTCTCCAGGCTGAGCCAGCCCAGCTCCCTCAGCCTCTCTCCAGAGGGGAGCTGCTCCAGCCCTCTGAGCATCTCCCTGGCTCCTCTGACCCCTCTCCAACAGCCCCACATCTTTCTTGTGTTGGGCCCCAGCTCTGGACACAGGATCCAGCTGGGGCCTCCCCCTGCTGCCACCCCTCTGCTGATGGAGCCCAGGATCCCATCTCCCTTCCCAGCTGCCAGAGCCACTGCTGCTCATGGGGAGTTTCTCACCCACTGTGACACCCAGGTCCTTCTCACAGGGCTGCTCCCCAGGAGCTCTTCTCCCAGGCTGGATCTGTGTCTGGGATTCTTCCAGCCCAAGTGCAGCCCCTGACACTCTGCAGTGTTGAACCTCATTAGGTTCCCCTAGGCCCATCTTTCCAGCCTGTCCAGATCCCTCTGGATGGCTCCTTTCCTTCTAGGGTGTCGACCACACCACTCAGCTTGGTGTCACCTCCAGACTTGCTGAGGGTGCCTTCAATCCCATCATCCATGTCACTGATAAAAATGTTCAAGAGAACTGGTCCCAAGACAGACCCCTGGGGGACACCACTTGTCAGACAGCAAAAGAATCATGCATAAACCACAAGAATGGTAAATTTCATTCTTATTTGTTAAATATTACTACTATTTTTGTTGACAGTGAATGGATAAAGAGACCATGCAGGGTAATGAAACAATACACTTCAGCATTCTGGGGCTAACAGCTTTCACACCCACCAAAGCCTGCTGCATTAATAAGGTAGGTCAGTTTGGCCAGCCTTTTATACAACGTTCAGATCTCCCACATCTTCACTGGTTTCCTGACTAAAACTAATGTTCAAGCTGTGGCTGGGTTCCTCCTAGTCTGACCCACCACACTACACAGGTTTAAAAAGATGCAAAATGATTCCAGAAGGAAGATATACCCTGCAGTAAGTACTGCCATAACACACAGTCATGTTTTTTATGTCATCTGAAAACCATAATGCATTTGTTTTGTCATGACTAGAAAAACACCATGGAAATTTTCAGCATGGAGCTATTACACCATGATCTTTACTTATTACATATCTAGTATTATCTTGTGCTCTCCATCTCTCATGAGTGTTATCTTATTTCACACTGAATGCCAACTTTCTAAAACAAGATGCTTTTCAGTTACACTTTTTACAGTGCCAACACAATGTGACTTGACCTACCAGATACCACTGGGCTACAAAGGCCCCTGTACCCATGAGAACTGTTCAGGAAGACAACCCAGGGCTTTCCAGACCCACACAGGTTCAGTAAGCTCTTCTGTTTCAATAAAACAGAAAAGAGGTGGAGGGGAAGAGGGGTGGGGGCAAAGTTATCTATTTCAGAATTTTAATACATATAGGCTCTTCAAGTATTGCAACCTGCAGCTCCTTCCCCTGGCATTTTAAGATGCAGCACAATTGCATAAGTAGTTTCTCATGATTAAATATATAACATCCATTTGATAGCCTTACAGAAGCATCAGGCACCCAGTACTTTATGGACTTCAAATGAACAAACAGGAGTATTTCAAACTAAGGATTTCTAAAGAGAAAAATTAAATCTCTTTTTTTGGTCTGGTAACTACAACTCTTCTTTTGTGCCAAAAAAATTTAAAAAATCAGCAAAGGAAGAAAATTATTACTGGTACAGGTAAAAAAAAGGTATAGCAGGTTGCACAGCCAACTCAATGGGATGCCACCAAGGCATCTGATGATGTGCCAGTTGACAATGGAGATGATTAAAGAGGCTACAGCCTTTTGCTGCCCTCTGTCACTTCACTGGAGATTCTCTCCCTCCAGCAGCAGCAGAACTTCACAACAACAAACATTAACTTAAACCAAGAACCTCATTTAACAGTAATAAACTGGGCTTACAAATCACAGCAGCTGAGAAACAAAACATCACTTGCTTTATCTTTTCAATGGGAGCAGAGGAACAGGAGGGGAATCAGCTTGTTCAAGGGCAGAGACTGGCAGGACAAGGGGGATGGAGTGAAGCTGGAGGAGGGAAGGGTTAGATTGGATCTTAGGGGGAAGTTCTGTGCAGAGAGAGTGGTGAGGGGCTGGAAGGGGCTGCCCAGAGAGGGGGTGGGTGCCCCGTGTCTGGGGGTGTTCAAGGCCAGGTTGGATGGGGCCCTGGGCAACCTTGTGTAGCTCCAGGCCTGAGGTTGGGGTCCCTTCCTGTGACAGGGGGTTGGAGCTCTGTGACCCTTGGGGTCCCTTCCAACCCTTGCCATTCTATGATTCTATCTAAAGATAGAATCATTTATGGATAAGTTATGGTTTCCAAAGCAGCACCAAAGAATTTTTCCTCCTACCTCAGAAAGTTTTTTAAAAAATAATAATTCATAGGAAGTTTCAAGAAAGAAAACTGTTCCTCTGAACAATTAACAGCATACAGCAATTTTCCTCATGAAAAAAAAGGCTTTATAAAGTAAAAATGCTGTTTCAGTCTGCAACTATACTAATTACATATGAAACAGAAAAGACAGTCATACTTTAAAAAAAAAAAAAATCTCTTTCCTGCATATCTAATCAGGGCTTCACTGTAGAAATTTCACTTTAAGAGTGGAATTACTTATTTTAGACTCTAGCTTTCACAGTCTTACTCATTCCCCACAGATGTCACTGATGGATGGTGAGCTGGGCACCAAACGTTCTTTTCTCCACACTTATCACCTCTTTGGCTGACCTAATGTGGGTGGCCTGACATCTAAACTTCCTCACTTCCAGCTACGTGGAAGGGATAGTGCTTGTCTGAGACTCACCCTACAGACAGCAACTCAACCATTTTTTCTTTCATTACAACTTCATGTGAACCCCATTTAACTTTAGGTACTGCAAGAATCTGCCACACACACACACACCCCTACCCCCCACTTCTTTCTTTCCACATTGAGGGCAGTAGGTATTGTGAATCTGTCAGCACTTAGTTCAAAATATCACAAGGAATCCAAAAACCACTCTTAATTACAATTCCCATTTTAGCTTCTAAACTACAAAAACCTGAAAACAAAAGAAAAGGCCACTTTCCCTAAAGCCTACACATGATTGAAGCACACATAGTGCTTCAAAATATCATTTAAGACTAGCCATAGGGAGAGAGGGAATGGCTGAAGTTGTGCCAGGGGATGTTCTGGTTAGAAATTAGAGGAAATTTCTTCTTAAGAAGAGTGGTTGGGCATCAGAACGGGGTGCCCAGGGAGGTGGTGGCATCACCATCCCTTGGGGTGTTTAGGGAAAGGTTGGATGAGGTACTCAGGGACATCGTTTAGTGAGGAATATGGGTGATAAGGGGATGGTTGGACTAGATGTTCTTGGAGGTCTCTTCCAACCTCAATGGTTCTACAATTCTAACAGATCAGCAAATTTCAGCTCTGAGCTCTGCCCACTAGCAGGTTCTTTTTGTTTTCCTGCTTGTTTTGCTTGCAACCAAGTAATGTTCTTAGACCAGGGATTTCAAAACCATTATGTCAGCAGCATACCATTGCTACCTGGTAAACCACGATGACTTGCCCAGTTTCTCTGCCCTTCAACACTAGACTATTTTTGGGGGGGGAGGAAGGCAAATAATCTAATAATATTTACTTCAAAATCTAATAATATTTACTTCAAAGCTTTTGTAGTGCTGCTTTATGCTTATTTTGTTCAAAAAATTCAAACTTCAGCTTTCATAGACCTCCTGCAAGGTATTCAGTTTCATAATACATGGGAAAATATCCAAAAATTGTCCTCTTCTAGGCATCTCCACAAAGTGACACTATTATCCCAGAGAGGTGAGCACTCTCTGAGTGGAAGTTACATTTGAATAAATTAAAGAAGGAATATTATACCTTTCAGATTCATAAATTTGGCTCATAGGATATGTGGTGAGTTCTTAAATGGATATTAAGGACCAAGTGGTGCAGGGCTAAAAGATTAACAAGAGCAAATGAGAGAGGATTTCTCAGGTTTGGGAGATTGAGCTTTCATTTGTGTTGCTGCCAAGGCTTTTCTAAGAATCCAGGGAAAAATGGTCACAATACACTTAAAGAATCTGTACTGAGCAATTCCAGGAAAGAAGAAAAAAAAAACAAACCACACCCCACCACAAACAACCACAAACATAAACAAAAAACCTCCCCCCCCACAATTTCCTCACAACTCTCAAGCACCCAGAAAGTCAGGAAAATTTCTATGGCATAATAAAACATAATACACCTGCCTAATAGACTGAGATTGAACCCAAAAGAGCAGAATGAAGGTTATCAGGTAGTGTTTGCATTAAAAAAATATATAAAAATCAACCCCAAAACTGTCTTAAACATCCTGTGGAATAGGAAGCAATCTGGCTTCCACTGATTTGTCAGTCAATGAATGCTGGCAGAATCTCTGTAGAAGTTTTAATACTACACCTTTAAAATGACTTAAGAAAACCCATGTGAAACTCAGCACAGGTTACACAGCACAGAGGTGGTACATGAAGAGGAGAAATCTAATATGTTAGTTTAAAGCATATTTTAAAAAAAATCAGAATCATTTATTGAAATGGAAAATTTCTCCTATGGCTACAGTGGATTCTAATGTTACTAACAGTCCTTTAATGTTCAAGCTGCTCAGACCTGAGCAGGTGGAAAGGCATAAGGGAGCACATCTATCAGCCCAAAGCACCTATCCATATACTTGTACACACACAAGAACTTGATACACCTATTTTTCCAGGGGCAAAACCAAACCCTAAACCCACAACAGAGACCAAATTCAAGTCTTTCTAGGAGCCCCTATTCAACCACTCTGATAGATCTCATTATAAGAAAACTCCAGGAAAGAAACACTTCATCTGAAAAAAATATCTAGCTGGTCCTGAGTTTTGGCACATTAAAAAACAACCAAACAGGCTGTGAAACATACACTGTTAGTAATAACATGCACAGCTAATATTTTCCACTGTTACTACCAACTCTCAATCCAGCTGCCTCCTGTGCCAGGCTTGTTTACATCCAGTTTTCATACCGTTTTACAGCTATACTGGTTTCATTACAGATAGGGTTGGAGAAGTACATAGGAAATATTAGTAGATGGAATACTTTAAAAAAGTAATAAATAAAGGGATAGATGCTGCTGGAATTTTTGGCATAGTAGTACTTATTTCCTATGCTCCACCAGCCCACAATACTCTGAACAGTTAAGTACTGCATCCACAGTGGAGCTCCCACAGATATTAGAAGTTCAGAAAAACTTTACCAGTGGTAAAGCAGCTGTGCAGAATTTATTTTTTTAAGGAAGAAGACAGTAGTTTTAAGTCTTCAAACCTTAATAGATCATAAAGCAGCCCACTCAACAGACAGCAAAGCTGACTTGAAAAAAATAAAACCACAAACAGCACACACTCAAAGAACTCATCCCTGAAGAGGAGTATTTACAATAAAAAATTACCAGCTCTGCTGAAAAATGTACCTGTTATGGACAGAAAAAAGTCACTTTCACATTCTAGAAGTCCTGGAGACTATTATCACTGTGTGAAGAGATGTATCACTGGCAAAGTGTCTCCAATAAACAAAGGCAGACTTCCGTTTTACTCTGCCTCTACAGTAGCACAAGGACAGGAAAGATACTGACTGGGTATGAATTTCACTGAGGTTAGAGTGGAGGATCAAAGGCCTTAGGCATGTAGTACAGAAGAAAGGAGAGGAAAAAGCATAAAAAGAGTAGAAAAATACTTCTGATTTGTATACTAAACTCTATTTAAGAAGGGAAGGTGGAGACACAAAAGGGAATAGAAGTCTGTGAGTGTTCATTCCAGCATTTCCACACTCTCTACATCCTTTGATTTCACTCTTCTTTTTAGCTGCTATACCCAATATACTTTCTCTTCCCATGTCTGTCCTGGGACAGAAAGCAATTTTTTCACTGAGAACAAAGAAACACTACAAGTGTCAGGTGGCAACTGCTAATCAGCCCTTCACTCTCTTATCTGTATTCAAATAAGCCACTGAACTGGCAGTCAAATATCAAAGTGAAAATAAGGGATGATCTCAAGTTTGCTTTGCAAATCCACCTCACCTTAAAGCAAGGAGGCTTATTTCCTTGGTTTTACTAACTATAGCAGGCCTGTTACCATCTATTCCATGCTGCTGCACAGAAGCATTAAGAGGTAAATTCTCCACAGTAGATCATTTGCAGTTTTCAGGTCTAAAGTACAAATTACTATTACACTTCCTCTGATCACATTCAGAAACCTGGATGCACCAGGATCCTAAACACCCATTAGTAATTTCTACCTTAAAAGATGCAAGTTAAACCAAATCATTCACCTCAGACTGCGATTTTGTATTGACACGTGTCATCAGTCACAAGAAAACACCCAGGCAAACTGTGTCTTACCTTATCCTTTTCATGGGGAAGGAGACATACTGGTGGGAGACAGGAAAGCGACTCAAAACTCTCCTTCCCATCAGCGTTAGTGGTTGCTTTAGTGTTGAGTTGGTACAGAGGTCCATCCTTAAGGAGCCTGCCATGGCCAACAGCACGTTTGACAGCTAATCGCAATTGCTGGTGAAAAATGGAGGCAGCACTACCTCCAAATAATGCAGACACATCTTTCTGACCTTTCAGAAAGCGCTCGATGTTCTTCAAGGATGAGCCACTAGACTCAGCCAAGCCCTCAAGTGCCCGTTTAATGAGTTTATTCCAGTCCACATTTGGTTTACCATCCAACTTGCCATGGTTCCGAGGCTTCGGAAGTGCTATTCTCCCAGGATTATCAGGATCCTTGTAGGAGTTGAGACCCTTGTTGGAGACTTTTAAAATCGTTCCATCTTTAACACTCAACTCTAACTGTTCCAGAACAGTTTTGCGGTCCAAACCATGAGACGACGACACCGCATTGCATATCCTCTCCTCTGAAGGACGCTGTTTTTGCTTCTTTACCTTTTTGATTGCCTCCAAAATCCACTCTGTATACAGCGGGTTGGCGAGTTTTACCATGGTGAAGAACTCTGTATATCCATAGAGTCGTTATCCTTTATCCCGATGCTGAACAAGCTTCACACGAGGAGAAAACAGATTCTCGAATGATGGGAACCAGCTAACCATAGCATATATGTTTTCTGTTCTGAATTACTGCTCCTTTCTCAAACATTGTTTGTTTTCCCACTGAAGAGAAGAAAGGAAAGCCATTAGTAATTTCCTCATTCTTTCCAAGAAATCCCATAACACAGCTTCAGAGAATGGTTTTTCCACACAGGTATAAAAATTTCAGCATGGCTCACCTCAGTTTCTGGTCTGCACGTTGACAATCAGAAGAACTGTAACATTAGGCCTGGAAGAAAACAGAGAGAGACATTTCCATCAGAAGAGGGGTGGCCAGCAGGGACAGGGAGGTGATTGTCCCTCTCTACTCTGCCCTCATGAGGCCCCACCTGGAGTACTGTGTCCAGATCTGGGGCCCTCAATACAAGAAGGATGTAGAACTGTTGGAGAGGGGTCAGAGGAGCCACAAAGATGATTAGAGGGCTGGAGCAGCTGCCCTGCAAGGAGAGGTTGAGGGAGCTGGGCTTGTTCAGCCTGGAGAAGAGAAGGCTGTGGGGGGACCTCATTGCAGCCTGCCAGTGCCTGAAGGGACCATACAAACAGGAGGGGAATCAACTTTTTAAAAGGGCAGATAATGGCAGGACAAGGGGGATGGTTTAAAGCTGAAGGAGGGAAGGGTTAGATTGGATATTAGGGGGAAGTTTTTTACAGAAAGAGCGGTGAGGTCCTGGAACAGGCTGCCCAGAGAGGGGGTGGGTGCCCCATGTCTGGGGGTGTTCAAGGCCAGGTTGGATGGGGCCCTGGGCAACCTTGTGTAGCTCCAGGCCTGAGGTTGGTGTCCCTGCCTGTGGCAGGGGGGTTGGAGCTTTATGATCCTCGGGGTCCCTTCCAACCCTTGCCATTCTATGATTCTATGATTTCCTAAGAGCAGTTAGGGGGGGGGAAAAATTTAGCAGCCAACATCAATTCATTAAACACACAGCAGATTTTTAATCCACTACTACAGTTCTGAAACGCTGCAACACTAATTAAGGATTTTAGCATCACTACTACTAAAAACATGCTTGAATACTGAAATCATTCCACACAACCTAGAGGGGAAAAAAAAGAAGTCTGCCCTTTTTATTTTAATCCATAAATCAATATAAATTCTATACCAAGTTTTATATCATTGCTGAGCACAACTTTAAAATCATTTTAAAAAAACAAGCAAAAGAAAAAACCCCAAACCCTAATAAAAAAACACCACAACGAAGAGCATAAAGTGATCTCCCTGAAACTGCAACAGAAAGCAGGAGGAATGGCCAAGAGTCTTGAGCAAACAGGAAGAAACTTTCAGAGCCCTTCCAGAAGTGTAATCATAGGTCTGATTCCCTCCTGCTAAGAAAAGCTATGACAGTTGTTCCATCAAGAGGGAAAAAAAAAAAAAAAAAGGGAAGAAACACAGCTGGAGATTGTAATTAAATGTTCCACTTTCAGAGAGAGTAGAAAAGAAGAATACAACATGATAATCTTCAACAGAGATGAGGAAACACTTGAGGACAAAGTAACAGGTGACCATACACAATGAAGAAGGAATGCTTATGACACTGCTAATTAAAGATGCAGATGGAAGGGTATGAGGCTCTACTTCTCAGCCTTCAGTTGTCTTTAACAAAGACTTTTTCTAAGTGTGATAACAGTACGTTGGGCTGAAGCTCCACTGCAAAAGCACGTTACCCAAAAAGGATTTACAAACCCCTTTTTTACAAGAAGTAACAGTTTTCTTCAAGGGAAGTTTTAGTCACGAGCTAGTCACCAACACAGCTCTCCCATTCTGCTTTCTAGTAAGTACCGAAGAATTTATCAACACGCAGAACGCATTTGCATACAGGCATCAGACTCAACTGCCGAGCTCCACACAGCCGGTACTGTTCAGAACTGCTTTAGAGCTACTGTTCGGACGAGAAAGGATGCGGTGCTTCCCTAAAGTTCTTTTGCCCCGCAAACAACAGATGTAAAGGGAATTAACAGTCCCCGAGACCTGCCCGCCTGGCAAGGCGAAGCCGTGCACCCGGGATGCCCCAGGATTCCGGGGCCAGGGAGGACGCAGCGCTCTGTCCCCAGCGGAGCTCCCTGCGCAGGACGTTACGTAACCGCCCGGCCAGGCTGGGGCGATACCGGGACGGTCCCAAAGCCGGGTCGCTCCTTCGGTCTCTGCGTGACAAGCAGCCCCTGCACCTGCTACCGCTCGTCCCCATCCCTATCCCGGACAGGCCCCGCAACACGGCGCCCCAAGGGGCGCGCTGCCTCCTCAGCCGAGGGACTCGCACCAGCGGAATCAAGAGAAACGAGGCGCCGGCCGCAGCCCCGGCAGCTCCCCGGGCCCCACGCCGCTCTTCGCCTCCGCGGAGACGGGCAGCGCAGCCCGGCTCCTCGTACCGCTGCGGCCGGGCCCGCGCCCGCCTCAGCCGCGCTCTCTCGCGCCAGAGAGGGAGAGGAGCTCAGCCCGCGACCCTCCGGCCTGCGCCACCCGCCTCATCCGCCCCGCGCCGCCGCCGCCGCCGCCTCCCCGGGGTGTAGGCCCGGCGGGCCCCAGGGGAGCGGGCGGCCGGGTCCGGGCCTGGCGCAGAGCGGCGGCGGCGGGGCCGGAACAGGCCGCGAGCCTGGAGCGCCCAGAGGGCCTTCCCCTTCCCCAGGCCACGGAGCTCGCTAGCCGCCCGTCCCCGGGTTCGCCAGCACCGGGCACCCGAGACGGGGCAGTCCCGCCGGGGTTACTCACCGAGGCCCGCGAGAGACGGGAACCGAGACGCAAAGGCCGGACGGCGGCGAAGCCCGAAACTGACACGGCGGCCATCTTGGGTCCGGAGCTCTGCGGCGGGGGGAGGGGGCGTGGGAGGGGAACAGCCCGCGGCGGGCGGGGGCGCGAGCGGGGAACAGCGCGGAGGGGCGGGAAGAGCTGAGGGGCCGGCGGGCTGAGGCGGCCCCGGCCCGGGCGGGGGGTGAGCGGCGGCGGCGGCGGTGGTGGTGGTGGCGGCGAGAGGCGGGGCTGGGCCGGGGCCGCCGCCCCGGGGCCAGCTGCCGAGGGCGGCCCGCGGCGCCATGCAGGCAGAGTGCGCGGGGCTGGGGCGGGAGGGTGGCGCTCGGAGAAGGCTGACTGGGGGACGGCGCCCGGGCGGGAGCCCCGAGAGCGGCTGGTGGCGGAGGGACACGGCTACCGGCCGCCCAGAGCCAGGCAGGGGCGGCGGGGGGGGCTGGGGCCGGCGGTGTGGTGGGAGAGGGCTGCTCCCGGGAGGCAGGAGAGGCGCCTTCAGCTGAGCCGAGCCCGCTCTTGGAGCGGCGGCGGCTCTGGGGCTCCTCCGAGCGCAGCGGCGTGAGGCGGGGCTGCGAGGGGAGGACGGGGAGCGGGGCTGCGAGGGGAGGACGGGGAGCGGGGTTATGAGGGGAGGACGGGGAGCGGGGTTATGAGGGGAGGACGGGGAGCGGGGTTATGAGGGGAGGATGCGGAGCGGGCGGCTGGAGGCCGCTCTGCCCTTGGGCATCGCGTGAGGCGGCTGGTGTGACTCCCCGGCACCTTCGGCCTGTTGCGGCCGGGGCTGTCCCACCCGGCTCCGCAGGGAGATTTGTCGCCAGAACCGTCCCGGAGCAGAGGCCCGGTGGCTGATGGGCAGCCAGCCCGGCTCTCCACAGCTGTGCTGTCGGACTCGGCGTGTGTTTGCTGTAAGTTGGAGGAAATGAGCGATATTCTCCCCTTGGCGGCCGGTCCTCTCCTGGCTTACAGCCCAGTGAGACCCCATTGCATTGCCCGTCCCGCCGGGCTGTGTGCTGCATGCGATTCTCTAAGCCTTTCGTGAAGGTCGTGAGGCAGGCGCTGCCTTAAAGGACAGCTCGTTGTGTGAAGTTCCACAGGAGCTGCCCTTTGGAGGAAAGGAAAACAGCAGCAAGGCTTTCCATGCTGTCTGCCGTGACATCCTGATAGCAAAGCTGAGAGAGATGGGATGGATGAGGGGACAGTGAGGTGGGGTGAGAACTGGGTGTTGGACAGAGCTCAGAGGGTGTGATCAGTGGAGCAGAGTCTGACTGGAGACCTGTGACCAGTGGTGTCCCCAGGGCTCAGTGTGGGGTCCAGTCCTGTTCAATATCTTCACTGACACCTTGCTGAGGGAACAGCACCCACCCTCAGCAAGTGCTGCTGATCCAGAGCTGGGAGGGGTGGCTGCCAGGCAGGACACTGCGCTGCCATCCAGAGCCCTGGCCAGGCTGGAGAGCTGGGCAGGGAGAGACCAGATGGGGTTCAACAACAGCAAGTGGAGAGTCTGGCCCCTGGGGAGGAAGAACTGCTGGAATCAGGACAGGCTGGGGGGGAGCTGCTGGAGAGGAGCTGTGTGGAGAAGGAGCTGGGGGTGCTGGGGGGTGACAGGGTGGCCATGAGGCAGCAGTGTGCCCTGGGGCTGAGAGAGACAATGGGATCCTGGGGGCATCAGGAGGAGTGTGGGCAGCAGGTGACAGGAGGGGATCCTCCCCCTCTGCTCTGCCCTGGGCAGGCCCCAGCTGGAGTGTTGTGTCCAGTGCTGGGCTCCCTGGGATCAAACAGCCAGGGATCTCCTGGAGAGAGTCCAGAGGAGGCTGAGGAGATGCTGAAGGGCCTGGAGCATCTCCCCTGGGAGGAAAGGCTGAGAGAGCTGGGGCTGTTCAGCCTGGAGAGAAGAAGACTCAGGGGGGACCTTATGAATGTCTATCAATATCTGAAGGATGGGGTGCAGGGGAATGGCCAGCCCCTTTTCAGTGTCTGTGGGGACAGGACAAGGGGCAATGGCTGCAAGTTGGAGCACAGGGAGTTCCACAGCAACCTGGGGAAGAACTTTTCCCCAGTGAGGGTGAGGGAGCCCTGGGACAGGCTGCCCAGGGGGTGTGGAGTCTCCTTCTCTGGAGAGATTCCAGCCCCATCTGGACACCGACCTGTGCAGTATGAGCTGGGGAGCTGCTTTGGCAGGGGGGTTGGACCCCATGATCTCTCGAGGTCCCTTCCAACCCCTACAGCTCTGTGATTCTGTGATCATAAGGAGTGCTGTGGAGACAGAGTTGTTAAGAGCAGAGTTGAGCAAGCAAACCTGGGATGTTTACTGAATGGCTTTTAGTCTCCTGAAGTGACCTGTTTCTCTTTGGAGCAAGCAGAACTCTTTCGATGCTTTAGCAGAATAGATTTATCAGTACAAAAGTGAAATGCTCTCAGCAAGTTGCTTATTACTGGGAGCTGATGGAGCTTGAGATGCTATTGGACAAGGTATTGTACACACAGTTCTGTTTCTGCCATGCACACTATAGAGGTCTGGCCTTGTAAGAGTTGGATTCTCCCTACAAATTAATCTCTCCTCCCACCTCTTCCTGAGGCTTCAAATTTTGGGTGGTTCTATGCTGTGTGGCTTACAGTGCCTTAAATTATGAGGCTATGGTGCTATCAGAAAAGCTAACAGAGATATAAGTGTGATTTCCAGATTAAGAAAGCAAAGCAAGACTGAGAGGATTCAGTACCTAACAATGAAACATGTTTGGCTTCTGTTCTGGATTTGCATGGCAAGGTTTTGCTAGCTGGAGGGGGCTTCTGCAAGGTGGTGCTAGAAGCTTCCCCCAAGTCTGATAGAGCCAACACCATCCAGCTTCAAGATGGACCTGCTGCTGCCCAAGACCAAGCACGTCACTGGTGGTGGTAGCATCTCTGATAAGGTGTTGAAGAGGAACAAAAAAACCCAACCCTAGCAGCAGCAAGAGAAGGGAGTGAGGGCCTGAGGGTCTGCATGGCCTGTGTAAGCTCATGAAGAACTGAAAGCCCTGTGGGAAGGACTCACATTTCAGGAGTTCATGGAGGACTTTCTGCTGTGGGTAGGTCCCCACGCTGGAGCAGGGGAAGGGTGTGAGAAGTGCTCTCCTGAGGAGGAAGCACCAGCAGAGACGCCTCATCATGAACTGACTTGCAATCCCCATTCCCCTGTGCTGCTCAGGGAATTTGGGAATAGAGACCAGGAAGAAGGGAGGGGTGGGGAGAGATGTTTTAAGATTTGGTTTTATCTCGTATTATCCTACTCTGTTTTGCTTGGGCAATAAATTAGATCTGTTTTATTCCATGTTGAGTCTGTTTTGCCCATGATGGTAACTGCTGAACAATCTCTCCCTGTCCTTATCTCAACCTGTGAGCCTCTTGTTATATCTCCTCTCATTATATCTTCTCTCTTTATGTCTTCTCTCCCCAGTCCAGCTGAGGAGGATGGGGAGTGATAGAGCTGCTGTGGTGGACATCTGGCCTCCAGCCTGGCTCAACATATCACAGCTTCCTACAACACAGAGCAGCAGTACGTAGACTCTCTTCTGTTTCAGAATTAGCAGGGTGTTATTATTATAATCAGGTTTATTATTCTAGAATTAGGTTGTTATTAGCCCTCTTGCAAAATTCATTTTGTTGACTATTGTAAATTAAAAAATGATCTGTTTTCTTCTCTTCTTTACACAGCACAAGGTAACAGCTAAATCATCAGAATTCCTGCCTATGGCAAACTACAGATGGTAAGGATGTTTCATCATAAAGCCAGTGCATGGGTTGGCAACACTGTTTTGTAGCTCAGGTTTCTCTGGGGGCTCACATACTATAACTGAAGTGGGGGACCTTTCAAGGAGCAGTTTTCAGGCTGTCAGTAAACTAACCACTGAATTAAATTCTGTTCTTGGCAGCAGCTTTTGCCATGCTCCTTTTTTTAAAATTCTAGTTTATATAAGCTCCTGAGCTGCTGTGAAGACTGACTTTCAGACCAGAACATGATCCTTGTGCTAACAGTTTGGAAGCAGCCAGGCAACGTTTCAGCAGCCATAAACAGTGGTGTAGCTGCAAATTGTTCTCTGCAGCTCTCAGCAAGATACTTTAATAACTTTGTCTGATTTTAAAGCAGAAATGTATTTCCCCTTTTCCTTCAGTGTGCAAAAATAATGAATTACCCAGTGGTTGCTTTTTGTATGGGCACAGAGTTTCTTGGTGGCTTATGAAACTGAAATAACTGTAAGAAAAAAAAATGCAGAAGTGACAACATTGTGAGCTGGGTTAAACACTGACAATCTTGATGATGGGTGCAAGCAGTCAGAGGGGAATAGCAGGTTTTAAACAGCATATATATAAGACAGTCAAAGCTGAGTTGTATTTTGTGAGACTAAAAAAAAAAAGCAACACTTGTATTGAAAAAGGCATGTTCCACAGTGGTTTGTTAAAACCAGAAAGACTTGAGTTTCTCAGCAAATCAAATGTGTTAAGGTTTTATGTTGCTGGTGAATTGATGACCTGCTGCTTTCTGCCCATGATACCTGTATTGGGGGGTTGGACCAGATGATCTCTTCAGGTCCCTTCCAACCCCTATGATTCTATGACTGCACAGCCTCAAAGACTGATAGGATCATCTTCACAATCCTTTTGTGTTAAGAGTGATTCTACGAAAACAAGATGCAATTAATTTTAAGTGTAGAAGTGCTGTAATTAAATGGCAAATTATTAGCCCTTTATTGCTCTCAAATGTGTCATTCGTTACAGTAATTTGAATTCAACACTTAAAGTATTTGATGTTTAAAAATATGGGGAAGAACTTTTCCCCAGTGAGGGTGAGGGAGCCCTGGGACAGGCTGCCCAGGGGGTGTGGAGTCTCCTTCTCTGGAGAGATTCCAGCCCCATCTGGACACCGACCTGTGTGCCCTGTCCTAGGGACCCTGCTCTGGCAGGGGGTGGGACCCCATGGGCTCTGGAGGTCCCTTCCCACCCCTATGGTTCAGTGATTCTGTGATCATGACCATAACAGAGAAGTTAATAGGTGATTTCTCCTTCTTTATTTGCTATAGCTGAAAGCTTGTCTAGTTGGACTTAATGATCTAGAAAGGTCCCTTCCAACCAAGGTAATTCTGTGATTCTATCTAATACTTGAAATAAGGCTGTATGATGCAGACAGTGGTGCTAAAAGGTAATGCCAGAGCAAATTCACTTCCTCCCATTTCTGGGGGGAAATACCTACGGTGTATCAATAGAAATAAGATGTAATATAAACTCTGAACTCTCTGGGTTTTGCCTCCTGACATGATCAGTCTATCCAGCTTGCTCATTGTCCAGCCGTGGTGGTATCACAGCTTTGCCCACAGTCATGAAGTGTGGTCAGATGCAAAGACTCAGCCCCCTCTTGCAGTGCTTGTGCTGCCAGTGGTCACCTCCCTTCCCATGTACTAAACGTCCAGAGAAGGGCAACCAGGCTGGGGAAGGGGCTGGAGGGCAAATCCTCTGAGGAGCAGCTGAGGGAGCTGGGGGTGTTGAGCCTGGAGAAGAGGAGGCTGAGGGGAGACCTTCTCCCCACCTCCCCTGCCCTGCCTGGAGGGTGCAGAGAGGTGGGGGATGGTCTCCTCAGCCAGGGGACAGGAGATGGGACAAGGGGCAATGGGCTCAAGCTGTGCCAGGGCAGGAGCAGAGCAGACATGGGCTTTTCCCAGCCTGTTTGAGTAGTAAAACTGGCAAGTTATTTACTCACAAGTCCAGAGATCTGCTACACGAACGTGAAACACCTGTTAGATTATGAAAAGGACTCGCTTGGCAGAGAGGTTAGGTGATTCTGTGTGACAGCTGTCACTGATGCCAGCTGGGTTGTGTTTCCTGTAGTATCATTACCCTGTGAACAAAGTCAGCAAAATGATAAGAGTGGCAAAAATTTGACTGTGTGCTAGAAGCTGGACTATCCTGAGACCACAGAGTGATTCTATCAGACCTCAGAGCCCACCTAGTCCCACCCCCTGGCCATGGGCAGGGACACCCTCACCAGCCCAGGCTGCCCAAAGCCCCATCCAACCCGGCCTTGAGCCCTGCCAGGGATCCAGGGGCTCCCACAGCCTCTCTGGGCACCCTGTGCCAGGGCCTCCCCACCCTCAGAGTAAAGAATTCCTTCCTCACCTCTAACCTACCCCTGCCCTCTGCCAGCCTGAAGCCATTCCCCTTGTCCCATCCCTGCACTCCCTGGGGACGAGCCCCTCTCCCACTGCCCTGTAGGACCCCTGTTTGGGGAACGTACAGGGTCCTACATACCCCTGTATGTAGGACCCTGTATTAGGTCTCCCCAGAGCCTTCTCCAGGCTGAACCAGCCCAGCTCTCTCAGCCTGTCTCCAGAGCAGCGGTGCTCCAGCCCCTGATCAACTCCATGGCTCCTCTGGACTCCAACAGCTCCACGTCCTTCCTGTGCTGGGGACCCCCGAGCTGGAGGCAGCGCTGCAGGGGGGCTCAGGAGAGCAGAGCGGAGGGGCAGAACCCCCTCCCCGAGCCCACTGACCACGCTGCTCTGATGCAGCCCCAGACACGGCTGGCTCTCAGGGCTGGCAGCGCTCGCTGCCTGAAGAAGGCTTCCCCTCGGTAAGTAAACGGCGCGCAGCGCCCGGGCCGGTACCTCCCGCCCAGCCACGGGGGGGGTCAGGGCTGGGGGGGAGCGGGCGTCCCCGGCCCCCCGGGAGCCACAGCTCCGCGCAGCGCCCTCTGCTGGACAGCGGCAGGCGCGGCGAGCTGCGTGTGAGCGGGGGGCGGGACTCCCTCTGCGGCCGCCTCAGCCGGTTGGTCACAGCGGAGCGCATCCCCCGCCTTGCCTCAGCCCGGGCGGGCCGCTGCACCAATGGGAGCCGAGCGCTGCGAGCTTTTTCTCCGCGCCGTCATCCGCGCAGCCTCTCCTCAGCCTATCAGCTTGCGGCTTGTCAGCAGGTCACCCAGTCAGCGCGCTGCTCGCTGAGCCCCGCCCGCGCGATGAAGGGGTGGGGGGGGGGGGGGAAGCTTTTCGCGCTGCCAATCGCTGGGGCTCGGGGCCTGCGGCAGCCGCGCTGAGGGAAGGGAGGGGAGGCCTTGCTCCGCCGCAGGACGGCCTGTCCGCGGCTCGCCCGCCGCCGTCATGATCCACAGCCTGTTCCTCATCAACGCTTCGGGCGACATCTTCCTGGAGAAGCACTGGAAGAGCGTCGTCAGCCGCTCCGTCTGTGACTACTTCTTCGAGGCGCAGGAGCGGGCCTCTGAGGCGGAGAACGTGCCGCCGGTGATCCCCACGCCGCACCACTACCTCCTCAGCGTCTACCGCCACAAGATCTTCTTCGTGGCCGTCATCCAGAGCGAGGTGCCGCCGCTCTTCGTCATCGAGTTCCTGCACCGCGTCGTCGACACCTTCCAGGTCCAGAGCGGGAGTCTGGCTGGGGCCCTGGAGACACCCAGACCTGCCGGGATGCGTCCCTGTGTGACCTCACCCGGGCATCCCGGCGCTGGGTGGTCTGACTGACCGTGAGCCGGCAGCGTGCCCGGGGGGCAGGAAGCCCAGGGGCATCTGGGCTTGTGTCAGCCCCAGCGTGGCTGCAGGGCCAGGGCAGGGGTTGTGCCCCCACACTGGGCACTGGGGAGGCTGCACCTCGAGTGCTGGGTCCAGTTCTGGGCTCCTCAGCATCAGAAGGACATTGAGGTGCTGGAGCCAGCCCAGAGAAGGGCAACCAGGCTGGGGAAGGGGCTGGAGGGCAAATCCTCTGAGGAGCAGCTGAGGGAGCTGGGGATGTTCAGCCTGGAGAAGAGGAGGCTGAGGGGAGACCTTCTTGCTCTCTCCAGCTCCTTAGAAGGAGGTTCTCATGAGCTGAGACTCACTCCTTACTGTTGTGGAGACAAGGATGCCCTCCTCATTTCACTCAAGTGATATAACCCCCAAATTGTCTGCATCTCCTGCTGGGGGAGCTGGGGGTGTTGAGCCTGGAGAAGAGGAGGCTGAGGGGAGACCTTCTCCCCACCTCCCCTGCCCTGCCAGGAGGGTGCAGAGAGCTGGGGGATGGGCTCTTTGCCCAAGTGACAGGACGAGGGGAATGGGCTCAAGCTGTGCAAGGGCAGGGTCAGATCAGACACTGGGGAAAAGTTCTTCCCTGAAATGGCTTTGGGGCCCTGGCACAGGCTGCCCAGGGAGCGGCTGAGTCACCACCCCTGGATGTGTTTAACAGACAGGGAGATGAGGTGCTCAGGGATGTGGGTTAGTAGAGGACAGGTATGGTTGGATTCAGTGATCTCAAAGGTCTTTCCCAACATGGTGATTCTGTCATTTGAGGTCCCTTCTGTGGGTGTTGGTGGGGCGAGGGCTGCACAGGGCAGAGGGGCTCTCTGCTTCAGCCGAAGGATTGGCTGGTGTCTGCTGAGGAGGTTAGAAGGGGAAGAGCCCCATGTCACTGCCATAAGTAAAGGGGAACTGGTTGGGGGTGTGTGGTCAGGAGGAGAAACGAGCCTTTCACGTTACCAGCGAGCAGTTTCCTCTTTTTCCTGCCCCTTAATTGTCAGCCTGCAGCTACGAGGGCCTAGAGTGGGTCTCAAGGGCTTGTGGTGGTTAGGGTTGTGCTGGCTAGAATGGTGATGGATCCAAGACCAGCCTACAATTGCAGGAAGAACCTTTCAGCAATCAAGATTTCTAGTTCTCTTTTGCAGGCCTGTCTCTTCTAGGAGCTGTGAACTAAGACCAAGCCAGCCTTGTTCTCCCAAGGAGTTCTTGACATTGATAGCCATTTGCTTTACTCAATCAGTGACAACCTACCTATGTGCTTACATCTAGTGATGTTTCTTGGAAGTGTATTTGCTTCCTAAAGAAGTGAGTTACTGGAATTGCCCCAGAGCAGCCACATTCCCCCTGTGCTATAGCTGATGTGAGTGTTTAGAGGAATAGTCAAGACATGTGTCTTCTGCCTGCCAGCCCCAGGGCTGTGCAGCCTGCATCTGAAATGTCTTGTGACCAGCATCCTCCCAGGATACAGGACATGTGAATGCTTGGCCAAAGGTATCATGTGAGCTTTTGCTTCCAAGTGCCAGTCAGAACATTGGTGTGGGCTGACTTGTGTTTCCTCGACTTCAGGGGGTGGATCAGCTATTCAAGCCAGAAGTCTACTGTGTCAGCTGCTTAGGTCTTGGTTCTTTTGCAAGGGGATGAGGTGTGAGTGTGTCTTCACTGGCTTGACCACAGGATCAAGTGTGATGTGCCTGATACAGGGTGTTTGTAGTGCAGCACAAGGAATCCTCTGTCATCACGGGGTATGTGTCCTCATGTTTTGTGCAGAATGCCTGATGCCTTGAGTTGCTCTAAGTAACTAGAAGCTCCAGTTTGTGTTTGGGTGTGAATGCTCCCTCAGTCTGCAGGAAGTTGCATAAAGTCCTATGAATAAATTAAATGTTTGCTTTTAAAAATTGCTGAAGTACTGGGACTGCTTCCTGTCACATCTGCTGAATCTTGAATGATCTCCACTTACTTTTCTACACCTACATTGTGTTGCAGATTTAAAATTTGTCTTGGTGTGTATTTTTACTGCAAACTTTTAACATTGCTCATGAGTGTTTTGGAGTAGGAGCTGAAGAAAGAGTGTTCAGGCTGGGGAATAAGCTGATCTGTCTAAGCTGATTCACGTTCTGAGGCTCTGCTTTATGCTTAAGTCATGCAAAAGGAGGATTCAGAAATGTTCTGTTATAAAACAAACATGGATTTAGGCAGAACATGCAGAGTTCAGAGCTGTGCTTCCCCTGCATCCCACATCAAAATGAATTCTAAAAACCAGCCCAAAGAGAATTGAAGTTTACACCAGTCTTACTGCCTGTTGTGTGAGAGTGTTACAACAAAAAGAAATGAAAAGCCTTGATGAGGAGAGGTTGAACTCCTTAAACAGCAGTGCTGCACGATTAAACTGTTGAGAGTACTGTAGGTAATGAGTAGGGCAGCGGAGGAAGAGAGAAGATACTGGACTTTAATGACAGGCATCACTGAATCCAAGTCAGTAGTGGCTGCAGGATGTTTTACTTATTACCCTTCACAGAATCCCAGACTGGTCTGGGTTGGAAGGGACCCCAAGGATCACAGAGCTCCAACCCCCTGCCACAGGCAGGGACACCAACCTCAGGCCTGGAGCTACACAAGGTTGCCCAGGGCCCCAGCCAACCTGGCCTTGAACACCCCCAGACATGGGGCACCCACCCCCTCTCTGGGCAGCCTGTTCCAGCCCCTCACCACTCTCTCTGCACAGAACTTCCCCCTAAGATCCAATCTAACCCTTCCCTCCTCCAGCTTCACTCCATCCCCCTTGTCCTGCCAGTCTCTGCCCTTGAACAAGCTGATTCCCCTCCTGTTCCTCTGCTCCCTTCAGGCACTGGCAGGCTGCAATGAGGTCCCCCCACAGCCTTCTCTTCTCCAGGCTGAAACCCTTGTTGCGTAATTGGTTGCAAGTGAGCCACTTTCAAGTGCTAATTACAAAAAATCCCAGGGAATCCTGTTACATAGACAGGAATGGGGCAGTGGCAGAGGTATACTCAGAGCTGGGCATATCTACTGGAGTGGTTAGCTGATCTGATGTGCTCCTACTCATAGATGGAGTTTCAGTGTTGTTCCACCTCCTCCAAGAAGAGGTTTGATTTCTTTCTGTGTGGAAGGACACTGAGCTGAATGCTCACTAAGACTCTATTTCACATATTGTTGAGTAATGATTTCTTTTGCTCAGGATTATTTTGGTGTCTGCTCAGAGGTGATGATCAAGGACAACGTTGTGGTGGTGTATGAGGTGCTGGAAGAGATGCTGGACAATGGCTTTCCATTGGCAACAGAGTCCAATATCCTTAAGGAACTGATAAAACCTCCCACCATCCTGCGAACAGTTGTCAACACTATCACAGGTACAGAGTAACAAAAGGTAGATAAACTGGGGAGGCCACAGGGCAATTTTCCTTCCTAAGTACTTAGGACATGGGGGAATAAAATTTATGTTGCCCCATACTGTTCCAAACCCCAGCATAGGTGTATTTAGGGAGTCCCCTGTGAGTGTGTGGTGTTGAGGTTCCTTCCAGTTCTAGCATCAGTTGCACTGTTGTCTTGTTTTCATTATTATTATTAATTAAGCCAAACCCAATTATATTTCCAGTTATGGTCATGATGTTACTTCCCAGATGAGTGTTGAGGTTCCTTCCAGTTCTAGCATCAGTTGCACTGTTGTCTTGTTTTCATTATTATTAATTAAGCCAAACCCAATTATATTTCCAGTTATGGTCATGATGTTACTTCCCAGATGAGTTAATTTGGTGTGGGGTTTTTTGTTTAGGGTGGCTTTTTGTTTTGTTTATTAATTACATTTCCCTGTGCCTTATGTTTTAGAGCTGGATGTAAGAGGTGTGGATTGTAGAATACAAAGAGTAATCCAGATTCTGGAAGAGTTAATTGTTCTCTGACAAAGAGATTGAGAGTCTTTGGGATTAATTACAGTGAAGTTATGTGATGCCAAAGGCTTGTTCTGGAGCATTGTCTGACTTTCATGGTTGTTGTCCTTTCTTTTCCAGGAAGCACTAATGTGGGGGACCAGCTTCCAACTGGACAGCTCTCAGTGGTGCCTTGGAGACGTACTGGTGTAAAATATACCAACAATGAGGCATATTTTGATGTGGTTGAAGAGATAGATGCAATCATTGACAAATCAGGTATGGAAGCTCCTCTAGATAAGTCAAACATAACATATCCTGATGGTGCCTGAAGTGAGATCTAGGTCTTCAAAGAGGAGCACCCTCCCCTGGGTGTGGGGACCTCTATTCTTACTCTTACTCTGGAATGTTGCCAATTTGTAGGTGCTATTCAGTCAAACAATTGAGAAGTGTACCAAAGTTTTACACCAGTCCTTGTTTGTGATGTCTTAAAAGCAATTCTGTATTGGGAAAATTAAGGGTGAGTGAAATTTGGGCATAAGTGCTCCCTCCTTAGTTTCTGTGCATCTTAATCTCATTGGAGTTGGGAGCTATTCCTGGTGTCCTTTAAAATGGACATTGCTGCTGTTAGATGTTCTTATTTTCATGCACCTTCTCTAGAAGTTGTTGGGAATGAGAAAAATGTTGAGTGGGTAACCTAATGAGCCATGACATTTCATACAGACAATAAGTTTCCTTCCTCCCCACTGATAGTTCTACCTCATTGGGATGTTATTTTGATCAGGTTCTCAAAACCTCCTGGGGTTACCTTCTTGTTGCAGGTTCCACAATTACTGCTGAAATCCAGGGGGTGGTTGATGCCTGTGTCAAGCTGACTGGAATGCCAGACCTCACCCTCTCCTTTATGGTAAAGCTCAAGGATGTATCTTTACTTTAGTATTCTGAGTTTCCCAGCCCTGCTACAAGGATCTCAGTCTCCTACTGATGGACAAAAAGCAAGTGGAGAGTCTGGCACCTGGGGAGGAGCAACCACATGTATCAGTACAGGCTGGGGGGGAGCTGCTGGAGAGGAGCTCTGTGGAGAAGGACCTGGGGGTGCTGGGGGGTGACAGGGTGGCCATGAGCCAGCAGTGTGCCCTGGGGCTGAGAGAGACAAGGGGATCCTGGGGGCATCAGGAGGAGTGTGGGCAGCAGGTGACAGGAGGGGATCCTCCCCCTCTACTCTGCCTGGGCAGGCCCCAGCTGGAGTGTTGTGTCCAGTGCTGGGCTCCCTGGGATCAAACAGCCAGGGATCTCCTGGAGAGAGTCCAGAGGAGGCTGAGGAGATGCTGAAGGGCCTGGAGCATCTCCCCTGGGAGGAAAGGCTGGGTGAGCTGGGGCTGTTCAGCCTGGAGAGAAGAAGACTCAGGGGGGACCTTATGAATGTCTATCAATATCTGAAGGATGGGGTGCAGGGGAATGGCCAGCCCCTTTTCAGTGTCTGTGGGGACAGGACAAGGGGCAATGGCTGCAAGTTGGAGCACAAAAAGTTCCACAGCAACCTGGGGAAGAACTTTTCCCCAGTGAGGGTGAGGGAGCCCTGGGACAGGCTGCCCAGGGGGTGTGGAGTCTCCTTCTCTGGAGAGATTCCAGCCCCGTCTGGACACCTATCTGAGTGATATGTCCTGGGGAGCTGCTTTGGCGGGGGTTGGACCTGATGATCTCTGGAGGTCCCTTCCAACCCCTACAATTCTATGAGTCTATGATTCCAGTAGATCACAAGTTGGTTATGCCAAACAAAAGTGAAAGAACTGACAGTGGGAACTCATAGGGAACTTCAGCAACTTTGAGCCTAAAGGTTTTATTTTCAGATCTGTTGTTAAAAGTACTGTCAGTGTGTCCTGTGACTAAGCTTCTGAAACACAGTGGTGCTGTAGGCAGGTATCCTCAAAGGCCATCTTTTTGATGAGTGTGCATCAGTGTAATTATTTGACATGAATAAATTTTGTAAAGTAGGATGGAGTTAATTGTGTCCAGATCTGAGGCCCCCAATACAAGAAAGATGTAGAACTGTTGGAGAGGGGTCAGAGGAGCCAGGGAGATACTCAGAGGGCTGGAGCAGCTCCCCTCTGGAGAGAGGCTGAGGGAGCTGGGCTGGGTCAGCCTGGAGAAGAGAAGGCTGTGGGGGGACCTCATTGCAGCCTGCCAGTGCCTGAAGGGAGCAGAGGAACAGGAGGGGAATCAGCTTGTTCAAGGGCAGAGCCTGGCAGGACAAGGGGGCTGGAGTGAAGCTGGAGGAGGGAAGGGTTAGATTGGATCTTAGGGGGAAGTTCTGTGCAGAGAGAGTGGTGAGGGGCTGGAAGGGGCTGCCCAGAGAGGGGGTGGGTGCCCCATGTCTGGGGGTGTTCAAGGCCAGGTTGGATGGGGCCCTGGGCAACGTTGTGTAGCTCCAGGCCTGAGTTTGGTGTCCCTGCCTGTGGCAGGGGCTTGGAGCTCTGTGACCCTTGGGGTCCCTTCCAACCCATGCCATTCTATGATTCTATGAATTGAGTGCTGCTATTGTGTGGGTCATAGAAGTGCCTTGGTTGGAAGGGACTAATCATCACCCTAACCTGCCATCCACCACTAAACCACGTCCCTCAGCACCACCATAATTTAAATATCTCCAGGGATGGAGACTCCACCACTTCCCTGGGCAGCCCATTCCTAACATCCAGCCTAAACCTCCCTGACATAACTTGACACCAATTCCTCTTGCCCTGTCGCTTGTCACCAGGGAGAAAAAGTCAGCCCTGAGATGTAGAGACATCAAATAGCTTAATAGATCTGAATGTGGGCAGAATGTGTTGAATAACAGGCCCTTCAGGGGTAGAAGACTGGGAAGAAGAGGTTATTGTAAGCAGCACTGCCTTCCCTCACCTTGGGACTCTCTCATTGCAGAACCCTCGGTTACTGGACGATGTCAGCTTCCACCCCTGCGTGCGCTTTAAGCGCTGGGAGTCAGAGAGAATCCTCTCCTTCATCCCACCTGATGGAAACTTCCGCTTGCTTTCCTACCATGTCAGTGCTCAGAAGTAGGTGATGAATGTCATCCTGTGAGTTACAGAAGTTGGATCTTTATGGCTGGGGGGAGAGGGGAGAAAAAGAAAAGGAATTGCTTTGAAAGATCAGGTGGCATGTTGTGCCAAGTGAAGTAGAGGTGCATGACAACAAAAACTCTGCCCTGGGCAGGCCCCACCTGGAGTGTTGTGTCCATTTCTGGGCTCCTTGGTTTAAAAAGGACAGGGATCTCCTGGAGAGAGTCCAGAGAAGGGCTACAAAGATGATTAGGGGCCTGGAGCATCTCCCCTATGAGGAGAGGCTGAGTAAGTTGGGACTGTTCAGCCTTGAGAAGAGAAGATTAAGGGGAGACCTAATTAAAGTCTATAATTACCTGAAGCAGGGGATGCAGGGGGAATGGCCAGCCCCTTTTCAGTGTCTGTGGGGACAGGACAAGGGGCAATGGCTGCAAGTTGGAGCACAGGAAGTTCCACACCAACATGGGGAAGAACTTTTTCACAGTGAGGGTGACGGACACTGGAATAGGCTGCCCAGGGAGGTGGTGGAGTCTCCTTCTCTGGAGAGATTCCAGCCCCGTCTGGACACCTATCTGAGTGATATGTCCTAGGGAGCTGCTTTGGCAGGGGGGTTGGACCCCAGGAGCTCTCGAGGTCCCTTCCAACCCCTACAATTCTATGATTCTATGACTGCATCAAGAGAAGCAAAGAAGGAGGTGAGAGATTGAGCCAGCCTTTCTGTTGCTGTTTTTCTTCCAGTCTGGTGGCGATTCCTGTCTATGTTAAACACAACATCAGCTTCCGTGACAGCAGCTCACTGGGAAGGTTTGAGATCACAGTGGGACCGAAGCAGACGATGGGGAAGACGATAGAGGGAGTGATGGTCACCAGCCAGATGCCTAAAGGTGTCTTAAATATGACCCTCACACCCTCTCAGGGAACACATATCTTTGATCCAGTGACAAAGGTGAGAGGAAAGAAATCAGATACTATTGGGTTGCAATCTTTTTTACATTTCAGGAAATGAGGTTGAGCTGTTGGTTCTGACATTGACATTTCCCTTGAACGTTGCCCTTCTGAAGGCAGCAGCTCTTCTTGGGATGAGAGAAACCTTACTGGACAGTTGCATGTGAGCAACACTGCTTCAGCCTCTTGGAAAGGAGGCAATTCAGCCTTATTCTTGTCACTGTTGCTCATAGGAAACAGGACCTGTAGCACAAGTAGTGCAAACACCATTTGTGGTTGGCTTTGGGGAACTTCACAGAAAGAGAGGGAGAGCAAAGAGCTGAGGCAGTTACTGCTTAAGCCTGTACTGTGTCTGTCCAATCTGAAAGACTGGAGAGGGTTCAGAGGACGGTCACAAAGATGATTAGAGGGCTGGAGCACCTGCCCTACAAAGAGAGGCTGAGGGAGCTGGGCTGGCTCAGCCTGGAGAAGAGAAGGCTGTGGGGGGACCTCATTGCAGCCTGGCTGTGCCTGAAGGGAGCAGAGGAACAGGAGGGGAATCAACTTTTTAAAAGGGCAGATAATGGCATGACAAGGGGGATGGTTTAAAGTTAAAGGAGGGAAGGGTTAGAGTGGATATTAGGGGGAAGTTTTTTACAGAAAGAGTGGTGAGGGGCTGGAAGGGGCTGCCCAGAGAGGGGGTGGGTGCCCCGTGTCTGGAGGTGTTCAAGGCCAGGTTGGATGGGGCCCTGGGCAACCTTGTGTAGCTCCAGGCCTGAGGTTGGTGTCCCTGCCTGTGGCAGGGGGTTGGCGCTTTATGATCCTTGGAGTCCCTCCCAACCCTTGCCATTCTATGATTCTATGAAAGGGAAGATACTGAGACAAAGACCTTTTCCATAAAGAAACATTAAAAGCTGTCATTGGAAGGGGACTCTTCTTTGGAGGGTGTTACAGCATTTCTGTTTCTCTGCTGCATTTTCTGTTCCTTGAAGTTGCTGTCCTGGGATGTGGGGAAAATAAACCCCCAGAAGCTGCCAAGCCTGAAGGGGAGTGTGAGCCTGCAATCTGGGACATCAAAGCCAGATGAAAACCCCACCATTAACCTGCAGTTTAAAATTCAGCAGCTGGCTATATCTGGTAAGTGACTGTCAGGTAGAGATGCTGAATGTTCTCTGCTGTGCTCTTTCTGCATGGAGCTGAAGTAGCTGTGCAGCCCTTCTGAAGTACACTCGGTCTGAAACGTGTTCTTCAAGTAAGTCAAACAGCAAGCTTTGACTGCAGTCACATGGATTTGTTCTCTCTGCTGCTCTGTGAAACAGCCTGTCTACATCTCCTTGCATTTGGTGCTTACAGACCTATAAAGCATTCCAGGGTAGGGATGTGCTTGTAAAGAATGATTTTGAACAGTTAGCAGTTGTCAGCTTTGCTCTGCTCTGCTCACTAAATCTTTCCCTATGCTTTCTGCACCTTTAGGATGATCTCCTGTTCTGGGTGGACTCTCTGCTTTGTTTGTGACCACAGTCAGTCTTACAGTGTGTTTGTTTGCCTTTAGGACTGAAGGTGAATCGCTTGGACATGTATGGGGAGAAGTACAAGCCCTTCAAGGGGATAAAATACATGACTAAAGCTGGCAAGTTCCAAGTCCGAACCTAGAGGATCCTGATAGGAAGAGCACTTTCCTGTTTCTCCTGTTCCTGGCTGTTGGATGCAGCCTCTTACTCCATCCATCTGTTTTAGGGTTACTCCCTTGCCTGTAAGTAGCACGAGCAGGAGAGACAGGGTTTAGGGTGCTGGGGAGCAGGGATAAGTAAGGTTGACCTGAAACCATCTCATCCCTAGCTGAACCTGAAGTATTTGGAGCAGTGGCAGGTGGGAGAGGTGTTTGGGTCCCTTGGGATTAGTGAGTCAGTCACTGAAGCTTCTATCACCTTCATTTTGCTGTCTTAAAGGAAATTCTAGGGGTTTATGGCCTTTTCTAACTGCTCTTCCTTATATTTTGATTGGCTTTTATCCCTGTGTAGATGATCCAAAGTTGAATTTCCACAAACTTCAACTCCAGTGTGATGGTCCAGCACCTGCCCTTGTCCATTGCTGCGTGTTAGTGTGGAAACCTGTATAAGCTTCCAGGGGCTGGAAGAAGTGGGAAGGTAAATTGTCCTTCCCAGGATGGGGAAGTTAGGAAGCCTGAGGTTATTTGGGGATGGTGCCACAGAAGGAGGAAGGGAAGAAGTGGATGCTTTTTTTCTAGGTATTTCAAAAGCCATCGTGGTCATCAAGTATCTTGAACCTCTGAGGATGGACAGGAGACCCATCCAGATCTGAGAATGGTACCCTATGAAGGGCTGGCTGTAGCACTAGTAACTGATGGGTGGTGACATCTGAGTGTTATTCTGCTTCTCTTCTTAAGTTTGTCAGTATTTGAAGGTAGGGATTCTCCTGGCTTATTTGGGGAGTCAGGGAAGAGACAGACAGGCAGGAGGATTTTTGTGGAGCCAGAGCACTCTGGGAATGGAACCTGTGGCTACACAAAGATGATCCCTGTCCCAGGAACTTGTTGCAACTTCATTTTGTCTTTGCCTGCCTATTACAAATGAAGGTGATGCTGCTGTACTCCTGCTCCTGATGTCTTTGAGATAGTTGTGTCCTGATCCCTTTGTAGTGTTTCTGGCTATCCTACCTCCTTCCAGTTCCTGTACCAATTAGCTGCTGTGCAGGTGGATTCAAGCCTATGCTGGATTTTCCACTGGGACCATCTCTTCTGCAGGAGCTGTTGCTGCATCTGCCCATTCCAGTCTGTACAGCATAAACACGAATGGAGAGGTGCCTGCACTGTTCTGTGGTGTGTGTAATGTGCTCTTTGGCCACTAGATGCCCGTGTGTTTTCTCTGTGGTAGCAGAAGTTGTCCCTGAGCTGCTGTACATGCAACTACAGCATCTGTCAGGTGGCTGTGGAGGCCAGCATGTACAGTTCATGCTTGAGAACAGAATCAAGGTGACTCTAAATGAAGGGTAACATCCCTTCTGGTTTGTATGGGGTGGATACTTGCAGTGGATGAGCAGCATTTTGTTTGTGGAACTACAAGTTCCAGTGCAACCAATGAATGTCATAGCAGGTGGCCTTACTGCTGAGCATGTTCAGTGCAAATACAACCTTCAGCAAGGTCATCAATAAAATTCAGTTTTACATGTCACTCACATCATTGCAGAGTGGTTTGTGTGGGGTTTCTTTACAAGAAATGCAGTTGGTTTGTGAGGAGGAAGGTAAATGACACCAGTTGGACTGTGGCTAGTGGGTGCTGTAGGGAGATAACTGTCTTTATGCAGCTGGGATTGTCAGCTCTTGGTCAGGAATGGTTCAGTTCCACTTTAGTGGGGCTCTTAGATCACACTGAGCTTGAATAATGTATTTAATAGACTGAATTGTGGAACAGAAGTTGCATTCCTAAGGACACTTACCTGTGGTACTCATTGGCTGGGGTTTGGGTGTTTCACAGGCTGCAGATACTTGGCATGCTTGTGAATGCTGGGATAGTGAGGCACAGTAGCACTTGGAAATGAGGGTTTTTTTCTTTTGCTCAAGGTTCATGCTTATATAAAAACACAACAACAACAAAAAAACCCCACACAGAAAACACCTCTGAACTGTGACACTCTTTTAATAAACATCTTAGGGGCCAGGGGGGTGTTCCCCCTTCCACTTGCTGGAGAGTGGGACTCATTGCTGAAGCTACCTGGTCTTACACCACCATTTCTAAGCTGGTAGCTAGAAAGACATGGACCATTTGTAAAGTTGCCATCAACAAAACCCCTTTGAGGAAGTAATGGGTGTCCTTACTGACTCTTCTGTACTTACTTGTTACACCAGCTTCTCTATTAAACTAGAGCCTGTGCTAGTAGATCATTAG
Source organism: Laterallus jamaicensis coturniculus (assembly GCA_022605575.1). Lineage (NCBI taxonomy): Eukaryota > Metazoa > Chordata > Aves > Gruiformes > Rallidae > Laterallus > Laterallus jamaicensis. The sequence continues at coordinate 4,030,041 of JAKCOX010000049.1, read as the reverse complement.
AGAGCTCCTCAAACCTGTGAGACTAAACATTTTGAGTTACAAGGTCTTGAATTCCCCAAATACAACAGACTAGTTTACTAACTGAAATCCTGCTTGATACTAAACTCCTTCTGTAGCCTCAATTAATTTTTTTCCTTTCATAAAATGCTACTCACACCCACTCTCTCTGGCTTTAGAGAGAATCTGTAAGAGGCTTAACTCTTAGGACAGCCCTAGATCCCACTTAGCATCACGTGGCAACCGCAATGCAAGTAAGTAATGCTTGCTTACTGATCTAGATCATGGTGACTTGGCTATTCCTGTCCTGTTAAAGGCAAAATGTGGCCTTGTGACTTGATCTTTACTCATGGATGTAAAGCAAGCAGGCACCTAAAGCTGCAACCATGACACTTGTCCTTTGTTCTGCCCTGGAGACAGCACTTTTGCAAAAAGCAATGTGTTGATTCTGTGCCTGATAAGGCTGGTGATAAGATTCTTACCTGCTCCTTATTTATTTCAATAATTAGTTCCCACCAGGGGCAGAATAGGATGTCCTAACAAGTGTGTCACCCTGGATTTGCTCATCATTTGAGCTCAGACTTGGGTAATAAATCCATTCCAAACTGGCAAAGCAAGGAGGACATCGATAAGGAACTAAGCAGCCCATGCCTATAGCTTTGTGTGTTCTGTTGGAGTCAACCTGAAAGCAGCTTCAAAGTAAAATGGTGTGAGGACAGAGCTTAAGCCTGACTGGAATGTTGTGCAAATCTCCAGCCAAATAAGGAGGGAGATGAAGTTTTCAGGAGATTAAATCTGTCCCCTTTGCCTTCAGTCCACACCAGTTCCCAAAGCGACAGAGCTGCTCGTAGGACCCACTGTGTTCTCTCTTGGTTTACTCTCTTGCACCACAGTTTCTTTTTCATTGTACTCCTCTGATTTGATGCAAGGATAAAGCTTGGGGCTGTGCAGAGGAAAGGAGTGTGAGATTCCAATAACCTGTAATGAGTGGTTTAAGAATGTGCCCTTCCCACACGTTGCAGTTTGTCCTCCTCTTGTACTGAAAGTCATAAGCACTTGTACGAACTGGAAGCCCTGTCAGCATCCTTCAAGTACCCAGAAGGAATCCCCAAGGGTACAGCCACAGGATTGGGGGTAGTTCCTTTTGGTTTCTCAGGGTTTCATGTTGTCCTCAATCCAGTCAAGGTACCGGTTGACATTTGTATAAACACCAGGTATGTCTTTGCGGCCACAGCCAATGCCCCAGCTGATGATTCCAATTAGATACATCCGATCATCCTTCATACAGACCAGAGGCCCTCCAGAGTCACCCTACAGAGAGGCAGCATGTTAGTAACAATCTCCTTTATCTCTTCTTGCATTTGTTAGGGTTTGTGTTGTTTCTTCCCTCCCATTTGGCTTTGGAGGTGCACTGGGGTCTTCAATGATCACAGAATCACACAGCTATAGGGGTTGGAAGGGACCTCAAGAGATCATCAGATCCAATCCCCTGCCAAAGCAGGGTCCTTAGGACAGGGCACACAGGTCGGTGTCCAGATGGGGCTGGAATCTCTCCAGAGAAGGAGACTCCACACCCCCTGGGCAGCCTGTCCCAGGGCTCCCTCACCCTCACTGGGGAAAAGTTCTTCCCCATGGTGCTGTGGAACTCCCTGTGCTCCAACTTGCAGCCATTGCCCCTTGTCCTGTCCCCACAGACACTGAAAAGGGGCTGGCCATTCCCCCTGCATCCCATCCTTCAGATATTGATAAACATTGATTAGGTCCCCCCTGAGTCTTCTTCTCTCCAGGCTGAACAGCCCCAGCTCACCCAGCCTTTCCTCCCAGGGGAGATGCTCCAGGCCCTTCAGCATCTCCTCAGCCTCCTCTGGACTCTCTCCAGGAGATCCCTGGCTGTTTGATCCCAGGGAGCCCAGCACTGGACACAACACTCCAGCTGGGGCCTGCCCAGGGCAGAGCAGAGGGGGAGGATCCCCTCCTGTCACCTGCTGCCCACACTCCTCCTGATGCCCCCAGGATCCCATTGTCTCTCTCAGCCCCAGGGCACACTGCTGCCTCATGGCCACCCTGTCACCCCCCAGCACCCCAGGTCCTTCTCCACACAGCTCCTCTCCAGCAGCTCCCCCCCAGCCTGTCCTGATTCCAGCAGTTCTTCCTCCCCAGGGGCCAGACTCTCCACTTGCTGTTGTTGAACCCCATCTGGTCTCTCCCTGCCCAGCTCTCCAGCCTGGCCAGGGCTCTGGATGGCAGCACAGTGTCCTGCCTGGCAGCCACCCCTCCCAGCTCTGGATCAGCAGCACTTGCTGAGGGTGGGTGCTGTTCCCCCATCAAGGTGTCAGTGAAGATATTGAACAGGACTGGACCCCACACTGAGCCCTGGGGACACCACTGGTCACAGGTCTCCAGTCAGACTCTGCTCCACTGATCACACCCTCTGAGCTTGGTCCAACAGCCAGTTCTCCACCCACCTCACTGTCCCCTCATCTATCCTTCATACACTGTCAAATCAGGAGCCCTTAGTACCAGCACTGTCACTGTTCCAGGCTCCTTGGAGAGATGGGGAAAAAAATCTTAACACCAAAGCATATCATTTTGTATGGCACTCATTAATGAAATGGAGGTGAGATGCTGATGACAACAAGAGGAATGCTCTTAGCTATAAATATCCAAGGTGCTTTATACATCTGTGTGGAACAGTAAATCAAAATTCATAGAGCTGTATAAACAAAGAATGTGGATTGAATGCATGCCCTCCTTTAACCTTGTGTTACAGCAGCTCATTCTCCACCACCATTTGGCCTTTTATTATTCTTCTCTCCAATTTTTTGGTAGAGTAGCACCCTCTTCCTCTTACAGAACCTCCTGCTGAGTGTTTTGAGTGCTCATGTAACAGAAAATAGTAGGAAATGCTGCTGAGGTGGAGTTTCCTGCTCAGTTTTGTGATCTTTCTTAGATACTTGGGATTTCCAGGTCTGGTTTGCTTGATGTTTGTCCTGCTTTCCCAACTACAAGGGGCAGGGAAAGGGAAAAGAGAACAAGGAGCCAGCAGTTCAACTGTATTCACCAGAAAGTCTACTAGAACTTCCATATAGCCAGATGTAGAAGTTCTTTTACCTATTTTCTGAAGCTTTTTGTTTTGTTAGCTCAGACTATCAAGGACAGAGTTAAAAGAGGAACAGGATTAGGTTTACCTTGCAGGCATCATCAAGCTGCCTTGTGTCTCCTGCACATAACATATTGTCTGTAACTGTCCTGTTGTCTAGATGCTGTGTTGTGCACCGACTGGCTGGGAACAGCCTGACGTGACCTTCCTTCAGGTGCTCTGAGTAGAATGGAGAAACTGGAAGGAAAATGACAATATAAATACTTTTGTATGTCTGTTTATGTGTATTTTTAACAATGCAGATCAGTTTTGGTAGTTTAAGGGAGAATAAACAGAAGTAGCTGGGGGTGGGTCATTGCTAAACTAATACTTCCTCACCAAAGGATCCTTTTGAATTCTTGGGGAGGGTCCTGCTTTGCTAGTGAGAAGAACTTTAATCTAATTGAGACAGAGTTGTTTTAGCAAGCTTAAATGCTTAAAGAGGTTTTTGTAGGCTCCAAATTGAAGGCTGCTGTGTTTCTGCAATGGGTGAGTTACAGAATCACAGAGTTGTAGGGGTTGGAAAGGACCTCGAGAGCTCCTGGGGTCCAACCCCCGTGCCAAAGCAGCTCCCCAGCTCATACTGCACAGAAAGTTGTCTTTGCACAGTTCCATCAATCAAAACAAAGTCACAGGAAGTCCCTATGAACCTCACTAACTGTATGGGAGAGGATCTAATCCTAAAAAGTATTAGACTTGCCCTCCCACAAATCACATGCCTTATCATAAACAATACTGAGTCACCAGGCAGGAATGTAACTTGTGTTACAGTGAAATGGAAGAGATTTTTTTTTTCTTTTTATTTTGGGTGTTGGTTTTATTTTCCTGCATAACTACAACTGCACAAAGAGGAAAGTTGGCCCAGATGATTGTTTTTCAGTTTGGTTTTGAATTACACTTGCAGCATCCTATCCTTTCTCTCTCAAGGGGTTTATCCTGTAGTCCCTGTGAGCAGTGCTGAGGCCTAGCTGTATAAAGCTTAAAAAACACTTTGCACCACATTTATATTATTAAATCTTCAAGTTTGTTCCAAAAATCTGTGGCCAGGAAGCCCAGGGGCATCTGGGCTTGTGTCAGCCCCAGCGTGGCTGCAGGGCCAGGGCAGGGATTGTGCCCCTGCACTGGGCACTGGGGAGGCTGCAGCTCGAGTGCTGGGTCCAGTTCTGGGCTCCTCAGCATCAGAAGGACACTGAGGTGCTGGAGCCAGCCCAGAGAAGGGCAACCAGGGGCTGGAGGGCAAATCCTCTGAGGAGCAGCTGAGGGAGCTGGGGGTGTTGAGCCTGGAGAAGAGGAGGCTGAGAGGAGACCTTCTCCCCACCTCCCCTGCCCTGCCAGGAGGGTGCAGAGAGTTGGGGGATGGGCTCTTTTCCCAGGTGACAGGATAAGGGGAATGGGCTCAAGCTGCCCCAGGGCAGGGGCAGATCAGACACTGGGGAAAAGTTCTTCCCCAAAAGGGTTCTGGGGCCCTGGCACAGGCTGCCCAGGGAGGGAGCTGAGTCCCCACCCCTGGATGGGTTTCTCATACAGGGAGATGAGGTGCTCAGGGATGTGGGGTAGTAGAGGATGGGAATGGTTGGACTTGGTGATCTCAAAGGTCTTGTCCAACTTAGTGATTCTGTGTGAGAAACCCAGTGGGTTCAAATCATGACAAGGACTTGCTGGGATGATGCCTCACAGTCTCCATCTCAGAGAGTTTACAAGTTAGAGAATAAAAATAAATTAGTGGGAAGTGCCAGGAAAGTAACAGCTGGGATTTGTCTTTGCTTTAAATATAGGTCAGTCTGTGTTTACTTCCAGGCAGATTTTACTCCTGTTTGTTTCATCTCATTTTAAAACCATTCATCCAGCCTTTTAATCTGTGTAGGATTGTTACTTTAGCCTTTTTGGTTTTTGCTAATCACAGACAGGGGTTGAAAAAGACATCTGGAGATCATCTAATCCACCATCCACCCTGCTAAAGCAGCATCAGTTGTACAGGAACTCATCCAGGCAGGTTTTGAATATCTCCAGAGAAGGAGACTCAACAATCTCTCTGCCCTGCCTGTTCCATCCCTGCACAGCCAATGTATCTTTAAGAATAATAGTATGTTACATCTCCACAGAAACTGCTTTCAGTCAGAATGGCAATATCTACATGCAGCCCCACCTGCAAATCAGAGTCACCAGGTTGGAAAAGACCTTTAAGATTACAGAATCACAGAGCTGTAGGGGTTGGAAGGGACCTTGACAGCTCCTGGGGTCCAACCCCCCTGCCAAAGCAGCTACCCAGCTCATACTGCACAGGTCGGTGTCCAGATGGGGCTGGAATCTCTCCAGAGAAGGAGACTCCACCACCTCCCTGGGCAGCCTGTCCCAGGGCTCCCTCACCCTCACTGGGGAAAAGTTCTTCCCCAGGGTGCTGTGGAACTTCCTGTGCTCCAACTTGCAGCCATTGCCCCTTGTCCTGTCCCCACAGACACTGAAAAGGGGCTGGCCATTCCCCCTGCACCCCATCCTTCAGATATTGATAGACATTGATTAGGTCCCCCCTGAGTCTTCTTCTCTCCAGGCTGAACAGCCCCAGCTCACCCAGCCTTTCCTCCCAGGGGAGATGCTCCAGGCCCTTCAGCATCTCCTCAGCCTCCTCTGGACTCTCTCCAGGAGATCCCTGGCTGTTTGATCCCAGGGAGCCCAGCACTGGACACAACACTCCAGCTGGGGCCTGCCCAGGGCAGAGCAGAGGGGGAGGATCCCCTCCTGTCACCTGCTGCCCACACTCCTCCTGATGCCCCCAGGATCCCATTGTCTCTCTCAGCCCCAGGGCACACTGCTGCCTCATGGCCACCCTGTCACCCCCCAGCACCCCCAGGTCCTTCTCCACAGAGCTCCTCTCCAGCAGCTCCCCCCCAGCCTGTCCTGATTCCAGCAGTTCTTCCTCCCCAGGGGCCAGACTCTCCACTGGCTTTTGTTGAACCCCATCTGGTCTCTCCCTGCCCAGCTCTCCAGCCTGGCCAGGGCTCTGGATGGCAGCGCAGTGTCCTGCCTGGCAGCCACCCCTCCCAGCTCTGGATCAGCAGCAAGATCATTGAGTCCAACCCTTCCCATCCTATGCTAAACTATATCCTTAAGTACCTGATCTACCCTTTTTTTAAACACATCCAGGCATGTTTTGTCTTTCCTATATTACCTGTTGTGTCATGTTCTGTATTTCTAGTGTGTCTCTAGACTCTAGGAAGACTCTACTAGCTGTCAGAACTTGGATGAATTCATTAACCCTCAGCAAAATGATGTCCCCTCCCTGGCAGGGTCCAAGGCCAGGCTTGGATATGGCTTTGGGCACCGTGGGCTGGTGGAGGGTGACCCTCTCCATGGCAGGGGGGTTGGAACAAGATGATCCTTTTAAACCAAAACTGTCGTATGCAAACATGGGTTTGGGTATCTCCCACTTAAGTGTACATTTTGCAGCACTGATATAAGCCCATAGAATAATTCAGGGGTCACATGTTAAGCCATGATAAAGGTCTGATTTCTTTTAAGAGCAGGGCACCCAGATTTTGGACAAAGTATTTACATATAGATATGTATATTCTACTTACATTCCTCACTTTTGCCATAACCAGAGATCTCACACTCAGCCCAGTCAGGCAGCTGCAGTTGTGGGGTTGGGAGGCAGGCAGCACGGACACTGTCTGTTTCAACAGCACAGTTCTCTCCATCTGAGTTCAACTGCAACAGAGCTGAAGAAGGGAAAACAATCCCCACCTTGTTAACTACAAACTTGAGCCAAACTTGATCTTCCCAGTTGTGAGATCAGGGAAGTGCTTACCAATATCATTGTCCAAATTCTCTGAGTCAAACCTCTGATGCACAGTGTATTTCTTCACTTGGAACATCTGTTCATTCTCCTCAGGAGTGACTCTGGCAGTCCTACCCAGCACAACTTTCAGCTGACTTGTACTAAAGCTGGAGAAGAGAAGAGTCTTACTTGCTTTATGTGTGAACTGGAGTGGCCTCTTCACTTGAAGAAGTGCTGTTGGAGGTTTTGCTTTTCTTATTTTAGCACCTACTTCATTACCCAGGCAGTTAGACCTCAAGTGTCCTTCATTTTTGGTCTGAAGTCCTTCACCCATCATGGCAAAGTTCCTCTGCCCCCTGATGCTCCCAAGTTTCAGGTGGTTCTGCACCTGTATTGACAACTTTGTCCTTCAGCTATCTGATATTCTTCTCTGGCACCTTAATGCCATGCTGCTGGTTTGCCCCATAAATGCCTGTCTTTAATGCTCAGCACAATTAACTCCAGAATCATAGAATCATAGACTGGCAAGGGTTGGAAGGGACCCCAAGGGTCACAGAGCTCCAACCCCCTGCCACAGGCAGGGACACCAACCTCAGGCCTGGAGCTACACAAGGTTGCCCAGGGCCCCATCCAACCTGGCCTTGGACACCCCCAGGGACGGGGCACCCACCCCCTCTCTGGGCAGCCCCTTCCAGCCCCTCACCACTCTCTCTGGAAACAACTTCCCCCTAATACCCAATCTAACCCTTCCCTCCTTTAGCTTCACTCCATCCCCCTTGTCCTGCCAGTCTCTGCCCTTGAACAAGCTGATTCCCCTCCTGTTCCTCTGCTCCCTTCAGGCACTGGCAGGCTGCAATGAGGTCCCCCCACAGCCTTCTCTTCTCCAGGCTGAGCCAGCCCAGCTCCCTCAGCCTCTCTCCAGAGGGGAGCTGCTCCAGCCCTCTGAGCATCTCCCTGGCTCCTCTGACCCCTCTCCAACAGCCCCACATCTCTCTTGTGTTGGGCCCCAGCTCTGGACACAGGATCCAGCTGGGGCCTCCCCAGGGCAGAGCAGAGAGGGACAATCCCCTCCCTGTCCCTGCTGCCACCCCTCTGCTGATGGAGCCCAGGATCCCATCTCCCTTCCCAGCTGCCAGAGCCACTGCTGCTCATGGGGAGTTTCTCACCCACTGTGACACCCAGGTCCTTCTCACAGGGCTGCTCCCCAGGAGCTCTTCTCCCAGGCTGGATCTATGGCTGGGATTCTTCCAGCCCAAGTGCCACCCCTGACACTTTAATATAGAATGATTTACTGGGATAAAGAGCTTTTTTTCCAAGTCTTTTGCCCTTCCAGCCAGGCTGTACTGGCTGCTTCTATTATCCAAATGTTCCCCCCACCCCTCAGATAGCACCAAATCCTCCAACTTACCCTTCCTCAAAACAATGAGCAGCTGACAAAACCCAGCAGGAGCTGATCAGAACCCCTCCACAGAGGAAGTGCTCTCCAGGGACTCTTCGATACTTCACGAAGATGGCAGCTTGCCAGGGGTGGGCGGTGATGTCTGCAGAGGAGCCCCCCTTAACCCTGTACTGGCGCTCGGGGCGCTGCCGCAACCCACAGGAGGCTGGGGATGAGAAACCCAGAGAGAGCAGACAAACAGGAGGGGGATCAGCTTGTTCAAAGGCTAGACAGTGGCAGGACAAGGGGATGGAGTGAAGCTAAAGGAAGGAAGGGTTAGATTAGGTATTAGATTAGATTAGTTCTTTGCAGAGAGAGTGGTGAGGGGCTGGAACAGGCTGCCCAGAGAGGGGGTGGGTGCCCCGTGTCTGGGGGTGTTCCAGGCCAGGTTGGATGGGGCCCTGGGCAACCTTGTGTAGCTCCAGGCCTGAGGTTGGTGTCCCTGCCTGTGGCAGGGGGTTGGAGCTCTGTGACCCTTGGGGTCCCTTCCAACCCAGACCAGTCTGATTCTGTGATCTCTGTGGCCGTGTCTGGGGGTGTTCCAGGCCAGGTTGGATGGGGCCCTGGGCAGCTCCAGGCCTGAGGTTGGTGGCCCTGCCTGTGGCAGGGGGTTGGAGCTCTGTGACCCTTGGGGTCCCTTCCAACTCCTATCACTCTATGATTCTATAAATAGGCTTTTTGTTGAGGAACTCTTCCTCTGAGTTTGGGTTAAGAGCCTGCTAGCTATCAGTGCATGGTGAGGCAGCCTCAGATGAACTCTTCAGCAACTGACTCATTCCTGTTTCCTAGGAAACTTGGATTCTGATTTGAAAAATACAGTAAGGAAACCCTGCCTCTTCTCTCCTTCATTCCCTTATGGCAGAGAAAAGGCACATCTGTGAAATTAGAGCCCCAGAATCATAGAATATCCTGAGTTGGATGAGACCCATAAGGATCAAGTTCCAACTAAAGCAGCTTTTTACTATCTTTTTCCCCCAAAGACAGCACTAAAGGATCCTGCAGCACAGTATTACAGCCACAGTCTTTTTACCCCTCTGGGTGTTTTCTCAAAGCAAAGAACATACCCTTCTCATCTCAACATTTTACGTTAATTGCTACACAGTATTATAATTAATTGTGCTGTTTACAGGTTGCTTCACTCCAGAATCCAGCTTATATAAAGGTCACCATTTATTACAATACTTTATCAAAGTCTCCCAGGTAACTGAACCACCCAGGGGCCCACCAATTTGTTTCCAGCTTTGCAAAATGCAACCCAGTGGGGACTGTTTCAAGATTGGCCCTTTGGAGGCAGTGATATTCTAACCTCCCTTTAAATACAATGTCAGGACAACAAACCAAACCACCATCCCCTTCTTTTTAACTACTAAAAGCTATTTTTTCTCCCCCAGTTCTTACTTTACAGTAAGAGACTTAATACAAATGACATGCAGAAGAGTAATGCTGCAAAGAAAGAGAAGAATCAGGAGTGCTGGGATCCTTACAGCACGTAGGCACGTTGCAGTACTCCCAGGTGAGCTGGTTCCCTTTCCATACGTGGCACCAGGGCTTGCTGTCACCATCAGGATTCCTGCAGCACAGGAAAGAGAAGAGCTATTTTGTGTTAGCACATCTGCAGGGAGTTTGGGGAGGCCTAAAGGTGGCAGACTGTGGCCTGAGTGGCCTCTTCTTTGATTCTTCTAGAGTTACAGAGGGCCCTGTGGTCACGTAGTGTTAGTGTTTGTAGAGTCTGATGTTAGAAAGGCAGATAGGTGGAATGAAATGACTACAGACACTGGGCAATTACTATATATATAAAATTACTATAGACATTCCCAGCAGTAACCTATTTTCTATGCTCTAATAACCCATGTGAAAGGCTATAGCCCTGCCACAAGTGCCATGAGGAAGTTACTCTATAACTGGCCACGTACCGGCAGAAGTTGTGACTCCCAAGGCCCAGCTGGTCAGCATCTCTTCTCCAAGCAGTATATAACTTGTTGATGAGGATTCTAGAATTCCACCTCAGACAGGTAGCTCCAGAGCTGGTAATGCTGTGGCTGCCTCTGTAATCTGTGCCTCTTCCAGATTTGCAGTTGCTGTTCCCAACTTCAATGAGAAAGCTGCATGTTAACTGAGGGATGTGAACCTGTCAGCTGTCCCTAACTGTGATTGCTGGCAAGACATCTATATGTTAGCTATAATCAAGCCTCTCTGTGTCATAAATATTAAAAAATATGGTTTAGCATGAGAGTCTCCACTTTTCAGACTCCATAAATTACACAAGTCCACAGAGAACCCTTAAAATGCAGTGAATCATGGAAGCTCTAAAGTCCATTCCCTATCCCTCTGCATGTACCTTTTGAACAGGAGGGCACACTGCAGTATTCCCAGATGTACTTTCCCCCTTTATAGATATAGCACCAAGGTCTGGAATCCTCATCTGGGTTTCTGAAAGAGTTATGATATTATGCATCATTATAAAGCTGTTGTTATTAGTCCCATGTCTGCCATCTGGTTCAGTAACTTAATCCTGCTCTGCAGGGAAGATGTGGGCTGAACCACCAGAAGTCATTTGGAGGCCTATTTTATTTATAAAGCTGTGGAGAACATAGAGGTGAGGATGAGACAGACCCTAGCAGGACTGGATACCTTCTTTCTGCAGTTTCCTTCCTGTCTGTAAAGCACTGTATTTAAATTTAGAGTTTTAAGCAAGATCTGGAGCTGCAGGAAACTGGCTTACAAAGGGACATTTAGGCATGGAGAAGGGACAAGGGAAAGGTGAGAGATGTATGCATTTTGTAGTCTCTCATAAGCATCCTTTGCAGTGTCTGTGGGAACAGGACAAGGGGCAATGGCTGCAAGTTGGAGCACAGGGAGTTCCACAGCAACCTGGGGAAGAACTTTTCCCCAGTGAGGGTGAGGGAGCCCTGGGACAGGCTGCCCAGGGGGTGTGGAGTCTCCATCTCTGGAGAGATTCCAGCCCCATCTGGACACCGACCTGTGTGCCCTGTCCTAGGGACCCTGCTTTGGCAGGGGGTTGGATCTGATGATCTCTTGAGGTCCCTTCCAACCCCTGTGATTATGTGATTCTATGATCCAGTCTAGATTAGACCTGAGGTTCAGATACCACTACAGGAGTTGCAGTTGCCGCTCACGGGCTGCAGTGTATTTGCCCCTTGCAGAGTGTTCTCTGCTCAGCATTAGCCTCCCAGACAGCTGTTCCTTTGCTCCAAGCCCTTAAAATGGGCTGGTTCCCATGATTCTGACCCATGTGCCACCAGCCCCTCACCTGCAGTAGTTGTGATTGCCCAAGCCCAGCTCAGCAGCATCCTCCCTTTGGCCGTTGTACCTCCGGTCCATCAACCCATTGCTGTTCCAGTTTAAGCACTCAGTTCCACTCTCTGTCGTGCTCCATGTACCCCTGTAAGTTACTCCAGCATCGTTGTAGCACTTAACTTCAGTATCTGAACACAAGAGAACAAAGTGTTATTACAAGGACAGCAGCCCAAACTCTGTTTCCTTAGTCTCCCTCCTGTTTAAACTCCATGTCCTGCTTAAACTTCATGTTCTCTTTAAACAGATATCTAGTAGGTCAGTGAAAATGCCTTGCCAGGCAGATTGCAAGTGTACATGAAGGTCTCCAGCTCCAAAATTTAGAGTTTTATTAAGAGACACTGAGAATTACCCAGGTGGCCTTCTTAGAAGTTCATTGTATTAGCTTTAGAATAAAAAGAGGTGACTTAGCAGAAGAGCAGCAGCTTTGAGGTACCTCATCCTTCTGCACAGCATCACTAAAAGCAAGGGGGACATGGTTTACTCACCTATTTCACATTGCTTCCCAGAGAAACCTTGGTGGCACCGGCAGATGAAGAGCTGTGGGGAGTAATAGGCCTGTGAACACTGGCCCCCATTGTAGCATTTAGTCCTGGTGCAGGCTGTGGAACAAGAAAGAGCCAGGGAAACCTGTTAGGCTTCACCAAGTAAGTTATTGGAGATGTGTAGCCATCCCTCCTCTCCCATCAGTCTCCTTTAGCCTGTTCTATTTTTCCCTGCCTACCTTTCAAGGCCACATGCTTACAGTCTTTTCATGTAGTGCTTCTATTCTTCCTCTGTTCCATTCACTCCACATACACTATTAGGACTCTTCCTCAGCCCCTTGTCCTCTCCTGCTTAGTCCTGCCTGAGCCAATCTCTTCATTTCCATCTTACCCTATTTCAAGCCAATTTTTCTGTGTGGTAACTCCTTCCCTGATGGTGGAGTTCACCTCTAGGATGGATAATCTCTCATCACCCACCATTTCCTTTCTCTTCTTCTTCATACTCACCTCTGATAGGCACAGTGTGGCAGCGACTCCAACCACTGTCGCACCTACAGTATTCTATTCTGCTCCCTGAGAGCCTCAGCCAAGTCCCCCTGTGCTGGTAAATCTCTCCAGATGAACTGTCTCTGCATATGGCTGTAATTGGAGAAAGGAAAACCTCTTTTAGAGATTCAGGGGAAAGACCTGGCTGAGCAAAAGAACTCCCTTCTTTTTCCAGGAGAAAAGTATCCATGATGGGAGCATCTAACAGGCTGCCCTTTTTTCCTTCTTGGACCACAGTTGTCCCATCTCTCTCACTTCTGTAGTGCTGGATGTAGTGTTCTGCTATGGACCAGCTTCTTTTTCTTTGCAAAAAGAAAAAGAGCAGAGGGAAGGGAAAACTTTGGTCTGTGAGTTATGGATGGTATTAACAGTCTGGTATTTTGCCTTTGGAATCTCTCATCCAGATAACCATAAGAAACAGCTGTCAGGCTCTGTTCCCTCAGCATCACCTGCTTTCCCCTCCTCTGTCCATAAAGCTCCAGGTAGCAGGGTTGGAGTTTGCCTGGCTTACCTCTCGATCTGGCTCCCCGTTTGAAACGCACGCGGAAGCCCTGCGAGCAAAGAAGGTAGAGTTGGTGAGTAACAGCCCTCAAGAAAACACAGAGAACAGCTGCCTCCAAAGAGCCAGTCTTCTTCTTGAGGTGAATGGGGGGAGCTCTGAGCAACTCTCTGCCTTGCCAGGCTGTACAGTGAAAAGTGTTGCTAGTACCTCAGGGTGGGTCCTGAGAGCTGGAAATCGTGGACTTGTCACGGGTTACCAGGTGATTCCTTGTCACCTGAGTGGTGTGGGCTTGGGATGAGCTGTACTCGCACACTCACAGAACTGCAGGGGTTGGAAGGGCCCTCCAGAGCCCATGGGGTCCAACCCCCTGCCAAAGCAGGGTCCCTAGGACAGGGCACACAGGTCGGTGTCCAGACGGGGCTGGAATCTCTCCAGAGAAGGAGACTCCACACCCCCTGGGCAGCCTGTCCCAGGGCTCCCTCACCCTCACTGGGGAAAAGTTCTTCCCCAGGTTGCTGTGGAACTCCCTGTGCTCCAACTTGCAGCCATTGCCCCTTGTCCTGTCCCCACAGACACTGAGAAGGGGCTGGCCATTCCCCCTGCATCCCATCCTTCAGATATTGATAGACATTCATAAGGCCCCCCCTGAGTCTTCTTCTCTCCAGGTTGAACAGCCCCAGTTCCTTCAGCCTTTCCTCACAGGGGAGGATAGTCATGCATGAAGTGGTTATGAGCTCTTGGGGCATTATTCCAAGAGCCAATTAAAACTTGTCAGCTTTCTGCTATCTGAAGGAGGGTCAAGCAAGTATCTTCCAAAGTCAATGTGAACAAGCAGTTATTTTTGCTCACTGACATGCAGGTTCCCCATAAGCCATTGTACCTTGATTACCTTTGGGAGAGATGTCTCCTGCAGCCAAATAAATGGAGTATTTTCAATAAAGTTTCAAGGAAGAAACCAATTTAGAAAGCTTCTTTGATCAGGTGACAAGAGAGAGAGTAACTTAAAGAGGAAGAGGAAGCCTGGGACAGCATTTTATTTCTTGTGAGAATGAGATTCCAGTGTTTTAAACCCCTCTGGAGGTTGCTCAAGCTGCACAGTGTGAGGTTTAAAGTCAGGGGCCATGGGAATATTTGATGTCCAGTTGTAAGAGTGATGATGAAGGTGATGACAAGAGAAGGAAAGTTAAAGGGTGATCACAGTGGAAACTCTTGCTCACTGTGAAATGTCACAGTGAGTGGATATGCCAAAAAGATACAGGGGAGATTTGCTTACTGAAATGAAACCCAGCCAGGATAACACATTACTAGAAATCCCAGCTTAGAGGGAGACTACTTTGTAAGCTTTTCTCTTCCTTTTAGTGATAGAAAGAGATTCTCCTTCTGTCTGATGCAGGCAGCTGGAGTTGATGGTAAGGAAGCACTGCTGAAAGCACAGGCTGATGGCAAGAGTGTTATTTGATGCATTAGCTTCTTACCTGGCACTGGGTGGTCATGAGGGCTCCCAAGAGCAGGAGCAGCCATGGGAATCCACTTTCCATCCTAAGTGCTTTCCACATCACCTCCCAATCCCAGGTTATCTATAGAGATAAATTAAAAATAAAGATGTTGAGCAAAGGCATTTTGTTCAGTTTGTGGGAATGGGGTTCAAGGTCCTAAACTTAAATAAAAGTTTTAAATTAATGAAAATTCTTTTTACATTAAAACACACTTTCTGCTCTGCAGTTCTCAGCCATCAGGTCTAGCTATCCTGGTCTTCCTGGACAAGGAAAACTGGACACAGGACTCCAGCTGGGCCTCCCCAGGCCAGAGCAGAGAGGGACAATCCCCTCCCTGGCCCTGCTGCCACCCCTCTGCTGATGGAGCCCAGGATCCCATCTCCCTTCCCAGCTGCCAGAGCCACTGCTGCTCATGGGGAGTTTCTCACCACTATAACCCCCAGGTCCTTCTCCTCAGGGCTGCTCCCCAGGAGCTCCTCTCCCAGGCTGGATCTATGTGTGTGTCTGCCAAAAGGAGAGAGAATGGCAGCTGGCTGTCAGACTGGCTTTGAGTTTGGTGTGCTCACTTGCAGCCTTTCTTTCTGTGCATCACCTCTATGCAGTCACAACTCCATCCTATGCCCTCTCATCCCTTCAGCACTTTTACACTTCAGAGAACGGCCCTTCCCATCCCACAGGAAGAGTTTCTGCTTCCTCCAGACCAATTTACATAGTCTGTCTTCTCCAGGAGGAATCTTGGGAGAGGAATTCCTGTGGGAGTTTGCAGCTGGGGTTAAAGGATTAATCTCAATTTCTGTCTCCATCTCATTTGCTTTGAAAATCTACTTCTTTCTTCACTCACCAGAGGTTAGTTTCCTACCTGGTGGTATTCCTGCTCTGACCTGGCCACAGATGATAGCTCCAGCAGGCTGATTTAGGTACTGTGAGCCCTTTGCAGTTCTTCCTACCATAGCTACATTTATTCCTGCCTGGCTCTGAGCAGGCAAGTTTCTCAGCAGAAGCTTGAATTTAGATTTCTGTAGCCACTGACTGTTGTGAGATATGCTACCATCTTGTGCCCTGGTTTCTCCTCCCTCCATCTGTTTCCTGGCAAAGGAGGGCAAATAATTTCTTCCACCAGAGCCTTGTGTAAGTGCTGACTGGTTTTGGGCAGCTGCTGGGTGGAGAGAAAATTCTGAGCAGTGGGAGTGTGTTCATAACATGTTGTAGTCTTGGGCATATACGTAATTTTACTGCTGAAATTAAGCAACGTGAGGTTTTCCTCTTCTTGTACTAAATGCCATTTCTAATCTCATCTTCATGATTACCTTCAAAGCTGGGAGGGGTGGCTGCCAGGCAGGACACTGCGCTGCCATCCAGAGCCCTGGCCAGGCTGGAGAGCTGGGCAGGGAGAGACCAGATGGGGTTCAACAACAGCAAGTGGAGAGTCTGGCCCCTGGGGAGGAAGAACTGCTGGAATCAGGACAGGCTGGGGGGTGCTGCTGGAGAGGAGCTCTGTGGAGAAGGACCTGGGGGTGCTGGGGGGTGACAGGGTGGCCATGAGGCAGCAGTGTGCCCTGGGGCTGAGAGAGACAATGGGATCCTGGGGGCATCAGGAGGAGTGTGGGCAGCAGGTGACAGGAGGGGATCCTCCCCCTCTGCTCTGCCCTGGGCAGGCCCCAGCTGGAGTGTTGTGTCCAGTGCTGGGCTCCCTGGGATCAAACAGCCAGGGATCTCCTGGAGAGAGTCCAGAGGAGGCTGAGGAGATGCTGAAGGGCCTGGAGCATCTCCCCTGTGAGGAAAGGCTGGGTGAGCTGGGGCTGTTCAGCCTGGAGAGAAGAAGACTCAGGGGGGACCTTATGAATGTCTATCAATATCTGAAGGATGGGGTGCAGGGGGAATGGCCAGCCCCTTTTCAGTGTCTGTGGGGACAGGACAAGGGGCAATGGCTGCAAGTTGGAGCACAGGGAGTTCCACAGCACCATGGGGAAGAACTTTTCCCCAGTGAGGGTGAGGGAGCCCTGGGACAGGCTGCCCAGGGGGTGTGGAGTCTCCTTCTCTGGAGAGATTCCAGCCCCATCTGGACCTGTGTGCCCTGTCCTAGGGACCCTGCTTTGGCCGGGGGGTTGGACCCCAGGAGCTCTGGAGGTCCCTTCCAACCCCTACAATTCTATGATTGTATGATTCATACACTGGATATATTGAAATATATACTGAAAAATACACTGGATGTGACAGATAAAGGCAGTGAAGGGCTTTCAGAGGTGTTGCCTACAAAAGCAAGGCACTTTGCAATGGGCTCTGTTGATCCCTGCAGGAAAAATCCCCAAGAAGATGTATTTTTCCCATTCTTTTCTCTTGATGACCTTGCAGTAACTATAAAAGATCAAGCAATGTATGTCTATATGTATTTACAGTTGGGCTTGGCAAACTTAAAGGTCTTTTCCAACCTAAATGATTCTATGACTCTAAGAACTCCAGTAAAGCCTGACCTTGGCACCATGAGTTTGGTAGCTAGCAAAGTCCTAGTGTTGATCTAGAGATGTTGATGAACTTGAGGACTTTAAATGCTGTTGTTCATGGCAAAACTCTTGTTAGGAAAATGGGTACAAATGATTACAGCATCAGGGGTTTTAGAAACTTAGCACCTATGGGACATTTTGGAAACATGGTATTAGGTTTAAGGTGAAGGAGGGTAGATCTAGATTAGATATTAGGGAGAAATTCTTCTCTGTGAGGGTGATGAAGCACTGGCACAGGGTGCCCAGAGAAATTTGGGCTACCCCTGGATCCCTGGCAGGGTTCAAGGCCAGGTTGGATGAGGCTTTGAGCACCCTGGACTGATGAGGGGTGTCCCTGCCCATGGCAGGGGGCCACTGGAGGGGCTCTGAGGGTCCTTCCACCCAAACTATTCTATGATTCTATGAAATAGCCAGGTCCAATACATTTAGTAAAACCTGGGACAGTATTACCAATTTTCACAGTTGAGTAATAGCTTTTAAGCTGTCATTACTATGTATCTGAACTCTTAAAAGACTCACAGGCATCTAAAATATCCTGAGTTGGAAGGGACCCAGAAGGATCATCAAATCCAACTCCTAACATGTGGGTCTGTTTGCTATTCCTAAGGGCCAAACCCAACAGGTCCAGGCAGCATCCAAGCTCTATTTCCAGCACTGCTTTACTGGGACAGGCTTCAAACTCAGGTTTACCTGACTTGAACCCATATTTTTCTTCCTAAAAGTAACAGCTACTCCTGCATGTAGTTATAGTAGCTATATTTTTAGAATTGGACAAGAAAGACATGAGAAATCACCAGATGAACAGATTGAGCTTCATCCTCAGTACCAACCAAGACTGCTACAGCAGTCAGTCTAGATGGCTGAGATGATGAATCACAAGAGTGTGTTGGAGAAGGGGAGGGGGGTGTCCCATTTTCTTTGTACCTGTAAAAATACACCTCCTGTACAAACAAAGAGCTGGGAATGAGGTAGAGCAGCAAGTAAGAAGGTATCTTAACTCCCAATCTCTGGGATTGCTCTGCAGTTCCAAATCTTTGAGATAATATTCAGGCACAGTCTCCCACCCTATCAACTTTTTACCATCTCCATTATATGATCCTGTAGCAAGGAGAAAGCTAACCCAATTATTTGAGAAAACTACTACTCTTGAGAAATTAGGAGCTCAGACTCTGTTTATACACAGCCAGGGAAGGCAGCTGGATAAATGACTGGTGAAACTGGAGTATGACAGATGAATGAGTCATTAATTGGGATTGGAGGCTAAAAGAGAGAGAGGGATTGTTTGTGGGGGGGGTTTGGTGTGGGTTGGTTTGGTTTTCTTTTAAATCTGTTCAAAGGAAAAAGCAAAAGGCATAAATATCTCAGTATCTGAAGCAGAGCTGGGAGTACAGTGGGGTAATTTAGGCTGTGGTTTCTCACTGTTAGGCTGCACAAAGAGGAGACTTAAGCTGCACATCAGACTGAAAAAGATTCATGGGAACAGCTTCTGAGGATGTTAGTCAGTCCAAGCCTTGTCTTTAAGGTTCCTTCTTGATGATGAGATCCTTGGGATTCAGAACAATCTCATCAGCATGCAGATCTTGTAGTGTGCTTTTTATATACTTTCAAGCCCTTTCTCTCCTCCTAGGAAGCATTTTACATTGTGCCTTAGTGATTTCCAAATAAGCTTTGGCTCAACTCAACCTGACCTAAATCAGCAGCGTTCCCAAAGCTGAAGTGGATGATGTGAACAGCTACCCAGAGTTATGTGGTTGCTGCCATAACCCTGGGTTACATTGTCCTTACTCCCTGCAGCTCATGAGCTGAGTTATGCATGCTTGGATTCCAAACCCCACAGCAGCAAGGCTTTAACTTGCTAAGTGTTAGTACCACTGCTCATCTTTCTTGCCAGCTGAGGAGAAGACTTGAAGTTCTTCCTGACAGCCTGAAGAAATGAGAAGGGCAACCAGGCTGGGGAAGGGGCTGGAGGGCAAATCCTCTGAGGAGCAGCTGAGGGAGCTGGGGGTGTTGAGCCTGGAGAAGAGGAGGCTGAGGGGAGACCTTCTCCCCACCTCCCCTGCCCTGCCAGGAGGGTGCAGAGAGGTGGAGGATGGTCTCTTCAGCCAGGGGACAGGAGATGGGACAAGGGGAATGGGCTCAAGCTGTGCCAGGGCAGGGGCAGATCAGACACTGGGGAAGAGTTCTTCCCTAAAAGGGTTCTGGGGCTGTGGCACAGGCTGCCCAGGGAGGGGCTGAATCACCCCCCTGGGTGTGTTTAAAAAAGGGGAGATGAGGTACTTAGGGATCTGGTTTAGCTTAGGATGGGATTGGTTGGACTCAACGATCTCAAAGGTCTTTTCCAACCTTGTGATTCTGCTAGCTAAGACCTTGTTAAAGAAACATTGATTCAGTGAAGCTCCTTATCTGACTTGAGCTGCTTTGTTTGAAATCTTCTCTGGGAAGCACCATAAAGAACTCTTTGAGACCTCATTTCTGAAGTACCAGCTGAGATATCCCAAAATTAAGGCAACACTGATGAAATCTGAATGATTATGTTTTTGTGGGAGGACAGAGTGGCAAAGCTGACCTAACTCATATCTTGGAGGAAGTCCTAGCTGCCTGAAACAGCAGGAAACTGTAGCAACTTTTCAGGAGGGAGGAGGAAATATCTTTTAAATTAAAACAAAACAAACAAAAAAACTGGTCTTGGACAGTGCCATGAAAGGAGGAGTCCCTATTTAAAAAGCACCTGCACAGTTTAATCAAGGTTATGGTTATAATCAAGTTTATCCCACATAGCCTGCTGTTCCACACATGATTATACTGCAGAATGAGATAGATTATCTCCCTTGAGTTGTCTTGCAAGGGATGCCACATCCTTTCATAGAATGGCATTGGGATGGAAGGGACCCCAAGAATCACAGAGCTCCAACCCCCCTACCATCCTTTTCCCCCACTTATTTCTGCTTCCCCTCTTCAGTCTAGCTTCTTTGATAATGCTGTATATAATAATATCTATTATTCCATGGGGGAATGCTTGTCCATCCACTGGTGGCTGCTGTCCCACTACATGTGGAAAAGTGAGGACAGATGTTGCCAGATGTTTCTTTTCTGTTTTGGGAAAGGTACAGCTTAAGCCAGGGCATTGGAATGTTCCAAATGATAAACCCTATCAAACTGAAACCATCTGGCTGTTCCAAAAACACTGTGTTTACCAGACTCCAAGCAGAAACCTGCAAGCAATGCGCTCTCTGCTAAGGCTCTCAAACAGTTTGTCCCTTCTCCTGTCACTCTTTGTTCCCTCTCTGATCACAAAACCTCCAGGAATAAACCCCAGGCTGAGATATGGCATTCTGCCTTACCCTTCCAGGTGCATTAAAACATAAAGATACAAGATACCCTAAATTTAATCTCTCTTTGCTGAAGCAGCAGCAGCAGGAATACTTTAAATCCCACATATTAATTTATTATTAATAACAGCCCCTCTAAGCAGTAAGGCTGTGAGTAGTATCTTGCCATTACAACCTGAAAAAGAGATGTATTTTCCCTCTCTGCTCTGCCCTGGGGAGGCCCCAGCTGGATCCTGTGTCCAGAGCTGGGGCCCAACCCAAGAAAGATGTGGGGCTGTTGGAGAGGGGTCAGAGGAGCCAGGGAGATGCTCAGAGGGCTGGAGCAGCTCCCCTCTGGAGAGAGGCTGAGGGAGCTGGGCTGGCTCAGCCTGGAGAAGAGAAGGCTGTGGGGGGACCTCATTGCAGCCTGCCAGTGCCTGAAGGGAGCAGAGGAACAGGAGGGGAATCAGCTTGTTCAAGGGCAGAGCCTGGCAGGACAAGGGGGATGGAGTGAAGCTGGAGGAGGGAAGGGTTAGATTGGATATTAGGGGGAAGTTTTTTACAGAAAGAGTGGTGGAACAGGCTGCCCAGAGAGGGGGTGGGTGCCCCGTGTCTGGGGGTGTTCCAGGCCAGGTTGGATGGGGCCCTGGGCAACCTTGTGTAGCTCCAGGCCTGAGGTTGGTGTCCCTGCCTGTGGCAGGGGGTTGGAGCTCTGTGACCCTTGGGGTCCCTTCCAACCCAGACCTGTCTGTGATTCTGTGATTCTATCAAGGTTGAACAAAAGGTCACTAATTGAAATTAAAAGTAGCTCTCCTCCCAAGCATGCCTCACAACAACCCAGCATGTCTGAGTCTGCATGTGCAGCACTCACAGCTTCCCTGCTGATGAACAGCTATCCTGATCCACGGATCCTTCCTGCTTTTTCCTACCTTCTGGAGAAGGTGTTTCTGCCTCCCTTCCCTGAACTGAGCAGATGAGTATCAGGCTTCTCTTTTAAAGAGCAACACTGCATCTGGGGGGCAGACCTTTGATTTTTTAGGGGGAAGATCCAAACCAGAAAAGTGAGATTCTCTAGCCTTTGAAGGCATTGGAGGAAATGGGTTTATTTCAAACCCTGCCTTCCTTTTGAGCATCATCCTCAATATTTCCTGTGGCTTTGGGAGGATTTGAAAAGAATCTCCCTGTGTTTAGGGAGAGCTGGAAAAGATCCACCCTCCTCTTTGTCCCTCCATTGTTGGGAGCCTGGGTTGAAAGCCTGATCTCCCAGGAAGATGATAAATTATCCTTTCCCTGCTTGCTTTCTGGCTCTGTTCATACCACCAAGATATCTGCCTGGAACTCTTCTTTTGCTTTAAGGTCTTTTGCTGGTGTTCTTTGTGCAGGAAGACTCCTCCCTGCTCACTGCTCTGAGCCTGTCAGCTGCCTGACACAGCCACAACAACCGAAAGCTTCACCGGGAATGAGGGATCTCTTCTGGAAAAGCTGGAAGGCGATCGGGTGGGTTTAGTTTAAATAGCACCGTGCTCCAGCGGGATTTAGGTTGAGAATAACATCCCAGGGGATTTCATGGCGATGCCACTGCTGTGGAAACCGGGAAATGCCCTTTGTGAAACGGCTGCAGGGTGGAACCTAC
Organism: Laterallus jamaicensis coturniculus; assembly: GCA_022605575.1. Taxonomy (NCBI): domain Eukaryota; kingdom Metazoa; phylum Chordata; class Aves; order Gruiformes; family Rallidae; genus Laterallus; species Laterallus jamaicensis. The sequence continues at coordinate 4,007,906 of JAKCOX010000049.1, read as the reverse complement.
CTTTGTGCATTCGCTCTTCTCTGTTCCCACAGTGATGATGATGATGGTGATGGTGGTGATGATGGTGATTTCCTTTCCGGACCAGCCTGGCTTGAGATCTCTGTCCAGATGGTCCCCGAACAGCTCCCGTCCTACTTAAAACTCTGCTCGAGGGGGTGGAGACTCCAGGGGCAGCGGTCCGAGCTCTCCCCACCCCTCCACAGTCCCAGGCACTCCGAGCACGGTGCCTTCTATCCTGGGTGCTCTTGGGGTGAGTCTGGGCAGGACAGGGGGAAAGCTTGCTTGCTGAAGTGCCTGGGGCACGCTGGATTTCCAGCCCATTTGTTTGGTTCTTTCTCTCCTGCAGACAGAAAGCAGATTCAGTCTTCAAAACAGTTTCTCCCCATTCAGAATTCAAATTCAATCTTCAAAACAGTTTGTCCCCATTGAATACCTTCAATAGTGTGTATCCCTTGGGATGAACCATCCCATCATACTTGTAGGGATGTGAGGATGAACGCTGAGGTGTATTATCTCTAACACAACCAGAGGGCTGCAATTTCACAGAATCACAGAGCTGTAGGGGTTGGAAGGGACCTCCAGAGCCCATGGGGTCCAACAACCCTGCCAAAGCAGGGTCCCTAGGACAGGGCACACAGGTCTAGATGGGTCTGGAATCTCTCCAGAGAAGGAGACTCCACACCCCCTGGGCAGCCTGTCCCAGGGCTCCCTCACCCTCACTGGGGAAAAGTTCTTCCCCAGGGTGCTGTAGAACTCCCTGTGCTCCAACTTGCAGCCATTGCCCCTTGTCCTGTCCCCACAGACACTGAGAAGGGGCTGGCCATTCCCCCTGCACCCCATCCTTCAGATATTGAGAGACATTCATAAGGTCCCCCCTGAGTCTTCTTCTCTCCAGGCTGAACAGCCCCAGCTCTCTCAGCCTTTCCTCCCAGGGGAGATGCTCCAGGCCCTTCAGCATCTCCTCAGCCTCCTCTGGACTCTCTCCAGGAGATCCCTGGCTGTTTGATCCCAGGGAGCCCAGCACTGGACACAACACTCCAGCTGGGGTCTGCCCAGGGCAAAGCAGAAGGGGAGGATCCCCTCCTGTCACCTGCTGCCCACACTCCTCCTGATGCCCCCCAGGATCCCTATTTGTAGGCTTAGTTCTGAGAATCTCCTGTTTCAAGGGAGAGCACGGTGTGCTGTGCTCTGAACAGCATCCATTGAGAAGTCTGGGCAGAGAGACCCTGACCTGGATGTCAGAGCAGTGCCACTGGGAGAAGACATGGCCAGATGAGCTCTCAAGTGGGGTCAATGAGCAAAACTTCTAAGGATCCTGAGGCAGAAATAAGGAATAGCTTGTTAGGGACCGAAGAGTTAAATGTTTGCTGATAATTGTCCAGATGTACTCACCAGGGTGTGGTCACCAGGCGCCAGGTTATCAAAGACAAATCTGGATGATCCATTTTGGAGCTGAACTTAAGGTTATGAAAACTGTCAGTGATGCAATTGGTACAGTAACAGATGTGTCCTGTCTTTTAGGAACTGATTCACCAGAAATCAGGCTCCTGATAAAATCTACTGTGAGCACAGACATAAGAAATGGTGCGTGAGGGACCTCTGTCTTCAGGGACTAGCAAAGAGTCCTCGGTTGGTTTGAATGTCTCCAGAGAAGGAGACTCCCCAGCCTCTCTGTGCAGCCTGGCCCAGGGCTCTGTCACCCTCACAGGGACAAAGTTCCTCCTGACATTCCCATGGAGCTTCCTCTGCTCCAGCTTGTGCCTGTTGCCCCTTGTCCTGTCGCTGCCATCCCTGAGCAGAGCCTGGCTCTGTCCTCCTGACTCTCTCCCTTTATGTATTTATATTTACATTTTAGCTATCAGGAAGGATCTCTGCCCTGGAAGGGCTGCCAGGACTTGGCACAGGCTGCCCGGGGGGTGCTGGGTCACCATCCCAAGGCGTGTGGATGAAGTGTCTGAGGACACGGCCTGGAGGTGGGCTGGGCAGGGCCAGGCTGTGCTTGGACTCGGTGACCTTGAGAAGGCTGTGGGGGGACCTCATTGCAGCCTGCCAGTGCCTGAAGGGAGCAGAGGAACAGGAGGGGAATCAGCTTGTTCAAGGGCAGAGACTGGCAGGACAAGGGGGATGGAGTGAAGCTGGAGGAGGGAAGGGTGAGAGGAGAGATTGGGGGGAAGTTCTGTGCAGAGAGAGTGGTGAGGGGCTGGAACAGGCTGCCCAGAGAGGGGGTGGGTGCCCCGTGTCTGGGGGTGTTCAAGGCCAGGTTGGATGGGGCCCTGGGCAACCTTGTGTAGCTCCAGGCCTGAGGTTGGTGTCCCTGCCTGTGGCAGGGGGTTGGAGCTCTGTGACCCTTGGGGTCCCTTCCAACCCTTGCCATTCCATGATTCTATGACCTAAAGGGTCTCCTCCAGCCCGGGCGGTTCTGTGGTTCCCTGGCACGAAGCAGAGCTCTCAGGCTGGGGTGCTGAGCCACAGGCAGCTCACCTCAGTACGCCTGGCGGGCTTGAAATCAGCCGGGGGAAGGAGACGGCAGCTCTGCCCTTTTATTCAGCTCACCCTCAGGCTCTGCTCGCCTCTTCTTCCCCCGAGTCCCTGTCTCCGTGGCGATGGAGTGAGCCGGCGGCTCCCTCCCCGCGCACCTGCGGCTCCTTTAAGGGCGGGCGGGGGGGCAGCGGCCTCGCATCTCGATCGCGCCGGAGCCGGAAACGTTGGGGAAGGCGGCCCGGGCCCTGCGGAGCCGGAGTGCAGCGGCCCCGCCATGAGCCGCCCGCCGGCCCTGCAGGCGCAGACCTGCGGCCCCTGGGAGATGAAGGAGCGCCTGGGCACCGGCGGCTTCGGCAATGTCATTCGCTGGCACAACAAGGTAGGCAGGGGGCCGCGGGTTCGATACCCCCCCCAGCCCCAACCCTCCTCCCTCTCCTCCGTCCCGGGGGCCGTGCTCAGCCTCGCCCGTGCTGTGTCCGCAGGAGACCGGCGAGCAGGTGGCCATCAAGCAGTGCCGGCAGGAGCTGAGCCCGCGCAACCGCGACCGCTGGGCGCTGGAGATCCAGATCATGAAGAGGTGAGGCGGGCGGCCTGGAGAGCGCGGGTGGAGCCCGCTGCCCCCAGACGGGCCGGGCGGGGTTCCGCCAGCGCCCCCTCGGGCCTGCGGGGGTGTGCGCTGAGCCGAGGGGCTGCGGGGAGAGGCCGCCTCCCGCTGCCGGGCCAAGCCGCGCTTCGTGGGTCTCGGCTTGGCTTCTGTGTCCCTTCTGCCGCCGCTCTGGGCCTTAGGGCGGCCCCGCCGCTCGCCCGCTTCGCTGGGGGCCGGTGCTGGGCCGGCCTGAGGCGAGCCGGGCTGGTTTGAAGGGGTGCCGTGCTCTGACTGTGGTTGGGGTCTTCCTGTGCTGCCACAAGTGTCTTTGCACGGGCTGTGGCCTCTGGACAGGCCCGGGGAAGGGACCCGCTGAACCCACTTGGAGGAGCTGGTGGGCACAGACTGGGCTGAGGAAGCTCCACCTAACCCTGAGGAGGAACTTGTGTCCTGGGAGGGTGGCAGAGCCCTGGGCCAGGCTGCCCAGAGAGGTTGGGGAGTCTCCATCTCTGGAGACATTCTCACCCCATGATCCTGGGTGCTGCCCTGTGCAGCCTGCTGGAGGGGACCCTGCTCTGGCAGGGCTGGGACTGGGGGATCTCCAGAGGTCTCTCCAACCCCCACCACTCTGTGGAGGTACATGAAGAGTCCTTGTGACAGCAGGATAAAGGGGAAGGGGCACAACAAGGTTAAGGTGTGGTAGTCAGTGGGAAAAGATCAATGGCCATTCTCCAGAAGACATAAAAGGACCTGGGGGTGTTGGTAGGCAGCTGGCAGGACAGGAGCTGGCAGTGTGCCTGGGTGGCCAAGAAGCCCAACAGCATCTCAGCTTGTGTCAGGAATGGTGTGACAGGCAGGAGCAGAGCAGGGATTGTGCCCCTGTACTCAGCTCTGGTGAGGCTGCACCTCAAGTGCTGTGCCCAGTTTTGGGCCCCTCACTACAAGAAGGGCGTTGAGATGCTGGAGTGTGTCCAGAGGAGGGTGATAAAGCTGGTGAAGGGTCTGGAGCACGAGTCCTGTGAGGAGCAGCTGAGGGAGCTGGGGGTGTTCAGCCTTGAGCAATGGAGCTGAGGGGAGACCTCATTGCTCTCTACAGCTACCCACAGGGGGTTGGACTGGATGATAAAGTCTTGCACCTGGGGAGGAATAACCAACTGTATCAGTACAGGCTGGAGGATGACCTGTTGGAAAAGAGCTCTGTGGAGAAGGACCTGGGGGTGCTGGGGGGTGACAGGTTGGCTATGAGCCAGCAGTGTGCCCTGGGGCTGAGAGAGACAATGGGATCCTGGGGGCATCAGGAGGAGTGTGGGCAGCAGGTGACAGGAGGGGATCCTCCCCCTCTGCTCTGCCCTGGGCAGGCCCCAGCTGGAGTGTTGTATCCAGTGCTGGGCTCCCTGGGATCAAACAGCCAGGGATCTCCTGGAGAGAGTCCAGAGGAGGCTGAGGAGATGCTGAAGGGCCTGGAGCATCTCCCCTGGGAGGAAAGGCTGAGAGAGCTGGAGCTGTTCAGCCTGGAGAGAAGAAGACTCAGGGGGGACCTAATCAATGTTTATCAATATCTGAAGGATGGGGTGCAGGGGAAATGGCCAGCCCCTTTTCAGTGTCTGTGGGGACAGGACAAGGGGCAATGGCTGTAAGCTGGAGCACAGGAAGTTCCACACCAACATGGGGAAGAACTTTTTCACAGTGAGGGTGACGGAGCAGTGGAATAGGCTGCCCAGGGAGGTGATGGAGTCTCCTTCTCTGGAGAGATTCAAGTCTCGTCTGGACACCTATCTATGTAATATGAAATAGGGACCCTGCTTTGGCAGGGGTGTTTGACCTGATGATCTCTTGAGGTCCCTTCCAACCCCTAAGATTCTGTGATTCTGTGATCTCCAGAGGTCCCTGCCAGCCCCAACCCGTCTGTGAGTTGGGGTGAGTCTGGGCCCACAAAGGATGGGTGAATTGCAGGCCTTTAGAATTCACTTCCTCAGTTTCTAGAAGGATTGGTGTCCTTGCAGGGCTTAGCACGATGAGCACACAAAGTGACATGGCTGTTGCAGAATCATTGCCTTTCAGGTGTTACCCTGGGCCTGCTCATCCTGTGTACGTGTCTCCTTTCTGCTCCTCAGGCTGAACCATCCCAATGTGGTGGCTGCCCGTGATGTCCCCGAAGGGATGCAGAAGCTTGCACCCAATGATCTGCCACTGCTGGCCATGGAGTACTGCCAAGGCGGTGACCTCCGCAAGGTGAGGCCCATGGGATGGGTATCAAGGGCTGGATCAGCTCTTCAGCTGAAGCAGGGTTTCTGTGGAAGTTTCCCCTCTCAAAAACCTCTGTTTTCACATCCTGCCACTTCCCAATTCTTGTTTGGTCCTTGACATTATCTTCAGCTTCTCCAGACTGAAGTGCTTCCTGCTCCTCTTGGCATTTGTTTGGCTGCAAGTGACAGCACTTAGTGGATGAGGGATGTGCAACAGGATGTGTGTACAGCCCAAACTCTCAAAGGTCAGGGTACATCCATGGGTCATACCCTTCCTGAAAGTGATTAAATCCTGTCTGTCATAGGAACAAATAACACACATTAATTCTAATCTCACTGTTTTTCTAACTTTTACTATAATCTGCCCATAGATTAATTAAAAAAAAGCCAGATCTTAGAGCTGATGCTGCCAGGCACAGGGGAAATGACTGCAAAGGATGGAGCAAATGGAAGGAAGAGGATGGGGATGACACTGACTTATTTTACCCACTCTTTTCCCTCAGGGAGGCATGAAGCTGTAATGCCCTTACCAGCAGCCACAATCCTTTACAGTTTCTTGTGCCTCTAGGGAAACTCATTGCTGTTACTGGAATGTCTTAGATCTCTAAGAGCTTGTGGGGCTTTGAGGGGTACAGAGGGAAGGACTAAATTCTCTGCTGTTGCCTTGCAGTACCTGAATCAGCTGGAGAACTGCTGTGGCTTGCGGGAAGAAGCTATTCTCATCTTGTTATCTGATATTGGTAAGTGGGAGCAGGACCTTCACTTGTCTGAGCTTTGGAAGCCCTTGCAATGCCAGAACTGCTCCAAGGGTATGCAGCAGTGGCTTTCATGCCTCTCTCTTAGGCTGACCTTTTGAGGAGTATACTTGTTTCCTATCTTGCCCTCCCTGAGAGAGAGGCAGGCTTTGATTTTATTTATTTAATTTATTATTTTTAAAAAACTTTTCCCCTTGAAAACATAGAGGCAGATTTTCTTTGCCAAGCAAAAATACCATCTGGGATTTTTCTGGAATGTTCTGGATAGCTGAACACTTGCCAAGTGGCTCTGGTTTATGTTGTGCCTTTTATCTCTGTTTTCAGTTTAACAGCTCATGGATCAGGATTCAGTGGGTGAGTGTGAGATCAGTAGGTTTCCATTAGCATTTTGGGCAAACACCCTTTGACCTTTTTAGACAGTTCTGGCACCAATATTGCCAAGTTCTGCCCAGAGACTTTTCAGGGTTGAGGTTTTTGGTCAAGCTATGTTGTGATCTTCCTGAATTGTGGCTGAGGCAAAACTGGACAGGTGTGAAGGCTTTAGAGAGGAGATCTTCAGAGTTGTGTTTGGGGCAGGTGTGTGCTCAAGAAATGAGCTTGTGGCAGGGTAAGCACCATGCATTTATCGTTACATTTTTACTGCAGGTCACTGCTAGGCATTTCTTCCTGTCATTTGTCTTCCCACAGCACTTGTGTGCTGCTGCCTTGTCCTTGTCCTCCTCAGGGATCAGGAAATGATACAGAGTGCTGACCAGAGACAATGGCAGATCCTGTTTAGAGTGAAGCCTGTGTTCACATGCTTGTGGAAGGGAAGAGAGACTAGACCCAAATTTTCAACTGTATGATCTGCACTGCAGCTGATAAGAAATATTTGGATCTATTGATAGAACTTGTTCTCCTGTTAGAACTTGTTCTGTCACTCACAGTGCATGCCTAGTTGGTGGGGTTTTTTTGTAGGGTTGCTGCCCTTTGGGAGAAGGACAGTTGTATTGTTGATAACTCTGAATTAGCAGGATCATTTTTCACTGAACTGGAGAGCTTCTGCCTGGGAATACAGGCACACAAAGTCTCAGAGAGCAGAAAAGCAAGTCCCTTTGGCTCAGGCCTGAGTCGTGGTTTCTACCACAACACAAATGGGAAATGCTGCCAAGCCTTCTTGTGTCCTGGCAGCATGATTTGGGGTTGGAAGGGACCTCCAGAGTCCAACCCCCTGCCAAAGCAGGGTCCCTAGGACAGGGCACACAGGTTGGTGTCCAAATGGGGCTGGAATCTCTCCAGAGAAGGAGACTCCACACCCCCTGGGCAGCCTGTCCCAGGGCTCTGGTACACCTGTGTTTTGTCCTTGCACTTGGTGTTTCATGGCATGTGTGATCATTCAAGACTTGATCCAAAGGTCATGCTTTCACCAGGTAGAGGTGAATCCTTCCTCATGCTGGGTACTGTTAGTTACACTCTTACAAGTGGTTTTTTTCTGTGTCTTAGCTTCTGCCCTCAGGTACCTTCATGAGAACAGGATCATCCACAGAGACTTGAAACCAGAGAACATTGTGCTACAGCAAGGAGAGCAGAGGGTAAGCAGGAACCACATAGGTCTGCCTGCACAGACAAGTAAGTGCAAGAGGAACATGTGTGTGCTTCCTGTGGTTTACAGTTGTTCCTCTGTAAGAGCACTTGTAGGATAACAGCTAGCTGGGATCTGTGTGTCAGGCAGTGTTCTGTGAACAGCTGAGATGAAAGGTGGTATTGGATTTCTGGTAGCACCTGAGACTTTTTGACCTTCAGAACCAGCCTGTACCACTTGACTGTGGATCTGAATTAGCAGCAACATCTCTATCTCTGTATCAAGCTAATGACAGCTTTAGTTTCCACCTCCATTTCTTCACTGACACTTACCTGCTTACCTTTTGAACAGCTGAACCATCTCTTTCTCCACTGTATGACATGCTTGTCCCAGGATTTCTCTCCAGTGGGTTTGTTCTCTGTTGTGTGTTTCAGTTAATACACAAAATCATTGACCTTGGTTATGCAAAGGAGTTGGATCAGGGCAGCCTGTGCACATCCTTTGTTGGGACCCTGCAGTACTTGGTAAGGAAGGAATTTGGCTAGAAGAGCAGCTACTGCTTTATAGTGGGGTAGAGGTGTTACCAGGCTTTGGGCTGGGCTGAACTACTTGTCCTGGTGTGGGGTGCATCTAGGGTGCTGCAGCAAGCAAAGCTGACTGGGTTCTGCTGACACTGGGTTTTCACAGTGTCTGTTAGCTGTAGAATCATGGAACACACAGTTGGAATCACAGAATCACCAGGCAGGAAAAGACCTGGGAGTTCATCAAGTCCAACTGTACCCATCCTCTACTAACCCACATCCCTGAGCACCTCATCTCCCTGTCTGTTAAACCCATCCAGGGGTGGTGACTCAGCCCCCTCCCTGGGCAGCCTGTGCCAGGGCCCCAGAACCCTTTTGGGGAAGAACTTTTCCCAGTGTCTGCTCTGCCCCTGTCCTGGCACAGCTTGGGCCCATTCCCCTTGTCCTGTCTCATGAGACACATAAGGATCATTGAGTCCAACTCCTGGCTCCTGTGTCACAAATGGGAAGCAGGAGTGCCAAGAACCTCTGCTGCTCACTCCTGAGGGATCTCAAACCTCATGAGAGGCATCTTTAATCTGTCATACAAATGTTAACCAGCTCTTAAGGGTAGAGAGCCAAGGGATGGGTGGCATTGTCTCAGTGTGTGTAAACTGTCTCAGGCTCCAGAGCTGCTGGAACAGCAGAAGTACACAGTGACAGTGGATTACTGGAGCTTTGGCACACTGGCCTTTGAGTGCATCACAGGCTTCCGACCCTTCCTACCCAACTGGCAGCCAGTGCAGTGGTGAGTGTGAGGTGATAAGAGGGGACATGTGATGCTGCTGTCCTGTTCATGGGAAGTAGAAGTGTGGTCCCTTGATTCTCAGGGCAATTCCCCTGTGTTCCTTCTCCTTATGGAGACAGGCTCCCTTCACAGCAGCCTGACCTACCAGAGCAAGTTCTGCCTTCCTGATCCTTGCTCTTTGGGATCAGGACTGAGCCTTGCAGAGCAAGTTACAGAAACCAAAGCAGCTTCTGTATTCTGTCCAGAGCAGCTTGAAGAGCTTGCCATCACACAGGCTGGGACAGGGAGCTGATGATTTCATTGTTGTACTGGCTTTACCTCCCCAGGCATACCAAAGTGCGGCAGAAGAGCGAGTTGGATATCGTGGTTTCAGAAGACTTATGTGGGGAAGTCAAGTTTTCTAGCAGATTGCCCTGCCCCAACAACCTGAACAGGTGAGGGAGAGAAATCTCTTACCCCATGCTGGGATAAACTGGTCTGTGAAAGGCCCAGGCTTGTTACATAGCTTGCTGTGTTAACCTGGGAATAAATGGAGTGCAGGACACAACACTTGTGCCCCTTGTCAGAGCACTGACACTGCCCCTTCTGAACACTGCCCTTGTGATCAGGGCCAGTGGGGCTGTGTTTGTTGGTCATATGGTGACTGCAAAGGTTCTTTTATCCCTTCTGATCCCCTTCTTGGTGTTGTCCTTCAGTGTTCTGGCTGAGAGGCTGGAGAAATGGCTGCAGCTCATGTTAATGTGGCACCCGCGGCAGAGAGGTACAGATCCTACCTATGGACCCAATGGGTGCTTCAAAGCTTTGGATGACATTTTGAACTTGAAGGTGAGTGAGGGGTCTGTGATACCCTGAGAAGTTTTTGAGAGACTGGTTGCCTGTAGCCCATGAGAGAAGAGGCTTGAGTCCTAGACCTAGGAGGAGGTGCAGCATGAAATATCGTTTTCCTGACACTGATGGGTGCTTTCCTCCTGCTTGTTTGAGGACAAAGAGTCCCTGGGCTTGTTGGGAGTAGCAAACAGCTGCTGTGTGTGCTTGGTTCCATGTTCTGGTGCAGGATTCTGCAGCTCAAGCTGTTTGATTGCCCTCTGGCCTGTCTTCCATATGATGGAGGGTGTAATTTTGGCATAACTTTATGAAGTAGCTGTGAAGTGACTTCCTGAGGGCCTCAGAGTTCTTTCACCAGGTTAGAGGTGTCCAGTGTCTCAGCCCTGGGATCTCTGTTCAAAAGTCACCAGTGTCACTTCAACACTTCTCATGTCACACTACCCTTCTTGTAGCTGCTTCACGTTTTAAACATGGTTACGGGAACTGTACACACCTACCCTGTGACTGAGGAGGAGACTCTGCAGACTGTGAAGGCCAGGATCCAGGCAGACACAGGAATCCCAGAAGAGGACCAGGAGCTGCTGCAGGAAGCAGGGTTGGCATTGTTCTCTCAGAAGCTGGCCACTAAACATATAGCTGAGAGCAAGGTGAGCCTGGGGTACTCCCTCACTGTCGAATCAGTGGGCACTGCTCTCCTTTGGGGAGCAGAGTCCTCCCTGCTCCTCCAGCAGGCTTTGGTCACAGTCTTCTACTGACCTTTCAGAACAGGCACCCTCTGGCCTCTGGTGTTCACTCTTTGGCTGAGGAGGAACATTCTGCTTACGGTGTCACTGCAACTTGCTTGTTCTGAGACAACCTTGTTGGATCTTTTGTCTTCTGCAGGGGAATGACACTGCAGGTGCAGAGAGAGACCTCCTCTTCCTCTTTGACAACCAGAAGGTTGCTTATGAGGCTCAGGTTGCCTTACGTCCTCACCCAGAGAGCGTTGACTGCATCCGTAAGAGCCTTCGCTGGCGTGAATGCCTGAGGTGGTCTGTGTTGAGCAGGCTGCCTGTGGCCTGTCTCACCTGCAGAGCAGAGAGAGCTTTGGCCTGTTTGGCCTGAAGAAGTCATAAAACTGGCTGATGGAACACTTATTTAGTGTCTCCTGGGAGTAATAACTGAGGGGAGGAGGTGCTTGATTGGAGTGTGGTGGGGAAGCTGCCTGGAGGTTAGCTAGCTGCAGGCTGTGCAAGGGGTGATGTGCCCCTCACAGGAGTGATGCTCTGGTCTGCTGTGTCATTGGGAAGTAATTGTGCCCCTGGACTGGGCACTGGGGAGGCTGCACCTCGAGTGCTGGGTCCAGTTCTGGGCTCCTCACCATCAGAAGGACATTGAGGTGCTGGAGCCAGTCCAGAGAAGGGCAACCAGGGGCTGGAGGGCAAATCCTCTGAGGAGCAGCTGAGGGAGCTGGGGGTGTTCAGCCTGGAGAAGAGGAGGCTGAGGGGAGACCTTCTCCCCACCTCCACTGACCTGCCAGGAGGGTGCAGAGAGGTGGGGGGTGGTATCTTCAGCCAGGGGACAGGAGATGGGACAAGGGGCAGTGGGCCCAAGCTGCCCCAGGGCAGGGGCAGAGCAGATGGGAGGGAAAAGTTCTTCCCTGAAAGAGTTAGAATCGTAGAATGGCATGGGTTGGAAGGGACCCCAAGGGTCCCAGAGCTCCAACCCCCTGCCACAGGCAGGGACACCAACCTCAGGCCTGGAGCTACACAAGGTTGCCCAGGGCCCCATCCAACCTGGCCTTGAACACCCCCAGGGACGGGGCACCCACCCCCTCTCTGGGCAGCCTGTTCCAGCCCCTCACCACTCTCTCTGTAAAAAACTTCCCCCTGTTGTCAGGGCCTGGCACAGGCTGCCCAGGGAGGGGCTGAGTCACCCCCCTGGGTGTTTAAAAAAGGGGAGATGAGGTGCTCAGGGATCTGGTTTAGCACAGGATGGGGATGGTTGGACTTGATGATCTTCAAAGGTCCCTTCCAACCCTGTGATTCTGTGATGTGCTAACCCTACTTTGAGGCTTCGTGCTGATGTGTATGTTTCTCTCCCTCTTTCCCTTCCTCTTTCCAGTTCAGGATCCAAAGAAGAATCTCCACTTTTCCCAGCTGAGGAAGGTGTGGGGCCAGATCTGGCACACGATCCGGATGCTGAAGGAGGACTGCAACCGGCTGCAGCAGGGGCAGCGCGCAGCCATGTACGTGGCAGCTCCTCTGGGACACTTGGCTCTGCTCCCTGGGGAAAGGGAAAGGCTGGGAATGGGGGAGCCCATGAGTGGAGCTGTTAATGCTTAATGCAGAGCTGGGAGTTCCATCCTCCTGATCCAACTGCTCCTGTGTCCCTGCTACACTTCCAACACAAGTGGAGGTAGCGGCTCGTAGCTCAGGAGGTAACAGGACCTTCTCCTTGTCCATGCAGGATGAATCTCTTGCGTTACAATAGCACCCTCTCCAAGATGAAGAATTCCATGGCCTCCCTTTCCCAGCAGCTGAAAGCAAAGCTGGACTTCTTTAGAACAAGCATCCAGATTGATCTGGAGAAGTACAAAGAGCAGATTGAATTTGGAATCAGTGAGTATAACATCTGGCAGACAGAGGTCTCTCTCTATGCCCCTTATCCCCATGCAGTATCCACATCTTCCTGTGCAAACCTGGGAAAAGCAATCTCTCTTCTTTCATTCCTGTAGCTTCTGAGAAGCTGCTGTTTGCCTGGAAGGAGATGGAGCAAGCTGTGGAGCTTTGTGGGAGGGTATGTTTCTAAACCCAACTGCTTATCCTAAGGAAAAAGGGGCTGCTTTTTTTTTCCTGAGGTGGGTTTTTTCCTGGTGGGGTGTTTTTTTTCCCTTCATTCTCCTCCCCTAAACAGACTTCCTGTATCTGGGCTGATGCCTTGTTTTGGGTGGCACCATTTTGGCCATTGCTGGTACTTCATGAAGCTCACAGCTTGGGGGGAAAAGGAGATCTTAAGGAATGTGAGAGGAGATTTTTGCAGTGGTTGTACTTGGATGGCCAGTTAACCCAATCCTGGAGCCAGGAAGGGAAGATAGGGAACATAGATTGAACTGAGTGGGAAGGCAAATGGTTAGATGGTGGAACACAAGGGTTTTAGGCAGTGAGTTCCTGTTCTTGGTGCATGTTCTGCAGCTGCTCCCTGTAAGGAGTGATCTTCTGACACAAGACAGTGGAATCCCTGTGAGCAGGGCCAAGGACCATCACTCCCAGCTGAGAAGTCACTATCTTGGTCTTTTCCAACTCTGTTGGGAGAGGCAGAGGGCAGGATGGCTGGCTGACAGATGGCAACTGATGCATGAGGAGGAGTTCAACAGAATTTAGGGTGCCAGGAGCAGATGTGGTTGTGTGCTGAGGGGAAAAGGGGAATATCTGTCATGAGTAGGATGAGAGATCTGGAATAGCCAAGGAAAACGGAGCGTGATGGCCTGGGAACTAGCAGTACATCAAGGATAAAGTGTGACCCTTCAGTGGCACTTTGTCAAAGAATTCTTGGGAGTTTCTTTATCCCAGAGCACCAGGCTGATTTTCCTTGACTTGAAATGACTCATGTTCTCATTTGACTTTGTCAAGGCTGCTGTTTGCATCTTGCTGATGTTTAGAAAGGTGACTGAGAAAGGAGGAGCCAGTGTGAGTGGCAGGGTCTCATGGTAAGAAACTGTTCCACTGCTTATGTTCTGCCCTGTTTTCCAGGAGGATGATGTGGATCAGCTGGTGAAGAAGATGATGGCTCTGCAGACAGACATTGTGGACCTGCAGAGAAGCCCACTGGGTCGAAAACAAGGAGGAACACTGGAGGACTTGTGAGTTGAACTACCTCTGACTTCAGGAGTATTGCTAGCTAAGCTTATTCACTGCAGGACAAGGAAAGTGCTATCTCTTCAACACAGATTGTGGGGGAACTCTGAGGATTTTCACACTAAAAGACAGTTTAGTGACTCCTTAGCTGTCATCAGTCTGAAATGCAGACTGGTCTATGAAAGGTTTGAGTTTTGAGAGGGGATCTGATCAATGGCTATCCGTATCTGAAAGGTGGGACACAGGGGGACATGGGCAGCCTCTTCTCAGTGTCTGTGAGGACAGGACAAGGGGCAATGGCTGCAAGTTGGAGCACAGGGAGTTCCACAGCACCATGGGGAAGAACATTTCCCCAGTGAGGGTGAGGGAGCCCTGGGACAGGCTGCCCAGGGGGTGTGGAGTCTCCTTCTCTGGAGAGATTCCAGCCCCGTCTGGACACCGACCTGTGCAGTATGAGCTGGGGAGCTGCTCTGGCAGGGGGGTTGGACCCCATGGGCTCTGGAGGCCCCTTTAACCCCTGTGATTCTGTGACACTGAACTATTTGCCTTTTTCTTCTAGAGAAGAACAAGCCAGGGAGCTGTACCGGAGGCTGAGAGAGAAGCCAAGAGGTAAAGGACATTATTAGCTCCAGGCCAGCTTGCTGTGTGTGGACAGTCAGAGGTGCAGTGACTGCTAAGAACTCTCTGCCTTGGAGGCCTGGCCCTACACTAGCTGCACATGGACTGTACTGAGCTCAGCTTTTTAAAATCCCTTTATCTCCTTGAGTGGAGTCAGGAAGTCAGTTCTACCTAAGCCAGCCTTGCTTTCTTGGCACCTTCAGAGCTTTTCTTGAAACTCCTGTGGAGCTCTTCTCAGAGCAAGCTATGTGCTGCTGCTTCTGGGTAGGATGAAAGAGGTGCCTGTTCCTTTTGAGCCCCAAGGCATTAGATCCACCCTACCAAACCTGCTTTCCCCTTCATTTTGAAGAAGGTGGCTGAAATCTAGTGCAGTTCATCCCACTCCAACTAACACACCCTGAACTTGGGGTGTTCTGGGATTGAAGCAACAGAGGAAACAAACCACTGAATCTCCTCTGTCCCTTAAGCCTGTGTAATGCTCTGACTCTCCTTCCAGATCAGAGGACAAGTGGTGACAGCCAAGAAATTGTACGACTGCTCCTACAGGCAATCCAGACCTTTGAAAAGAAAGTCAGAGTCATTTATGCTCAGCTGAGGTGAGCTTTGAGTCAGCTTTTCCTGTGGGCTCAGAGAAAGGGTGTGGGTGACACCCTAGAAGGAAAGGAGCCATCCAGAGGGATCTGGACAGGCTGGAAAGATGGGCCTGGGGGAACCTAATGAGGTTCAACACTGCAGAGTGTCAGGGGCTGCACTTGGGCTGGAAGAATCCCAGACACAGATCCAGCCTGGGAGAGGAGCTCCTGGGGAGCAGCCCTGTGAGAAGGACCTGGGTGTCACAGTGGGTGAGAAACTCCCCATGAGCAGCAGTGGCTCTGGCAGCTGGGAAGGGAGATGGGATCCTGGGCTCCATCAGCAGAGGGGTGGCAGCAGGGCCAGGGAGGGGATTGTCCCTCTCTGCTCTGCCCTGGGGAGGCCCCAGCTGGATCCTGTGTCCAGAGCTGGGGCCCAACCCAAGAAAGATGTGGGGCTGTTGGAGAGGGGTCAGAGGAGCCAGGGAGATGCTCAGAGGGCTGGAGCAGCTCCCCTCTGGAGAGAGGCTGAGGGAGCTGGGCTGGCTCAGCCTGGAGAAGAGAAGGCTGTGGGGGGACCTCATTGCAGCCTGCCAGTGCCTGAAGGGAGCAGAGGAACAGGAGGGGAATCAGCTTGTTCAAGGGCAGAGCCTGGCAGGACAAGGGGGATGGAGTGAAGCTGGAGGAGGGAAGGGTTAGATTGGATCTTAGGGGGAAGTTCTGTGCAGAGAGAGTGGTGAGGGGCTGGAAGGGGCTGCCCAGAGAGGGGGTGGGTGCCCCGTCCCTGGGGGTGTTCCAGGCCAGGTTGGATGGGGCCCTGGGCAACCTTGTGTAGCTCCAGGCCTGAGGTTGGTGTCCCTGCCTGTGGCAGGGGGTTGTAGCTCTGTGACCCTTGGGGTCCCTCCCGACCCAGACCAGTCTATGATTCTATGAAAGCATTTTCTTTTTCAGCAAGAGGATTTGGGAGAGGGGTTTAAACAACAGGGTGCACAGCTGGTGGGATCCCAGAGTGTCATGGGAAATAGGAAACTCTGGAAAAGTTCCCCTATAGCAATTGCCTATGTGTGATTTTGGGTTTTGGGTTGGTTTTTTTTCATAGTAAAACTGTAGTTTGCAAGCAGAAGGCACTGGAATTGTTCCCCAAAGTGGAGAAAGTGATGAATCTGATGAATGAAGATGAGGAAACAGTTGTGAGGCTTCAGGAGAAACGACAGAAAGAACTGTGGAACTTGCTGAAAATTGCTTGTGTAAGTAAAATAAAAACTCCAGTTTAACCTGGAAATGGGGGTTGTAGCACAAGTTACTGAAACAGGTGGTCAAGGTAAGCTTAGTATGTCCTGTGGCTCTTTTAGCTGAGTATTAACACCAGGTTCTGGGCTGTCTCATCCTCATGGCTGCTGGAAATTAGTGAAACTAATTGTAATCTCCAATCTTAATGTGTTTTCTTCAGAGTAAAGTACGTGGTCCTGTTACTGGCAGTCCAGAGAGCATGAACGCATCACGTCTGGGCAGCCCTGGGCAGCTGCTGCTCCAGGTCCCTTCTGCAACCTACAGTTTGTCAGAATCTTTCAGGAAAAGGTGAGGCAAAGGCTGGAGTTCTGTAGCTGCTCATGTTAGTGCTGCAAAGCTGGGGCTCCTGCACACAGGCTTCCTCACACCTTACACCTTGTGTTCAGCTTCCCTTGCTCGTGGTCTGTTTTTTAACCTAGTAGGTTCCTGGGGCTTGTTGTTCTTCCTTAGGAAAAATGGAATCATGGAGAGTGTTACTCCCTGCTGTCCCAGTAACAAGGGGTTTGTTTCATCTGGAATGGTTGGGGTCAGTTGTATGCTGCCAACAGGAATTGTGGGAGCATTGGCTGTGGAGGGTGGTAGTTGCTGAGCTGTATCACAGAATCACTGGGTTGGAAAAGACCTTTGAGATCATTGAGTCCAACCATTCCCATCCTCTACTACCCCACATCCCTGAGCACCTCATCTCCCTGTCTGTTAAACACATCCAGGGGTGGGGACTCAGCCCCCTCCCTGGGCAGCCTGTGCCAGGGCCCCAGAACCCTTTTGGGGAAGAACTTTTCCCCAGTGTCTGCTCTGCCCCTGCCCTGGCACAGCTTGAGCCCATTCCCCTTATCCTGTCTCATGAGACTCATCACTCATAAGGATCATCACTCCTGGCTCCTGTGTCTGTTATAAATGGGAAGCAGGAGTGCCAAGAACCTCTGCTGCTCACTCCTGAGGGATCCCCAGTGTCTGCTCTGCCCCTGCCCTGGCACAGCTTGAGCCCATTCCCCTCATCCTGTCACTTGGACAAAGAGCCCATCCCCCACCTCTCTGCACCCTCCTGGCAGGGCAGGGGAGGGGGGGAGAAGGTCTCCCTCAGCCTCCTCTTCTCCAGGCTGAACACCCCCAGTTCCAGAAACTCCACATAACAACCCAACTTGGCCCATGCTTCCCCTGCCCCAGGTAAATCTGGGGATGCCAATGACTCTCCCAGTTGCAGTGTAAATGGCTTACAACTTGACTGGTGAAGTTTGAGAGTCTTTAGTGCTCTGCAGCAGGATGAGATGCTGCTTCTCCCTTTAACCAATCTGCCTTGGGAAGTCATTTGTGTGATCATTGTCCCTTGCAGTGAGGACCTGCTCCTGGAATCCCAGAAACTCTGTACCCAGCTAGAAAATGTGATGCATGACACCATGAAGGATCAGGAGGAGAGCTACATGGTAATGTGGTTGATACTCTTCTATAAATGGGCTTCAGGGCTCCAGAGTTCTGCTTGTGTAACTCCACCAGGAACCTGAGTAAGAGGAACCTGCATGGTGCAAAGAGAAGGTGTGGGAGACAGAACCTGCTCCCCCACTGGAATGACCAAGCTCATTTCCAGCTCACTGAGAACAGGAGCCTTGTGCTGGGCACTCCAGTTGTGCCAAACAATAGAGGAGAGAGGAAAGTGCTGTGCTGTGGGATGGTTGTGCAGTGGCTGCAGCAGGGAGCTGGGCTGCTGGTTGAAGGTAGCAGCTTTTACCAGCCAGAAAGTAGAGGATAAGAGGAAAGAAGTAGCTTGTGGGTTTTGTTTAAAAACTCTGTTGCCCAACTCATTCCCAGTAAAACCTCAAACTCTGAAACTGCTTCTGCTTTACTCTGGAGAAATCTCAACTGTCAAAGGTTGTGCTGAACCCTGTGGTTCTTTATTCTTTAGGCTCTAGATTGGAGCTGGCTGCAGCTTCATGTTGAAGAAACAAACAGCCCAGAACAAACCCAGATGTAAGTGGCTCTGGCTGCCTCTGGAGACATGCTGCTTCAGGAAGCCTCTGGAGACATGCTGCTTCAGGAAGCCAACTGTGAAAAGCTGCTGGTTCTCAGAAGGGAAGTTCAAGTGCCTCCTCCTACTGTCACCTACTGCTTATGGGATCCCTGTGCCCAGCTGTCACTACCCACCTCTCAGGCACTCTTCACATAAACACAGTAGGAAAATGCCTGTTCTGCTTGGGGAAAGCTCCTAATGGTGCCTTGAGACTGCAGATCTCCCCCTGTCCTGATGTATCTTCCCTTGGGCATCACTCATGGCTGTGTTGCTGCTGTTGAGGCTTTCTGCTGAACAACAGCCAGTCCTTACCCTCAGCTCCCACAGTCACTGGTGAACATCCCCTTCCTGATGTACCCAAACTGTGAACTTTATATTTCTTGGCTTATTTTGCACTTTTTCCCCCCCAAAAGTGTCACAGTTGTACTTAACCTGGTACTTTGTTTCCTGTAGGGGAACGAAATTATCTCAACTCTGTAAACTTTTGGTTTGCTCCTTTTGTTACCCTCAATAACATTTTAATGAAAACAAAAAGCTTCTTTGGCTGTGCAGGTCTCTGAAGAGGAGTGTGGGTGTTAGCCTGGAGACCCTGGGGTACAGGGATAGCTTAACAAAGTGTTTGCAGATTATCTTTTAACCCTGGTTAAAGTTGCATTAAAAAGCAGCCCAGCAGGGAGAGCAGAGCTTTGCTGAAGCTTACTGAGAGCCAAGACACCCCAAGAGTTATCTTCCACCTGTGAGTAATTTATTTCATTCTTATGTAGCTCCAAATTTCCATTACAACCACCACCTTTTGTCAAAGGCTGTGAAGTACAGGACATGCAGGAGCCAATACAGTAATGGGGAGGGGGAATTTCTTGGTTAGGAACAGATTTAAACCAGAGGGAAACCAAAGTGAAATGTGGCACGAACATCACAACTTCCATGCATGTCTTCAAGTATCTCCCTGCCAGGTGCTGGCACTCTCTGGGCCTCAGTGTCAGGTTAAAATGATTCTTTGGAAGAGTAAAGTTCACACTTCTTGAAATTTCAGAGTACAATTAAGGCCAAAACACATTGGGGACGCTTCTCCTTCATCTCCCAGAGCACCACATGTGCTGCTTTACTCACAGGTGCCTTAAGCTTCCAGCTCAAATCCCAGCCCAACTTTGTGACCTCCAGCGCTGAAGTTCTTGCCATCAATCAAGCCTGAGAGGGTGAGCTTCACACCTGGGGAGACAGCAAGGACACTTCTTACCCTGAGAGCCCTGAATGCTGCTCTCCCACAACTCCTTGAGCCTCACTGTCTCTTAGTTAAGAGCACACATCCTTTACTTCCAGGAGGTAAGAGTCTTTGGCCTACAAAGAGAGGCTGAGGGAGCTGGGCTGGCTCAGCCTGGAGAAGAGAAGGCTGTGGGGGGACCTCATTGCAGCCTGCCAGTGCCTGAAGGGAGCAGAGGAACAGGAGGGGAATCAGCTTGTTCAAGGGCAGAGCCTGGCAGGACAAGGGGGATGGAGTGAAGCTGGAGGAGGGAAGGGGGAGAGGAGAGATTGGGGGGAAGTTCTTTGCAGAGAGAGTGGTGAGGGGCTGGAACAGGCTGCCCAGAGAGGGGGTGGGTGCCCCGTGTCGGGGTGTCCAAGGCCAGGTTGGATGGGGCCCTGGGCAACCTTGTGTAGCTCCAGGCCTGAGGTTGGTGTCCCTGCCTGTGGCAGGGGGTTGGAGATCTGTGACCCTTGGGGTCCCTTCCAACCCATGCCAGTCTGTGATTCTATGAAGAGTTCTATGTAAGATTCCTGCCCCCTCTAGAACTAAAGGTTTTAGGTATGTGCCCCCCTTGCTGATCCTGCTGGGACTCACCGTGTCGGAGGGCGTGTGAGTACCCGATGCCGATGAGGCTGGCGTTGTTCACTTTGGCCTGTGGGGGAAACCAGACCCTGTTACTTACACACCACCTGTCAACATGCAGAGAGAATTATCCCAGCCCCCTGAAAAAGTGGCTCAGGCTTTAACTCCTTTGCCTACTCCCAGACTGACCTCTAGCACAGGCATATTTTTATCTTCTCAGGAGGTTCCAGATTAAGCTGGAAACAGGTTTCAGTAATATTTCCTCTCTCTGCCTCAAACTGTGACCCATTATGCCTACAAAAAATACCACCCTGATCTTCCCTGCCCCCAGCACTGTCTCAATGTCCTTCAGAGGGCTCACTACTCCAGTCCCTTGGTAGCCAGTGCAGTCTGTCTGGTCACAGATCCCTGTCACAAATGGTGTAGTTCCACAACCAGTATATCCCATCACCACGTTCTACAACATTATTTGGGGGGGGGTTGGACCTGATGATCTCTCAAGATCCCTTCCAACCCCTATGATCCTGTGATTCCCATCTTTGTCTTGAAGCATAACCAGGGGCTGCTACTTCAGGTCTTGGTTGTGCACACAGTTTTACTCACCAGCACCTCCCTGTGGGTGCATTTTGTCTCCTGTACTTCTCCCTCAATATTTAGACTTTATTTTGGCCCTACCATCTCCACAAGAGTCTGCAAGTGGCCGTAACACGGATCTCAGAACCACAGCAAGCCTCTCAAAGGTTAACTGAGCATTAGGAGAAGGTTGTAAGCTGAACTGACCTTCCTCAAGTCCAGTTTTAGACTGTGCATTAGCTCAGAATTAGAGAATTAAAAGGATGCCACCCCTCTCACTGCCTTTGGGAAGCACATCCTGCACAGACAGCACCTTAGTGACACAACACCTCGATTTACACCTGAACCCCACCAGAACCCCTAGTTTGCTGTTTCCCATCCTTTCTCAGTGGCTGCTTAAAGCAGCTATTCCATACCACAAGCTTTTGGCACCTAAGGGAGCCTGGAATAACTCCCAGTATACTCCAGTGCCAAAGCCCTTACCACGAGGGAGGTCTTCTCATCCAGCTGGTACTTGGCTGCGATGCCGAAGCGTGTGTTGTTGCTGCCAGCTGTCCAGGCCAGGTTGACTGATGTCTCCACCTTATCATTCACCTTCTGATAAATGGACCCACCAAACTCAGTGCCATCATTCCTGTTAAGAGCAGATATAAGCACATCATGCCTTGGTTAGTAACCAGTAACTCCTAAGATTAACCCCCCTTCATTATCTGAGCGTTAATTAAGCAAGAGCTCTGTTAATTCCCTAGGCCAGTGCTCAGCTCATTGCTGGCTGGAGCTGGAGGGAATCCTGCTCAGGTTTTGTACCCAAAACCCAAGTTCTCCTAGCAGAATGGAAGGAGACTTCCCAAGGGCCTCAAAGCAGGTAATGTCCTTGCTTGCCTTAAGGCAGCCAGGCTGTGGTAATGGGTGAAGGGACAAATCCAGAAGGACAGTGGGAATGAGGGGACTGAGAACAATGTGACTGTGCTGTTAAATACACCATCCTCAAAGCCTCTCACAGCAGCTGAAGGCCAAGATTAGAGCTATGCTGCATGACAGCTGGGAACAGCCAGCTCTCTCTTCCAGTTCTCTCCTCCACCTCAAGAGTTTTCTGTCTGCTGCTTTAACTTCTAGAGCTGAACAGGTTTTCATTCCAAACTCATGTTATAAAGTGCCTTTATGCCACTGTCTCACACACAAAACCCAAAATTACCCTGAACCAAGGTCTCAAAAGACAGCCAGGAAAAGCTGCCCCTGCTTTAGCTAAAAAAACACTAAATATAAATTATTTTAAAACAAAACAGCATCCCCTTTCCACACACCTTCCATCTAACCCTGATAACGCTCACTAGACATCTAGTTTGACTCCTCTGATCAGGCTTTTCTAGGCTCTGGAAACACTTACACATTAGTGTGTAGCTGGAAGTCTCCTGCTTTATATCCCAAAGCAAAGTTGTTCTGTGAAAGCTTGGACTTGGCTGTATCAAAAGCCATCTGGTAGCCAGCAAGCCAGCCTTCGTAGCCCAGCACCGCCCAGCCGTAGATGGTTGGCCCAGCAAGGTCAATGTCTATGTTGCAGCCTAGATTTACATACTCCCTTTTGTAGGAGGTCTTCAACTTCCCACTCTTCTTCCTGCAGAGAGAAATAACACTGGTTTATCCCTGGCAGAATTCATGGTAGATGTAGTTCTAATCACATATGTATGTCTCTTAAAGCCAGTTAATTAAAGGGCTGTAATGCTACTCCAACCAGCTGAAGAGGGCATGGGATAGATTCACACAGTGCCACATTCTCCTCCACCATCTCAAACTCTTTAAAAAGACAAAAGGGTTTCTGCTTAATGCTTTAAAACCCATCAGGTTTCATTTGGTTTTCTCTACAAGGGAGTGCAACGTGTTCCAGCATCAGCAGTTGCTTT
Organism: Laterallus jamaicensis coturniculus; assembly: GCA_022605575.1. Taxonomy (NCBI): domain Eukaryota; kingdom Metazoa; phylum Chordata; class Aves; order Gruiformes; family Rallidae; genus Laterallus; species Laterallus jamaicensis. The sequence goes on along the minus strand of JAKCOX010000049.1, from coordinate 3,985,527 downwards.
CAGGAACACCCATGACATCAATGGGATCCTGGGCTCCATCAGCAGAGGGGTGGCAGCAGGGCCAGGGAGGGGATTGTCCCTCTCTGCTCTGCCCTGGGGAGGCCCCAGCTGGATCCTGTGTCCAGAGCTGGGGCCCAACACAAGAAAGATGTGGGGCTGTTGGAGAGGGGTCAGAGGAGCCAGGGAGATGCTCAGAGGGCTGGAGCAGCTCCCCTCTGGAGAGAGGCTGAGGGAGCTGGGCTGGCTCAGCCTGGAGAAGAGAAGGCTGTGGGGGGACCTCATTGCAGCCTGCCAGTGCCTGAAGGGAGCAGAGGAACAGGAGGGGAATCAGCTTGTTCAAGGGCAGAGCCTGGCAGGACAAGGGGGATGGAGTGAAGCTGGAGGAGGGAAGGGTTAGATTGGATCTTAGGGGGAAGTTCTGTGCAGAGAGAGTGGTGAGGGGCTGGAAGGGGCTGCCCAGAGAGGGGGTGGGTGCCCCGTGTCTGGGGGTGTTCAAGGCCAGGTTGGATGGGGCCCTGGGCAACCTTGTGTAGCTCCAGGCCTGAGGTTGGTGTCCCTGCCTGTGGCAGGGGGTTGGAGCTCTGTGATCCTTGGGGTCCCTTCCAACCCAGACCAGTCTGTGATCCCTCACCAAAAGCTGGCCTTGCTGCCCTCCAGTCACACTTGGTCTGCTTGGTTCTCTCCACTGTTCCTCCACATACAGCACTTGGTTTCATAGAATCACAGAGCTGTAGGGGTTGGAAGGGACCTCCAGAGCTCCTGGGGTCCAACCCCCTGCCAAAGCAGCTCCCCAGCTCATACTGCACAGGTCGGTGTCCAGATGGGGCTGGAATCTCTCCAGAGAAGGAGACTCCACACCCCCTGGGCAGCCTGTCCCAGGGCTCCCTCACCCTCACTGGGGAAAAGTTCTTCCCCATGGTGCTGTGGAACTCCCTGTGCTCCAACTTGCAGCCATTGCCCCTTGTCCTGTCCCCACAGACACTGAAAAGGGGCTGGCCATTCCCCCTGCATCCCCAGCTTCAGACAATTATAGACTTTAATTAGGTCCCCCCTGAGTCTTCTCTTCTCAAGGCTGAAGAGTCCCAACTTAGTCTATCCTCCCAGGGGAGATGCTCCAGGCCCCTAATCATCTTCGTAGCCCTTCCTTTCTTCTTCACTGTTAGACACCAGTCTCTCCTCCAGACATCATCCACCTAGCCAGCCTTTTTCTGTCCTTCTGGAGAAGCCTCTTTCTCTCCAACACACCTTTGTGCTCATTTTGCTATTGATTACAACTCAACGTAACTGAGACAAAGCACTGTCACCTCCTTAATCCTCTCTCCAACCTCCTTTCTCTCCCACTGAAGGCACAGAACACGGTGCTTCTGTCACTCCCAGTTCCTGACCTGGTTTGTATTTCCTTACACCCACCCAAGCAGTATTTCAAACTGGTTTTCCTGAGACCCTCTCCCAACAACAGAGAAATACCAGCAATGATTTATAGAGCTGTCTCAAGCTGTGTGTGTGATCCAGCCATAAACACTCCTCCTTTGCTTTCCTACCTATCAAAACCAAATTCATGATAATTAAGACATATAAGTAAGTGCTGTTCCACTGCCTGTTGTTAGTACCTATGGGGTTCTACCTCCTTGCTCAGCTGCACAGAGCTACCCACCCAAAAGCACCAGGAAAACAAGTAATTGTGTTGTGTGTTCTTAAAGTGCTGAGGTGACAGCAGGACTGGGAGAGAGATGGTACAAGCTAAGTGGTCACAGGAGATGGAGCTGTGCAGGGGAAGTGTTACTGAGCTGTAATCCCTACTGCAGGACAACATATTTGCCAAAGAGCTGAGGAATTTTTAGCAGACCTCATCCTTCTGAGGCTGGTATTGCCCACTGCCTGCACAGTGTGCTACAGGACAGCCTGAGCATTTACATAACAACCAGAAGCAGCATTTCTGATTAGGAAGTTAAGGAGTGGGAGAATCCCCTGCAGAGAAGGGCATCAGAAAACACTTACCCTGTGTTTGGTACAAATGTAGTGTCAAGAGCCACTTTCAATCCTTCAGCCAGCTGCAGAGAGAGAGAAAGAGAGAGAGATGTGTGCTCAGAACTGCTGAAATGTGGTTCAATATATTCCACTACTACAGCTCTACTTCCTGCCTGAAGAGAGGACAAAACACAGGTGTACCAGAGCCCTGGGACAGGCTGCCCAGGGGGTGTGGAGTCTTCTTCTCTGGAGAGATTCCAGCCCCATCTGGACACCGACCTGTGTGCCCTGTCCTAGGGACCCTGCTTTGGCAGGGGGTGGGACCCCATGGGCTCTGGAGGCCCCTTCCCACCCCTGTGAGTCTGTAACATCTCCCACATACTTTGCAGTGCAATCTGAAGATGCTGCATGAAGAGCATTTATAAATATCTGAAGGATGGGGTGCAGGGGGAATGGCCAGCCCCTTTTCAGTGTCTGTGGGGACAGGACAAGGGGCAATGGCTGCAGGTTGGAGCACAGGGAGTTCCACAGCACCATGGGGAAGAACTTTTCCCCAGTGAGGGTGAGGGAGCCCTGGGACAGGCTGCCCAGGGGGTGTGGAGTCTCCTTCTCTGGAGAGATTCCAGCCCCATCTGGACACCGACCTGTGCAGTATGAGCTGGGGAGCTGCTTTGGCAGGGGGGTTGGACCCCAGGAGCTCTGGAGGTTCCTTCCAACCCCTACAACTCTGTGACTCTGTGATTCACATACCAGCTGCAGAAGCATTGGCAGAGTATCTGCTCCCTCTTACCTGATCCTCCACAGAAACCTCTGTCCCCAGTGTGTTGTCTGTGTTCCACTTCTGGGTGAATGTGAGTCCATAGTCTTTGATCTTGTATTTGGTCTCCAGGCTGCCTGAAGCTTTCCCTGTGTCCGTGTTGGAAGAACCAGTTGCAGAGAATTCCTGCCAGGAGCACAGTATGAGTTTCAGCATTCTGATAATTAATTACATGAAGTTTTTCCACTCACTACCCTTAGGCCTTCTGACAGAACCCTCAAACCATCTTCCTCTTCCCTACCCTCAGCATAAAGAATTATTTTGGCACCACAAAACACCCCTCCTTTCAGCATCTCTGTTCTGGGTGTTGCCTTTATCCAGGTGTGCCAGTAGAACCCTGAAACTTGCTGAGGTTGGAAGGACTATTGCACAAAGATCTGACAGCTTCACAGCCTTTTCATCTGCAGCCTTATCTGAACCCCCCCAGTTTTGTTCCTAAGTTATCCACCAGCCACCCTGTCACCACAAAAGCCTCATCCCTCCATCCTTCTCCCTGCCCCAAGGTGCCACTTGCACCTTGTTGTGTATTTCAGCATTGCACAGCATGCTCTGTACCTTCACAGGGATCTACACCCACCCACATACAAGCAGACACTCCTCTAGGACACAAAGCTGCTCACATCCTGGGATTTTTCCTCACAATCTCCTCTAATTTCCTCTATCACCTCATGAGCACCACCCCAGCTGTGCAGGAAACAGCACTTTCATTACAGTCATCTGGAAATCCACTCTCCCCTAAGAATAGCAATCCTACAGCCGGCTTACACTGCCAGATGAATAGCACTGGTGGGGGGACAGGGGAGAAGACTGATTTGTCTCTCATTTCTCCAGACATCCTGCATGGTTCCATGTTTCCTCCTTTCCATACTTTGCTTTGTTTTTCTTTTTCCACCTTTCAGCAGTGAAAATGTCTTCTGGAGAACGGTCATTGATCTCATCACACCAACTACCACACCTTAACCTTGTTGTGCTCCTTCCCCTTTATCCTGTTGTCACATGGACTCTTCATGTACTTCCACAAAGTGGTGGGGGCTGGCAGGGACCTCTGGAGATCCCCCAGTCCCAGCCCTGCCAGAGCAGGGTCCCCTCCAGCAGGCTGCACAGGGCAGCACCCAGGATCATGGGGTGAGAATGTCTCCAGAGATGGAGACTCCCCAACCTCTCTGGGCAGCCTGGCCCAGGGCTCTGCCACCCTCCCAGGACACAAGTTCCTCCTCAGGGTTAGGTGGAGCTTCCTCTGCTCCAGTTTGTGCCCATGGCCTCTTGTCCTGTCTCTGGGAACCCTAAACACAGACAAACCCTGTCATATGATCAGTAGCCAAAGGGTTTTGTCAGGTGCCAGAACAGGATCTGCTTCTGGCAGCAGCAGGTGCACAGTCAGCCTGTGCTGCCATCAGTCCTTAGGTGTCTAGAGACATCACCCCAGCTCACACAGCAGCTTTCTTTCTACCTGGACTTGTGCAAGGCCTTTGACACAGTCCACCACCACATCCTTATCTCTAAACTGGAGAGATGTGGATTTGATGGGTGGACCATCCAGTGGATAAGAAGCTGGTTAACAGACCATAGCCCAAGGGTGGTGTCAATGGGTCTGTGTCCAGCTGGAGGCCGGTGACAAGCGGGGTCCCCAGGGGTCTGTCTGGGGCCTGGTTCTCTTTAGCACCTTTATCAGTGACATGGGTGATGGGATTGAGGGCACCCTCAGCAAGTTTGGGGGTGACACCAAGCTGAGTGGTGTGGGTGACACCCTAGAAGGAAAGGAGCCATCCAGAGGGATCCTGACAGGCTGGAAAGATGGGCCTGGGGGAACCTAATGAGGTTCAACACTGCAGAGTGTCAGGGGCTGCACTTGGGCTGGAAGAATCCCAGACACAGATCCAGCCTGGGAGAAGAGCTCCTGGGGAGCAGCCCTGTGAGAAGGACCTGGGTGTCACAGTGGGTGAGAAACTCCCCATGAGCAGCAGTGGCTCTGGCAGCTGGGAAGGGAGATGGGATCCTGGGCTCCATCAGCAGAGGGGTGGCAGCAGGGACAGGGAGATTATAAACAGGAGGGGAATCAGCTTGTTCAAGGGCAGAGACTGGCAGGACAAGGGGGATGGAGTGAAGCTGGAGGAGGGAAGGGGGAGAGGAGAGATTGGGGGGAAGTTCTTTGCAGAGAGAGTGGTGAGGGGCTGGAACAGGCTGCCCAGAGAGGGGGTGGGTGCCCCGTGTCTGGGGGTGTTCAAGGCCAGGTTGGCTGGGGCCCTGGGCAACCTTGTGTAGCTCCAGGCCTGAGGTTGGTGTCCCTGCCTGTGGCAGGGGGGTTGGAGCTCTGTGACCCTTGGGGTCCCTTCCAACCCAGCCCATTCTACGATTCTATGATTTCCTTCACTGCCTGTAGCTGCAAATCAAACACATTCTGCCTCAGTGCCACACGGTGGCAGTCAAGCTCAGCCCCTCAATGACCCCCTAGGCTGTGGAGGGTGGCATCTTTGGGAACACCATGCCCCACCCTGGCCTTGCAGCCTATGACACAGGTAGAACCAAGCAACACTCCCGTTGTTGTTTTCCAAGTCCACAGGAAAAACACCCAAAACATTTCTGTATCCCAACAATCAGAGGTGCTGTTAGTGCCCAGGTTACAGTTAGATCTCCTGCTTTGGTCTAACCTCTTTCCCATCCCCAAAACCCCATTTTGCTGCAGCAGAATGCTCATTAGAAACACTAATGAGCATAAAACCTGAAGCAACAGGCAACTGTATCAACACCCTATCGATCCTGTTTCCCCTCCTGCTATCTTTACAGTGTTCTTACTGTGGACTGTTGGACAAAGATCACAAACAGCTTCACACACGTGGATCATCCAGCAGATTATGAGGCACAGACAGGGTCAGACATCATGACATGGATGATAACATGACTAAAAACCAAGGGAGCTGTTTATGAAGCACAGCATGCACCACAGAACACCTCCCCAGACAAAGCAGTGAAGCACCAGCATGCTGTAACAGCCACCACTCTTACCAGCTGGGTTAACATCCAATGTGAGGGTTGCATGGAAAAGGAAAAACCCTTTTTAGAACTCAGTCCAGTTACTCATGTCCTGTCACACTCAGAAGATGGCATAATTAAACATGAGCATATTATCTGAGAACCAAAGCATCCAGCTGGGAACACTGGATCATGGATGTCAGGAACCAGGAGCAGTCACAGTACCCATCTCCCAGCTCCTTGTGCTCACAGGAAGTCATCCCATCAAAAGCTCTGCTGAGACACAAAACCCTGACACAGAAGGGGAAGAAACTCTTTGTGTTTGGGATGCAGCAATGGGAACAGGGAGGAAAAGCCACACATCCCCAGGAACATGTGTGGGGATTCTTGGTGTGCTGCTGGAAAAGGACTGTGTCAGTGCCACACATCACTACAGGTTTTAAAGTGAGAACTGAAAGGGTGAAGCAACACCTGCTAGCAAGTTATTCCCCCTCTCCCCCCAAACCAGTTCAGGAGTTTGTCCTCCTTCTGTGATGTTGAAAGCCCCCAGTACTTACCACCCCACTGGAAGACTTGGTCTTCAACTCTAGCTTGACCATCCCAAATCCTGCCAACAGAGGAACACAGCCATGTGTCACCACAATACACCAGCAAGGCTTATTCCCAGCACAAGCCTTCCCTCCTCCAGCTTCACTCCATCCCCCTTGTCCTGCCAGTCTCTGCCCTTGAACAAGCTGATTCCCCTCCTGTTCCTCTGCTCCCTTCAGGCACTGGCAGGCTGCAATGAGGTCCCCCCACAGCCTTCTCTTCTCCAGGCTGAGCCAGCCCAGCTCCCTCAGCCTCTCTCCAGAGGGGAGCTGCTCCAGCCCTCTGAGCATCTTGGTGGCTCCTCCTCTATTTAAACTCCTTGAAGCTGAATGCAAGTATTAGGAAATTATTCTACCTCATTCATATGGTCTCCCATGGCAAATTACATGAGGCTGACTGTTTTGATGCCTCTAAATACAAAAACCAGAAGGCAACACCCACAGCATTCCTCACAGGCTGTTCCAGAGCCCATCTTTAGGCCAAACACCTAACTTGCCCCTCTAACTCTTTGCCTACTGCAGCATCTTCATGATACATTTTCAAGTTCAAACCCAGAAGGGGCTACACACTCCAGGCTTCTGCTGCTGAGTCCTGAGCACAAGGAATTTAAGGGTGTCTGGGGGTACTTGTGCTTTTACTGTTGGTTTCAGTATGCCCAAGACAAAGTGTGGAAGGTTGTCAAGCCAGAGTCCTGTTACTCACCATATCCTTTGTTGAACACATCCCGGGCAGACTTTCCCAAGTCACTGTATGATGGTGGGACAGCCATTGGATCTGAAATGTGAAGTTCTGTAAGAATCTCAGGCAGAACAGCTTCAAATCTGAAGCATTTATAAGCCCCTCTTGACTAACACCCTCTGTGTACAGCCCAGCACCCTCTGCATAGGTCACTGATACAGAACTGCAAGAGCCCTGAAGAATTTTCATGACAATCATCCTTGTAGCATTGCTGCTTTGTCAGGAACAAGCAAATTTCAATTCAGAGAATTTAGGAAAGCCAATTTGTCCCCTGGAATCATCAAATCTCAGGAACAGTGTTATGTTCAACTACACACGTAGGCCTTATGTCCTTAGGTGACAACAAGAACTTACAGGAGCCTTTCTGCTGCTGCCACCACAAGCAAACAGTGCTTGTGTGACAGGGCCCTTTCTGAAAGGGACTCCAAGTAGCAAAGGCACTGGGGTCTGCACTGGGCAATCCCAAAGGAGAAGAGAGCTGGCTTCTTTCTGTGCTTGGGACTTCTTAGGAAGCTTTTCCAGGGATATGTAAAATTGAGAGATCTCTGTATACTGTTCAGTAGCTACCAGTATTTCTGAACTAGGTATAGAAGGCAGCAAAAACTATGCTATAGAAAGGTTTGGGTGGGAAAGGACCCCAGACCTCCCAGTGCCCCCCTGCCATAGGCAGGGACACCCCCCCCAGCTCAGGGTGCCCCAAGCCCCATCCAACCCGGCCTTGAGCCCTGCCAGGGATCCTGGGGCAGCCCCAGCTCCTCTGGGCACCCTGTGCCAGGGTCTCCCTCCTCCCTGGGAAGGATTTCTGCCTCCCAAGCCCCTCTCCATCCCCCGTTCCCCTGGGCCTGGCCCTCCCTGCCCTGGGCACCATCCCCTCTCCAGCACTCCTGGAGCCCCTCGAGGGGCTGGAAAGGGGCTGGGAGCTCTCCCCAGAAGCAGCCTTCCCTTCTCCGTGCTGAACACATCGAGAGACCCCAACCTCTCCTCATACGACTGCAGACCCTTCCGCAGGCAGAACGCCCTTGGGGAGCCCATCGCCTTCCTGCGGAGGAGCGGCAGCGCCGGCTGAAGGGCACGACCGCGCCCGCTGAGGCGGGGCCCGGTAAGGCGGCGCCCGGGGGCCGGTGAGGGACGGGGGCCGGTGAGGCGGTGCCCGGTGATGGGTGGGGGCCGGTGAGGGGGGGGGCCCCGTGAGGGGGATCCCGCTGAGGCGGCGCCCGGGGGCCGGTGAGGGACGGGGCCGGTGAGGCGGGGGCCCCGTGAGGGGGATCCCGCTGAGGCGGTGCCCGGGGGCCGGTGAGGGATGGGGCCGGTGAGGCGGTGCCCGGTGAAGGGGTGCCCGGTGAGGGGTGGGGGCCGGTGAGGGGGTGCCCGGTGAGGGGGAACCCGGGGGCCGGTGAGGGATGGGGGCCGGTGAGGGGGCGCCCCGTGAGGGGCATCTCGCTGAGGCGGTGCCCGGTGAGGCGGTGCCCCCTGAGGGGGATCCCCCTGAGGCGGTGCCCCGGGCACGGGATCGCGGGCACGCGCGGCGCAGCGCGGCCTCCTCGGCTGCCCCCCTCGCGCGCTGCGCAACGGAGCGCGGCCCGAGCACCCGCCGCCGCCTCCCCCTCTGCGGCCCGCCCCAGCCCCGGGACAGCACCGAGCCCCACCCGGACAGCGCCGCGGGCCCCGGCAGGACGAGCCGCCCTTCCCACCCCGGCCCAAGCGGTACCTGCCGGTCGCGCCGCCTCCGGGTACTGTCCGCGCCCCCAAGCACGCATGCGTGCCGCCGCCACCGCGCATGCGCCCCGGCACGCCTGGAGCTGCTCCGCCTCTTCCCTCAGGGCTGGCGCCGAGCCCGGGGCAGCGGGCCCGGTCTGTGCCCGCGGCCTGGAGACTCCGGCCTCAGGGCTGCTCGGGCCCTGTGCTGCTCACCCCTACCGCTTCCTCACCGGCTGCGTAAAACCAGCCTGGTTGCCCTTCTCTGGGCTGGCTCCAGGGCCTCCATGTCTCTCTTGGGGCCCAAACCTGAGCCCAGCACTCGAGCTGCAGCCTCCCCAGTGCCCAGTGTGGGGGCACAACCCCTGCCCTGGCCCTGCAGCCACGCTGGGGCTGACACAAGCCCAGATGCCCCTGGGCTTCCTGCCCCCCCAGTCAGTCCCAGGCACCCAACACCCCCAGGTCCTTCTCCCCAGCAGCTCTCCAGCCGCTCTGCCCCCAGCATGGAGCTCTGCTCATTACGGTCACCATGCCCCAGGCACAGCACTTGTTGAACCTCATCCCACTGGTCTCAGGCCCTGGATCCAGCCTGGCCAGACCCCTCTGAAGATCCTCCCCACCCTCAGGCAGACCCACAGGTCCTCCCAGCTTAGTGTCATCCCAAAACTGACTGAGGGGAACATTCCATCCCTTCATCAAGTTAACACTGATAAAGATACTGAACAGGACTGAGTTGTAGCTGCTGGAGCCCCAGGGGATCCAAGAGCTGTCCTTAGTCCTGGCTGGCAGGTGCAGCCTGTGTTTATTCCCTCTGGTTACTAAAGAAAACACAATACATCAGGTATGTGTATATATATATATATATATTTACTATGAGGCATCAAAAGACTTCACATAGTATCAAGTTAACTTTAGTCACCTTCTAGTCACCTTACACACCACTGCATGCCTTTAGAGCTGGGGAATGCTCCCAGAAAATAATCCTACTAGGAAAAACAAAGCAATGAGCAAGAATATCAGCCTATCATTTTCATTACTAAGATAGATCAGCACTAATTCTCTAAGAACAAGCAAAAAAGGAGATGGGCTGTAGGCTTAAGTCAGGTAAGAATAAAAACCAGAATAAAAACCATCTCTCTTCATTTCATGATTTGGGTCAGGTTAAGTAGTGTGACAATACAGATGCAAACTCCTCTCTACCCCCATAAAGGCAGATAGAAAACCTAGTTATTAATAAATCAAGCAAAGTGTTGTATAATTAACAAGAGTCAATTTGTGTCAGACAGCCTTGCCTTGCCAAGCATGCAATTCTGTAAAAACATTTGCCTTGTACTCCTACCAGGCATTCAGGCAGAGCAGCAGCAATACATCCCACACAGATGCTCTGTAATACATCAAAGTTAGTAGCTCAGGATGTAAAAGTCATTCCATTTTAAGCTCATCAAAAGAATCCTGGTCCCAAACATGCTTAGTAACCTCTTACATCCATTACAATGGCCATCACCTTTCAGAGGAGCTGCAAAATCAGGGCTGACAGGCTTGAGGGGAAAAGGGGCAGACTGACTCTCTAAGAGCAGTGGGAATGCACCAGTTCATCTGACCAATCTTCTGGGTAAACTGAACAAAATAGAGACTGCTGCAACTGAGAGTGTTAGAATTTGTATGGGTCCTGTGCAAGAGGAGAATGGTCCCCTTGGCACATGACCACACTGACAGGTTTTAGAAGTAAAGGATACCCAAAGAGCTCAGTGTGAGCATCAGGATGCTTACCACAGAAGGAAGGATACAGAGAGCAGTGGGGAATGGTATTCCTTAGGAGGCTCTCTCATTCGAGCTGTTTATAGAAGCATTTTAGGATTGAGGCCTGATGTTGAAAAATAAAATGTAACAAGGAACAGGATCTGGGGCCTTCCTTGAGAATGGCTTTTTGTCTTTAAAAAGTTCCTCAGGTGGAAATCTCTGGATGTTTAATATTGGGAGAAAAAGAATGATAGGATGGTTCTTCTCTCAGGCTACCAGGACAAAGCACCACAAGGCAAATTATCAGCACTACTCAGAGCTGGCAGTGTCTCCTGTTAGGCTTCTGCCTGCCCTTCTCTGCTCTCAAGGGGAACTCTGCCATTCCTCCTCTTCCTTTCCCAGCACATCCAAAACACATGGCTCACTGCTCTCAGCTGACACCACAGCCACATGAGAGGTGCACCCACGCTGCTGTTCCCTTGCTAAGTCAAAGCAAGGTCCACGCCAGCACAAGCCTCTCTAGTCACCACCTCTGCATTTCATCACACACAGTGACAACATTCTTCTGCCCTACACTCAGTTCTGAGGATGAGATAACCACTCAGCTCATTAACAGCCATCTAGCTGATGTGCAGAGCCATGTTCTTAGATGAAAAGGAACAGAACTCTTTCTATCAGGGGCTGGGCAGCACTGAGCTCCTGCCAACTGTGAGCCAGTCATCTGCATTGCTCATTACACTGAGAGCTAAGCACATAAAGTAAGAAGCACAAGCACTCAGGTGCCTGTGGGCCCAACTGGGAGAAAAAACTATTGCTGAGAACTTCCAAGGAGCTCTCCAGAACATGCAACTCCACTCTGATTGAAGACAGAAAGACCAGAGGCCATTGTGTAAGAACAGTCTCTCCACAGGCACACACACTCAAGGTTTTAAAAGCCACAATGACAATTCTTGCAGCCAGTTTCTGTTGGGCAAACTCTAGAGGGAAGAAATTAGCTGATACATTATTTAGTTTAAAAAAAAAAAGCACCCCATTTTTAAAACAGTTGAGTCAGCAGCAGAGCTAGTGCAGAGGAGGCAGAAAAGAATCCTTTCATGCCAGTCATTTCCATAGGGTTACAAAATCTCTATACCTCACCAGACCTGTAAGAGATGCTTAGCTGCTGAACAGGGATTAGTTCCTGGATAAGGGCAACACCTGCAAAGGGGATACAAATTCATTCTGAAGTAGCAAAGGAGGGCTCTTGTCTGAAAGAAACCACACCTGAGCTCACAGGAGTGTAGCATCTGGTGTTCCTTACCGGGGAAGACATGGAAACCTGAGGATTTGCTCTCTGAAATCACTTCAATAGGACACCTGGGGCTGATCAAAAGGAGAAAGGCAGAATGCAGCTGGGGATGAAGGTCACTGATCCCCAGCTAGGGGACGCTGAAGATCGATGTGTCACAGGGAGAGGATCTAGGAGGAATCTACGTGCTAGGCAGAGAGACAGAGGGGCAGATCACATGCTGCTTATGATAAGGGAAGAGGGAGAAAGCCACACTTCAGGCTGTGCTTCTGGGCTTTACTGCACACACAGTTTCCAGTTAGTTCTCAATGACATTACTCAACATCCAGACATTTTTCAGCACTGTGATCATTGCTTCAGTTGGTCGTGTGGAAACCCAAGCAGCACAAGGATCCCACCTGCCTGAAGACAGAGAGGCATTAGTCACACAAAGCCTTATCAAGGGATGTGCATTTTTATCTGGAGTTATTTGGGCACCATGCCACCAGCTCAGGGGGCTTCTCCTCCACAAGCAAACAGCAAGTAAGGAAACATCAGTCTGCAACACATGAGCACCTGCTTTTTTCCACTCACCTCCCTTCAATACACATTTGAAGAGACAACAAATGTACAGCTCGCAAGGCCAATGGGATCCTGGGCTTCAGCAGCAGAGGGGTGGCAGCAGGGCCAGGGAGGGGATTGTCCCTCTCTGCTCTGCCCTGGGGAGGCCCCAGCTGGATCCTGTGTCCAGAGCTGGGGCCCAACACAAGAAAGATGTGGGGCTGTTGGAGAGGGGTCAGAGGAGCCAGGGAGATGCTCAGAGGGCTGGAGCAGCTCCCCTCTGGAGAGAGGCTGAGGGAGCTGGGCTGGCTCAGCCTGGAGAAGAGAAGGCTGTGGGGGGACCTCATTGCAGCCTGCCAGTGCCTGAAGGGAGATTACAAACAGGAGGGGAATCAACTTTTTAAAAGGGCAGAGACTGGCAGGACAAGGGGGATGGTTTAAAGTTAAAGGAGGGAAGGGTTAGATTGGATATTAGGGGGAATTTTTTTACAGAAAGAGTGGTGAGGGGCTGGAAGGGGCTGCCCAGAGAGGGGGTGGGTGCCCCGTCCCTGGGGGTGTTCCAGGCCAGGTTGGCTGGGGCCCTGGGCAACCTTGTGTAGCTCCAGGCCTGAGGTTGGTGTCCCTGCCTGTGGCAGGGGGTTGGAGCTCTGTGACCCTTGGGGTCCCTGCCAACCCATGCCAGTCTATGATTCATTCTACAGAGCCTGTAGAAAGGCAGTCTGAAGAAATTCCCTGAGATAAAACATTTTGCCTTCACTGCTCCTCAGGGGTTAAGCAGAAACCAGCAACTTACCCATCTGAGGGGGTTTTACTGAACTCCAAAGCTAAAGCCAGCATGAACTGTCTAACGGGTCTGCCACACCACCTTCCCCACAGATCTTTCTAGAATTGCAGCCCACTCAGTTAAACACAGGGACTGTTTTAATCAGCATTAAGGGGGAGAAGGCAGGGGGAAGAGAGATCAAAATGAGAACTAAGGATTTAACCTTCACATTTTGTGCTAGGGCCACAGACTTATCACACACTTGGCAGTAAGCTCCAAAGGAGGAACATGCACTTTGGGTGTTGGAAAGCAGCTATGGAAACACTTCTCCAGCTTACAAACCTGGGCAGGCAGTTATTCACTGCGGTCCTTTGGCTCTCTGTACTTCCACTGGATGTAGTCAAAGATGTCTTTCTCACTTTCTACTGGCAGGGCCTCCCCAGCAACTCCTGCAAGGCAAATTACAGATGCTATTTGCAAGGTGGAAGCTCTGTCTAGGCCTGAAATGCCAAGTTCATTCCAAGATTAAGACAAAACTACTGCAGGAGTAAACTGCTAGAAGTAAAACAGGCTTAAAAAGCAAACCACTCCCACTGCAGACCCTTTCATAGAGTGGTCAGGTGCTGATTCTCACTACTGTCAAATGAATTAATTCATGGTAATGAATTAATTTTGGAGCCACGTGGTTAATCAGCTCAAGGAAATAAGGCAATGAATTAATTTTGGGGCTATGTGGTTATACAGCTCAATATAATTATATGAATATATAGATAGATATATCCTGGGCTCCATCAGCAGAGGGGTGGCAGCAGGGCCAGGGAGGGGATTGTCCCTCTCTGCTCTGCCCTGGGGAGGCCCCAGCTGGATCCTGTGTCCAGAGCTGGGGCCCAACACAAGAAAGATGTGGGGCTGTTGGAGAGGGGTCAGAGGAGCCAGGGAGATGCTCAGAGGGCTGGAGCAGCTCCCCTCTGGAGAGAGGCTGAGGGAGCTGGGCTGGCTCAGCCTGGAGAAGAGAAGGCTGTGGGGGGACCTCATTGCAGCCTGCCAGTGCCTGAAGGGAGCAGAGGAACAGGAGGGGAATCAGCTTGTTCAAGGGCAGAGACTGGCAGGACAAGGGGGATGGAGTGAAGCTGGAGGAGGGAAGGGTTAGACTGGATATTAGGGGGAAGTTTTTTACATAGAGAATAGAGAGGGGCTGAAATAGGCTGCCCAGAGAAGGGTGGGTACCCCATCCCTGGGGGTGTTCAAGGCCAGGTTGGATGGGGCCCTGGGCAACCTTGTGTAGCTCCAGGCCTGAGGTTGGTGTCCCTGCCTGTGGCAGGGGGTTGGAGCTCTGTGACCTTTGGGGTCCTTTCCAACCCAACCCATTCTATGATTCTATGATCAGTCCTCCTCTGAAATGAAACAACTGAAGGAGATACCTTGTTAAAAAGAGGGGGAAACCACATATTTCCCTGTGCATGACAGTAAAAAACCAATCTTAAGGTCATGAAGGCTCTTAAAGTAGACTCAGTGGCCCCAAATAGGTATCTTTGTGCCACAGTGCTGCCTCTACATAAGCAGGCTGTGTCTTCCCAACGTAGTGGTGTCCAACACCCCAAAGGACACCGTGAAAAATGTTGTGAGCTACAATATTTATCATGAAGCATTTTCCTGAGAAGAAGATTTAACAAGATCACAGAAAGCAAGTAGCTAGAAAGAATACACTGCATCAAGGGCAGACTGACCAGTGACCCCCAAGGGACGGATGGTGTACTCATTGATGGTGAAGCCCATCTCCAGAGCATGAGCTCTCATGTTCTTATTGAATATATCACTTCCTGTGAAATACAGCACACCACAGTAATACTGATCCTTGGGGATGAGCCTAGGAATAAAGTGAAAGGTTTACAATAAATACATCAATTAAAAATAACCATTACAAAGCAGTGGAATTCAGCTGTTTGGGCACTGCTGTAGCTTTACTTCTCATTTACACACACACACACACATACACTCTGCTACTCCAGATACTGGATGTTTCCCACAAGCCAGATGTGAGATTGAAGGGAACCATGTATCAAAGAAACACAGAACTTGATGTAAATGCTCACTAGGGATGGCTGAAGTAAGATTTTGGAGGGATTTTTTTGGGAGGGGGTGGGGTGGTGTTGGTGGACGTACCTGATATCAATTCTCCTATAGGGATAGGCTGTTCCATCTTCTTTATTTGGCAGCTGGCAGACACCCTGGGAGGAAGTAAGGAAAGGAAGAAAATGCTCAATGAAATTCAACAGATGTGAGGGCAGGCTTCACCTCCCCACCCCTAACCAACCCCTAACCAATCCTCAGGCATCCCAGAGAGCAAAGTTAAATTCCTGCTGACTGGAGAGAGTATTTTACTAGAGCAGCTGGGTGTCATGGTATCCTGAATCCCTATTTTACACTGCTAAGAGGACTACAGTTCAATATTCATATCACTGCTTCTTAATTTCTTCTAACAGCAGGAGATATCAGGGGATTTCTCATTTCCCATTCCCCCAACCTAATTCCTACCAGGCTCTTCAGTATGCACCAACATCAGCAGGTGAAGGGAAAGGCAGACAAAGCTCAAGTGAACAGAAATTAATAAGAGTAGTTCTTTTCTTGAGAAATCTCTGCACATTTGATTTCAAACTGCTTGATCTTCATGCCAGTCACATACCAGCCTTCTCCCCCCACCCAGTCTGAGCACCTTAAATGACAATGCAGTAGTGGGAAGGGCCATGAACCATGAGGAGCTACAAGAAACATTTACATACACAAGGGCTTCACCTACTGCAACTTCATCAAATCACAGAGTACTCTGGGTTGGAAGGGACCTCAGAGATCATCTAGACCTTTTCCTCAGGGCTTGCTTTCCAAATTAGCATGACACTAATTGCAGAATGATCTCTCCCTGTCCTTATCTCACTCCTGAGCCTCTCAATATCTATCTGTCCAGCTGAAAAGGGGAGTGATAGAGTGGCTTTGGTGGGTGTCTGGCCTCCAGCCAGGGCCAAACCATGACATAGGGACCTGTAAAGAAAACTTGACAACAGAATCACAGAGCTGTAGGGGTTGGAAGGGACCTCAAGAGCTCATGGGGTCCAACCCCCCTGCCAAAGCAGCTCCCCAGCTCCTACTGCACAGGTCGGTGTCCAGACGGGGCTGGAATCACTCCAGAGAAGGAGACTCCACACCCCCTGGGCAGCCTGTCCCAGGGCTCCCTCACCCTCACTGGGGAAAAGTTCCTCCCCATGGTGCTGTGGAACTCCCTGTGCTCCAACTTGCAGCCATTGCCCCTTGTCCTGTCCCCACAGACACTGAAAAGGGGCTGGCCATTCCCCCTGCATCCCATCCTTCAGATATTGAGAGACATTGATTAGGTCCCCCCTGAGTCTTCTTCTCTCCAGGCTGAACAGCCCCAGCTCTCTCAGCCTTTCCTCCCAGGGGAGATGCTCCAGGCCCTTCAGCATCTCCTCAGCCTCCTCTGGACTCTCTCCAGGAGATCCCTGGCTGTTTGATCCCAGGGAGCCCAGCACTGGACACAACACTCCAGCTGGGGCCTGCCCAGGGCAGAGCAGAGGGGGAGGATCCCCTCCTGTCACCTGCTGCCCACACTCCTCCTGATGCCCCCAGGATCCCATTGTCTCTCTCAGCCCCAGGGCACACTGCTGCCTCATGGCCACCCTGGCACCCCCCAGCACCCCCAGGTCCTTCTCCACAGAGCTCCTCTCCAGCAGCTCCCCCCAGCCTGTCCTGATTCCAGCAGTTCTTCCTCCCCAGGGGCCAGACTCTCCACTGGCTTTTGTTGAACCCCATCTGGTCTCTCCCTGCCCAGCTCTCCAGCCTGGCCAGGGCTCTGGATGGCAGCGCAGTGTCCTGCCTGGCAGCCACCCCTCCCAGCTCTGGATCAGCAGCACTTGCTGAGAGTGGACAACACCCAATCCACATGTCTAAGGTTTAAAAAAAAAAGTTGTTGTTTATCCAAAAAAAGCCTTACCATGAATTTGGTATCACCTTTTGAGAGCATATCTGTGATAAAGTGGACTTTTTCCAGTTGTTCTACAACTTGACGTAGAAGTTTTGGCTAGGAACAGCAGAGAAGGAGGAATTATTTCACAAGTAACACCACCACCTTGCCTATTTACCAGGTAATGACCCACATACATACAGGAAATGTCTAGAATTAGATGTATTACAGGACATGAACTATGACCCAGAGGAGGGTCCATGATATTACTGAGGAAAAAGTGAATAAAGTGAATGTTGTGCAACATAAAAGAAACTTCCACTGAGCTCCCTGTGTTGGATTGCTTTCTCTGGAAGCAACAGAACTATTTCCTCAGTTGGAGTTTTCAATTTTTAAGCAATGAATCTATAAAAGCAACACAAGAAATACAAACTGTCATTAAGACTTCTCCAGAATTAGTCTCAAAAGATTAGGAGGGCAGCAGGATGTTTGATTCTCATCCAAAAGATTATGGCTGTATAAAGAGATAGGTACTGTGCCTTCCAGCCCTGCTTTCTCCAGCTAGCTGTTACAGTCCTAGGCTGTAAAAGCACAGGATTTTGAGGGGGTGGAAGGGGAGGTGTGTGTGAAGGGAAGAGGGATAAACATATCAAATAGTTCTGCAAGAGGAACACAGTGTGACACATGGACCTGAGAAAAGTGATTGTAACTCCTGAGAAGTGATTATAATATGGTGATCCAAGAGAAGAGTTTACTACTACAGGAACAAGATCACAGAATGACAGGATCTCCTGAGCTTGGAGGGAACTGTAAGGCCCATCCAGTCCAACTCCTGGCTCCACACAGGCCCAGCCAAGGCAGAGCAGGGCACTGAACACATCATCCAGGTGTGTCCTGCCCTCAGCCCAGCTTCATGCTGTGTCCCCTTCCCTGGGGAGCCTGTGCCAGCACCCAACCCCCCTCTCAGAACAGAACCTCTTCCTGACACCCTGCCTGACCCTCCCCTGGCCCAATTTCACACCATTCCCTGGGGTTCTGTCCCTGGTCCCCAAAGAGAGTGGAGAGATCAGTACCTGCCCCTTCGCTCCCCTCAGCAGGAAGCCACAGACCCCATGAGGTCTCCACTCAGCCTCCTCTGAACAACCCCAGGGCCTTCAGCCTCAGGAACCTTCCCCTCCAGACCCTTCCCCACCCTCACTGCCCTCCTCTGGACACCCTCCAAGAGTTTCCTGTCCCTCTTGTCTTGTGACACCCCAACCTGCCCCCAGGACTGGAGGTGAGGCTGTCCCAGTGCAGGGCAGAGCAGGACAATCCTCTCCCTGAACCAGCTGGCCGTGCCATGCTGGATGCACCCCAGGGTAGGGTTGGTCCTCCTGACTGCCTGGGCACACTGCTGGCTCATGGGTCACCAAGACCCCCAAATCTGTCTCAGGATGGCTGGCTGCCACTGCCTGATCCCCCAGGCTGAAGGTGCAGCCAGGGTTCCCTTTCCCATGGCCAGAATCCAGCACTTACCCTGTTAACTTCATGCTGGTGGTGATTGCCCAGCTCTCTGATCTGCCCAGGTCTTCCTTCAAGGCTTCTCCACCCTCAACAGAGCCAACAGCTCCTCCCAATTTAGTGTCATCTGCAAATTCACTTAAGACACCCCCTAGTCCTGTGTCTAGGTCATTTATGAAAACATTAATAAGAACTGGGCCAGAAATGGAGCCCTGTGGAACCCCACCAGTGACAGATGGACAGATGGAGCCTCATTCACTATCACCAAGAAGCTGCAATACAAGTCTGAGACTGCTTATCTGCCAAATCTAAACCCACCCTTCTGAAGGAACACCCAGTACTGACCCACAGTAGCAGCAAAACACACCTACCTGTTTGGATGATTCAGATGTGAAACTCTGATGGGTCAGGAGGACATCCATATCACCACTTGACTCTGCTCCTGGACAAGAAGCAAGGCAAAATTCTTCCATGTATGACCAAATATATCAGCATGGGGGATACATCTCACTTTTTCTTATAAACATGGTTTTCTGGTAGTAAAGAGGCAATCACTGCTCAAGGTATTTGTGAGAAAAAAAATACCTCAGATATTACAATAACAGAATCCCTAGGTTGGAAAAGACCTTTGAGATCATCAAATCTAACCATACCTGTCCTCTATTAAACCATATCCCTGAGCACCTCGCTCTGCTTGGGGGACAGCAGCTGGAGAGCTGCCTGGAGGAAAAGGACCTGGGGGTGTTGGTAGGCAGCTGGCAGGACAGGAGCTGGCAGTGTGCCTGGGTGGCCAAGAAGCCCAACAGCATGTCTGCTTGTGTCAGGAATGGTGTGACAGGCAGGAGCAGAGCAGGGATTGTGCCCCTGTACTCAGCTCTGGAGAGGCTGCACCTAGAGTGCTGTGCCAAGTTTTGGGCCCCTCACTACAAGAATCACAGAGTCACAGAGCTGTAGGGGTTGGAAGGGACCTCCAGAGCTCCTGGGGTCCAACCCCCCTGCCAAAGCAGCTCCCCAGCTCATACTGCACAGGTCGGTGTCCAGATGGGGCTGGAATCTCTCCAGAGAAGGAGACTCCACACCCCTTGGGCAGCCTGTCCCAGGGCTCCCTCACCCTCATTGGGGAAAAGTTCCTCCCCAGGTTGGTGTGGAACTCCCTGTGCTCCAACTTGCAGCCATTGCCCCTTGTCCTGTCCCCACAGACACTGAAAAGGGGCTGGCCATTCCCCTGCACCCCATCCTTCAGATATTGATAGACATTGATTAGGTCCCCCCTGAGTCTTCTTCTCTCCAGGCTGAACAGCCCCAGCTCTCTCAGCCTTTCCTCCCAGGGGAGATGCTCCAGGCCCTTCAGCATCTCCTCAGCCTCCTCTGGACTCTCTCCAGGAGATCCCTGGCTGTTTGATCCCAGGGAGCCCAGCACTGGACACAACACTCCAGCTTCTGTAGATGTTGTGGTTGGGGTCATGGTCTAGAGGTGGGCTGGGCAAGGTCAGGCTGTGGTTGGACTCCATGATCTAAAGGTCTTTTCCAGCCCAGGTGATTCCATGATTCTATACTATACTACTCTTTATAGGGACAGGGTGTAGCAGCAAGGATTTCTGTGGGTGTTTTGTCACTGAACTAACCAGTCAAGCCAGTACAACAGCAAAAGCAATGTTGCAGCACAGATTTTCTCACTGAAACAAGGTATATACTAAGGAGTCTTGCTTATCAGCCCAAAATAAACCTAACAAGATCAAAACCTACCAACCTCGTCTAAAACTCCCACAAACTGTAGCAATGTAGTCTGGGTCCAGCTTCTCTACCTCCCTCAGCACAATTTCCTGTGTAAGAAGGGAAGATGTGTGTTTGGAGATGTCAGTCATCAGCCACCAAGCACTGCACATCCTCTAGAAAGACAAAGACAATCTCACCTGCATCTGCAGCATTTCTTCCCGTGGGATTCTTTTCTCAAAATCTTCAAAATACCTGTGTGTATAAAAATAAAAGCACCTGAAAGAGGTGGCAGCTTAAAAATCACACTCAGTTAAATGTATCAGAGGAAAGACTACAACTGGGCTTACTGTCACACTACAAAAAGGTTCCTGTTCTCCCCAAACATCTTAAAAACCATCTGGCCAAGTGGTATTAAAAAAATCACAGCTGCAAGTTTGACAATGTGTGGAACATGGTTTCATTGGAGATGTTTTCTACTGCATATAAAAAGCAGCCACAAGGTGGGAGTAATCATATAACCAACTGGTTTATATCTCCATAGAACCCATCCAGGGCTGGATTTGGTTGCTCTCACATTTGATTTTCTTCTTGCAGCTGGGAAGGGAGATGGGATCCTGGGCTCCATCAGCAGAGGGGTGGCAGCAGGGACAGGGAGGGGATTGTCCCTCTCTGCTCTGCCCTGGGGAGGCCCCAGCTGGATCCTGTGTCCAGAGCTGGGGCCCAACACAAGAAAGATGTGGGGCTGTTGGAGAGGGGTCAGAGGAGCCAGGGAGATGCTCAGAGGGCTGGAGCAGCTCCCCTCTGGAGAGAGGCTGAGGGAGCTGGGCTGGCTCAGCCTGGAGAAGAGAAGGCTGTGGGGGGACCTCATTGCAGCCTGCCAGTGCCTGAAGGGAGCAGAGGAACAGGAGGGGAATCAGCTTGTTCAAAGGCAGAGCCTGGCAGGACAAGGGGGATGGAGTGAAGCTGGAGGAGGGAAGGGTTAGATTGGATATTAGGGGGAAGTTCTGTGCAGAGAGAGTGGTGAGGGGCTGGAAGGGGCTGCCCAGAGAGGGGGTGGGTGCCCCGTCCCTGGGGGTGTTCAAGGCCAGGTTGGCTGGGGCCCTGGGCAACCTTGTGTAGCTCCAGGCCTGAGGTTGGTGTCCCTGCCTGTGGCAGGGGGTTGGAGCTCTGTGATCCTTGGGTTCCCTTCTAACTCAGGCCAGCCTGTGATTCTCTAATTGGTTCACACATTCTGCATGGCACTGTCAAGTTCAGACACACAAAGATTTTATCTTGTTCACAGTACATAAAAAAAAATAAATAGCCCAGGTCACTTTATGTAGATCCCCAGAAACCATCACTGCAGCCTCACTAAAGTGATTCCCCATCAGCTAATGGAAAAAAGTTATCTGAAATTAAATTTCCCTTTGGATCGAGACCAAGTCTATTGGATTTCAACCGAAATGAAACAAGCCCTGAGTAACACTGGAAAGCACACAGAGCACACGAAGAGAACAGAACCTTACTTGGCCTGTGTAACCTTACATTACACCCTGGTGTCTGAAGGAGGCATTAGAAAAACCAAGCACGTGCACCCAAGAAAGCTTACTTCAACCCAATTCGCTGGTGATGGGTCAGCCTGTGCTCATTTTTTCTCAGATCTAGAAGAATTAAGAAAGACAAAAGAGGTTACTTCATAAAAAAAATCTTAAGAGGAAATTTCCACTAAGAAAGTATACATAACAAGGAAAGAGCAACCTCAACCATGAGGGAAGAGATTTTACACTCCCTGCTCAACAGCTGACAGGATGAGTACAAGTGCACAGAGTTTCCTGATAAAGATTTCAATAAGCCAGAATCCTCATTTGTCCTCCACATAACCTGTACATAGGGTATACTGTATATGTATGTAATGCCTTTAGCCTGTGCACCGACTTCAGCATCTTACAGACTTTCTCCAAAGCCTAGGGTCTATCTGTTATGACAGAATCACTGGGGAACAGGCAGCTTGACAGAAGAAAAATCCCATTATTAGAGGGTGAACTGAGGACCCAAAGTCACACTTACCTTCTAAAGTCTTTATTCCTTCCTCAACAAACTTCCTAGCAGCTGCTGGTCTGCAAAGAGACAAGGCAACCTGCCATCAGGAACAGCAAGACTCTTACACTGCTGAAAACAACACCAGAATTCACTGTAACTGCCCAGGCTCTTCAAGGCCAAGACTGATGCCACTTCTGATGCTTGCCCTCTTCTCAGAACACACAGTTTGTGCTTTCACTCAGCAGAGATGACTACCCCAGGCTTGCCCTGCACATTATTTTTAGCACCAATGTAACAACACAGTGATGTAGAATTGTAAAAAATGAACAAACATCTCACCAAGCAGGCAGTGTTGCTTTAGACAACAATACTGAACACAAAACCAGGACAAACTCCCTGACTGCAAAGTCTGCAAATGACAATTCCACAGCATTTCTTCTTGGCCAGGAGTCACTTCAATTATGACATCTCAGTGTAGGCACTACAGCATCAGCTCAAACTCGTTCCCTTTATTGTTTGCAGTCACCCAGATTTTGTTCATACACTTCTCCAAATGAAGAGGAGAAGGGAAGGAACCACAAAGCAAACAAGCAAAACTTTACCCAATGCCAGTAACTCGCGTCAGGAAATTGATAGATGCACTGGTATCATCCTGTCGAATCTGCAAAGCCAAAGCAATACAAACCAAACCCTTCTTTACTCCATTTGCAATACACAAAGCAAGGTGGCTACTTTGTGAGTTACAAAGAAAAGCAACTCTGGAGAAGCAGAGCAGAAGGGAAAGAAACCCACCTTCTCCAATTTGCGTAGTTTTCCAGTGGATAAGAACTCATCTATCTTCTCAGCTATTTTAGCACCAACTCCATCCTAAATATGGAGTGGAGGGGAGACAAGTTAACTTCAAGATCACTTAAAGCCATTATATCTGAAAAATAAGGAAAGCTTCACTTAATTTACAGACCAGAAAGGAGTACGAGGCCACCAAAACCATGATAAAGTATCAAACTGCAAGGGAGCATGAGAATTCCAGGGGACAACACATGCAGCACAACCATTAAGAGGCTTAATTAAAAGTTCCTCAACATTTTGAACAAGACTTTGATTTTTCCTCCTCAAGTTCTTCAAACTCAGCAAAGCAGTGGTAAGCTTCCCTCTTGCTCTGTGACAACAGATTCCCATCCACAGGCAGGGACTCAGCTGGAGTTTATTGATACACATTAGGAGATGATGTGCTGGAAAGCAGCCTTGAGGAAAAGGATTTGGGGTTGCTCGTGGATAAGAACCTGAACATGAGCCACCAATGTGCATCTCCAGCCCAGAAGGCCAACTGCATCTTGGGCTGCGTCACCAGAAGTGTGGCCAGCAGGTCAGGAGAGGGGATTCTGCCTCTCTGCTCTGCTCTGGGGAGACCTCACTTGGAGTGCTGTGTCAAGCTCTGGAGCCCTCAGCACAGGAAGGACATGGACCTGTTGGAGCAGGTCCAGAGGAGGCCACAAAAATGATCCAAGGGCTGGAGCACCTCTCCTATGAAGCCAGGCTGGGAAAGTCAGGCTGGTTCAGCCTGGAGAAGGCTGCAGGGAGACCTCAGAGGCCCTTCCAGTCCCTGAAGGAACCTACCAGAAAGCTAGGAAGGGCTGTTTGTAAGGCCATGGAGCTATAGGACGAGGGGCAACGGGTTTAAACTATCACAGGGCAGGTTTAGGTTTTCCTAATACCCCACCTCAACCTCCCCTTTCCAAGTTTAAAACCACCCCCCCTCATCCCATCGCTCCACGCCCTCAGGAACAGTTCTTCCCCACCTTCTCCTATAGGAAAAGAGGCTGGAAGGCCGCGGTAAGATCCCCCCAGGAGCCTTCTCTTCTCCAGACTGAACCAGCCCAACTCTCTCAGCCTAAATTCATGACGCCATTCATTGTATACCACCCAGCTCTGCCAGCCCCGACCCGGCTACCGCATCCCCGGTGGCCCCCCAAGGCATCTCCCACCGCAACCCGGCCACGAATACCTACCAGCTTCTTGGCTTCGGCCCCACTCTGTATCTTGCTGGGATACCGGGAAATCACCGAGGCCGCTTTCCTGAGGGACAGTGCCGGTCAGCGGCCTGAGGCGGGGCCGGGCCGGCTCACACGGCGGCGGGGCCGGGCCCTGGGGGATGGGGGGCGGGGAGGGGAGGGGGGGTTCGGGCCGGAGGGAGGCGGTACCTGTACGCGTTGTACTTGTGAATGGCCCGGTTCACGTTCCGCTCGTAATTAGCCAGCTCTGAGGGGAGAAACACGGTGAGAGGAGCCGGCCCGCGGCCAACGCGCCGCCCGCCTCTCCTCACACACACCCCCCCCCTCCCAGCCCGTCCTCACGCACCCGTAAGGAAGTCGGTAATGCCCTCGTTGGGGCTCTCCTGCGGAGCCTTCCTCTTGCTCATGGTCGGCCCCGGTACCGGCAAGGAGAGGCGGCGGAACCTCCTCAGCCCCCAGCCGGCCGTAGAACGCAGGCGGCTGCTGACGCGGTGGTGACGGGGACAGCGAGCAGGCGCTGTGAGGCGCGGGGCGGCCTGGAAATGGCGGCGCCTGGCGTCAGCCTGAGGGAACGCCTGAGGCGGGAAGGGGGCGGCTCTCCATCTCCTCTTTGGGCAACCCCGGAGTGAAGAACTTCTCGCTAAGGCCTCATCTAAACCTGCCCTGCTCTAGTTTAAACCCATCGCCCCTCAGCCTGTCTCTCCATGGCCTTACAGACAGCCCTTCCCAGCTCTCCTGTGGGGTCTCTTCAGGGACTGGACCTCAGGGGATCTCCCTGAAGTCTTCTCCAGGCTGAACCAGCCCAACTCCTTCTGCCTGTCTTCATCAGTGCAACCTGCCCATGTGAAATCTCTTCTGGCTCCACTTCTCTCTTGCTTTTGGATGTGCTGTTCCATACAGTTTTACAGCCATGGCTGTTCTATATGTGACAGTGCCTGGGAGGCATCATGAGCGCGAAGCTAATCCCTGCTTCTGGCCTGGCTAGACTCAGTTCCATACCACCTCAATCTCACCAGTGTTTGGACATGTTAGAGGGGTAATTGTATCCAGCTGGAGGCTTCATGTCCATAAATTCAACTTGTTCTTTGGATTTCCAAGTATTTAGAGAAAGAAAGTTAACTTTTATTATTTTTCTCTTTATCACAGGACAAGGAGCCACCAAGCTGGAGGCTGGATTCATTTATTTGGATGCCCAAGCTGGGAAGAAAGGTGGGTGAGAGCTGGTATATCACTGTTGGGCTCTGTCTCCCTCTTCTGACTGTTTCCAGGTTTTATTTTTTAACTAAACGAGCAGCAGTCCCCAGCACAGGCCTAAAAATATTACACGTTTTGAACTGGTTTTTTTTCCTGCAAATCCTGTTGGAAATGGAACTGGAACCTCAAGAGCTGACTAGGGGGGTTACTGGATATTTTTTAAAACAGTATGGCCAAAACTGGGGGGTTGGGGTTGGGTTTGTTTTTTTTTTTAAGTGGAGAAGTTAAAACCTGCAGCCCAAGGAAATCAGGTGAGCAGAATTTAAGGAATAATGGTGCTGTTGCTGCTTTTACTGGGGCAGCTCATGAGTTCTGGGGATTGTGCTTTTCTTCTTCCCCTTCTCCTCAAGATGTGTTTGGTAAAACCTTAAGAAATGCAAGCTGATAATCACAGAGTCACAGAGCATCAGGAGTTGGAAGGGACCTTGAAAGATCATCTAGACCAACCCCCCCTGCCAGAGTAGCATCACCCAGACTAAATCCCACAGGAATACGTCCAGGAGGGTTTGAATGTCTTCAGAGAAGGAGACTCCCCGGCCTCTCTGTGCAGCCTGGCCCAGGGCTCTGTCACTCTCACAGGGACAAAGTTTCTCCTGACATTCCCATGGAGCTTCCTCTGCTCCAGCTTGTGCCTGTTGCCCCTTGTCCTGTCGCTGCCATCCCTGAGCAGAGCCTGGCTCTGTCCTCCTGACTCTCACCCTTTACATATCTATAAACATTTTAATGAGGTCACCCCTCAGTCTCCTCTTCTCCAGGCTAAAGAGGCCCAGCTCCCTCAGCCTCTTC
The DNA here is from genome assembly GCA_022605575.1 of Laterallus jamaicensis coturniculus. NCBI lineage: Eukaryota > Metazoa > Chordata > Aves > Gruiformes > Rallidae > Laterallus > Laterallus jamaicensis. The sequence goes on along the minus strand of JAKCOX010000049.1, from coordinate 3,959,160 downwards.
TCACCAGGAAGGGGTTCCACTCCCTTCATCAACTTGATGGCCCTGCACTGGGCTCTTTCAAGGAGCTTCATGTTCATAAATTCAACCTGTTCTTTGGATTTCCAAGTATTTAGAGAAAGAAAGTTAATTTTTATTATTTTTCTCTTTATCACAGGACAAGGAGCCACCAAGATCTTTATACGGGTTCCCCTGGCTGGGCAGAGCCTGCTGAGGCTGGATGTTAGATGGAAGCATGTTTTCCCACCAGGATTAATACTGGTTTTCAGCAAGCAGTGAGTGATGGGAGATGGGGAGAAAGTGACTTGTGCATCAGCTTGGGCACCTGGCTTCCCTGTTGCCACAGATTGTTGGTCTACAAATGCCTGGAAAACAGGAAAGCAAGAGCATTAAGTCATATAGGCACTTTGCAAAAGCTTTTCTCCCCCCTTACCAACATGCTTCCTAACTCTAAATAAAGGGGATGCCAGTAATATCTCCTCATTCCCCCTAAATTTTGCATCCTGAACTCATTCCTACCTTGCTCTGGACCTGACCCTTCCACACATGGAAAAGCAAAAGTAATAGTTTTAATGGTTTGAAGCTGAAGGAGGGAAGGTTTAGATTGAATATTAGGGGGAAGTTTTTTATGGAAAGAGTGGTGAGGTCCTGGAACAGGCTGCCCAGAGAGGTGGTGGATGCCCCATCCCTGGAAGTGTTCAAGGCCAGGTTGGATGGGGCCCTGGGCAACCTTGTGTAGCTCCAGGCCTGAGGTTGGTGTCCCTGCCTGTGGCAGGGGGGTTGGAGCTTTATGATCCTTGGGGTCCCTTCCAACCCTTGCCATTCTATGATTCTATAATAGAAGAGGAGCTGGAAAGAACATGGGAGCAGGGATCAAGTATCAAACAGCTTTTGCTTTGCCTCCACTGAGACTCTGGGTTGTGCCATCGAATAATCTCCCCAGAGGCGAGAGAAAAGCCCCGTTATCGGGTGACCTTAAAACACAAGGTCAGATTTCCCATTCCTCATTTTTTTCCCCTTAATGACGAGGCTGACTGTGACGAAATGCCAGGCTTGGCTTTGATGGGGATTTATTGACACCCCCATTAAAAGGCTAAGCAGAGGAGAGCAAGCCAGGCATTAAATAGAACTGGACAGGTCGGGAAGCAAAGCTGAACATATTTGTGTGACCAAGAGCTTGGGTTTCACAAAATCAAAGTTACAGATCACAGAATCACAGAGTTGGAGGGGTTGGAAGGGACCTCCAGAGATCTCAGAGTCCAACCCCCCTGCCAAAGCAGCTCCCCAGCTCATACTGCACAGGCCGGTGTCCAGATGGGGCTTGAATATCTCCGGAGAAGGAGACTCCACACCCCCTGGGCAGCCTGTCCCAGGGCTCCCTCACCCTCACTGGGAAAAAGTTCTTCCCCATGTTGGTGTGGAACTTCCTGTGCTCCAACTTGCAGCCATTGCCCCTTGTCCTGTCTCCACTGAGATGTTTGACACGTTAAAAGAAAAATAATTTGGGGTGCAACTCTCCTCAAAATTCCCCACCAAACTGTATTTGGATGGCTCAGCAGTTGATCTTCTTGTCTCTAAGGGGTTCCGGAGCTTTCTCACTGGTGGTGATTCTTCTCCTCACCTCCCTGAAGAATCTCTTATGTTCCTTATGATCAGATATAGATGATATTGCACAGAGCAGAAAACCTACAAGGTGTTTACCTCCCAAATTCCTCATCAATCGAGGCCAGACTGATGCCAAACCCACTCCCAACAGCCCCACAAGATGCAGATCCTGCAAGCTGGGCACAGACAACTTGAATTTTCCTATGGGTCTGATATCTACAGACCATCACTGCGCAAGACCAGGTCTCCGCTGGCTTGTATGTCCCATCTTCTCTGGAGGTCTGTTTGCATCCCATGATGCCTTTCTGCTCCCAAAGTCAATCAGTGTTGCCCAAAATACATTTTGACCTGGGAGCTACAGAGCGTGTGGCAGTAGGCGTCGATACGATGGTTACGAGAGCAGCTTTGTCTCAAGGCAGTCTGGGCTCCCGCACCCGCCGGCGCCTGTGACTTCACTCTGCAGCCCTGTCCTCCCATTTCAGAGTGGTTTTTTGAGAGCTCAAGGTGAGTTTTTTTCAGGGTAAAACTTGGGGTTTTGGAACTGAGAGCAGGGGGGTGGCTACTGGGGTTCAACTGTAAATATAACAGCACTCTTCTTTTTGTCCAGCACTCTTTGTCCCCTTGTTTCCAGTGTGCTTATAGTCATGTTTTCTAAGAGTTTTAGTCATGCTTGTGTGTGTGTATGCAATGATTTTTTTTGGGGGGGGAAAGCTTTATATGTATAAAATGAGAGGAAAAAAATCCCAGACTCTGTGACTCTCATAAATCAGCCATAATCGAGCGTGACCTTTTGTTAAGCAGTAGATCTAACAAAGCATGGGCTCAGCAGAGGGTAGAGCTCTCTCCAGCCAAGCTGGATTGCCAAAAATTGGATTGGATTCTTCCCAATACAGATCTGGCTGGAAGGTTTTGTACCCCCAGCCATCACTTGGGAACCCCAACGTAGCACTGAAGCTTATGGAGAAATCTCTTGGGGGTGTTGGGGGGAAAGAATTTGTGACACTTCATCTGTTAGAAGGTATTGGGTTGGTTTTAAAGCAGAAATATTTATGTCTGTAGCTGGGTGAGTATTTTATTGTTTCTTCTGCCAGCACCAGCTTCCTAAAATCCTCAGAATCAGCCCCATGATGTTATTTCCAGGAAGCCAAGGCTTGTGACTGATGTTATCCCTTAATCCACCCATGTCTGGGGTGCAGTTATCCATCCAGAGGTGTTTTGCCCCTAAATTAAATAGATTCCTGTTCCTTTGCAGTAAGTGTTTTGGTCCAAAAAGAAAACAAAAATAAAACATCCCAAATCTGTTACATCAAGAGATGCTTTCAAATAGGGACTGGGTTAAGGCTGGAGCTGAAGATGGTCTTTGCCTTGGGGGAAAATGGGTCAATAATTCAGCAACCCAAGCAGAGCTGACCTGGCCAGCCCAGACACTTCCAGCTCTGTAGGTGCACACCTGGTTCACTTTATATTTTTAATCTATTTGGTTTGAATTGAGGTAATTTTTTTCTTCCCTAAAATAGATGGATAATGGTATGATATCACCATGGAGGCAGGCAGCACCATGGGGCTGGCTCTCTGACTGCTCTCAAAGTGACTTTGGGAGGCATCGACCGGGCTGCCATGAATAGTAACTGTTCTCCCATCCAAGTCAAGTGTGAAAGGCAATCACTGGAGGTCAGATAATTAGTAGATTAATTAGCCTCTGTGACAGAATCCAAAGAAATTCGTATGAGGAGTAAAATAGCAGGTTTGAAGGAAGGTATCTGGAAGTGGTGGTGTGTGTACAATGTAAAATCTGTGCATAGGAGATGGGAAAACCCCAAATCTGCTTCCGCAAACCCTCTTTTACCTGTGCAAGTCCCCCCTGAAAACTCAACGGGTGCTTCTTGCCAGCAAGCAACTCTGAACTGAGCTTGTGTCTGTAACAGTACCAGCAAATCGCTGTACTGATCTCTTACTCTTCATTTACACCTTTGAGCAGCAAAATTAAGAGACCAGAGACGTAACCCTGGTGAAATTTATCTGGATTTTCTTAAATATGGGGAGACCAGAGGTGGAGCATAGGCAGGGCTGGCGTAGAGCAAGGCAGGGCTGAGAGCTCGCCGAGGTGACCGACCTGCAGGTGCTTGCAGGAGGTGCTGGAGGGTCCCCAGTGCATCCACAGGGAAGGTCTCAGCTCCCTGGTGATCCCTGGCTGGGAAGGACCCTGTGGTTCACTGGGGTGATGCATGAAGGATTCCCATAGTGGGGAGCACCCGGCGAGCACACGAGGAGGCTGTTCCCCTGCCCAGGGCCCTTTCACATCTCTCTCCTTTCTCCTCCCCGTGGCTTAGCTCTCTCCGAGCGGCAGGACCATGCTGGAGGATGAGGATGGGATGAGTGAGAGGGGGCTCAGCAGCTCCAGGAGGAGATACGACGATGAGGAAGGTGAGCAAACCCCCCAGGATACCCCAAATGGCACCTGATGTGTCAGATCTTCTCGTGCTCAGCACATCCCATGCACAACATGGGAGAAGCTGGTGGGAAGAAGCCAAATACCTCCTTGGGTGGTTGGGAAACACTCAGATCTGGTCCCTAAATCTTCTCCCCTCCCCTCTTCTAGATTACCACTCCATCTACATTGGGGTGCCGGTGCCCCGGGGTTACCGGAGGAAACGGCGTCGGCGAAGATCTGCGTCCAGCCGGGACAGGACCAGCGAGAGCGAGCGGCACTACGAGCGCCAGGATCGCTCCGACACCGATGACGGCGGCCACGGCTGCTATGAGAGCGGCAACGACAACGCCAGTAGGACCAGTGAGTCCTCAGCCTTCCCCAATAAAGCAGGAGGGGGGGTTTGCAGCATCATTTAATCCTGGATTAAATCACCCCCGTGCACCTAGCTATGCTGCTTGGTCTGGAGTTTGTATCTGGCACTGCTTCTCCTGATGCTTCCCAGGTTTATTTTTCCCTGTGGATGTCTCTGAGAGCCAGTTACTGGGTGTGAAATGGGATTTGAGGCTGCTTAGGTGATGGGTGGGCTAAAAAAGGGTTTGTCTTTGACCATGAGAGGTTCCTAATGAGGTTCCTAATGAGGAAATCTGGGTCCTGGAGGTGCAGACATCCTCTGGGCATCACACCTTGTTCCCGAAAGGCTTTTGCCCAGGGCTTTGCCCAGTCTCGTTAAATCTCCTTAACGAAGATTAACATTTTGCACAGCAAAGTAGCTGTCGATCTCTTGGGGGTTTGTTGTGGGGCTTTTTCCACTCCCCTATAGAAATTTGTGTTTGGGTTTATGTTGAGCAGATCACGTTGGGGCTCTGCGGAGCGGGCAGGGGCTCTGCGGAGCGGGCAGGGGCTCTGCAGAGCGGGGCAGGGACTCAGCAGGGCAGGCAGGGGCTGAGCAGGGCAGGCAGGGGCTTGGCAGAGGGGGCAGAGGCTCAGCTTTGCTTTCCCCCTACGGAGGGGAGAGTTTTCCAGGTGTTTTTTCCTTTGCATGGGGAGAGGTTTTTTGTTTGCAGCAGGCTTTGCTGGCAGCTCGTTCATGCCTTCAGTGGCACCGCAAGCGGGACCACGTCCCCTCCTTTCCACAGGCGGTAAATGCCACCGGGATATAGGATTGGTCTGGGTTTGGGCTGGAAAGTCCTTTTTTTTGAGGAAAAACACCCCAAAAAGCCTCAACTCTGCAGCAGCCCTGCATTCCCCCAGGAAATCTCCCTCATTTGGATATTTTTTCCCCGAAAACCAATCTCTGCTCTGAGCTCGGAGGGGATTTTTCCACCTTGCTCTGAATGGGAAACCAAAACCCTCCCCAAAATAAGCCTAAAGCTTTGATTTCTGTCTTCCTGCTTCTCCCCCCCTCCCCTTTCTCCCTCACTCCATCCCGCTGCCACCCAAAGCGCTCACCTCTCCTACACGCATCCCGTTTGATTTGGTAACTTCCCGTCATGAGTGCCGAAGGGAAAGGAAAGTGCTTTATATTCTCTATAATCTGCTCCTTAAGCCTTGGGAGTTTAACAAGCCTGAGTGGATAAAGGAGGAAGTTTAGGAGTTTGGAGTTGGGGTTTTTTCTTTTTTTATTCTTTTTTTGGACTGTGCAGTGAAGGTTTGGTTTAGCTGGGAAGAAATGGGGGGAAAAATGGAAACGATTCCAGGTAAGTTATTTCCATCCGCATCCGCGTTGTTGGGGAGCAGGAGGGGGAGAAAGGCTGCAGGTTCTTTTTGCTTTGCTTTTGCCCTGTAAAAACAACTTGGGAGTTGCTGTGGGGTTGGGTTGAGCACTCCTAAAAACTCACCCCCAAAAATATAACAGGGGGTGGCAGATCTGGGACGGAGGGGGGGGAACTGTATCATCTTCTAGTGCTCCCCCAACAGCAGGGAAGCAGAAGAGGTGATGTTTGGAGGAGAAAAGTCCCCCAGACCTGGGGGTTTCTCGGACAGGAATGGAGCATCTAGTCCCATGGGATGTGCACCTCAGTCTCTGTTGGGGAATTTTGGGGTTAAGAGATCCTACTTGAGCCATGAAACTGCAGCAAAATGCTGTCGCAGGTCTAGAAGAACCATGACAGAGGATGGTTAATGTGCTGGAGCCTTAAATAAGGCTTAGTCCAGCTGCCCAGCCGGATTGCAAACCCTGGGCAGCACCATGTTCCCCTGTTTTATCACCCTTTGTTCTTGTACCTAAAGCCTGAGAGGGATTTTTGGTTTGGAAAAGAATTGCTAGGTGAAGTTTTACTGCTGCTTCAAAATTGGGGTGTCAAGGGCTCTGTGGACCTCAAGCTAAAGGAGGTATAAATCAGTGTGACTGGTCCATCCTGTACAGTTACCTGCAGACATGTAGGCTCTCATGTATGTAAAATGACCCTAATTTATCAGCAGTGTTAATGCTGGGCCAGTTCCCTGGCTGTGGGCTCAATTCAGATCCGCTGTGACTGAATTCACAGTGGAGGTTTGATGGGTGCAAAGCAGGAACTGCAGTTCAGGGTGGTACAGATCTTCTGGACCGTGTCTTGCAAGGAATAGGTGCTGATTTTGGGGTAACTGTGGGGTTTGGCTAGTATCATTGCAACAGTTTTACTCTTGGGCTCCTCAGAGGTGCCAAGCCCCAGATGCCACTACTCAGCACATCCTCCTAGGCAAATACCTGCTGCTTCCCAGGATTAATTTTGGTGCTGGCTCGAATTTCTAGGAGGAAAATAAACCCCACCATGAGATGGGTTATAACCAGATGCTGGGCTGGGTGCTTTCCCAGGCATGAAAGGGTCCTCCAGGTGAATAAACCCCATGGATTTCGGCTGTGTGGCGAAGCCCCAGTGCTGTTGGTTTAGTAATTGGCTCTTTGTTCAAGTCAGTGAGCTGTGGGAAGAGGAGGCAGCTGTTGGCCACAAGCACACATTATGTGTGGAGACCTGGGTTTATTCCTTAAACTGGGAGAGAATGGGGGAATAAAAGGCTAAAAAACACCCCAAAAAGCTCTTTCTGTGCAAGATTTCCTTTCTAGTCTGTGGTTTCCAGTGGGTAAAGTCTGTCAGAGCCCCAACCCTCAAAATGAGTCACTGGGGGGACCCTCCAGCAGGTCAAAGCAGGAGAGACCCATTCTTAAGCACAAAGGAAGGGGCAGGAGGGATGAAATTTGGGCAGAGATGGGAGCAGCAACCACCGAGTCGAGGATCTGCAAAGCTCTTCCTGCAAAGTTGCAAATCCCCCTTTTTGTTTGGGATTTTTTTCTTGACAAACACATCCAGAGATCCCACCAGAGACAGGTATTCCCAGCAAAGTCCCTTTGCCACCACCCAGCTTGATGCTTGGTCTTAATCTGGGGGTTCTGCAGGCAATTTAAGGTTTGGGCTGCAGAACAGACGGCGTGAGGCCAAGGGGTGGGGGGGGTTACTGGTATCGCACGGATTTCATCCCCTCTTACGCGAACAGCACTTAGGCTTAAAGAGCCTGAAGCCTTCCAGGCATGTAGTCCAGCTCTTAAAATTAACAGGAATATTAATAATTATAATAATGAAGCTTATGGAAGTGGAAGGAGGACTTGACAACAGGGCTTTAGTCCTGGTGGTGGGGCTTAAAGGGCTTAAGTGGTTAAGCAGGCTCAGCCTAGAGAGCAAGGGACATCCTATTCTTGGGTTTCCTCTGCTTTGGTGAGGGGACAGGGGTATTTCCTTCACCCATACACAGCACTTCAATTACCTGCTTTTTTGGGGTACCCTATTACCTGACTTCCTAATTCCCAGGTTTGAGAACAGAGGGATTCTGCTAACAAAGATGGTTTCAGAGCTGCATTAACTCTGGCTGTATTAGCAGAGGGCTGAGACCCAAGATTTTATTAAAACCCCACCATTTCCATGGAGTCTGGTGTAGGGCTGACTTCAACCTCTTGTTTGAATAATGGGGCAACTGGGGAGTGGACCCACCTGTGGTTCCCACCCAGAGGTTCAATTCCTCCCTGCAACCCAAATTCCAAGGCTTTGCTAGAAAAGCACCTGGAAATAGAGAGGGTTAAAAGGAAACCCAGCTTGGCTTTTTCTGGGAGGAGAGGGTAGGTCTGTCACCCTCCCTTGACTGCAGGGAATGCACCAAGGATGACAAACCCTTTTCCCACAAGTCAGGAGGTTTGGAGGCAGGTGACACATTGCCCCTCCCCTTCCTGAAACCCACCATGGGGAGCAGGAGGTGATAGGTTCCCTCCCCAGCCTGGCAGGTTATTTCCAGCAAGAAACTGGACTTTTTTTTCCTGAAGAAATAGTAAATTTGAGTTATTTCCCTTGAATGATAAATGTTCCACTCTGGGATCCATCAGGAAAATGTGCATCCCGATACGCAGTGCCGGAGACCGTAAAGATTTGGTTGCTGGTGGCAGGCAGCTCTAGCACAGCAAAACCAGGCTCTGTGGTAGGGGGATAACCCATGGAAATGGGGTACACAATGCTCTGGGAAGGGGGCTGTGGCTATATTGTATGGCCACGTTCCTCAGTGCCCAGCCCAGACCTATGCATTCCCCTCCTGGCTGTTACACAGCCTCCACTCATCCTTTCCACCAGCATCCCATATCTCTTCACACAGGGATGTTGGGACAGGCTTGCTTAGAATTCCCCTACTCCTCAATGTCTCTCACCTTAAAGATTTTCCTCAAAACCTCATTTTTTTACCCCAGGGTCCTAAGTAGATCTGCAGAGCCCTCTTCACCCCCTCTTGGACTTTCCATATGGGAATGGTGAGGGATCATCTCATCTCTGTCTGATTACAAACCTCATCTTTGTTCCCATCCCCTGCTAGTGTCACCAGCTGCCGAACGCCTCCGCTACATCTTGGGAGAAGATGATGAGCCTCCCAACCCCACACTCTTCACAGAGATGGACACACTGCAGCATGATGGTGAGGAGATGGAGTGGAAAGAGTCAGCCAGGTGAGGAGAGGGGGAGATGATTTGGGGGTGAAAATATGTTGGGTAAAAATATTCTTTTTCCCCCCCTGCAAAATATCTCTGGGTGGAAACGGGGTCAGGGAGTGAGCATCATTTTTAATGAGGTTAAAAAAGCCATCTCCAAATTAGGGAAATGCAGAAAACTCTGTGTTTTGGGGAGCTTTGCACAGCATCTGCAGCCTGATGAGGATGAGGAGAAGGAAGGGAAGAAGATTTCCCATCTTCTCCTGCATCTTCCCAGGCAGATTGACCTAAAGCCAGAGCTTTTCCTATTCCCAGTTGCAGCATGAGAGCAAAGCCCTGCAGAAAAGGCTGGAAGGGTAAAGAACCCCAGGGTAACATGCTGGGAAACTGGGAATGGGTGACATAAAGAACATTTTCCCAAGTCTTTTTTTCACCACACACCCTTTTTGATGAGTTAAACTTCTCCTTCCCCTCAAGGAATAGCAATAACCACCCCCTCCCCAGCACCCATTTATTCTTCAAAGTATTAGAGGAGTTGCAGGTAGGATTTGCTTTATGGAATTAGGGAAAAATCTCAAATCTGTGTGGGATTTTCTCTTCCTAGCCTCAGCTGTATCAGAGCTAGTAGAGTTAGGGGGTTTTGGGGTGGCTTTGGAAAGGGACTCAGGGATGCTGATGGCATCCCAAGCCTTTCCTTTCAGTAGCACGTGTGCGATTTCCAAATCTGTGCACAAAGATTTGCCCAAGTGATAGGGAGAGAGCAGAATCAGGCCCTGGGAGTGCTCATCCTGTCTCTTGGGCTGGTTATTTGCATCACCAAAAATTTGGAAAGCTTTTAAGCATTCTCCTGGTTGCTGGCCCTGCTCAGAATCCAGCAGCGCAGGGATGCTGTCGCTAAAATCCATTATTTTTTCCTCCCAGTTTTGCAGAGGTCTGTATCTCCTCATCCCTCCCCACTCCCAAAAAACCCTCAGAAGGCAAAAAAAAAAAAAAATCAGCATTTGTGTTGGGATTTTCATCAGGATTGGGATGGAGGTTTCCAAATTTCCCCCAGGACAATGGAGGTTTCTCAAGTCCTGCATTTCCTCTCTCCGGTGAGGAGAGGTTCAAGCTCTTTAGCTGCAGGAGAGCAGCTCCTTGCTGTGAGCAACACCATGTGTGGCTAAATCCACAATAAATGGAAATAAATTGAAATAAAGGAGCTGAGCACAGCAGGGAAGACAAGATTTTGCTGTAGCCTTGGTGAGAGCATCACGGGATGCTGGTTGAGGGCAAAGGTACTGCTGGAAACGTGCCTCGAGTCCCACACGTCGACCTGAGCTGTCGCCCTGTGTGTGTGCTAACCCACTTTCAGCAGGAAAATGGGGCAAAAAAAGAAAGGAAAAGCAATCTAATCGGCTTTGGGGCCGACAGGGCTTAGCAGGTGCTATGGCGGGAACCTTGAATTTCCTCCCAATCAAAGCAGTGTTGTTTGGTGGGCTGGAGAAGGGGTTTCTGCAAAGAAATCAGGGTGGGGGAGCTCTGGAGTTTTGGGCACTTGGGCCAAATTTTGTATTTTTTGATTGTGCTGGGGGGTTGTCCCCAGGCACAGACTGTTCCTGGCACTCCCAGGTAATATTTTGGGTTGTTTTTTTTTTTAATAGGGACACTTGGTGTTTTATCTTTGCACCAGCATTTTAATGCCTGCCCCTGCAGCTGATACAATCCCCCTGCTCTCCCCACCCTTCCCCTGCAGTGTTCATGAGCCATCAGCTATTTCCAAACCCCCTTCTCCTCCTACATCCTTCCAGTCTGCGCCCTCTGCGGCGGCAGGAGCCCAAATCCCAGTCGTACCAGTTAAAAGTTGTAAGGTTAAGCCCTTGTGAAGGCTAATCCATGGAGCCTGCAAACCTCCTGTAAAGGAAAAGCAGCTTTCTTCCCCAAATCGACATCTTGCCGAGAGCTGCCTGCCCGCCCCAGGGCCCGAGCCCTGTTTCCAGGGAGCTGGGAGAAATCAGCCACCATCTCCAAATTTGCTCTGAAGTCTTTGGTTTGTAAAATTAAGGAAAAATAAGGAGGTGGAAGGGCTGATTTCCAAGGGTTTCAAACCCTCCCATCTCCCAGTGTAGGAATGAAGCGCCCAGGTTCAAGTCAGGGTATTGCCAAGGAATTAAAAGGACATTTGCATCATCCTGGGTTTTTGCTTTCCTGGGAGCTGGTCTGTGTGGGTGGAGATCCTGGCTAAGGCAGGGTCAGCTCCATGGGAAAACATCCCAAATCTCACAGGAACAGTTTGAGGATGGTTACATCCTCAGGGTCAAGGTCAGTGGTGGAGCTGAGAGGTTCAGCTCCGCTCCACAACCGTGCAAGCAGCACTTTGGCTTCTGATATCACTTGATTTCCTCATTCCCATCCTGAATAACAAGGAAAATCTTTGCAGGATGAATTAATTCAGGCTGGCAAAGCTACCTGCATGAAAGAAACTCCCCAGAATGAAGATTATCTTATTCCCATCCCAACTGCTGCCGCTCTCGTTTCAGGTGGATAAAGTTTGAAGAAAAGGTGGAGGAAGGTGGGGAGAGGTGGAGCAAGCCCCACGTGTCCACGTTGTCTTTGCACAGCCTGTTTGAGCTGCGGACGTGTCTACAGACAGGAACAGTGCTCCTGGACTTAGATGGCTACTCTTTGCCCCAAATTATAGGTAGGAGCCAAGGGATATCAGTGGTTTCAGGTGGCTTTTCCCCATGTCCTAAAGTGCTTTAAGAATGGATTTAAATGCATTTACTTGCTACTTACAAATAAAAACCATCTTGCATGGGAATAAGAAAAGACAGCAGTTGAGAGCCATCAACTTGATTCAAGAAGTGTTGTCTTGAGCTCTCTAGGAGGGTTTGCTGTGGTGTAACCCACACATCTCCCTCATTTGGTGCTTGCAGATGATGTCATTGAGAAGCAGATCGAGGATGGTCTGCTCAAGCCCGAGCTGCGGGAGAAGATCAGCTACGTGCTCCTCAGGAAGCACCGTCACCAAACCAAGAAGCCAATCCACCGCTCCTTGGCTGACATCGGCAAGTCCGTCTCCTCCAACACAAGTGAGTCCCCAGGGTCCAACCTGCACCCGGTTGAGTCTTTGATTTTTGGGGAAGGAAAGGGAGAAAAAAACAACTCTTTGGATCTTTACTGCATTCAGAAGGACCCCAAAAGCTCTGCCACTTCTGGTTTTAAGGTTGGGAATCCTTAGGAGCCAGAAGCCAAGGAGATGTCTGCTGAGATGGACAACAGCGTTGTGTGAGGGACGATAGCATCGGCGGCTGCTTGGCCAAAGGCCTTTCTGGCAGAGCAACCCACAGACAAATCCAGTCTGCTCGGTGGTTGAACCTGCCTATTTTTGAGCCATTATAAAAGGGGATTTGTTTGTTTTCACGCTAGATTATTTACTTAGGTTTAAACAGAGGTCATTTGGTGGAGCTCGGGATTTGCCTGGGCTCCAGCTGCTCCCTGAGTAGACAGAAACCACAGCACCCAAGCTCTGAGTGCACTAAGAGGAGGCCATCAGTAAGCACTATTCCCACTCTGTGGCCATCCCTGGGTTTCAAAGTAGCCAGCACCCATGTGGGAGGACTAGATATTTGAGCTAACACTTGCCTGGAAGCCTTCAAAACAGGGCACAACTTGGAAAAGGACTTGGTTAGTCCCTGTAGATAAGAGAAATAGGGTCAGCTTTCATGTTTCCAGTTCCTTGCTGAGATGATGGCATTGCTTTCCATTTGCAAATGGGGACACCAAGACTAAGATGGTCATTGGCAGGAGCTGAGGGATCCCTCGAGTTTCTTCTGATGATGGCAACTCCATGATATTGGAATAAATACTGCAGACACATTGAAAAGAGGGTCATACCCAGGGGGAATTTCATTGTTAATTTTAGTGGGACTAGGGAGGAAAAAAAAGAGGATAAAAGCTGTGGTTCCAGCTGATGTCTCAGGGAGAGGCAGAGCAGCTCAACAAAACCAGTCCTGATACTTTTTTTTCCCTAGGGAAAAACTAGTTTGGGGAATTTGGGAGGTTTTTTGAGGAAATGCTGAGCTTGACATAGAAAAAGCTGGGGGGAGGGGGAAGTTTTTATAGTGAAGTAATTCAGTTTAAATATGGGAGCTGAAAAATGGGGTTCATCACTAGTTTAGGGAGGAGAAACACTCATGTGAAACTTGGTGGTGGCCAATGTAAATGTTTTCAAGTGTGAAGTTGGTGGCAGATTTGAAGTGTTGGTTTCTTTTGAGAATTGGGAGATTAAAAAGGCAAATAAAGTGTTGGGTTTTCCTAAGTGATAGAAACTGCATTTCCAAACCAGTTTATAGCCTTGGAAAGAGCACTGGTGGGGTGTGGGGTGGGGTGGGCTCCTTGCACAGAGCCTCTGCAGCAGGAAGACTGGGGTAAGGCAGTTTATTCTTTGCTAATGCTAAAATAACAAGTGGGATAAAAGTGCAAACAGGAGTGGGAAGGAAAAGCCAATCAGCACTTGGAAAGGTTATGTCTGTGCTGGGCAGCTGCTTTTCAAACTGGCCTCTTGCCTCCAGCATCACCCAATGGTTCTCCATGGCACCTGCATCTCCTCTAACAGCTCCTTCTTCCCCAGCCCGCAGCCCCGTCCGGAGCCCGGCAGCTGGTGCCGCCTTCCACCGTTCCACCGAGGACCTGCGGATGCGGCAGAGCGCCAGCTACGGCCGCCTGCGTAAGCTGGGGAGGGCAGCAGGGAGGCAGGAACGGTCTTAAAAGAAGCAGAGGAAGGACAACAACAAAAAAAATCAAGTTTCAATATGAGAGCAGACAAGGGGATGCCATCACAGCCATAAATGGGATGGGGTTTGTGTAACTGCAGGGTGATTGATACCAGAAAAGCTCCTATTTTGGGGTCTTCAACTTACTGCACCTGCTTTGCAAGCTCAGCTACAATGAATAATGTTTTTTTCCCCTCTTTACACTTAAAAACCAAACTCCTGCCTCTGCACTTAAATACCAAACTCCTCCCTCTTTACACTTAAATACCAAGCTCCTCCCACCACATCTTCTCCTTGCACATGGGGCTGAAGTTCAGCTGCACATCACAGGGTGGTTTCTTCACCTTCCCTCTCTTACCTCCGTCAGGTCACGCGCAGAGTCGGAGCATGAACGACATCTCGGACACACCGAGCACTGACCAGGTAATCACCCCAAAAAACATCATCTCACTGAGATGCTATGATGAGGGAGAAGAGGGGTGGCAGCAGGGACAGGGAGGGGATTGTCTCTCTCTGCTCTGCCCTGGGAAGGCCTCAGCTGGATCCTGTGTCCAGAGCTGGGGCCCAACACAAGAAAGATGTGGGGCTGTTGGAGAGGGGTCAGAGGAGCCAGGGAGATGCTCAGAGGGCTGGAGCAGCTCCCCTCTGGAGAGAGGCTGAGGGAGCTGGGCTGGCTCAGCCTGGAGAAGAGAAGGCTGTGGGGGGACCTCATTGCAGCCTGCCAGTCCCTGAAGGGACATTATAAACAGAAGGAGAATCAACTTTTAAAAGGGCAGAGACTGGCAGGACAAGGGGGAATGGTTTAAAGCTAAAGGAATGAAGGTTTAGATTGGATATTAGGGGGAAGTTTTTAACAGAGAGAGTGGTGAGGGGCTGGAACAGGCTGCCTAGAGAGGGGGTGGGTGCCCTGTGTCTGGGGATGTTCAAAGCCAGGTTGGATGGGGCCCTGGGCAACCTTGTATAGCTCCAGGCCTGAGGTTGGTGTCCCTGCCTGTGGCAGGGGGTTGGAGCTCTATGACCCTTGGGGTCCCTTCCAACCCTTGCCATTCTATGATTCTATGAGCATCTGTGATGGTACAGGGGCTCTTGTGGTTGTTACAGTCCATGTGAGCCTTGTGCAGCTTCACTCGGTCGATGACCACACAAATTCCTAATTAGGGAAATTAATGTGTTTATTGATCCCTGCTAACTCCTGGGGGAAGCTGTTCCAGAAATAATACCTGTGCTTGCAAGCTGAATGCAGAATTAGGGACACAAGAGGATCTGAATGATATGTTCTAGGGAGCTGCTTTGGCAGGGGGGTTGGACCCCATGATCTCTCGAGGTCCCTTCCAACCCCTACAATTCTATGATTCTATGATTCTATGCTGATGTAGCTGAGATCCTTAGGGTGGAGAAAAAAATTCCTAAAAATCAGTAGGTAGGGAAGGAAAGGTGCTTGGAAGAGTGCAGGGATCCTAAAGGAGCCTTTGCTTGGTTGGGTAAGGGGAGGTTGCAGGGGGTAAATCCCAACCAAACTCATGGGTCTGCCAGTGTGAATACAGGTCTTGAGAGAATGGGGTGTAAGTAGAGAACTGTCAAACCACCGAATGTGTTAGGTGGGAAGGGACCTCTAAAGGACATCCAGACTCACTCTGAGTGAGCAGGGACACCTTGAACTACATCAGGCTGCTCAGAGCTTCATCTGCCCTGACCTTGAATGTTTCCAGGGATGGGGACTGTCTCACCTCTCTGGGCCACCTGTGCCAGTGTGTCACCATCCTCAGAGGGAAGAACTTCCTAAGGCCTCATCTAAACCTGCCCTGCTCTAGTTTAAACCCATCGCCCCTCAGCCTGTCTCTCCATGGCCTTACAGACAGCCCTTCCCAGCTCTCCTGTAGGTCCCTTCAGAGACTGGAAGGGCCTCAGAGGTCTCCCTGCAGCCTTCTCTTCTCCAGGCTGAACCAGCCCAGCTCTCCCAGCCTGGCTTCTTAGAAGAGGTGCTCCAGCCCTCCAGCTGAGGGCTCCAGAGCTGGACACAGCATTTCAGCTGAGGTCTCCCCAGAGCAGAGGGGCAGAATCCCCTCTCTTGACCTGCTGGCCACACTTCTGGTGATGCAGCCCAAGATGTGGCTGGGCTTCTGGGCTGGAGATGCACATTGGTGGCTCATGTCCAGCTTCTCATCCATCAGCACTCCCAAGAGTCCTTTTCCACAGGGCTTTTTTCCCCTCTGTTTGCAGCATGGAGGAGGTGGCTTTCTTAATGCAGAGCTCAGCCAAGAGTCCATCAGGGCCTTTTCCCCACCCTGGTTTGCTTTGCGTGGCAGAGCTGGGAAGGAGCTCAGGCTGCTCAGGCAGTTGGTGGGCAGCTCTCTGCTTGCTGGTGTGATGGATCAGCAGAGTTTTGTGCTGTTGCTTTGTGGACATTCTGTCTCCATCCTGGCATCAAGACTGTCTGGGAGCTGTCCCTGCCTTGCATGAGCTTTGCTCTGCTTCTATTTGTGTGTGATTTCAGCACAAATCTATGGAAAGATGAAATTCAGCACAGGTTTGTAGGAGACAGTACAGGATGACAGCTTGCTCTTCCCCAAGGATGTCCTCAGAGGATACCTGGGATGATGCAGTTTAGGGGGAAAGCAAAGGATGGCAATCCATGTGTTGCTAGGACAGAGATGCCATGATAATGAAGAGGCACACAGTTTCCAAGACACCTTCCTAAATTAGACCTGCAATAAAGCAATCCAACTGCCCACTAGTGAACCCCAAATATCAGCCTCCAGCAGTGGGGTGTGGAGGGGTTAATCCCAAAATATGCAAAGCATTTAGATTTAATCACCCTATTAGGCCCACTACAAAGGGACTTTTTAAGTGTTACATGAAGCTTAGTGGTCACTGTTAACTCCTGCTCTTGCTTATTCCAAGCTGTGGTGGAGGAGTTGCTTTATTTTATTAATTTTTTTAAATTTTTTTTTTTTCCATTTGGGTTTAAAAGATTAGAAAGGGGAGAGCTCACTGCCCAGCTCACATGCCTCCCCTCATGCTGGCATATAGATTATAATAACACCCTGCCTGGGTTGGTATTGAACCCTTTTTGACTAATAATGAAAGAGCTGCAGGGGAGAAGAGCCATGGGGAATAAATCCATGAATGAGGTTTCCTACTTCCATTATTTGTTCCTGCTATGAGGATGAGATTGGGGAGGAATGAGCTACAAAAACCTCCCCTATGCCCAGCACTGAGGGGTGTTTCAGCATTATATAGGTTCTAAGGGGGGTGTTTGGGGCTGCAGACCTATCAGAATGTCTGCTGGCCTGATCTACAATCCATATTTTTGGGGCTCAGGTTCTCTGCAGGGGAATTGTGGGGTTTTCCTTGTGTAGACCCAGCTCTGCAAGGAACCTTTTGCAAAACACCCAGTTGTGCATCGTGTTTGGGAGCCCCAGGCAAGTGGTTTCAAGTGAAGCTCTGGCTTAGTGATGGTTTTCTATGAGGAAGACATTCAGCCTTATGAATGCTTGCTGGTTACTTCTTGGCTATGGCTCCTCTGGGAGTCCTGGGACCATCAGAGATCAAGAGGTTTGAGCCTATGGCTTCAGCTTCTGCATTCAGGATGTGGATAAAAGGGGGAAAAGCAACCCCTTTCAGCAACCTGCTTTCAGCAACCACTCCCCCACCCTCATCTTTCCAACAGCTGAAGAACAAGTTCATCAAGAAGATCCCCAAGGATGCAGAGGCCTCCAACGTGCTGGTGGGAGAAGTGGAGTTCCTGGAAAAGCCCTTTGTGGCTTTCGTGCGGCTTCTCCAGGCCACGATGCTGGGTGGGGTGACAGAGGTGCCTGTTCCCACCAGGTGAGTGCAGCTCCTTCGGGTCTGATACACAGATGCTGGTGATCCAAGGTTGCCAACACAGTGCTGTTCTCTTCCCAGGTTCCTCTTTATTCTCCTTGGTCCTGCAGGAAAAGCCAAATCCTACAATGAGATTGGCAGAGCCATCGCAACCCTCATGGTGGATGATGTGAGTAGATCCAACACCCAGAGCCAAGGGGAAAAAATAAAAGCAATTTTCATCCTATCACCTAAATGAATGAGCTTTAAAATCCTGTAATGACCTGGGTTGTGGGTGGGTTGGACACTGGTCCCAGGCTGACATCTCTCTTCTCCTGGCCCCCAGCTTTTCAGTGATGTTGCCTACAAAGCCCGGGATAGAGAAGACCTGATCGCTGGCATAGATGAGTTTCTGGATGAAGTCATCGTCCTGCCTCCGGGCGAGTGGGATCCCAACATCAGGATTGAGCCACCCAAAAAAGTGCCCTCAGCTGAGAAGAGGTGGGTGAGAGACCCAGGGCTGAACCTAGCCCTATCTCTCCTGTTTTGGAGATGCCAGAGGAGGACAGCAGCTTTGCTTGCCTTCATCCCTAGAAATAATGTCTGCAGATTTTCCAGAAATGCTGCTTTTTCAGCAGTTTTCACCCCCAGATGAGCTCAGAGCCATTTCTACTTTGAAAACTCTACATTACCCCCCTGGGCTGAACAAATCCAGCTCTTTATCTTCCCAAGCTTGCCCCAAAACTCAAGCTCTAGTGCAGGTGGAGACCTCAGTCATGGTTCCTGCACCAGGACTGGCTTGGTGGGGCAGGTGCTGTGGCCAACACCACTGTCTCTCTCCTGCAGGAAATCAGTTTTCTCACTGAATGAAGTGGGGCAGATGAACGGCACAGCTGGTGGGGCAGGTGCTGGGGGTGGTGGAGGAGGCAGTGATGATGGAGAGATGCCTGAAGTTCACGAAATTGGGGAAGAGCTCGCATGGACCGGCAGGTGAGCAGCACCCCCAACACTTAAAATACTTCTGATGGTAATAGCACCCATCAGCACCTCCCACCAGCTCACCCTGCGGTGTCCTGGGGCACAGAGGGGTGAAATACTCTTGGGCACAGGCTTTTTGCAGCTCTCTCTTGTTTTGGTGGAAGATCCATGCATCTGGTCCTTGTTGGTGTGTCCCCAGGTTTTGCGGTGGCCTCTATTTGGATATCAAGAGGAAGCTGCCCTGGTTCCCCAGTGACTTCTATGAAGGTTTTCATATCCAGTCCATCTCTGCCATCTTGTTCATCTACCTGGGCTGCATTACCAATGCCATCACCTTCGGGGGCTTGCTTGGGGATGCTACAGACAACTACCAGGTTGAGTCCAAGGACTTTGGCTTAGGATCAGCAAGCAGGGATGGGATGGGATGAGCTTTACCCCCTTAGTACTATGCTGTTCTTTAATTCTGGAGATGGAAATTGATTGCCAAGTGGGACTGGCAGTCCTGAATTATCTGCAGGATGGGAACACCTGCCAGGAGCAAGGGCACATAGTCCCACCTGGCCTGTATGGGCCCAAGCAGAGGTCCCTAATGCTCATCTCCATCCGGGGTGTCCGTGGGGATGCAGTGTGGCACAGCATCACCGTAACGCTGGGTTTGATCCAATCCCAGGGCGTCATGGAGAGCTTCCTCGGCACGGCGATGGCAGGCTCCATGTTCTGCCTCTTCGCCGGGCAGCCGCTCATCATCCTCAGTAGCACCGGCCCCATCCTCATCTTTGAGAAGCTGCTCTTCGACTTCAGCAAGTAGGTGCTGGGCTGTGCCAGGGGGGAACAGGAACCCTTCCACCCCAGGATGGGAGCTGTCCTCCAGCCCATGGCCAGCTCTCACAGGCCTGTCCTTGTCTTGTCCCTGTTTTTAGAGGCAACGGCATTGACTACATGGAGTTTCGCCTCTGGATCGGCTTGCACTCTGCCCTACAGTGCCTTATCCTGGTGGCCACCGACGCCAGCTTCATTATAAAGTACATCACCCGCTTCACAGAGGAAGGCTTCTCCACCCTCATCAGCTTCATCTTCATCTATGATGCCATCAAGAAGATGATTGGAGCCTTTAAGTACTATCCCATCAATTCAGACTTCAAGCCGGACTACGTGACCATGTACAAGTGCGAGTGCATTGCTCCTGACCCAGGTGAGTACACATCCTTATCGGCACCGGAGGGGGAAGGTGAAGGGGGTGGGGAGGGGGGAGACCTGTCACGGATAAATCCTGCTGAATCATTGGCTGAGAATGTGGAAGGAGGCAGCTACCCATCAGCATGGGGTGGAGAGACCTCCTTCTCCTCTGGTGATGTTGGGCAACATGGAAGGAACAACCTTGGATCCATGGATCAGCATGGCGGTGCTTGCTGGGCACAGGGCAGACAGTGCTGGAGAGCTGAGGCCTCAGCCTGGAGCAGCCAGACCTGGATGGATAAAAAGGAAATACAGGGAGGGGAATAAAACCCAAAGGACATTTTAGATCATTGATTCCAACCTGCTGCTGATGGAAACGTTCTCCAGAAAATCGCTGGAGGGGTTTTGTCATCTACAGTGTCCGAGACACCCCATGATGTCCCAGTTGGGTGTGGAAACCTCCTTGGAATGTTTTTTCTCCTCTTTCTTGCTCCTTTTCAAAAAGGAGAGGCTGCCAGGCTCTGAGCAGTTGGTCTTTTGATGTGTCCCCTGATTTTGCTCTTGGATAGACGTACCCAGTGATCTCTTGTCCGAATTGTGCTGCTCAGATGCTCCCGTGGCCACCTGGAAGGAAGCAGAGATCTCCAGTTTGGGCTAATGCTAGTGACTGTCTGCTATCAGAAGAGCTGAATTTATTTTAAAAGCCTAAATTCTAACAATTTTGGGGAGTACCAGCTGCAGACAGAGAAGGCAGAGAAGTGTGATGGTGAAGCGCTTCCAGAAATAAAAGCATCCAAGACCCCACCATGCAACACATTCCTGACTTATCTGTCATTTCAAGATGAGAGCTGACCTACTGCAGTGGAAATAACTCTTAGTGGGGTTAATTTTGTATATTCTTCTCAATTTCTGTTTATCGACCACGCTCTGTGTGACCCAATCCCATTGGATTCTGAAAGCCCTGCGTGCAGTGGGGAGCACCCACAGATGTTCCCACAGCCCTTTCCAAACCAACCCCCCTCCTCAAATTTGACCTTCAGGAAAGTAAAGCCGGGTGCCCAACACAATCCCCAGGGGAAATGAAATAGCTTGAACAGGACCTCAGCCACCTCCATCCACCCATGTGTGCCAGCATCTACCCAGCAGCACCCACCACTGCAGCTTAGCACAGAAGGAAGGAGAAGCCTTTAGCATCCAGGGATGTGTCCCTCCCTTCTCCAAGCCCCCACCCTGAGCAAACCCCAGGCAGCTGAGAAGAATTTACCCCCACAAAACCTTCAACCTCTTTACAACCTAGCCCCATTCCTCACCTTCGCTGCCCTGAGCATCCAAGGCAGCGGTGTCCATGTTGGATTTTCCATTCCTCTAGATAGTGAGAAATTATGTTTATTCCCCCCTCCATCCTTTTTTTTTTATCTTTTTTTTTCTTTTTTTGCATTAGTTCTGATTTTTGATTATTATAACTGATTTGTACCATATTTGTCTCTGCTGCACACATCAATTTGGGCTGATTTCAATCTCAAGTGAGTATCACCTTCTAAATATTAAAGCTATTTTAATATTTGATACTCTTCCCCCATGGGGGGGGTTTGTTGTTATTTTTGTTGTTGGTTTTTTTTTTTCCCCCATGTATTTTACTTTTCTTTCTGCTCTGCTAAAAGGGTTTCTGTAGAGCCCTTAGGGGACCTCTCCTAAAATACCACCCATGGTATGCTACCCTGTTGTAAAAATCGCCAATAAGGCTGATTTCTGGAAAAAATAAAAGCTTATAGAGGAAAAAATAATAATTAAAATAATAATTAATAGTCATATTTTTAATACTGGGTTTCCTGGAACCTGGTTTCAACAGCCCTGGGGTCTTTGCTTCTAACCCAGCAATCACTTCTCCTTCATTAATCCTCGGCGCCGGGGATGGAGGCGGCAGGTCGGGGCAGCCGAAATTCCCACTTGGCAATGGAAGAGGATGGACCGGAGGGAAGAGGGGGGGGGAAGAGCAGTCCCAGACCCTGCTTAGGAGCACCCATAAAGAATGTGGGTGCTCCTGAAGCCACAGAGCTGCGTCACCCGAAGAGCCGAGCGGAGCCGCTTTTTGCACTGGAAAGAGAAGGTGTTGGGGGATAGAAAGGATGTTTTTATATCTCTTTTTTGCAGAAAGGCACCAAAACACTCCTAAAATATTACCAAAAAACCCCCCCAAATAAAGCAATTTGGACACAATTCGGTGCCACTGCTGTCAGCTTTCCTGGGAAGCTCCTAAAGAATCCTTCCCCCGCCCCGCTCTCCTCCGACACTCGCCAGCCCTGGAGGGAGAAGCCGTGTTCTCCGCCGGCGCGTGGGATTAATCAGGGAGAAGTCGCTGTGGGGTTAGAAATGAGGGGTTTTCTCCCCAAATCCTTGTCCATCCTTGGGGTGCTGATCCCCATACGGCTCTCAGAGGATGTGCTTGACCCTGCTTTTGCTTTTAGGCCAGCTGGGCTGAGCCGTGCCTCTCTGGGTGAAGCTGGATATTAGCCAAATATCCACTATTAGCCCCAAACCTCTGTTATCAGTCAAAACCCTCAATAACAAACTCCTTTCCCGCAGCCAACGCGACCTTGTTCGATGCTTCAGCTCCAGTGGCACCAAACACCACTAATGTTTCTCTGGTAAGCTCATCCCAACGGGAAATTTGGGATAAGGGAGGGCAAATCCCAGGGACATACTCATCCAGGGAGCGACATGTGCCTTGGATGGAGGGAAACATGGGGGTTTGCATCGATTTGGGTTCACAGTTGGGCTTGGCAGCATCAAATCACCACTTTTTTCACCCAAATTAATAGCTCTGGGGTTTTCCTGTGGTTATGGAGCTCCCAGTGGGAGCAGTCCCTGGAAATACCCTTTTCCTCCCTCTCTGCAACAACTTAAAATGCTAATTTTGCTTTTTTGGGGGGGGGGGGGGTGTGTTTCTCCCCAGTACAATGCTATTAACCTAACAGCTCTGGACTGGACCCAGCTGAGTAAGAAGGAGTGTCTCAAATACGGCGGCAGCTTAGTGGGGAAATCCTGTAAATTTGTGCCTGACCTGGCCCTTATGTCCTTCATCCTCTTCTTTGGGACCTACTCCATGACCTTGACCCTGAAAAAATTCAAATTCAGCCGTTATTTCCCCACCAAGGTAAGGAAAGCATCGGGTTTTATTTTCCTCTTTTCCAAAAAAAATAAACCCCAGGAGCTGTTGGTGTCTTTGCTGGATGCAGAAAGCTCCAGGGAAATAAATCTGGATTTTTAGGAGGTGTTCACAGAATTCACAGAATCACAGAGTTGTAGGGGTTGGAAGGGACCTCAAGAGATCATGGGGTCCAACCCCCCTGCCAAGCAGCCAAAGCAGCTCCCCAGCTCATACTGCACAGGTCGGCATCCAGTTGAGTCTTGAATCTCTCCAGAGAAGGAGACCCCACACTCCCTGGGCAGCCTGTCCCAGGGCTCCCTCACCCTCACTGGGGAAAAGTTCTTCCCCAGGGTGCTGTGGAACGTCCTGTGCTCCAACTTGCAGCCATTGCCCCTTGTCCTGTCCCCACAGACACTGAAAAGGGACTGGCTGATTCCCCCTGCACCCCATAAAGTGTTGGTAGCCATTAGAAGAATCCTCCTTGAGATTTTAGGCACTGAGTTGGCTCTTGTGTGCTGAATAACATCGCTGTGTGACACAAAGGCAGGGTTGGGGTGGGGGGAATCTGCATTTTGTGGGTTAGACCCAGGTTACTCCTGAGTGCGTGGAGCTGGAAAGCCCCAGAGAAGGATGCTGAAGCAGAAGCAAACCTCTCCATGCTGTTAATTAAACCTCTCCATGCCATTCGTTAACCTCTCCATCCTGTTAACTACCCTTTCCACCCCCTTGTCCCCATCTTGCCTCCAGGTCAGGGCTTTCATTGCTGATTTTTCCAATGTCTTCTCCATCCTGCTCTTCTGTGGAGTGGATGCCTGTTTTGGACTGGACACCCCTAAGCTCCATATCCCCAGTATCATCAAGGTTCGGCCGCACCGGGGAGAGGGGACACCCCTCATTTCTCCACTCATACTCACTCACTTTTCCAGCTCCTCACTGGTTTTCAGGGAAAATTGCAGCTCCTGTGGTGTCTGGGCACCTCCCTAAAAGCTACTTTGTCTTTCTTGAAGGAATATTCTAATTCTGTGACTTTTTTCCTTCCTTTTCTTGTTGTTTTGTTATTTTCTTCCCCTTTTTCTCTTTCACTCCTGGCAGCTGCGTAAACTTATTAGTGATTTCTCTATCTTTATGTCCATACTAATGTTTGTGGGGCTGGATGTGCTTTTTGGACTCAACACCCCAAAGCTCCAAGTGCCTACTGATTTTAAGGTAAAAAAAATGAAAAAATGAAATTAAATCCCTTTCCAGAAGCATTGCCAAAAATTCCCACACACCCCCCTCCACACACACACCCCCCAATCCAGGATATCACTGTTGGTGATGTGGGGAATCCCAGTGAGCATCTGAGGGTAATTTGGGGTTGGAGCATGTGGATGGTGGGGTGTGGTTTGGGTACTGACATGTGGTGGTGGGATTCAGGGACTGAGATGGGATGGGATGATGCTCAGAGGTGATGGGGTTCACAGGTGATGTGGGGCTCTCTGAAAAGTCAGTGATTAGGGGGGTTTTTTTGTCCCCCCCTCTTCTTCCCTCCAGCCCACTCGTGTGGACCGAGGGTGGTTCGTGTTTCCCTTTGGGAAGAATCCATGGTGGGTTTACCTGGCGAGTGCCCTGCCTGCCCTCCTGGTTACCATCCTCATCTTCATGGACCAGCAGATCACAGCTGTCATCGTCAACAGGAAGGAGCACAAGCTGCGGGTGAGCTGGGAGTCATCCCATGCTTGAGGGGGGCACAACATCACATTGGGTACCACCTGCATCCCTGTAAGCACCCACTTTTGGGGTGCAGATCGGGTGCTGCTACAAAGCACAGGGTGGGGGAGTCACCCCAGCTTGGCACATTGTGTAAAGCAGGGGCTCGCCCTTTCCTTTGGGAGCTGTATTTCTGGGGTGACAACACCTCTGGGGTGTTGAATTCACCTGATGTAGGCAGCGGGGTGATGGGGGGGGTACTGCAGCACTGCAGGGTGCAGCATGGCAATGCAGGGTGCACTGCAGCAACCATGGGACCATGGGTGATGCGGGGTGTGCTGTGGGGATGCAGGGTGTACCATGGCAAAGTGGGGTGCATCAAGGCAATGCGGGGTGCACTGTGGTGATGCAATGTGGGGTGCATCAGGGCAACAGGGGGTGCACCACAGCAATGCTGGGTGTGCTGTGGGGGTGCAGGGCGCACTGCAGCCATGCGAGATGCATCAAGGCAACACAGAGGGGGGCTTCAGGCCAAAGCAGGGTGCACCATGGCAATGTGGGATGCAGGAAGGGGGGTTGAGGGATGCATCCGGGGAGAACCACCACATTTCTGGGCTCTGGGGCCTTAAAATCCAGGAACAGCATCAGGAAATGTGCAGCCCCCTGACTCCCCTGGGTGCTGTGTTGCAGAAAGCAGCGGGCTACCACCTGGACCTGTTCTGGGTGGGCATCCTCATGGCTGTCTGCTCCTTCATGGGGCTGCCCTGGTACGTGGCCGCCACCGTCATCTCCATCGCCCACATCGACAGCTTGAAGATGGAGACGGAGACCAGTGCCCCAGGGGAGCAGCCCCAATTCCTGGGTGTCAGGTGAGGAAGGCTTGGCCTCACTCTTCCTCAGGGAGATGGAGGTAAAGAACCCAGAGGCAACAGTAGGTCCAGGCAGCATGGCCTCATCCTGCTTCTCTTGCTGTTCCAGGGAGCAGAGAGTGACAGGCATCATCGTCTTCGTGCTGACAGGGATTTCTGTTTTCCTGGCCCCTATCCTGAAGGTAAAACATTCCCATTGCCCCATTCCCTCTCCCTCCCTGAGAGCTTTGGGAATGTGGGAAAGAAATGTTGGATTTTCCCACCCTTCCATGGCCCCCAGGGTTGGTCCCCATCCCCAGGAGGGAACTGACACTTTCCTTGGGGTAAGCACTGTGGTTTTTCCATGTCCCCAGTACATCCCCATGCCAGTGCTGTACGGTGTCTTTCTCTACATGGGTGTTGCATCGCTGAATGGCATCCAGGTAAGTGCTTCTCCTCCACTTCCTCTTCTTCCTCCCTAAAGGCCCTGAAGGGGTCCTACACCGGGGCAAAAAAGGGAATTTTGAGCCCAAAATATGTGTGCAGCCAACCTGCACAGCACAGAAGATAGCCCAAATCCTCTGAGAACCATCAAAAAACCCCAAATTCCCCATTTCAAGGAGTAAAAGAGGGTTTATCTGGGCAGCCTGGGGCTGATGGTTAACACCAACCTTCATCCCACTGCAGTTCTGGGACCGCTGCAAGCTCTTCCTCATGCCAGCCAAGCACCAACCTGATTATGTTTTCCTCCGGCACGTGCCGTTGCGGCGCATCCACCTCTTCACATTGGTGCAGATCATCTGCCTGGCCATCCTCTGGATCCTCAAATCCACTGTGGCTGCCATCATCTTCCCTGTCATGGTGAGACAACCCCTGGGCTGCCAGTGCAGCCTCATTTAGCTGGGGCAGCCTCATTTACACGATGTTTCTGAGATTTAAGGACATTTTGGCTTGGCCTCCAGGTGATCCCAAGGTTTTGGGATGAAAGATGCTTTCACAGATCCCACTCTTGCATCTCTTCCCCTCCTAGATTTTAGCCCTGATCCTGGTGAGGCGGCTGCTGGACTTTGTCTTTTCCCAACACGACCTGGCCTGGATTGACAACATCATCCCAGAGAAGGAGAAGAAGAAGGAGGATGATAAGAAGAAGAAGAAAAAAGGCAACAAGGGAGACAGCAGCAGCGATGAGGAGGTGAGTGTGGGGTGAGTGGGGGGGCTCCTGCAGATGCTGGACCCAATAGCAGGTTGGGAGGGTGTTGATAAGTGGTTGTTTGGGGGGGTTCCTACCTCACCAGGGAAGTGTTTCACCTCTGTGTCCCCCCAGGAAAGAGGTCCTCCACCTGGAGCTTTGCGTTCTGATTCCTCCCCGAACGGTTCAGACATGGATCGCAGGTAAACGGCACCAAACAGGCTCCCCCACCGCCTCCCCCATCCCCAGGAGACCAGCACCCACCATGGGAAACATTTCTGGGGTCACCAACCAATGCTTCTGGTTGACTGTTGCCTGCTAGAGCTGGTTGCCATCACCCTTGTGTGTTAGTGAGGTAGCTGAGTGTATTTTCACTGCATCCCTCTGTATTTTGGGTGCTTTCGTTTGCTGGCCCCAGCTATCAGGTGGTTGAGAGCAGGGCTGGTGCATCCCAAGCCTGACAAGATGATTGACAGCAATAAAAACACTGCCATGGGGATTTTTAGGGTTGGGATATACATCTGAATCCATTCCAGGGATCTCCTGGAAAGGGTACAGAGGAGGCTACAGAGATGATTAAGGGCCTGGAGCATCTCCCCTGTGAAGAAAGGCTGGGTGAGCTGGGACTGTTCAGCCTGGAGAGAAGAAGACTGAGGGGGGAATCTTATTAATGTCTATAAATATCTGAAGGATGGGATGCAGGGGGAAATGACCAGCCTCTTTTCAGTGTCTGTGGGGACAGGACAAGGGGCAATGGCTGCAAGTTAGAGTGTAGGAGGTTCCACACCAACATGTGGAAGAACTTCTTCCCAGTGAGGGTGAGGGAGCCCTGGGACAGGCTGCCCAGGGGCTGTGGAGTCTCCTTCTCTGGAGAGATTCCAGCCCCATCTGGACACCAACCTGTGTTCCCTGTCCTAGGGACCCTGCTTTGGCAGGGGGTTGGACCCCATGAGCTCTTGAGGTCCCTTCCACCCCCTGTGATTCTGTGATCTAAATCCTGAAAGTTTGGGATTCTTCTCCACCCAAAGCTGTGGGTCTGCAGATTGTCCATATTCAGTGGAAAATATTGGTATTTTCAGGAATCTCTAACTGTGGGTAGCATCATCTGGAGCCCTTTACTGGGGGAGCTGGGGTGGTTTTGGGATGTGGAGTACCCATGCTACAATGCTCACTTCCCTCTCCTCCTCCTCCTCCTCAGTATTACCCTTCACCTGAAGATTTCCTGCCCATCATCTCCTGCCTTCAACTACTCCCGGAGCCCCATCTGCGCCGTGCCCCAGGTGAAGATCGAGATGGAGTCTGACTATGAGGACACCGACACCGAAAAACCCCCTCGGGACATGGGCAGTGAGACCACTCTATAGTCCTGTGCAGCCCTCCCCCTGCCATTTATATATATATATCCATATTTATATATTCATATATATATATAAAGCAAATTGGGCTTATTTTTCTATGTGAGACCGAGGAGACTGGTGGCCCCAGGGGTCCATTGCTCTGGTAGATTTTTAGCACTGTGAGTTCAATGAGTTGTTGAATTTCCTCCCCTTTTTGCTGGGCAAAGACATCGCCGCTGGCGGCAAAATGAGGCTGAAAAGGTGGAATTGGTGAATTTTGGCCTCTGCTCGCCCCGGATGCCGCTGCTGGGCTGGAGAAGCTGAAGGTGGTTAGGACTGTGGGAGCAGTTGGACTGATGGGGAAGGGAATGGTGCTGGGAGTGATGGGTTTGAGGAGGAGTTTTGGGATGGGGAGGAGGTTTACATGGCTGAGAAGGGAGGGGGGGAATGCACATCCCTGCTCCCCAGTCCCTGAAATCACAGCGTCGCTCTGGAGGAGTCTTGTTTTGTCAAAGGGATGGTGCATGGGGCTTTGTGTTGGCAAGAGGATGCAGATCCATGCCATGGCAACCAGAGTCCCTTCTGTGTGGTACAGCATCCGTGGTCAGGATGGACCTGGGCTGGATGTGTGTGAGGAGACAAGGGGGTTGTAACGGTGCTGGAGCAATGCCCAGGGAAGAGCAGGACAAAAAGCAGCTCAGGTTTAAGGTTGTTGTGGCTTGAGAGCAACAGCAGCCAGGCTGCAGCAAGAGAGCAGAGCAGGGAAGAGGGCCATGGTTTCCCTAGGGAATCAAGAATGGTTTCTGCAGGCAGCAGAGCACAGTTTCTACTGGGAAATGGGAACAGTTGCTGTAGTGAAGTCACTCAGTTGCTCAGCCACAGCTCTCCTGGGGCCAGAATCAAGCTGCATCCCCTCACTCTTGTGACCGGGAGCAAGATGTGCCCAAGCTGTTACCTGGCTGGAGGAGCCTGCTCTGCCTGCCTGGCCCTGAGCAAGGGCCTTCACACCCCCTCTGGCTCCTCAGTCCTTGTTAATCACACACAGTTGGAACAGCCAGCAGCTGGTAACAGGGAGGGGAGAGCAAGCCTGTTCCCCACCACATACCCACCCCTGCTTTCAGGCTCAAAGCCAGCAGCTCCTGGTTTGGTCTCCATCAGCATTTCAGCTCTGTGAAGGGCTCTTCCCTCCCACTGCTGCCTTGGGGTCCTCTGGGAAAGCAAGGGAAGTGAGAAGGGCAGAACCTGCATGGGCACCAAGCTCAGCATGGCTCTGCCCAGCTCTCACCACCCTTTTTCTCCAGCAGCACCAGGGTGGTGAGGAGGCTTTTCAAGGTTTTTTTCCTTCCATGGGCTAAAGCCCAGCTGGGCTTTAGAAACACTGGTCTGAAGCCTCCCTCCCCAGTCCTTCTTTTAATTTTGCTAGCTGGATTCTTTATTTTTTTTTCTCTATTTCAACCCTCACAAACCCCCAATCTCATCCCAAGCAGAAACAGCCTACCTGCTATTTAATACCAGCCATACAGGGGTTTCTGGGACACCAGTTAAACACTGCAACTGGTCTGAACCTTTGCCTGGGACAGATCCTGCTTCTCCATAAATACTCATGTCCAACAAAGACTCAAAGGCAAGTTCCTATTTATAGCAAGCCTTTTTTGTTCTGGTTCAAGTCCAGCTCCTGGGGAAACGTGGTGAGATAAGGAACACAGTGTTACCCTGTAGCATGACTTTCCAATTCCAACTGGAACACAGCACATCTATTCCATAGCAGTTTTGTCCCAACCTCCCATGTGGTAGCTGAAGCAGGGTACAGGTAGGCTTATGGTTTTAATCAAACTGGTTAATTTACTTAACCCAGTACAGCTTTGTGGACTCTGGTAGATGTTTCCTAGAGCAGAGCTGAAGCCACTGCAGCCTCCAACTTGTTTTGACTAAATTTGTCCATTTTGCAAAGCTCACAACATGGTTTATACTCTCTTTTTTGTATAAAAACACAGTGGAGCATCTCAGATTTGCCCCTCCAGTGCAGAACCCCTTTAGCCATTTTGTATTGACCCATGATACGACCCAATAAACCTCCTTTCAATGAGTCTCAGCTCTTTAGTGTGTTTCTGGTGCAGAGTCCTCCAAACCTCAACCTTCCTTCCAGTGGTTGGGGGTTTAAGAAGCACTCTCCCTCCCAGGAGAGCTCTGCCAACACAGGGTTAGCACCAACACACCAGCAACAGCCCTTCAGCATCACCACAAACTTCTCCTGCTCCTCAAGAGGCAGGATTGGTCTTTCCAGGGAACACACAAGGAGGAAGGAGCCTGAGATCCACCTCACCACCCCCAACCAACAACACCTGTAAGTATTTTCCATCATGCCAGTGGATTCACAACCCCAGGTAAGGTCAGTGGATAATTAGAGCTTACAAAGTCATTAAGAGGGTGGAGATTACACTGTCAGCTTGTTGTAGTATAGAAACTTAGCTTAGTTTGGGTTTTTTTAGCTAAACTCAGGGGGTAAGCCAGACCTAACCTCACTCTGTAATGACAGGAGGGAGCTTGCAGCATGTAGGCTTAATAAACTAATTTGGGGGGCAGCTCTCCTCTTCCAGGAGAGGCTTGCAGACTAGTAACTGCAGGACACAAGTAGGAGGGGGTGGGCTTGTTTTCCTCTTCTCATACTTTATTTAGAGTTAGCCTGCATTATTCATTAAGTCTTCGTACACTTTACAGTCCTGACAGACAGCAGCAGCCTGCTCCATCTTTGGTTAGAAAAACCAACACAAAAAAAGGCTTTTTAAAAGTCACCATCAACATAGCAAAACACACCAACCCCAACCAACCCAGCATAGCTGCACACTACAAGAACACATTACAACAGCTCTGCCACCATGCAGGCTGCAGACAGACATATGGCTCTTGTTTTTCAAGTAATTCTTCTACAGAAGAGCTTATCTCAGACTAAATGTGAAGACTCTGGTGAGTCAGACCCCAAGCAGACCCTGAAGGCTTCTGCTCAGCCTCCCCTGGGGATTCACTAACACAGCACTGAGCTCCCAAGGGAGCTGCACCCTCAGGATTCCTGACCCCTGCCCAGGCCCTGGAAGAGCAGGGCCAGCTCCCTACAAGAGCTGACAAACATCAAGCAGCTTTGCTAGCACAAGGAATCCAGGAGTGTAGCTGCTTCCACCTCAGTACAACCACCACACGTGGTTTGGCTTCAAACCTCTGTCACCTCAGTGTAGGAAACTCCAGCACAATAAATAAGTATTGCATTCACTATCGGCCTGTTTGGGAGTCAGTTTGGAATGTGGTTGTCAGTGCTCAAGAGTCCCATGTTAAGCAGTTAATGCTTCAAGCTCTTTGGGTTTCAACAGCTTCTTGGCAGCAATGATGGTGTTCTTCATCAGCATGGCGACTGTCATGGGCCCAACACCCCCAGGGACTGGAGTGATGTAGCTGGCTTTCTTCTTCACCCCTGCAGAAGGAAAGCTGGAGCTCAGCACACAAGAGCAGCAACACTTCACTCAAATTCCTCTGAAGAACCACAGTTTCTCAAGGTAGAGTTTCCCCCCCACCCTGCTCCATCCATCCCAGCTCCTGAGCAAGCCAAACACCAAGCCCAAGGCACAGGAAGAACAAGAAGCCAAGTCTAAAAGCACAGAAATAGCAAGTCCAAGACTAGATGTAGGCTTCACATGGGCCCTCAAGGGCAGCCACAATCAAGTACTAACAGGGTGTCTCTTTCTCTGGAGATATTGGTTGGAAGAATCCCAGCCAGGCCTGGGAGAAGAGCTCCTGGGGAGCAGCCCTGTGAGAAGGACCTGGGTGTCACAGTGGGTGAGAAACTCCCCATGAGCAGCAGTGGCTCTGGCAGCTGGGAAGGGAGATGGGATCCTGGGCTCCATCAGCAGAGGGGTGGCAGCAGGGACAGGGAGGGGATTGTCCCTCTCTGCTCTGCCCTGGGGAGGCCCCAGCTGGATCCTGTGTCCAGAGCTGGGGCCCAACCCAAGAAAGATGTGGGGCTGTTGGAGAGGGGTCAGAGGAGCCACGGAGATGCTCAGAGGGCTGGAGCAGCTCCCCTCTGGAGAGAGGCTGAGGGAGCTGGGCTGGCTCAGCCTGGAGAAGAGAAGGCTGTGGGGGGACCTCATTGCAGCCTGCCAGTGCCTGAAGGGAGCAGAGGAAGAGGAGGGGAATCAACTTTTTAAAAGGGCAGATAATGGCAGGACAAGGGGAAATGTTTCAAGCCAAAGGAGGGAAGGGTTAGATTGGATATTAGGGGGAAGTTTTTTTACAGAGAGAGTGGTGAGGGGCTGGAAGGGGCTGCCCAGAGAGGGGTGGGTGCCCCATGTCTGGGGATGTTCAAGGCCAGGTTGGATGGGGCCCTGGGCAACCTTGTGTAGCTCCAGGCCTGAGGTCCCCTGCCTGTGGCAGGGGGTTGGAGCTCTGGGACCCTTGGGGTCCCTTCCAACCCTTGCCATTCTATGATTCTATATTCAAGACCCATCTGGACCTGTGTGACTTGTCCAAGGGACCCTGCTTTGGCAGGGGTGTTTGGACTGGATCTCTGGAAGTTCCTTCCAACCCCTACAATTCTGTGTGAATTAATCTCCCTCTCCCTTTCTTCCAGGAGAAGCTTCCAGCATCTCTCACCCCTCTGGGCACCACTGCAGGCAAGGGAGTCCCACTAATTGCAAGCCAGCAGGTAAGTTCCCTGTGTGTTTAGTTCAAAGCAGCAAAACAAGCTCCAAGCTGTAGCAGAGCAACTTAACTGCTTAGGTTCAGGATGAGTCTCCTCTGCCTTGAAGCATACAGCTTTGCCACGGCATATTATGGGATTATTGGATGTGCCAAGCAGGAGAACATAAGTGTTAGACTGTATCTGCTCAGTCACACAAACCAGGACTTTCTCTGCCCCTTCTCTGCACCCTGGACCTTGGATGCTCCAAGAACCAGGTGCAGAACCTGCTCATACCTTCAAAATCCACATCCCCAACCAGCTTTGGTTTGGCAGTGACAGGATCCTGCACTCGCGTTATCCCCACGTCGATAACTGCAGCTCCTTCTTTGATCATATCAGCTGTGATCAGGTTGGGAATGCCTGCAAGAGAACACAGCCACATGGTGGTGAACAGCCCCCCAGTTCCCTCTTCACACCCCTTAAAGCTCCCACTTAAAGCCCATGATTGTGTGTGCTCACCCAGCTCCAGCAACATGTGTACACCTGCACCGAGTCAGCGAGCTGGAGCAGTGCTGGAGACCACCACAACCAGTTTGGCTTCACCCAGGGGCTGCAAAGCCCCCAGCATGGAGCAGGGGAGAAGGGTGGGGAGCAGGGCTTGGGGCTATGCCACCCTTCCAGGGCAGGGTGTGGTTATCTGGTTCCACCAGGCATCAGCTCTGTGTATCTCCTCCCTCCCCACAGGCTCACACCCAGCTTCTGCTGCCCAACAGACCCCTCCCAAATCATCTCAGCTCCTCTGCTGCTGGGCTACCTCCACACCAAGGGTGCAGCCAGGAGATCAGCACAGCTCCAAGCTGTTCCTGGTGCTCAGATGATGGCACAGCAGCCCTCCATCAGCACTTGGACTGTCTCTAGGTAAGCAGTTGCACTTTTGGCTTCCCCCCAACTACAGAACCACCCACACGTGTAAGGGGCCTGGATGTAGTTATTCAGCAGGGAAAGCTCCAGCCTCTCCTATGCTGCCAGAACTGCTTAAGCAGGGGAGGCCCCAGGATATTGCATACAGCCAGGACTGTCTCCCACAAGCAAGGGTTCCCTATCAGAGTCCCCACACACCCTCTGTGTGCCATCAGTCAGGTCTTACCTGCTGCTGCTACAACAATATCCGCACGGATCGTGTGTTGCTTCAGCTGCTCCTTGGGAGTGTAGCGGTGGGATATCGTGACTGTGGCATCACCTGTGAGAGCAATTACATGGATTTTTAATTCCCACATGCTACCCAAAGCCAGCCACAGTCCCAAAGGCATTCCTGGGACTGGTTTAGGAGCCTGAGGCCAGTTGCCTGGTACGCAAAGCTCAGAACACCAAGCCCTTACCTCCTGGACGCTCGTGCCTGCCATCCGTATGCAGCAGCATCGCGATGGGCATGCCCACGTTCTTTGACCTGCCAGCCACCACCACGTTCTTCCCCAGCGTTGGGATGCCTGCAGAGGAAAAGACAGAGCCTTAAAACAAAGACAAGCTGGAGTTATGACAGGCAGGAGTCAAACATTGCTGGGAAAATGGGTAAACCTAATGAGGTTCAACGCCGCCAAGTGTAAGGTCTTGCACTTGGGCTGGAAGAATCCCAGACAGAGATACAGACTGGGAGAAGAGCTTCTTGAGAGCAGCCCTGTGAGAAGGACCTGGGTGTCACAGTGGGTGAGAAACTTAACATGAGCAGCAGTGGCTCTGGCAGCTGGGAAGGGAGATGGGATCCTGGGCTCCATCAGCAGAGGGGTGGCAGCAGGGCCAGGGAGGGGATTGTCCCTCTCTGCTCTGCCCTGGGGAGGCCCCAGCTGGATCCTGTGTCCAGAGCTGGGGCCCAACCAGGGGTTAGATTGGATATCAGGGGGAAGTTCTGTGCAGAGAGAGTGGTGAGGGGCTGGAACAGGCTGCCCAGAGAGGGGGTGGGTGCCCCGTGTCTGGGGGTGTTCCAGGCCAGGTTGAATGGGGCCCTGGGCAACCTTGTGTAGCTCCAGGCCTGAGGTTGGTGGCCCTGCCTGTGGCAGGGGGGTTGGAGCTTTATGATCCTTGGGGTCCCTTCCAACCCTTGCCATTCTATGATTCTATGATTGCAGCAGCTTACCAGTTCTCTTAATGATCTCCCACACCCCCCAGGGGGTAGCTGGCAGCATGGAGTACTGGTCGAGGCACATGCGCCCCACGTTTATCACATGAAAGCCATCAACATCTTTGTCTGGAGTCACAGCATTGCAAACCTTACGTTCATCAATATGTTCTGGAAGAGGAGGAGGCAGCTTTAACCCTGAGGATCAGCCAAAACAAACCCTCCCCTCCCCTGCTCACTGCTACCCCAACCAATTTGGAAGCTTGAAGCTACCCAAAGCATCCAACAAGCTCAAGGCCAACAGCTCCCAGCAGAAAGGGGCTGGAACCACTCTGGCTCAGGCAGAGAGGGTATTTTTAGGTAGCCTCAGAGTCACAACCAAGTTCAAGCCTCTGGAAGCTGATACTCCCAACACAAGAATAGATCTCCACGATCTCCAGATACTTCATTCCTACAGGCAGCTGTGCAACAGGGTCACTGTATGAATGTCTTTAAAGCTGCCTCGTGTCAGGGTGCAACCCCCTCATGCCACAGGGCAGCCCCTGTGCTGCCACTGCCACTCCTGCCACATGAAAACCCTTAAAAGCTTCCAGTAAACCCAAACCAGATGGAAATCCAGCTACTCACCAGGTAAAGGGAGCTGCACTAACAGGCCATCCACGTTGGCATCGTTATTGAGTTTGCCAATTAAATCCAGTAGCTCCTCTTCAGAAACAGAAGCTGGCCGGAGGATGGTCTCACTGCTGATCCCTGTGCAATCATTGCAGGCACCACATTAGAGCCCCAGGAGAGCAGCTTGCCTAATCCATGGGGATTTAAGCTATCCCATTTCATTGCTCTACCAGATCTGATAGGATTGTACATGCACTTTGTGTACTAAGAAGCACCTCCCAGGCTGGAAACCCAGACAAACCTTGTGAGATTCAGTTAAGGAGCATTAGTATCAGTCTAATGAGCTGGGAAAGCCTAATTGGAAGCAGAGACCCTCTGAGTACAGGGAGGGCTTGGAGAGACCTAGCCAAGGCAGGCTATGATACACATGGAACCGTGCGCCCTGTGCTCCCTTGACACAACAAGAAGGGGTGTTGGTCTAAAAGCCTCAGCTCCAGAAGCAGCACAGGAGCCAAGGAGAGCACCAGGACCTTGGCTTGCAAGACTGGAAGGAGCTGGGAGGGTTGCAAGGCTGCTGAGCAGTGGCTGCATCTCAGGTAGCTGGGGAAAGGAGGCAAGTCAGAGCCCTCTCTGGGCTTTCTGCACCCCTGAGAAGGCTAAAAATCCACAACTACACAGCACAGTGCTGCCCTAAGGGATTCCACATGGCACAGCACACACAAGAACTGCATTTATGGACTACATCCCAGCCCAGCAAAGGCAGCCAAGAGCATCACAGCAAATGCTGGGCTGAAGGTGCACTGCCACGCAGCAGAGGTGCAAGGCAGCCAGCCAGCCACATCTCAAAAAGCTTCTCCCAGCTCAAGCAAGGTCAGAGAATGGCTCCAGCTCATCAGAGCAGAACCCAAGACATACCAACGTCAGCAGCTGCTTTGGTTTTGTTCAGTACGTAGGAGTGACTGGCTGGATTGTCACCCACCAGCACGACGCTGAGGTGAGGTCGCTTGTTTCCAGCTGCCACCCACTGCTCAACCTCGTGACGAGCCTCCTGCCTGATCTGCCGGGCCAGCTTCCTTCCAGAGATCACAACTGCATCGTCCCTGCGACAGAGGAAGCGTCACCAAAGCCATCAGACCAGGAGCAAACAGGTGCTGAGGGTAAGTTGGGGCAGCTCTACTACTGCACCTCTCCTCTGAAAGCTCTGAAAGCAGCACACATCAGCCTTTGTTAAGGGCTTCGCTGCCCTGAGAGGGGCTTCAGCAAACAAAGCCACTGAGGAACAACCTTATTTACACAGCCTGAGGGGCCACACGTCTCCTCATCCACCTGCCACCTGTTTCAAGCCAAGAATCTCTCAAGCCTCCACTCTCACAACACAACACCTCACCACAGCGGATCCAGAGCATCACCCACCTCCTGCCCTCCCCCTGCTCACACATTCCATGCCATCACCGTGTCTCCAGCCATCATTTTCCCCATTAACTGGGAATTCGATGTTGCTCCATCCCTAACAGCAATCACCCCAGTCAAACTTATTTCACAAGAACCAGTACAAACCCATCCCAAACCAGTCCAGCCCACTAACCCTCTAATTCTTGTTTCAGCTTTGGAGCTGGACCTGGGCTGCGCTGCCAGGCACGTGTCCCGATGTAAATGGGATTATTCCAAGTTTGGGAAAGGAGGATTGGTTACGTCAGAGACGCCTCAAGGCAACAGCCCGCCCGAAGCATCCCCGGAGGTAAGGAGGGGGTCGGGGTACCCGGCTTGGGGGTGCAGGCGATGGGGAGAAGCATCACACACCTCCCCCCCCCCTAATTCCTTGAGCTGTAGGGAATGAGAGCTCAGAGCCCGGGCTGGGGAAGAGCGGGGAAGGCAAAAGCACCGACCGGCACCTCAAGGGCTCCTCGGGTCCGGTAAGGTGAGACGGAAGGCGAAAGGGGTGCGGGATGCTCGGGGGCGCCTGGTCCTTCTCACAGCGCTTAAACCCGGGGGAGCCCCGGAAAGCGCCTCTGGGGATTGCGGGAGGGGAAACCCGGTGTGAGCCCACGCAAGGCGGGAGCGGGATTTCATCAGCCTGCAGCGCCCGGGGCGGCCGCTGGGGGCCCGCCTCATTCATCCCCGGTACCGGGGAACCGAGCCCAGCTCAGCCCAGGCTGGGGGACAAGGATGGAACCGAACCGAACCGGGGCGGGCCGGGCCTCTCCCCGCCCCACACCGGGATGGGGCGGAGGAGAAGGGCCCCGCAGCCCCGTGAACCCCCCGCCGCCCCGTGAACCCCCCTCCCGGGCCGTACCTGGTGGCGCTGAGGTGCAGGAGGCGGCGGTCGCGGGGGCGCAGCGCGGCCCGGCTGAGGATGCGGAGCGGGCAGAGCGCGGTTGCCATGGCAGCGGCGAGGCGGCGGCGGCGGCACGCGAGGGGCGCGGGCAGAAACGCGCGGAGTGTCCCCGCCGCTCTCTTATAGCAGCGGGGGCCGGGCCGATCCCCGCCCCGCGTCTAGCGGGAGCCAATCACCGCGCCGAGAGTCACGGAGGGGAGAGCTGAATGGTGGAGGGGAGGAAATGGGCGGGGCGGACAGGGCGTTGTGCGGCTGCGATTGGGTAGAGGGAGCGAGTGGCTACAGAGTGGAGGTAAGGCGGGTGGAAGGAGAACCGGGCTGTGATTGGTGGAGACGGGCGAGGTCGCTCGTCTTCAATTGGGCACGGTGCCGCTCATTGGCCGGGCAGGCACTGGCTGCAACAGGAGCAGGGCATTGCGTAAGCCGAGGGGCGGGGCCACAGGCAGGGGTGGGGCGAGGCCTGGAGCCGGGGGCGGGGTGCCCAGGCCCATACAGAGGGGGTTGGGGGGCGGGGAGGGTCCCAAGGTCTCTGGGGGTCCCCAGGCCCGTTGGAGAGGGGGACTCTGGGAGTCCCCAGGCCCATGGGAGGGGGAGGTCTCTGGGGGTCCCCAGGCCCATAGGAGGGGTCCCCAGGCCCTTTGTGGGGGCTCTGGGGGTCCCCAGGCCCATAGGAGAGGTCCCCAGGCCCTTTGTGGGGGCTCTGGGGGTCCCCAGGCCCATAGGAGGGGTCCCCAGGCCCTTTGTGGGGGCTTTGGGGGTCCCCAGGCCCGTTGGACGGGGGGTCTCTGGGGGTCCCCAGGCCCATAGGAGGGGTCCCCAGGCCCTTTGTGGGGGCTCTGGGGGTCCCCAGGCCCGTTGGACGGGGGGTCTCTGGGGGTCTCCAGGCCCATAGGAGGGGTCCCCAGGCCCTTTGTGGGGGGCTCTGGGGGTCCCCAGGCCCATAGGAGGGGTCCCCGGGCCCATTGTGGGGTCTCTGGCGGTCCCCAGGCCCATAGGAGGGGTCCCCAGGCCCATTGGAGGGGGGTCTCTGGGGGTCCCCAGGCCCATAGGAGGGGTCCCTAGGCCCTTTGTGGGGGCTCTGGGGGTCCCCAGGCCCGTTGGAGGGGGGCCTCTGGGGGTCTCCAGGCCCATAGGAGGGGTCCCCAGGCCCATTGTGGGGTCTCTGGGGGTCCCCAGGCCCATAGGAGGGGTCCCCAGGCCCTTTGTGGGGGCTCTGGGGGTCCCCAGGCCCATAGGAGAGGTCCCCAGGCCCTTTGTGGGGGCTCTGGCGGTCCCCAGGCCCATAGGAGGGGTCCCCAGGCCCGTTGGAGGGGGAGGTCTCTGGGGGTCCCCAGGCCCGTTGGAGGGGGAGGTCTCTGGGGGTCCCCAGGCCCATGGGAGGGGGAGGTCTCTGGGGGTCCCCAGGCCCATAGGAGGGGTCCCCAGGCCCTTTGTGGAGGCTCTGGGGGTCCCCAGGCCCGTTGGATGGGGGGTCTCTGGGGGTCCCCAGGCCCATAGGAGGGGTCCCCAGGCCCTTTGTGGGGGCTCTGGGGGTCCCCAGGCCCGTTAGACGGGGGGTCTCTGGGGGTCTCCAGGCCCATAGGAGGGGTCCCCAGGCCCTTTGTGGGGGCTCTGGGGGTCCCCAGGCCCGTTGGAGGGGGGTCTCTGGGGGTCCCCAGGCCCATAGGAAGGGTCCCCAGGCCCTTTGTGGGGGCTCTGGGGGTCCCCAGGCCCATTGGAGGGGGGTTTCTGGGTGTCCCCAGGCCCATAGTTGGGGGTCCAAAAGTTCACTGTGGGGGCTCAGGGGGTCTCCAATCCCACTTGCACCTCTACCCAGGGGGGGCTGTCGCCATGGTGACGGCGCCGCGCGCGACCCCGCCTCCTTCGGCGCGAAGCCCCTCCCCGGGGCTGAGCTCTCGCGAGAATTGGCGGGGCGGGGTTGGGGCGGGGCCTGGCCTGGCCCGGCCCCGCCTGCGAGCAGCCCGGGGCCGCCCGCGAGCTGCTGCCGGCGCCGCTCGCCTCAGCCCGCCATGAGCTTCCTCTTGTGAGTGCGGGGCCCGGGCTGCCTGAGAGGGGCTGTACCGGGGCCGGGAGCCTTTGGGGAGGCCTCGGGGCTCGAGGGGCAGGCGGTCTTTTGGGGGGGGGAGCTCCTGGGGGGCGGTTGGGCCCGGGGTGCTGAGGAGGGGGGGAGGGGTCTGAGGGGAGGCCTGGGCCTGGGCCTGGGCCTTGATGGGGGCTCTCTGGGGTCGGAGGCTCCGCGGGTGCCCAGGAGCTTGAGGAGGGCTCTTGAGAGACGTCTGGTAGTCTGGGTGGCTTTGGCAGGGGGGCTGGGGGCTTGAGGAGGGGCTGGGGGAATACCTGGAGAAGGAGGAGGCCTTGAAAAGAGGCCCCGGGGATGGAGGAGGAGGAGGAAGAGAGCCTGAGGAAGGCTTCGGGAGGAGGCCCTGGAGGGACAAGGGGAGGAGCGTAGTCCTGCGGAGGAAGCCCTGGGGGGTATAGTGTTTTTTGGGGAGGAAGCTATGGGGTAGGGTCCCACGCTGGGCTGGGGGGGGGGAAGGCAGCAGGGGGGGCTCCAGAGGCCCTGCACCCCCGGGATCACCCCTCTTGGGTGAGTGTTGCAGTGAGACGGGGGCTTTGGGGGTGTGTGAGGGGATGGGAAACTTTTTGGAGGTGGTTTTAGAGGGAAGACTCTGGGGAGGATTTGTCTTAAGAGGATTGATTCCTCTTGGGAGGGCAGGATTTCAGGGGTTGCTCTTCCGGGAGCACTGGGGAAGGTCCTGAAGGGGTTGGGGTGTCTGCAAGGATGCTCTCTTTTAGTGGGAAGTCTTGGGGAGTTACAAGCAGGATCTAGGGAAAGGGGGAAAAGACAAGTTTCTGGTCCTGTGGGTGCTCAGGGGTGGGCTTTGGGTGGGCCTTACCCCACCTCTCTGCCAGTACAGTGCACAGGCTCTGGTGTTTGGCATGAGGAGCTGCCCTTGTGGGGTAGGGCTGGTTGCAGGGCTAGTGATGTTAATTTGATCACTCTACAGGCACATCATGTAAAAAAACCCAAACCAAACCCCCAAAAAATACCACCAAAACATAAAATATGTGTATTTAAGATCTACAGGGGGGGTGGGCTCTTGCATACCTGTGTTGTAGGTGTGAAGGCTTATGAAGTGCAAGAGAGCTGCTGGCTCTTTAGGCCTGGGTAGGTGCTGTGGGTGAGGACTGGAGGCGTTTTGTGGTGCAGGAAGGGGGCTGGGGA
Source organism: Laterallus jamaicensis coturniculus (assembly GCA_022605575.1). Lineage (NCBI taxonomy): Eukaryota > Metazoa > Chordata > Aves > Gruiformes > Rallidae > Laterallus > Laterallus jamaicensis. The sequence goes on along the minus strand of JAKCOX010000049.1, from coordinate 3,918,316 downwards.
GCCTCTTCCTATGGCTGATGAAGTGCTGGGTCTGCCTGCAGGGACTCTGCCTGGGGTCAGTGATGTGCTGGGTCTGCCTTTTAGCTCTAGCAGCAGCTTGGTTTAAGAGGGAGCTAAATCTAAAGGTCTCTTATTTCCGTGCTGAGACTCATGTGTAAATGGAGCGTGCAGAGCCATGAGGTTGTTCTCAGAAGCTGCCTTGAGGCACCTGCCAGCTGGCCTGTGTGTGTGTGACAGGGACAGGATGCTGGTGATGGTGGAGAAGGCTCTTTTCCCCCCCTCCACAAGCCCTGCTTTGGCCCTGGCCGACCTGATGCTTGCATCACCCTTGCCTGGAAGCAGCCAGCTGGTGGGATCTGAAAATTAATGTCTTGTGGGTGAGAAGTACCGAAATTCAGCCAGTTTTTGGCAACACTGGCTGGCTGGGGAGAGGCTGCAGTGCTGCTGGCAAGTTTGGCAAGGCCTTGTGCCACGGTATGACACGGTGAGGGGAGATTAGGGTGGAAGATGAGGGTGATGATTCGTCTTTCAGGGCTGCAGGCTGTTAAGCAGCTATTTTTAGCAAGCTGTTTCCTATGGTGCATTTAATATTTGCTGCTGTCAGACTGACCTAGTGGCAGATGTTCTCTGGGGAGTTCCACAGGCCTTTTTTTTTTCCATGACTGAAAGCAACTGTTGCTCAATGGGTCTTTGGGCCTTTGCACTGAGTGTTTGGGATTGTTTTTAAAAGGGCAGGTGAAAGAGGGAAGCGTGCCTGCATTGCAGCTCACACCTAAGCTGAGGGTTGGGGGGGAAGTAAGGAAGGGCTGGTGCCATCCCAGGTGGCAAGGGGTGATACTGGAAATGATCCTGAGAAGGGAGCAGTGGTAGAGGACTGACTGGAAACACCTTCTCTCCTGTCAAGTGGAAGTCGTTCGTCGAAAACCTTCAAACCCAAGAAGAACATTCCAGAAGGCTCCCATCAGTATGAACTCCTGAAACATGCAGAAGCGACTCTGGGGAGCGGTAACCTCAGACAAGCAGTTATGTTGCCAGAGGGAGAGGACCTTAACGAGTGGATTGCAGTTAACAGTAAGTCCTGGGAAAGAGAGGGATCCTCCCAGGTGTGGAGCAGGGGAAACCTTCAATCTCTGGGGTTTATCTTTAGAAGAACCTAACCCTTCCCCAGATGAAGCTCTCATCCCAGGCACGCTGTGCTGAGGGGCCTGATGGAAAGGAAAGCAAGAGGTGTGACGTGCCGACCTCACCACTGTGGTTTTGGGGAGGGGGGGTGGGTTGGGTTTTGAGTTCAGACTCATAAAGGCCATTAGGTTTGTGAATGCTTATTTTTGTCCTTGAGAATAAACCTTGAATCTCCATACTTGCAATGACAAAATTAGCACTGTCAGCCACAAAAATGGTGACAGCAAGGAGCATGGGAGAAGAGTTGACTTGTGTTGTCCACCAAACTCAAGGTTTGTGGAGCTTCTTTCTTTGCTTTCTGTGTATTATTGTGGTGCTCACAGTTCAGAAAACCTGAGCACTGCAAATGTGTTTTATGTTTAGCAGTGGCTCACCTTGGCCTTAGACTGTTTCCTTGGAGGGTAGAGGATGGACAAGAAGTTTTGAACGATGGGAAGTAGTGAATTGGGCCACAAGAAACTTCAGGAAGGTCCCTTGGATTATCAAAATCAATCAGGTTTTTGAGGTGCTGTCACTTTTTAAAGGTGCCTGCAGCCTAAAGCTGTACTTCCCAAGGTGTGCCAGGCTCAGCAGAGCTTTGTGCTCTATAAAGCTGTTGTGGCAGTAGCCAGATAGTGGAAAAACTGACAGAGCAATTCCAATTCCTACGTGACTGAAATGCCTCAGAATCATCAGCCACATGATGTCATACAGAACCAGGGATGTTTGGTTTTGCCAAGAGTTTTGGGGCAATCCTCAGGACTGGCAAACTCTGAGTAACCTTGGTGTGTTTCCTTTACAGCAGTGGATTTCTTCAACCAAATCAACATGCTGTATGGGACCATTACAGAGTTCTGCACGGAGGCCAGCTGTCCAGTCATGTCTGCAGGACCAAGGTAAGATGTTTATTGTGGTTTACAGCTCCACTTTCTATGTGAGGAAGGAGGTGGGTGGCTCAAGTGTGGCTAGAAAGAAGCTGAAAAGAGGATGGCAAGTGTCCAGGTGCAGCATCACGCTCCTCTGGGGTTTTATACCCATGAGCAAAGCTGCGCTGCCTCTTCAGGAGTCTCTTCTGTCAGCTTGTCTGGTACACTGAACATCTGTCCAGGGAAAGCACGTGTGGAGACTTCTCTCCCCCTCCTACCCTGCTGATTAGTTCCTAGTGTTGTTTGGAAGTTGAAAAGATGCTTGAAAAGGTTTGTTTTCAAGAAAATGCAAGATCTAACTTGCCTGGAAGAGTCTGGTCTTGCTATCAGAGTCTTGTACTGTTGTTGCAGAGCCAGGAGGGAAACCTCATGCTTAGAGAGACCAGTACATGCAGTGGGGAAGGGCTGAGTGGCTTTTGGACCCTCCCAATCCCTGCACCACATCGAAGCCAGTATCTCCTGTCCCACTGAACCAGCCTGGCACAACAGCTTGCTTATCCCAGTCTTAGGGGCTGCATTCCCTGGATCAGGCAGTGCTTTTCAGGAGGCTCATTCAGTAACCACACTGTAGGAGGTCAGGGCACCATGCAGGGTGGAAATGAAACAGCAAACTGTATTTGGGGTGCCATGGTTTTGGGAGGTGTGAACACCCATGGGGTGAACAACCACATTGGTTCTGTGCTTGTGTATTTAGCTGAGGTGAAGCTACAGCGGGACATCTCCTTAGGAAGGGTCTTTGTTTTTTGGGGTAGCAGTGTGTGTCTGGCTGGTGGGCAGTGTTTGTGGGGTGCTGTGTAACATCCTGCCCTGCTTTTCTACCCAGAAGTATCTAGATTGCGAGTTCCTGTTTCTATATTTGGGGATGTTTCCTGCAACCACTTCCTGTTTTAAGTGGCAGCGCTTGTTTGTGCTTGTTGTCGGCCAAGAGGCGACAGTCAAAACCTGGGGGGTTTTTCCCCCTGCTTGTGAAGGATTTAGTGAAAGATTGCAGAGAAGGTGACTCATGCTGTCACACAGCATTAGAGACAGCATCTCACCCAATTCAAAGGGGCTGTGGGATCCATAAGCACGATTGATTGGAGCTGGCAGCTTCCAAACTCCTTTGGCTAACGTGTGGTCCCTGGGGACTCAAGAAGTCAGCTGCCTTGTGTGAGGGGTGGGCCAAATTCCTGGAGGTGTCTGAAGGCTGCAGGTGAATGATTACAGACACAGTGCATGATGGCCCCAGTGCTTCCCCTTCAGCTGCTTCTTGCCCTGTTCTAGGGAAAGGCTGTTATCAGCGGTGCAAAGCTGAAGTTCGCTTTTGGGGAGGGGCAAACCCTAAGGGTGACCAGAGGGAGGTGCTACCTCTGACCCGGTTGTGTTGAGCTTGAGAAGCTCAGCGAGGCACCTCAGTGCTTCCAGGGAGCACAAACCTTGCAGCACTGCCCCTTACTGAAATAAGGAGGAAGCCACAGGGCCTTGAAATGCATCCTCCTCTTCCTCTCAGAGCAGCATCTTTCCCTTCCCTCTCCCTGCAGGTATGAGTACCACTGGGCAGACGGCACCAACATCAAGAAACCCATCAAGTGCTCAGCTCCCAAGTACATCGATTACCTGATGACGTGGGTGCAGGACCAGCTGGATGATGAAACACTCTTCCCTTCAAAGATCGGTAAGCATCAGGCTTGAGGTAGGGGCTGGAGACACTGCCCAAAGGTCTCACTTGGGTACCTGTGACAGAAGGCTTTACCCACCCACCACGCTGCCTTTCAGGTGTCCCTTTTCCCAAGAACTTCATGTCGGTGGCCAAGACGATCCTCAAGCGGCTCTTCCGCGTCTACGCCCACATCTACCACCAGCACTTCGATTCCGTCATGCGGCTGCAGGAGGAGGCCCACCTCAACACCTCCTTCAAGCACTTTATCTTCTTCGTGCAGGTGAGTGGCTCTGGTTTCCCCATCTCCCCACCTTGCTTTCACAAGGAGTTGGATTTGAGGCACCTCCTCACCCTCTGAAGATCTACAGCTGCAGTGTGGTGGTGGGAGATACGCTGGGCTCACGCCCTCTGTGCCGTGCAGCTGCAGGAGCCATGTGGCTTTGTGGTGTTGGGTCTGGGTTTTTTCATTTGGTTGGGGGGTTTTTTTGGCTTTGTTTTGCTGGGGGGGTTGTCTCGGGGTGGTTTCCTTCGCAGGAAGCGTGGCTGAGGTGGCTTGAGTTTCCCTCTTGGGTTTTAGCTGCTGGCTTGCAGGGAAAGACACCTGGCTTGGAGGAGAAACTGTACCTTGAGCATCAACAAAGCAGTAGCAGCAGAGCCCACACTCTTTTCTCTTGTGTTCTTTAGCAGCCTGTTGTGTGACTGCACAGATGGCTCCTCGTGCAGAGCAGCACAGTACTTCTCAGCAGCACAGCACACACAAAGTGTTACTCTGAAATGCTTGAATTTCTCTGCAGAGAGCCAGGAGAGGTGGCTGGTGGCTCTACTGGCCACATTTCCCATGCCTGGAACACATTCTCCAGCAGCTGCAGCACACACCTTGACTGGATTGTTGCTTTTTTCCCCCCCTCCTTACCAGGAATTCAACTTGATCGACAGGCGGGAGTTGGCTCCTCTGCAGGAACTGATCGAGAAGCTGGGCTCCAAGGACAGATAGAACTCAGCGCCAGGAGGCCGCCTCCCGGCCGCTCCTTTCCGCTTCCTACGCCAGCCACTTCTCCGCTTGGCCCCCAGCGATGCCCGGCAGCGTCCCAGCGGTGGCGCTCTCGGGGGGGCTGAGCGCTGCTTCCCCTGCGCAGCCGGTGCCGTTCCCCGAGCTGCCGGCCGTGCTGCGGCGACGGACCCCGCGGGATGCGCTTGGTTTGCTGAGCTCCACGCTCACATCAAGGCAAGAGCTGCCATCGTCCTCCTGAGCAGAGGGCTTGTTCCCCACAGGGTGAAGTCTGAGTGCTGCGCTGCTGCTTTCTGTGCCTGGGCTGGGGGGGGGTAAATTCCTCCTCCACACCCCCCCCCACCTCCCCCCCAACCCCCAGACGCAGCGCTTGGCCTGTGAGCAGCCTTGACTTATTTTTTTAAGTGCTCTTTATTTTTTTTGTTGGGTTATTTTTTATAGGAGAAAGGTGCACTTGAGCCTTAAGCAGCACTGGGGGGTGGGTGGGGGGAGGAATGAAGTGCCTGAGCTGCCTGAGCAGCTCCCTGTGACATGGGGGGAGGATACACACACGACACATGCAGCCTTGCTGTGTGGTGAGGTGATGATCTAATAAAGTTTCTCCTTCCTGCTCTTCTTTCAAAGGGGTGTCTCCTTGGCTCCCCCACCCCAGCCCTGTGCAGCTCCTCTCATTGAAAACACAGCCCTCAGTCACTTTTCAGAGGTAGTCTGGGGGTGGTGGCGGGGGGGCAGCACTGCACCCAAAGCCCCTCTCACCATCTTTATTGACACCAAGGTCAAGGCTTGGGGGTGGAGGTGAAGATGCGCAGCCCGTGCATGCTCTTGATCTCCTCGCTCAGCGCCTGCAACACCCACAAGCAAAGGACAGAGGATCATAGACTGGTCTGGGTTGGGAGGGACCCCAAGGGACACAGAGCTCCAACCCCCTGCCACAGGCAGGGACACCAACCTCAGGCCTGGAGCTACACAAGGTTGCCCAGGGCTCCATCCAACCTGGCCTTGGACACCCCCAGACACGGGGCACCCACCCCCTCTCTGGGCAGCCCCTTCCAGCCCCTCACCACTCTCTCTGCACAGAACTTCCCCCTAAGATCCAATCTAACCCTTCCCTCCTCCAGCTTCACTCCATCCCCCTTGTCCTGCCAGGCTCTGCCCTTGAACAAGCTGATTCCCCTCCTGTTCCTCTGCTCCCTTCAGGCACTGGCAGGCTGCAATGAGGTCCCCCCACAGCCTTCTCTTCTCCAGGCTGAGCCAGCCCAGCTCCCTCAGCCTCTCTCCAGAGGGGAGCTGCTCCAGCCCTCTGAGCATCTCCCTGGCTCCTCTGACCCCTCTCCAACAGCCCCACATCTTTCTTGGGTTGGGCCCCAGCTCTGGACACAGGATCCAGCTGGGGCCTCCCCAGGCCAGAGCAGAGAGGGACAATCCCCTCCCTGGCCCTGCTGCCACCCCTCTGCTGATGGAGCCCAGGATCCCATTGGCCTTGGGAGCTGCAAGGTGAATGCGGGGCTGGAAAACAGCCTGGGGAGCCCAGGGCCACACTCTGCCCCAAGCTCCCCACCCCCAGGGCTGGTTTCTAGGGTGAGGGGCTGCACAGAGGTGTAAAGGGAATAGTACCCCCTCACTGCCCCCCTCACCTGATTGACCATCTGGTGCTGCTGCACCGTCCTCTTCTCCCTGAACTCCTCTGACTCGATGTGAATCTCATACATGGCACCACAGCCTCCTGGGCAAAGAGGAGTGAAAGCGAAGGTGTGGGGGACCTTTGTGCCCCCCCACTTGGGTCCCCTGCCTTTTGGGAGGGGGCTGGGGACAGCTCCCCTTCCCTGCGGAGCACACAGGGGGGGAAGGGCCGGTTCCTTACCCGATATATCCACGACTTTGATGGCAGAAGCCCGGGGAAACTTCTCCCGCAGGACCCGGGTCACTCGGGCCTCCCCGTCCGTCTGCGAGGTGAAGCTGCGCCAGGTGCTGCGGCACAGGAAGAGCTGCGGGGGGCGACACAGCGCTGAGACACCGGGGGGCGCGGGGGGGACCCCACACACGGGGGAGTCTGGAGGGAGAAACACCGGGGGGGGGGGGGAACAACACCGACCGCGTTCCCTGGCAGTGGGAAGGGGGGGGCGAGGCTGCACCGAGAGCATGGGGGGGGGGGGGGGGCTGCCAGCACCGGCACCAGGCGGGGGGGCCGGGCCGGGAGCAGAGCCAGGCTGCCGGCACCGGGCCGGGGGTCTGGGGGCACCGGCAGGGCGGGGAGAAGGTCACCTTCACCGGGGGAGGGGGGCGGCGGGACGGGCGGGCGGCCTTTACCGGCACCGGGGAGGGGAAGGGGGGGGGGGGGGGGGGAAGGGGCACACTCACCGCGAGGCGCGCAGGGCAGCGGGGCCGCTCCCCGTGAGGAGGCGCGGGCGGCACTTACCGGTACCGGCACCGCGGGGGCGGGGACACGGACCCGACCCCCCCAAACCGCGGCAACGCGCCCCAGCCCGGCCCTCGTACCGGCCCCGGTCCCCGGCCCCGGCCCCGGCCCCAGCCCCCGGCCCCCGGCCCCCGGCCCCCGGCCCCCAGCCCCCAGCCCCCAGCCCGGTCCCCGTACCGGCCCCCGGCAGAGCAGCCCGGCCGCCGCGGCCATGCTGGGCGACGCGCGCCGGCTGAGGACGCGCCCCGGGGTCACCCGCAGCTCAGCCAATCACCGCGCGTAGTGCGGAAGGGGCGGGATCTCCGCTGTGCCGCCTCCGCCCGCCGCGCCTCCTGGCGGCCGGGAGGACTCTGGAGGGGCCCCGGCCCAGCTCCACCCCGGGGGGGGGGGGGGAACGACCCGACACCCCCCGCAAAGGGCCCGGCCCCCCCACCCTTCAACCTCCAGCCCCCCATCCCACAACCTGGGGCCGCCCCCGCATCCCAGACCCAGGGCCCGAGCCTGACACCTCCCCCCCCCATACCCACCCGCAGGGCGCTATCTTGCCCCCCCCCCCCCCCCAATTCCCATACACCCCCATCCCTCAGACAGGGCCCGATCCTGCCCCCCCCATTCCCACAAGAACTCCCAAACCTCCTCCAATACCCACATGCAGGGCCCTATCTTGCCCCCCACCCCCACAATTCCCATCCCCAGGACCCCATTCTGCTCCCCACCCCCCAAACTGGGCGCCATCCCACCCTCCCACCTCATTCCCATCCCCAGGGTCCCATCCTGCTGCCCCCATCCCACAGACAGAGCCTGATCCCGCTCCCCTACCTCCAATTCCCATCCTCAGGACCTCATCCTGCTCCCCCCAAGACCCATAGACAGGGCCTGACCCTGCTCCCCCTCACCAAATTGGGCTCCATCCCATCCCCCCCCCCTTCCCATCCCCAGGGTCCCATCCTACTCCCCCCCATCCCACAGATAGGAGCCTGATCCCACCCTCCCCCCCTCCAATTCCCATCCTCAGGACCCCATCCTGCTCCTTCCCCGTCCCAAATTTGGCTCCATCCTCCCCCCCCCCCCCCATTCCCATCCCCAGGGCCCCATCCTGATCCCCTCCATCCCACAGAAACAGCCTGACCCTGCTTCCCCCCCTCCCCAAACTGGGCTCCATCCTGCCCCACCCACTCCATTCCCATCCCCATCCTACCCCCTTCTCCCCCAAATCCCCCCACCCAGGGCCCCATCCTGCCCCCCCCAGCTCCCAGCCCACAGATAGAACCTGACTCTGCTCCCCCCTCCCCAAATTGGGCTCCATCCTGCCCCACCCACTCCATTCCCATTCTGCCCTCTTCCCCCCCAAATCCCCCACCCAGAGCCCCATCCTACCCCCTTCCCCCCCAAATTGCCCCACCCAGGGCCCCATCCTGCCCCCCCCCCAGCTCCCATCCCACAGATAGAACCTGACCCTGCTCCCCCCTCCCCAAATTGTGCTCCATCATGCCCCAATCACTCTATTCCCATCCCCTTCCCACCCAAATTCCCCCACCCAGGGCCCCATCCTGCCCCCCCAAGCTCCCAATCCCACAGATAAAACCTGACCCTTCTCCCCCCCTCCCCAAATTGTGCTCCATCCTGCCCCACTCCATTCCCATCCTGTCCCCTTCCCCTCCAAATCTCCCCCACCCAGGGCCCCATCCTGCCCCCTTCTCCCCCAAATCCCCCCACCCAGGGCCCCATCCTGCTCCCTTCTCCCCCAAATCCCCCCACCCAGGGCCCCATCCTGGCCCCCCCCTCCCTCTCCACCTCCCAACCCCAGTAGGAAGCAGACTGCAGGGGGGGGGTCGTTAGAGGGGAGGGGTTGGGTCACGTTTTGAGTGCAAAAAATAAATATAAAATTTATTAAAACACCCACAATATTTTAAAGATATCAGGAATAATACATTTCACGACCCGGGCGGCCGCGTGTAACTCAGAATAAAATACAAATAAAACCAAAAATAACCCAAACAACAACAAAACAACACCCCCCAAAAATAACAAAAAAAAAAAAAACCCAAAAAATAACAACCCCCCCTAAAAAAAAACAACAAAAAGAACCCCCAAAACCAACAAAAAACCCAAAAAAACAACAGAAAAAGCCCAAAAAACCAACTAACCCCCCCAAAAAACAACAAAAACCCCCACAAAAAACAACAAAAAACCCCAAAATAACAAAAAAAAACCCAAATAAACCAACAAAAAACCCCCAAAAAACAACAAATGAACCCCAAAAACAACAAAAAAAATTAAAAAAAAACCAAAAAAAACCCCCAAAAACCAACAGAAACCCCCCCCAATGAAGCAAAACAAAAACAAACCAGGGAAGAAGAGGGAAAGGGGGGGAAAAGGGGGGGGGAGAGGAATCCAAACTTGTCATTTTTAGGCATTCTAAAAATTAAATTTACCAAAAACACCAAGAGGGAGGGACGGGGAAGAGGAAGGGGGGGGGGGAATAAAGGGTGTTAAAAGGGGAGGAAATTAAAAAATAAATCAAAAAAACCCCAAAACCAACAAAAAAAAAACCCCACAAAAGGGTTAAAAAAATAAAAAGGGGGGGGGAAATTAGGGGGAAATTATACAAAATAAAATTATCAGCATAAATTTACTGTCCTAGAAGTATCTACAGTTTAATACACATTTAATCCTATTGCCTTGAGACATGGGAAAGAAATTCTACCAGTCCTGGATCCGCCCCAGAAAGCAAAACCAAACCCTCCCCCTCCCTCCCCACCCCCATAAAAACTTCATTTCAAGTAACCACAGTCCCCAGCTGACCAAGAAATCTTCAAGTGTGAGTTGGGTTTGTTTTTTGGAGCCACCAAAACAACCCCCCCCCTCCCCACCCACACACCATGGTGCCCCCCACCCTCTGCCTGCTGCTGTCCAGCCTCCCCTTTTTGATTAACCCCCCCCCCCTCCAAATAACCCACCCCCATCACAAAATCACCCCCAAACCTCAATGAATCCAACACAAAGGGAGAAAGAAAAAGCCAAAATCACCCCCTTGCCTCTGATCAAATTCCTGAATCTGAGAAGAAACACTGATTTCCTTCCAAATTTTGAATTGTTTTCCTTAATTATTTTTAATTAATAGGTTTTTTGGGGGGGTTAACTTTAATGCTGTGGTGCTAAAAACCCAACAGCATCAAATTCTAATTCAGAATTCTACGTAAAATGAAGATATTGGCTCCTGGAATAAAACTTGGGGCTGAAATTGCAGCTGTTTGAAATCCCTGAAGGATGAGGAATAAACTACTGAGGAAAAGAAAAGACACCCGGGCGGAAAGGGGTAAAGCTGGGGGAGGGGGAGGGCTGGTTAGAAGAGGGGGGGGAATAAGAAGGGGGAGGAATTTTGGGGGGAGAAAAGAAGGTTTAGGAAGAAACACCACTGCGAAAGGATCCCTGATTTCGGAAAGATTCGCTCCCCCCTCCCCTCATCCCCGCCGCCCCTCCTCACCACATCCCTGCCACCCTGGTTGTGTTCACCTTCACCATGGGGAAAGGGGGGGGTTTGGGGAAGGGATGGGGTCAAGGTTGGGGTTTGGGGGGGAGTTGAGGTATTTGCCTTGGTTTGGGAAGGGTTGTGGGGGGAGCTGCTGCCCCGGCGCTGATGGGAAGCTGGAGGGGATGAGAGTAGCACCAATAAAAGCCCAAAATAATGGAATCACCCCCCCAAAAAATAAAATAAACACCCAAAAAAAGGGGGGGGGAAGGGGAAAGGAGCCAGATGGGGGGTGCCAGGCTGAGCCCTCGCTGTGGGGAGACACCAGTGATGTGGGGTACAGGCTGAGGGAGCTGGGGGTGCGTGGTGCTGAGTGCTGGGGGGCCACGGGTGACCCAGCGGCGTGGGCGTGTGGTGGGCACTGGCACTGGCACACCGGGTCCATGTAAGGGGTCCATGCGCCGTGGGGGCGAGGGGTGGTCTGTGCCACGCTCCAGCACCGCGGCTGTGCCGGAGCACCATGTTCACCGTGGCTGTGGAGCGTGGCCAAGAGCCCGTACGCCCCCCCCCAATTTCAGCGCTGTGGGTGTGTGCCATGCCTGGGCACCGTGGCTGAGCACCACGGCCTGCACAGGACCCACAGAGGTGCCTGTGCAGAGTGCACACACCACACCCCTGCACACCAGGCTGAGCACCCTGCCCAAGCACTGTGGCACACACATCACCTTCACGCTTCACCGCTGAGCGCCACGGCCACGCGCCGTGTCCGAGCACCGCGGCCAGGCAGCAGGGCCCCGGCGTGTGGCCCAGCACCGTGCCCGAGGAGCATGACCATGCACCATGTCCAGGCGCTGTGGTTGAGCACCGTGCTACAGCACCGTGTCTGCGGTGCGTGGCTGAGCACCGTGCCCGAGTACCACAGCCACGCACTGTGTCCAAGAGCCACAGTCAAGCACCATGCCTGAGCACCAGCGTCCAGCACCACGGCCACGCGCCTTGCTCACCCACCCTGCCTGAGCACCACATCCATGAAGAGGTGGCCGAGCACCGTGCCTGAGCACCACATCCAAGCACCGCGTCAAAGCACTGCGATCAAGCCCCCTGGCTGAGCACCGTGCCCACGCACCGTATCTGAGCACCATGTCCATGATGCGTGGTTGAGCACCGTGCCCAAGCACCATGTCCACGCACCACGACCAAGCACCACACCTGAGCACCATGTACACGCACCATGACCAAGCACCATGACTGAGCTGACCCTGGCTGAGCACCCTGGCTGAGCACCGTGTCCACGCACCATGACCAAGCACCGCGGTCAAGCACCGTGTCCAAGCACCATGACTGAGAACCCTGGCTGAGCACCGTGCCCACACACCATGACTGAGAACCATGCCCATGATGCGTGGCTGAGCACCGTGCCCAAGCACCATGTCCACGCACCATGACCAAGCACCCTGGCTGAGCACCGTGTCCACACACCATGACTGAGCACCGTGGTTGAGCACCATGTCCACGCATCACATCCAAGCACCATGGTTGAGCACCATGTCCAAGCACCATGACTAAGCACCCTGGCTGAGCACCGTGCCCACGCACCATGACTGAGCACCATGTCCATGATGCGTGGCCGAGCACCGTGCCCGAGCACCATGTCCACGCATCATGTCCAAGCACCATGGTTGAGCACCGCAGCTCAGCACCGCATCCACACACCATGACCAAGCACCACGGTCAAGCACCATGTCCAAACACCATGACTGAGCACCCTGGCTGAGCACCATGACCAAGCATGGCACCTGAGCACCGTGTCCACGCACCATGACCAAGCGCCGCGGTTGAGCACCATATATCCACGCACCATGACCAAGCACCGGGGCTCAGCACTGTGTCTACACTCCACATCCCATCACCGCGGTCGAGCGCCGTATCCACACAACCCATCCAAACACCACCACATCCACCACTCACAGCTCCCCTACCAGCACCCTGGCCCCGCAGTGGAGTAGACCGGCTCCACCGCGAGCCCGCTTGGCGAGATGCATCCCACTCCTTCCCCATTTCAGTTTGCATCAACCCAACCAGCTCCTGGGACCCTTTTGAGCTGTTGCTCTGGAAAAGTAAACTTCCTTCTTGACATTGCTTGGTTCTGTTTGCTTTTTGGGGGGGGGGGGGGGGGTGGGGGAGGGGGTTTCCCTTGGTTCCCAAGGTTTCCTTATGTACATTAGTAGCACCCTCAGCGAGATGGAGTCAGGCGGAAGCGTGAGGACAGTTTCGTTAAAAACACCGTAGCACCCGTTTGTATTCATTTCATTTCATAAAAATATGCCTCATAGAGCCCACAAAGCGCACTCCAGTATTAAAAGGAAAAGAAAAAAAACCCACCACCCCAGCCATGGAGGCACCTCAGGGATTTCTGGTTCCCTTTCTCCTTCCCTGCACCTCACCCTGAGAGCATCAGGATGAGGATGGGGTGGTTAGTTGGGGTGGAAAAACCCCAAAGCATGTTCCCCCACCACCACATTCCCCCACTCAAGGTGAAGCATCGCAGCCCAGAAAAACACCCAACCCTGAAGCAAGGTGATGGGAACCCATCGGAGCACCCCGCACCGAGCTCACCGCGGAGTTTCTACCACGGGTGGTGTTGTCGTAGCACCAATGTGGCTGCGACGTCCTGCAAAATTAGCCCCCTCTAAAATTAATTCAGGTGATTAAAAAACACCTCATCCCACCTCCCCAGCCCTCCCATTTCCCTAAATCCCCCCCTCCCTATAACACCACGACCATCACCGGCTTTCGGCGCGGGTGGGATGAGCGCGGCCACTGCGACGGGTAAAGGATTTTGCTGGGATAGAACAGCCTCTGGAGCAGCAAAGGGGTAAAGAGCTGTGCATAGATTTTGAGTTTTCATAGCAGAAGTCTGAAGCGTGCTAATTGCCTAATGACTGAGATCTGAGGTAGGTTAGACGTCGTGTAGTGTAAAAACATGAGACTGCAGCAGTTCTCACTCCCCGACCCGCGGCACCGGCATCTCCCCGCTTCCCTGGGGTTGGATTCACCGGAGTCAACGCCACGCCGGACTGAACCCCCTCCCTCCCCACCTTTCCCTGCACCAAGAAGGAAGAAGCCAACCTAAAACCAACCAAATCCCCCCCCCAAAAAATAAACCCCACTCTGAGGAAGCAGGACTTAGACAGGTTACACGGACCCTTGCCTTCTCCGGATGCTCTCCGGATGCTCTCCGGTCGCACTCCTTCTCCTGACTCTGCACCCAGCCAGGTGAAGCACATGAGGCATCCCCCCTACCCCATCCCTACCACGACAGTCAGACTGAGACCCCCCCCTATTCCCACATCCTACAGCGATACAAATCAGGACCGGCACCCGAATCCGGCCCCACCGAACGCCGTGATCAGGAATCACTTGGGTGTCCCGTTCCCCCTGTCCCACTTTCCGAATCGCACGAGACGGCGGGTCCCCACACCAGAGAGGGTGTCAACCCTCAAGCACCCCTAAAAATATGACTTGCCAGCATCACCTCTTAACAATCCCGACACGCTCATGGGTATTAACAAGGAGGGTGGGAAGAGCTCCTTGAGTTTCCTATCGGACACGCGCAACGTTCTGCATCGCGGTTGGTTTGAGGATTATTTTTTTTCTTGAAAAAACAAAAAATAAACCCAAAAAAAGAAAGAAAAAAAAAAAAAAGAGGAAAACCCAAAAAAACAAAAATAGAAAAAAGAAAAAGAAAAATTAATTCATTATGAAGGACGGACAAAGCATGTTAAATATTCTGCCAGTATTTACAGTTCTCCCACAATAATCTTGTTTAAAACATACTGCTTTCAAGTTTGGGGAGGGGGGGCGGCGGGTTTTTGGTGGGGGGAGGGGGAGGAAGGGAAGAGGGGAGTTGTTTGTGGTTGATTTTTTTGTTTTTGTTGGTTTTTTTCCTTTAAGATTCACTTTTTCTTTTTGTTTTTTGTTTTTTTTTTAAATCTAGGTGAAAGTGCTTTTTTAAAAAAATTTTTTTTTTCTTTTTTCTTTCTTTTTTTTGTGGTTTTTTTTTTCTTTCCTTCCTTTTTTTTTTTTTTTTTTTTTTCTTTCTTTCTTCTTTCCCTATTTACAGATTTAAAATCAGCCCCCCCCTTGGAAATGTTCGGGCTGTTTTACCCAGATCCTGCTGATCCGTGCCAGTGCGCGAGGGAGGGAGGGTGACGGTAAACACGAGGTGATTTCTGCACGGTGACGGCGTCGGCTCTGGCTCGCTGGCTCTCCAAAAGGCACCTAAAAGTGCAAAAAACAACGACCCCCCCCCCTCCCTCCCTCCCTCCCTCCCTCCCTTTAACCTTCTCCCTCACCCTGCCCCAGGGACGCCGGCACCCCGGATTCAGTTGGGGGGAGATCATCCTCCCTCTTGCCTGTCCATCCCATCCCGTCCCGGTGTCGGCGGCGTTGGCGACGGGTGGTAGAAAGTCTTGACTTGGGATAGTTGGGAAAGCACCACGCGGTTGTTGTTGTCATTGTTGTCATCGTCGTCATCATCATCATTGGCGGGTCATTCCTTGGGTTGGGTTTGGTTTGGTTTGGTTTGGTGGGTTGGGGTTTGAGTCATTCCCAGCGGGAAGAACGGCGATCCGTAGGGAAGAGGGATGGCATCCAGGGAGAGAGAGAGAGAGAAAAAGCACCGAGCCCCCCTCCCCGGGTGACACTCACCACTGCGCCAGCTCGCCGGCGCTGGCAGGGGTGGGGGGTGGAAAGGCAGACCAGTGGGGTTTTGGCCAGCCAAAGTCTTGGGATTCACTCTTCCCAGAGCCAATCGCGCCGAGAAAAGTCCCCCGGAGACGGAAAGCACCAGACTTTAGCAACAGTGATGTACAGAGAGCAACACTAGCTATTCACAGTTTGGGGCTGGGTTGTGGTGGTGGCAGGGGGGTGTGTGGGGTGGTTTTTTCCTGGTTTTGTTATATTTTTTTGTTATTTTTTTCCTTTTTATCTTTCTTTTTTGTCCTGTCAGCTCCTTCTGAGGTGCTGCCGCCGTCGCTTTCCCTGGGGGTCGCCAGTGAAGGAGCTTCCATCACCATCACCACCACCACCACCACCACCTTCGCCAAGGGAGCGTGACACCCCGGCAGCGGCACTGTGTGTGTCCCCCCCCCAGCCAGGACATGTCCTGAGGTCTCCAGTGTCTGAAAAAAAAAAGACACCAGCTCATTTTGTCCCGATGGAGCCGATCCCATCGGTTAACGAGGAGCCGATCCCATCGGTTAACGAGGAGCCGAGCGAAGAAAACACCATCCCGGGATGTCCCGCTCGTGACCGCGTCTCCTGGCGCTGTAGGAGAGAGAGAGAGAGAACTCCTCGAGATGCAAACTAGGGATTCTTCAAGTCCTTGGGATTAAAAACACCACAACGATCGGACGTTGGGCTTGTCCAGCCAACAGCGAAGCACACGATCCCGCTAACCCCCCCGTGCTGGAGCTGGAGGGAGTCACCTCTGGTCCATAAGCTGGTTTGGTGGTGGGGGTGCGTTCGTTTTTTTGGGTCGTTTGCGTTGCGTTTAGGGGTGTTGGGGGGTGGTTGGGGTTGGTTTTCGTCTCACTGTTGGCTTCTTTGTCGAAGGTCGGCTTCGTCAGAGTAAAAAATAGAATAAAATAAAATAAAATCCAATAAATAGGTGTAATTTCTTTGAAGTGGAATCAAATAATACCTCTCCTTCAGGACAGGGTGCTTGGAAGCTTCTCCATCCGGCCGTTCGCACGGCGCACGAGGGTAGATTAAAAACAGACACGTGGGGATATAAATAGGAGATTCCCGAAAAGCACCCAACAGCATCACTCCCTCTTGGTGTTGGGTGCTGGTTTGGGGGTTGGGTGTTGGTTTGATCAAGTTTCACTTCGTTTGCCAACTCCTCGCCGAGCGCAGCTCTCCGTCGGCGTGCGCCGGCGCCTCTGTTCCCGAGCGTTGGGGGGTTTAGGGTTTGCTTTCTGTGGGGTTGGGTTATGGTTTCGTTGTTTTGCTTCGCTTTTTGTCTTATTTAATTTATTAATTAGTTAATTAATTGGGGTTTTTTTGTGTTTTTTTTTTCTTCTCCCCCTGCGCCCGAGGAGAAAGCACCACGAAGCAACGCCGGGCTCCGGCGTCGCCGAGGGTTGAGGTAAGATGGGGCCGTGGCGGTCGCTCCGCGCGTCCTCAGATCCAGCGGCTGTAGGGGCCTGTCACCTTGGTGTAGGCATAGGAGGACACAGTGATGGCAGAGTTGGTGGGAATGGCCACCGCCTGCCGTGTCGGGACCGAGTCCCTCCTCTCCTTGCTGGGCGCCTCGGTGGCCAACGCGCCGCCCCACTTGCGTTTCTTGGCGAAGGCTTTGGTGTCCGGCGGGAGGCCCAGGCGTGCCGCCTCCTCCTGCCGGGCTCGAGCCCGTTCCGCCAACTGCTTCATCTTGGCCTCCCACAGCGCCAGGCCGTGGTTGGGCTGGTTCAAGTTCTTGTGTTGGTAGAAGACCAGGGAGATGCGGGTGGGGTGGCAGCGGTTGGGCTTCTTCAGCGGGGTGGTGGCGTGGAGCTCACGGCGGGCGCACTCGATGAGGATGGAGCCGTGGGCAGGCGCCACGGCCACCCCGCCGATGTTCTCATCCAGGAAGTTGTGCTCGCTGTCCGACCACTCCTCCTCTTCTTCCTCCTCCTCCTCCTCCTCCTCTTCCTTCATCGCCTTCTCCGGCAGATCCTCCTCTAGGCCGAAAGGGTCCCAGGGCTTCTCCCGACGGGGTCCCGCTGCCCCCTTCTCGCCCACCGCCACCTCCCACGGCTTCTCTGCCAGCCCAGGGCTGGGCGCCGGTGTCCTCCGCTCCTCCGCCTTCACCGAGCCCCACGGCTCCTCAGAGAAGCTGGGCAGCCCCGGCAGGGCTGAGCCAAAACCCAGCGGCCCCAGCAGGTTTGGGGTGCCCGCGCTGGCCAGCGCTGCCTCCCCAAGCTTGCAGGGGCTCCAGGGTTTCGGCAGCAATCCCGAGCTGCGTGCTACCGCTGCCTCTCCTGCCAGGACACTGGACCACTGCTTCTCTGGTGGCGGTGGCGGTGGCAAGCGCGCAGCAGCGGCAAAGGCGCTTGGCTTCTCCCGCCCGCCCGAGCCCGGCGCCAAGGAGCTCCACGAGCCCTCCGCCGTGCTAGTCCTCTCGGGGGAAGACAAGCTCCGGGATGCTTTGAAGGGGCTCCACCGCTGCTCCAACCCCCCGCCACGCGCCGGGATGGATGGCAGGGCTAAGCCAGTGCCGGGTACAGCCGCTGCAGCGGGAAGGGGCTCGATGGCAGGCGGAGGGTCTGGGGGTTCCTGCTTGATGGGCCGGCTGCTGAAACAGTTCTGTGCAAACAGCGGCACCTCCTCTGAGCCTGAGCTAGTCCTGTGCGCCCCAGCTGCCGCCGCCGCTGCCGCCGCCGCCGCTTTCTGCTGGCTGGCGTAACGGTTAGCCCGCTCGTAGGTGCGCTGGTGATGGTTTTTGCTCTGGACGCTGTGTGGGATGGGCTCGGGGAAATCGGCGTTCCCGTAAGCGTGGTTGAGGTTCTCCTGCAACGCCAGGACGTCGGGTTTCTTCTCGTAGCCGTTGCTCACCCAGCTGGTCCCGCTCCGCTCGGGCGCCCCGTAATTCAGGAACTGTGAGGGGAACACGTGGTTGCTGGAAAAGCCGTAATACCCGAAGGAGGGAAGCGCGAACTTGGAGTGAAACCCGTTCACGGAAGGCAGATTGGGCTGTGCATAGTAGGAATGGTAAGAGTAAACACTGTTCATGCTGTATGGGTCGGAGGGCCGGCAGCTCCCGAGCACCGAGTAGCTCTCCACCACCGCGTTGCCGTTGTACTTGAAGGCGTTGTAATGGCTCTGTGGCTCCACCTTGATGGAAGGTTTCAGCGGCTGCGGGGGCAGCCCGCTTTTCAACGCCATACCTGTGGGCACAGCACACACACAGCCCCCATGACCTGCCAGCAGAGGAACCCACCGGTGGGGAGTAAGTTTCATACCCCACCCCACCAAAAACCTCCCCCTCATCCAGACTCAAAAACAATGAGCTCACCGGCTGAGCACAGAGGGCAGCATCGCCCGTGCTGATTCATGCCCATGGTCTGGGCTGCGTTACAGCACAGGGAAAAAACACCCCAAAATGCCATCCTGCACCCCGACACACTGAGTGCTCGACACCCCCAGCCTGAGGAAGCCCCCAGCTGCATCCCCATCCCCTTGTGAGCATTCTGGATGGCTTAGGGGAGGTGGGACCTCAGCTCTGCCCCCGTTACCTGCGTTTTGCTGGAGCGTGGGGAGCTCGAGCGCTTCCTGCTTGATCTTCTCCGGCGTCATCAGCTTCTCCTTCTGCAACTTCTTCTTCTCAGCGGCGGCTTTCTTCGCTTCCAGCTGCCTCTGCCGGCAGGACTTGGCGGGCTCGGGCAGCTTGCGGACCTCCCGGGGGAAGGACGTGAGCACCTGGATGGCCCCGCTGCCCACCTTGGCGTTTTGGTTCTCCTCACTGCCGAACTCATCCGTGCTGGACATCTTGTAGAGGGGGAGGACGTGGAGTTGCTCATCTTCAGGGATCTTTCCCACCACTCGATTGTCTTCCTTTGTCAGCGTGCAGACCTGGGGGAGCACCAGGTGCCATCAGCAGGATGCTGCCGGATGCAGCCCATGTGTGACAGGGGAGAAACCACCTCCCTGTAGCCCCCATCGATGTGAAACCACACCAGCCTGGCATCCCCACCCACCCACCCCACACTGGTCCCCCAGCTGACATCTGGAAACCTCCTGCAGGGTTTGGGGCGGACAAAAATCAAACGGCCCATTAGCACTGTGCCTTTCATCTAAGCCACTGGAACAGCTTCATCTGATGCAAACACTAGATGTCCTGCCAGTAGGATGGTTGGTGACTGTGGGGACTGACCAACTCAAAAAGGAGCATCCCAAAATGTGGGGTGGGAGGGAGGGAAGGGGAGAGGGAGGGAGGGAGGGAGGGAGGGAGGAGGGAAGGGAGGGGAAGAAGCACCCCAAAAAGCCCCGCCAGCCGTCTGCTCACCACCGTGCAGCCATTGTAGAGGTTATGCTGATCTTTGTGAGCGTGAGCGCAGAAGTCCATGCACGCTGTCACTCCTGAGAACGGCCTCCCCTCCTTCAAGCCCAACCTGCAGTCTATCGCTATGTCCTCGTTCGTAACCTGCCAGAAGGAAGGAGGAGAGGGCTCTGGTTATCCAGAATCCCACCATCACCCTGTGCCCATCCCTGCCCTGCTCTGAGGGGGACGGGTGTGTGGCTGGTACCTGGTTTTGGTAGGCTTGTGGCGCCAGCCTCTTGTAAAGCGGAGCAACCTCAGTGGCCAAGTCCTGAAAGCTTTTCCGGAGCAGCTCTTCCTGTGGTAAGGAAACAAGGAGGATGTCACCCAGGGGTTCCAGAAGGGTGGGACATGAGCAGGGGTGGAATCTGACTCCCCTCATGGTGTCTCTCACTGCGCAAAGCTCGTGGCTTAAATTCCTGGTGAGGTTTCAAACCATTCAAACCTCCAGGCTCAACCCCTCTGGCATCTTCCCAGGGGTTTCCAGTGACAACCCATTTGTGCCACCCCATTACTGGCAGTCGCTGTCGCACAAGTCTGGGACATCAAGGTGAGTCCACTCTCTGCTTTCACCAGGAGAAGTGCCTCCCTTGTCCCCATCTCCCTAATTCATCCAAAATCCCACAGGGAATTTTTCCAGACTTCCCCCCACCATGCAAAACTTGGAGCTGGGAATAAAAGGAGCTCTGAACCCACAGCCCCAACCAGTGCTGCCCCTCTGTGTTCATCTCACCCACCTCTTTGGGATTGTCCCCCACCAGCCTGAACTTGCGGGGAGTTTTGCTCCGGGCGTATTTGCAGCCATTGAAATACATGCTCCAAGAGCAGCCGAAGGAGAAGGAAGCACCACAGGTGTTGGGGTCCTTGCCTTGGCACGCACAGGTCCGGCTGCAGGAGGGACATGGAGGAAGGTCAGCTGCCAGCACGGTGATGGCAGCTCCGAATGGGAGGAGGGATCCTCCTTCCATCCCACCCAGTTATCCCGAACTGGATCGCGGCGCGGTGGGACTTACTCGTCATTCAAGCCGCAGCGGCGGCTGGTGGGGTTGCCATACTTGGTGAGGGTGTCGGTGAGCTCCTGGTACAGCGTGTCGCCCAGCGTGCGGGGGATTCCCTCCCAGGCCAGGATGAGGATGATGATGACGGCGTTCTGGCAGTGGTGGCCAGCCCGGTGCCGCACCAGGCACAGCAGCTTCTCCTCTTGGTTGTGTCTTCGGATCACCTGGAAAAACGAGGGGTCAAGTTCAACCACTCAGACAGCAAACACATCCCAGGATGGGGGACACCCCAAAAAAGTGGGTTCTGGTGGCCTTCCATGGCACGCTGAGAGGATTTGGGGGTGGGGGAGACAGAGCCATGCGGGCTCCTGTGGGTTTGGGGAGCTGGGTGGGGCGATGTCCCCAGCGCAGGGGCTGCAGGCACGGACGTGCAGCTCGGCCTGGAGGGTGTCGATGGTGGGAAGCCCCGTGGAACTTCCCCAGAGGCGGCCGCCACTCTCGCTTCCTCCTCACCAGCCACAGCTCGAGCATCCTGGCCATGAGCCAGCAGTGTGCCCTGGTGGCTAAGAGAGCCAATGGGATCCTGGGGTGCATCCAGAGGAGTGTAGCCAGCAGGTCAAAGGAGGTGATAGTCCCCCTCTGCTCTGCCCTGGGCAGGCCCCACCTGGAGTGTTGTGTCCAGTGCTGGGCTCCTTGGTTTAAAAAGGACAGGGATCTCCTGGAGAGAGTCCAAAGAAGGGCTACGAAGATGATTAGGGGCCTGGAGCATCTCCCCTATGAGGATAGGCTGAGTAAGTTGGGACTCTTCAGCCTTGAGAAGAGAAGACTGAGGGGGGACCTAATTAATGTCTATAATTATCTGAAGCAGGGGATGCAGGGGGAATCAGCCAGCCCCTTTTCAGTGTCTGTGGGGACAGGACAAGGGGCAATGGCTGCAAGTTGGAGCACAGGGAGTTCCACACCAACATGGGGAACTTTTTCACAGTGAGGGTGACAGACACTGGAATAGGCTGCCCAGGGGGTGTGGAGTCTCCTTCTCTGGAGAGATTCCAGCCCCATCTGGACACCTATCTGAGTGATATGTTCTAGGGAGCTGCTTTGGCAGGGGGGTTGGACCCCATGATCTCTCGAGGTCCCTTCCAACCCCTACAATTCTATGATTCTATGATCCTGCCCCTGCCCGCTGTGGTTAGCAGGGACCTCCTCATCCCCAGGCAGGCCGGGGACAGGCAGGAGCGTTATCTCAGGGGGGACGAGATCTGGGGCACAGGCACTCACCCACTTGGCGATGG
The DNA here is from genome assembly GCA_022605575.1 of Laterallus jamaicensis coturniculus. Taxonomy (NCBI): domain Eukaryota; kingdom Metazoa; phylum Chordata; class Aves; order Gruiformes; family Rallidae; genus Laterallus; species Laterallus jamaicensis. The sequence goes on along the minus strand of JAKCOX010000049.1, from coordinate 3,896,321 downwards.
GGCAGCCCCGGGAGCTCTTCCCCTCCTTCCCTGTGTAGATGACCTTCTCGATGCGGATGGCTTTGCCCTTCTCTCCATACCTGCCAGGGGATGGGTGTCAGCCCCACAACAAGCTCACACATGTTCCCCCCATCATGGGCCACTCATACGCCCTCCCGCACCCACACAGGACACCTCGTGGGACCCCACTCTCCTCCACGGGACCCTGTGAGACCCCAGTCACCCTCATAACCCCCTGCCCATCCTCACAACACACCATTCACCCTCATGGGACTCCAGCCACCCTCACAAGCCCCCCCACCTCGCCCTCACAGCCCCACCCCAGGACTTACCGCTCCTCCATGAGCTCCCTGATGGATGCCACAGTGGGCCCTGAGCCCAGGTGGGTGTAATACGGCCCCTCATCCTTCTCCACTATTTGCTCTGCAGAGGGAAGGGGGGACACAAGGCAGGTCAGGGTCTGCCCCACTGCCAGCTGCCCTCCCACCAAGCACTTGGGCACCAACACCCCCAGGTTCCTCCATGGCATCTCCCTCTACATTGCAATTAGGGAGTCATTAAACAGCCTGGCAGCTCCTCTTTGTTTTCTGCTCCCAGCACTAAAACTGGAAAATAAGGAGACGGGTGCTCAGACCTGCACCCTTCAGGGACCCAAAATCCTCTCTGAGGGGGTACAGCCCCTCTGAGCATCACGGCAGCAACCATGGCTCCATCATCCCAGCATTGGAGATTCGTGTCAGCTGCCCCAGCGTGGTGCATTGGGATGAGAAGGGGTGATTCAGTACACCAAACCCCCCCCTCAGTCACCCCTGTCCCGGTCAACTCCCACCCTGGACACCTGCCTGGCCCAAATCCAACTGGATGCCACCAAAACCATCAAGGGATGATATCTGGGATAGGAAACTTCTGCTGCCTGCTTTTAGGAATGCCTGGAGGATTTGGGGATGCTCCCAGGATTCCAGGAGCTGGCTGAGCCCGTGGCAAGGAAGGAGCTGCTGCCCAGGGGAGAGGGAGAAGGATGCTGGGCTATGGGGAAGGATGGGCTATGGGGGCATGTTGGGGTACAGGAAGAGGATGCTGGGGTACAGGAGGAGGATGCTGGGGCTATAGGAGAAGGATGCAGGGCTATGGGGGGATGTGTGGGTAGGAGAGGAGGATGCTGGGGTACAGGAGGATGTTGGACTATGGAAGGAGGATGTTAGGGTACGGAAGAAGGATGCTGGGGTACAGGAAGATGCTGGGGCTACAGTAGAAGGATGCATGGCTATGGGAAGCTGTTGGGGTATGGGAGGAGGATGCTGAGACTACTGAAGGAGGATGTTGGGCTATGAGAGGATACCGGGATACAGGAGTAGGATGTTAGAGTACAGGAGGAGGATGCTGGGCTAAGGGATGATGTTGGGGTACAGGAGGAGGATGCTGGGGTACAGGAGGATGTTGAGCTAGGGAAAAGGACACTGGGGCTACAGGACAAGGATACAGGAAGGGGATGCTGGTGCTACAGCCCTGCAAGCAACAATCCCCCCCATGCCCCCAACCCTCCCCAACAGCAGCAACCCCCTCGGGGCTTTTAGGGCACAGGGGAAGCAAAGGATACCCCGGGGGCAGCCACAGTGGCGCAGGGGTCTATCCCTGATGCTGTGCAGGGATGCTCCCACCCGGGTGAGATGCATCCAGCGTGCCAGCCAGGTCTGATCCTGTCTTTTCCATCCCTCTGCTCTCACTGCCCTGATTTTCATTCCCATCATGTCTAACTGGCCAGGCGCCAGGGCGAGGAGAAAGCCGGGCTCAGCTGGGCTGCAGCTGTCCAGACTGAGATCAATACAGGACACGCAGCGATGGCTGATTTTATTACAGCATCCAACAGCACAGGCACCTAATAAAGCACCGAGCCCCGACTCCTGCTTAATTGCTTTCTCTCACGGCTTTTCCTTGAGAAAATGGAGAGAGGTGGCTGGGAGGGGGTGGGAATTCCCCCCTTTCCCAGCCCTTAAACTACAGGGGAAAAGAAAAAGCAACTGGAATCTTTTCCCAGCACTGCAGGGAGAAACTCCTGAGCTGGGTTTGAGCAGCTCCAGAAAGGCCTTTCACTCACTTGGTGCTGTTTGGGTTAATTACTGCTGCCATTTAGGAGCAAATAAATAAATAATCATAAGCCCCCATTAATAAAGCGCAGCTTGCACTTGGCCCTGGGGCCACCTCTCCCTGCAGCACCAGGGGTTCAGTTTTCCACCTGGGTGCCCCAAATCCTCACCCCTCTCTATTCCCAGAGGAAAGAGAGAGAGAGCACAGAGCTCCAGTCTAAATTTTAAGGAGGGAAGAACCAGCTCCCTGGAGCTTGGATGGAGTTGGGATGGCAAGGATCGGGTGGGAAATACTTAGTGTTTGCTGTGAAGTCTAATGAATGCCCAAAAAACCCCAAAACCACAGAAAAACCTTCCAAAACCACCCAAATCTGAGAGTTTGGGGCTTTTTTTGATGCATCCCAGTAGGATTGGCCACTGAACAACCCAGCATCCCAGCAGCAAATACGGCTCTGGGTATAAGTACGAGTCAAAGTTTGGGTTACTCCAACCAATTAATTTGCCTTAAAACAGTGGGAATAACGAGGCAAGCTGTGTTTCAGGGGTGGGTAGAGGGGTTTTGGGGGTCCCCAAGGCACTTTATGGGTTTAAACTGAGCGGTTAAGCAGAGTAAACCCAAGGCTTTCACTGCTCCTCCAACCCATGCCGGCACAGCCAGGTCGGCGGCGGCACCACCCCTGCGGTGACGCGGCGGTCGCTCGGCGTTTGCCATCCATCCGTAAAAACACGAGGGGAGAAGGGACAACAAAAGGCTCCATCCTCAGCATCAGGGCAAAAGGGGAGGGGGGGTGGGAGGTTTTGCCATGTGAGGCTGTATACATCCCTCCCCCACCACCACCCCCTCCAAAAAATAAACAGCGGGGGGGACTTTGCCAGCACCGTGGCATCGCTCCGTTGTTTATCCAGGGTAATCCCATGGTAATCCCAGGGTAATCCCAGGGTAATCCCAGCCTCCAAGTAATGTTGTTCTGGGGTTCACCGCCACCCCAATAACGCACCCCCAGCGCGGCCGGTCGCTCACCAACACAGTCGCAGGTGGGGAACTCCGCTTGCGCCCGCTTGGCCGGCGTGTCCAGGAGGCTTTTGGTGGGAGTATCCAGGTATTTCAGAGGCGACTCCAAAAAGCCGCTCAGGGTGGGTGTCAGCGGCACCTCGTCCTTAGTGGGTGTCCCGTCGGCGTCGTCCGCATCAGGGTTTTGGCTTTCCTCAGAGTAAAAACACGTGGTGGACACCACGGTGATAGCACCAGAAGACTCGATTTTGATCTGTTTAGGGGACCGGGCGGTAAAGGGGGGCTCCAAAAGTGATCCCTTCCCCGGTGAGAATGAAAAGGTTTTAGGTCCAGCCTGGGGAGCGCTGCTCGAAGCCGGGGCGACGGCGGTGGGGAGCACTTGAGGGGCTGGCGCCGGCCCCCCCGGCAGCTCAGCGGCCCTGGGGGCGAGTGGGGAGGGTGTCTTGGGGGGCTGCAGGTTGAAATTCTCCCCGAATTCAGCTTCAAATTGCCGGATGAGCTCTTCCAGCTTGTCATCCACCACGATGGGTGTTGGGGCGGCCGGCGGTGGGGCGGCCGGTGTTTCCTCTGAGCCGGTCAAGCCCACCGGCACCGGGTGAATTTGGGGGCCCCCACCGGGGAGGGCACCCCTTTCCTGAGAGTCGGAAACCGGGGGGACACCGTCGAGGGGGTTCGGTGGCGAGGGGCGAGCGGCGGCCTGGGGTAGTGCAAGAGGCTGGAGCGGGAAGGCAGGCGGCGGCGGCTCGGTTTGCATCTCTTCAGCCGGGGGTTCGGCGGGCGCCCGAAACCCATCCAGGCTGATCTGCCAGAGGGGCAGGAAGAGTGGCTGCGAGTCCTTCTGCTTCGGCTTCTTGATCTGCACCTGTTTGCGGAGCGGTTTGGCCGGGGGGGGCTTTTCCGGGGGCGTTTTCTTCTTCTTCTCTTTGGCCTGCTTTTCGAAGGGCTTGGGGGGCACGGATGGGGTGCCGGGAGCCCACCAGCCGCTCGGCCGATCTGGGGGTGGTGCCGTCGTCGCTGCTAGGCTTTGCTCGAGGAAGAGGCTGCGCTTGTGATGGAGATGCTGCTGCAGGACCAGTTGCGTCTTCTTGTGCAGGTCGGGCTCCGGCGGTGCCGGTGGCAAACGGGGGCCACCCGGTGCTTCTTTACCAGGCACCCGTTCGGGGGGCTCTGGTTTAGGCGCGGTTGCTTTGCCAGACGTCGCTTCGGGTCTCTTGAAAGCTGCCTTGATGTAGTCGTCAGTGTTACCCAGCAGCTGCTCCAGCTCTGCCATGGGGTCTCCAGCCCCCGCCGCCCCCTCGGCCTCCAGCCCCCACGCTGCTGTGAAACCCCCCCGTGGGGGTGCAGCACCAAAAAACGGCTCCGGTGCTGCTCCTGGCTCAGGTGGATAACGGGGTTCATCCCCTCGCTGCCATCCAGCCCCCGGCGAGGTGAGGGGACCGGGGCCGAAGGGGGTGGCAGGGGGCGGTGGGGGCAGCGGGGCGGGGGGCTGACTGTTGCCGGTGGGCTGGGGGAGAGCGGCTGAGAGCTGCGTCAGGGCTTCGATGGCTATGGCGGTCTGCAGGCTGATGTTCTTCTCCTTGGCGATGGTCAACGCGCTTTGGGAAAAGGGGAGGCCGTCGGGTGGGCACGGCTCGACGGCCTCAGGCACCGGCTGGGGGTCAATAGCACCTTCCTGGGGGGGCAGCGGGGGTTCGGCAGCGACACGGGGCCGCGGTGATGCCGGTTCTTCACCGAGAGCCGTCTTGATCTTTTGCTCCAGCCATTCCAGGTAGTCGGGGCACTCGGGGCCGTCGCAGTTGCAGTCGGGGGGCTTGACACCATGCTTGGCCAAAGCCAGGGCGGTCTTGAGGGCATGCAGGTCCTCCCCCCGCGGCACGCCGTCCGCCGTGCTCAACCCTCCCCGGCTCATTTCCGAGTCGAACTTCTCGTACAGCAGCGACGGCGAACCCGGGGGCGGCAGCCGGTATGAGGAAACGGCTTCGGCCACCGCCGAAAAGGCCACCAGGTTCCTGACGTCTTCCAAGTGGGCTTTACCGGCGGCGGGCGGCTGGCCCGGTGACCAGCTGCTCGGCTCCATCAGCGCAGTGTCCCCCACCTCCGGCCGGCCCCCATTCGCCAGGCTGAGCCCAGTGCCCTCGTTCAGCCGCCTTTCTTCGACATAATTAATTGGCCCTCCTTCCATTTGGCTTCTGCTGGGTCCATCAACCGGGTCGCCCGCCGAACCTGTCTAAGAGGAGGGACAGAGGAGAGACGTGAGCATCCCTCGCCAACACCCCACATCCCATCACCCACCTCCTATCTCTATTTCCTCCCTCATCACCCTCCACAGCCCATCACCCCCTGTTCCCTCCCCAGTTTTCCTTCGGTTTGATTCCCTCTTTCCCCATCTCATTCTGTGACCCGGGTGATGAAGACACCAACAAACCACGAGAAGTAAAACAAATCGCCGGTGGTTGAACCACGCGGGTTCTGCCCGGCTGCGTAAGGAGCATCTCAGCTCGAAAAGGTGGCCGGTTTCCACCACGCCGGCCCCGTGCCACCCACGTCCCCACCCCGCTTTCGAAATCACTCAACAGGACGGCTCGGGATTTCCATCGCCCGCCCGAGGCGAGACGCACGGTGGGGTGGGATGGGATGGGGAGGGCATCCCCGGCTCCGTCCACGCAGTTCGCACCGGTGAAGGAAGCAGCACGGGGAGAAAAGGGAGGTTTTGTTGGACCTGTGCCTGAAGCAAACATCTTGGCCAGGAGCAGCTGTCCTTCGCCGGGGGCTGCGGCACGGCAGGAAGCCGCCGAGTTGGCTACGCCGGTGCCAGGGGCGGCGCGGGGATGCTTTCACCTCAGATAACCCAGCGCCTGGATCCGCAGAGGCCGGCCGGGGCTCCCAGCAACGCTGAGATCCAGCTCCAGCATCCAGCAAACCAGCCATGTGCCACCAAGTGACCAAGAAACCATTCGAGCCACCCATGCCAATACGAGGCGGTGGCACCCAGGGTGCCTGTCACCCTGGCATCTGGGCTCACGCGCCTCAATTTAAGACCCTCCGAGAGGTTTTGTAAAGGATGGGGGGGGTGGGGAGTGTCTTTCCTGTGCTCTGTGACTCTCTCTGACCACCAGGCATGGGGGATTGTAGTGCTCTGGCAGCCAGGGGTGCCGGGCACTGGCGGTTTGCCGCTAACCGGGACGGGGGGTGCAGCTTCCTGCGAGCTAAAAATACAGCAAAGTTCGCTGGAAAAAACATGACAAAGCAAGCAAAGGCTGTGGGCAGAGCTTCCTGCCCCTGGCCAGCACCAGCACAGCAAAGATCCACAGCCCAGACTCCTTGGGACACCCAGAGTTGCGGCTGGGTGTGCGAGCGAGCTGTCAGTGTGCGGCTGTCAGTGCGTGCGGCTGTTGGGTTTTAACCCTTCAGCCCCCAGGCCCACAGGAATCCTTGGGAGCCAACGATGCCTCACGCTTGAGCAAGGCTGGTTTCCACGCTGGAGATAAGCACACTGCTGACTGCAGCCCAAAACCCTGGAGAAACCAGGCAGGAACCACTCCCAGTACAGCGATACCCCCAAAATCCCACCCTCCCCTTCCCAGGGGGGTGGAAACAACGGCACCGGTACAAATCACCACGGCACCACTCCAACACAGGGTTCACCCTGATGCTGCTGTAGCTTTATAGGGGCTTCCATCCCCTCGCAGCACCCCTGGAGCTGAAGACAGGAGCTAGGAGTGATGGGACTGGTCCATCAAGTCTGGGGAGCAAATGGTTTTGCCGCCAGTTCGGTTCGTGCCACGAAACAGCAACTCAGGGCAGGGTGGGGATGAGATGCCGCCCCCGCTCTCCTTTGCAAACCAAGGAAGAAACAGCCTCGCCCATCCTTCCTACACCCCTGCACCTTCCTCCTCCTCCTCCCCAGCCAAGAGGGTTTTTCCTAAGTGCCAGGAGGGAGAAAAACGCCCCAAGCACCCCCCAAGTCCTGGAGTTTGGGGTAAGGGACACACACCTTTGCACCCCAAGTCCTGGAGTTTGGGGTAAGGGACACACACACCTTTGTGCCCCAAGTCCTGGAGTTTGGGGTGGGACACACACACACCTTTGTGCCCCAAGTCCTGGAGTTTGGGGTGGGGGACACACAGACCTTTGCGCCCCAAGTCCTGGAGTTTGGGGTAGGGGACACACACACCTTTGTGTCCCAAGTCCTGGAGTTTGGGGTGGGGACACACACACCTTTGTGTCCCAGGTTCTGGAGTCTGGGGTGGGGACACACACACACCTTTGTGCCCCAAGTCCTGGAGTTTGGGGTGTGGACACACACATTAGTGCCCCAAAGTGTCCCTGGCATCTCGGCACTGATGCCAGCCTGGAGAAAGGATCGGAAACCTGTTTTGCTCTGGGTGGGGAGTGGATATCTACCCCGAGGGTTTACCCAGGGGAGGGGAGGGGAACCTGCTGGGTAAGGACAAGGGGAAGTCCCAGAAACCAGCCGTCGGGCTGGGGTGGCACCTCAGGCTGCTCCATTCCAATCCCTGGGATACTGGGCTGGGCTGGGGAAGCAGGAAAAGAGTTTCACCCTACAAAAACACAGGGCAGGAACGAGCAAACCCAGCTGCTCCTAAAGGGTTAAGCCACAAGTGTCCCTACATCACTGGGGGTGGGGGGGAAATTAAATATATATATATAAATGCATATATTTAAATTTGTTGTGGGTTTTCTTCCCAGGCTCTCCCACCCAGGTCCTTTTGTTCCCAGCCCTGTGTGCTTGGAGACAGAAAAACCTCACAGCTTGTCCCCAAAAATCAATTCCCCCCCCCAACACTTTCCTGCTTCCCTCTCTTCCCCCACCCCAAATCCCGATTCACTCCCTCAGCACCCACAGAATTCCCTCCGTCGGCACCTATTCCTCCATGCCTTGGCCCAGAAAAAGGATTGCTTGCCCAAACCTCCTTGGATTCACCCCAGGAAGGAATAAAAGCTGGGAAGGGAGGGCTGGGGGGAGGGGGGATAAATTAAAATAAAGAGAAACCCAAGGGCTTTGGTTTGAGTTAGGTCAACTCTCAGCTCCCACAATGTCCCTTCTGCTTCCTCTGGGTGCTATAAAAGGGGGGAAAATCCCCCCCTGAGGATGAAAACATGGATTTTTTTTTAATGTTTTTCCTCTTTTCTTTAATCCCTCCCCCAGTTTAAATGCCTTCCACAGAGGGAAGGGAGAGAGAGGGGGGGGGTGGAAATAACCACACGCAGAGCTGGGCTTGGAAGGATTCCAGCCTGGGCTGCGCTCCCTGGGAATAGTCCGGAGCTGTTTATAACCCAGCAGAGTGCCAGGGGGGAGCCCCAGAGAGGGAGGATGGGGAAGGGGGGGGGGCACGGTGCCGGATTCGGGTACGGCACTTACGTGTGCGGGGTGGGAGGCGAAGCTGGAAGCGACGGCGGGAACCATCCGGGGAAGGAAAGACGAAACGAGTTGTTCAAGCCTCAGCCACCCCGGCCCTCCCCGCCCCCTGCAAAACCAGCTGGAGAAGCCATTAGTCCCAGCGCCGCGTGCACGTAGGGGACGGACGGACGGACGGCGAAGGGCCCCACGCTGGCCCCCACAGCCTGCTGCTCTTTGCTGGGCCCCGAAAGGAGCCGTGACACCCCGTGAAGAGGGGGGAGCATGGGGGGGACCCCAGCCCTGCGAGCTGGTGGGGAGGAAATGGCTGCAGTTCCTTTGGCTCTGGAAGGGAAATGCAGCCCTCGGCAATGGCAGCCCTATAGATCTGCTGCCCTATAGATCTGCTGCCCTACAGAATCTGCTGCCTTATAGATGTGCTGTCCTACAGATCCTGCTGCCCTACAGACCCTACTGCCTTACAGATGTACTGCCCTACAGACCCTGCTGCCCTATAGACCCCGCTGCCCAGCAGATCCCGCTGCCCTATAGATCTGCTGCCCTACAGACCCCAGTGACCCACATATCCAGCAACCTGCATCCTCAGCAACCTCAGCTAACAGCCCTACCCATCCCCCAACCCCATATATCCCGCAATCTATATCCACCAGCCCCAGACATTCAGTGATCCTATACATCCCTCAGCCCTAGATATCCAACAGCCCAACACATCCGGCAGCCTTATGTACCCAAGAGCCCTAAACATCCATCAGCCCCCCCAGTAACTGGCAACCCTACACATCCAGCCCCCCACTTTATCCAGGAACCCTGTGTATCCAAACTCTGCAGTCAGCAATCCCATATATCCCACATATCCCCATACATGCAACAACCCTAAACACTCAGCAGCCCGAAATACCCATCTTCAAAGCATCCAGCAACCCTGTATATCCAGGGACCTATACATCCGACGGCCCTATACAGCACTGGTCCATACAGCCCACAGTCTATACATCCAGACTTCAAATGATTCCTTCCAGCTGGGCTGTAAGATAAATGACCCAGCCCCCTCATCCCCCACCCCAAAAGCCAACAGGAGAAACCGTTTTTACATCCCTCACCCTCCAAAAACAGTCACCCATCCCCCTCCCCAAAATCCCTTGGCGGGAGGCAAGTGGCTCAGCTGCAGAGAACGGAGCAACTCAGTGCACGCGAAGCAGCTTGGAAGACGCCGCTTGGTGTCATCCTGCTGCAAAACTGGCTCGATTTTATTAAAAGCACCGAATCTGGGAGCCAGAGGAAAGCAGAGGAAGGACAGAGCGCAGCGGTGGGGACACAGAATCCTTCCCGGTGGCATCTGGGCGGCTGGGAGGGGGAGACACATCAGAGACCGCCGTGCGCTGGGGCTGCGGCGAGGGCACGGTGGGGTGTTTGGGAGGTCAGCGGGTGCTGCTGCCAGCCAGCGGCACGGGCCGGCCAAGAGGCAGGAGGCAGTTTGGCTGCCGGCCCCACGCCGCGCCGGTGGAGTCTGGCCAGCGCCGGCACTCGGCTTGTGGTTTTCCTTCTCTGGCAACAACCCCGGGGATCCTCCACCGGGACAGCGGGTCTGGGGTGCGGGAGGAGGGGCACACCTGAGCATGGGAGACCCTACAATAACAAACCGTGCTTTGCCAGGGAAGGAGATGCTGCCAAAGTCCTGCACGCATCCCTGGGGACTGATGCTCCTTGGGCGCGGGGTGGGGGGGTACCACCTTGCCTGTCCATATCCCAGGAAGGAAAACACCCTCTCCTGGTCCCAAACCACCACCACCACCCCCAGGTTCTGGGAGGGGGATGCTGGAGAGGAGCTGAACAGCACGCACAGATTCCCTAAATCCACGCTCAACACTCCCCAAACTGGAAACCAAAGGGAATCTGCAAAGCCCAAACACCGAGCTGGACCCACCATCACCCCCAGCTCCCCATCAACCCCCAGCTCCCCGCTTCCCGGGGTACCCACCGCGCCGGCTCATGGCCCCGCTGCCTCTCGGCGCCGCGGGCGGCTGCGGCTGCCTCTCCCGCCTTGTTTTCCAAGCTGTTTCCATGGCCCCAGCTGACCCCAGCGCTGGGTCTGAGCTGCTCACTCCTGTCCTCATTTAGCCCGGAGAAAAGCCGGAATAGCGACGATGCCGAGGGAGCTGAGCTGATTTATGCTGTGGGAAGCCCAGCTCTGCCTTACACCAGCCCCAAGAGCACTTTTGGGGACCCCTGTAGCTGTAACCCCTCTCCTGACAGCACTGGGACCCCCTTTTCCTTCTCACTGGCGTACACTGAGCCAGTCGGACGCGACATAGTCCCACTCCTCACTCCCACATCAACATTCCACCAGCACCTGGAGCTTCCAAGAGAGACGGGGGGATCTTTTTCCAAGAAGGAAAAATCCAAACCATTCCCATCTCCATCCTCTTCATTTCCTTCAGGAAAAGGGGGTTGCCCTTTGGAGGGGACACAGCAGGGATGCTCGGGGTGAGGATTCTTGGGAAAGGAGGCTCAGGACCAGGATGCTCTGGATCGGGATGCTCGGGGTATGGATGCTCAGAGTGGGGATGCCTGGGTGAAGATGCTTGGGGTTGGGATGCTCAGAGCTGGGATGCTCAGGGTATGGATACATGGGATATGGATACTCAGGGAACGGATACTCAGAGTACGGATACACATGCTTGGAACAGGGAAGCTTGTAGTAGAGATGTAGTAGAGCTGCTTGGCATAGGGATGCTTGGGTGAAGATGCTCGGGGTCAGAATGCTTGGAGTGGGGATGCATGGAGAAGGATGCTTGGAGTGGGGATGCTTGGAGCAGAGAAGCTTGGAGTAGGGATGTTGAGGGTCAGGATGCTCAGGGTGGGATGCTCAGGGTTGGGATGCTCGGGGTTGGGATGCTTGGAGCAGGGATTCTCATGGTCAGGATGCTTGGGGTTGGGATGCTTTAGGTTGGGATGTTCAGGGTCAGGATGCTTGGGGTCAAGATGTTCAGGGTCAAGATGCTCAGAACAGGGATTGTCGTGGTCAGGATGCTCGGAGCAAGGATGCTTGGGGTCGGGATGCTTGGCATTGGGATGCTTAGAGCAGGGATGCTCGGAGCAGGGACAGGCAAACGATGCCCCAGCTGCTGCTCCCCCCGAAGCAGCTCTTGGGAATCAAGCTGCCACAGCCAAACCACACCACGGCGTGCATTCCCACTACAGCATGCCTTCCCACCGCGGCGTGGAGCCGAGCCGGGAGCTGCCAGTTGGCGCGGGCAGGGGGAACGGCTTGGCAAGGCACGGAGCCGCGTCAGGCTGCCGGCTCTGGCCGGGCAGGGAGGGAGCTGAGCTCTTGAAAGGGAAAAGGAGGAGGGGAAGGGAAAAAAAAACCCCACGGCGCTATTTTTGTTTCTTGGAGCAGTTTTTTCCTCAAACACAGCTGGCTCCTCTCGTGCCGGCGCTCGGCTACCAGATTGGCGCCGCGGCCGGCTGGGCAAAGCCCAATAGCCAGGTGGTGGGGAGCAGCGGCTCAGCCGGGAGTGATGCCGGCTCTGATGGTGGGAAGGAAGGAGGGGACATGGGGGGCGAGGGGGGCAAGGGGGATGAGGGACCAGCATGGGCAAGATGGGGATGGGGATGAGGAAGGGGATGGGAAAGGGGATGGGAAAGAGGATAGGGAAGGTGAGGAAGGGAATGGGGATGGAGATGAGGAAAGGGATGGGGATGGAGATGAGGAAAGGGATGGGGATGGAGATGGAGATGAGGAAGGGGATGGGGATGGGGATGGAGATGAGGAAGGGGATGGGGATGGGGATGGAGATGAGAAGGGGATGGGGATGGGGATGGAGATGAGGAAGGGGATGGGGATGGGGATGGAGATGAGGAAGGGGATGGGGATGGAGATGAGGAAGGGGATGGGGATGGAGATGAGGAAGGGGATGGGGATGGAGATGAGGAAGGGGATGGGGATGGAGATGAGGAAGGGGATGGGGATGGAGATGAGGAAGGGGATGGGGATGGGGATGGAGATGAGGAAGGGGATGGGGATGGGGATGGAGATGAGGAAGGGGATGGGGATGGAGATGAGGAAGGGGATGGGGATGGGGATGGAGATGAGGAAGGGGATGGGGATGGGGATGGAGATGAGGAAGGGGATGGGGATGGGGATGGAGATGAGGAAGGGGATGGGGATGGAGATGAGGAAGGGGATGGGGATGGGGATGGAGATGAGGAAGGGGATGGGGATGGAGATGAGGAAGGGGAAGAAGGAGATGTGATGAGGAAGGGGATGGGGAAGGTGAGGAAGGAGAAGACAGCAATGGGGAAGGGGAGAAAGGGGAAGGGGAAAATGGGGAAGAAGGTGAGAAGGAGGATAGGGAAGGAGGGAAAAAGAGGAAGAGGGGGAGGAGGAGGGGAAAGAAGGGGAAGGGGATAGGGAGGAAGAGACAGGGTTGGGAAGGAAAAAGGACCCACCTGGGAAGGAAAAAGGAAGCGGGAAGTGCATGGGCTGCAGGAGACAGGCCTGGGGCTTCACCTCACCTCCTGCCCAGCCCCAGCCTGCCTGCCCCCATGGAGCTGGGCCCAATTTCACAGCCGCACTGCCAGCATCCCCTGTGGGACCCAGCTCAGTCCCCTCTCAGCCCCACCACCCCCCCTAGCAGAGACATTTCCCCCTGCCCATTGCTTTGCATGGCAAACCAGGGCAGGGAGAAGCCAGTTTTTGGGGAGCGAGGAGGAAAGCCACCCCACACCCATGCACTAATCAAACCGCACCCCAATTCTCTAGGCTTTGCCAGCCCCCATCAAAGTTCAAGCAGGGTGGGGTGTCCCTGCACCCTCCCAGCCCCCGGGTGCAAGTCAGGGATGTGCCACCCAGCACCCATGGGTGCTCAGCTCCCTCCAGCCCAACCCCATCCCGTCGTACCTGGGGGATGCCACAGCACGTCCCCTCCAGACATGGGGGGTTCCTGGCGTCACCACCGCCGTGCCACACAGCCCAACCTTTCAGCAGAGCAGGAGGAGGAGGAGGAGAACCGTGAGCACCACCGCCCTCCTGCCCGGCAAGCACGGACAAGTCAGCGGCGCGATGGCCGGCGGGCAAGAGCCGGGAGATGAGTGGGAGCCAGGCCCTGCCCCGTCTGGGAGCAGGGAAAACGCCGGCTCTGCCAAACCTGGAGCTGGTTTCACCACCACGACCTGTCCCCCGTAGGCAAAAGCATCTGGTGGTGGGTGGGAGACGTGACCCCTCCAGATGAAATCCCCGTTCTGAAGGCCGGAGGAAGGCACAGAGCACGGAAGACGCGTGCCGGCAGAGCGGACACCGGCTCGGCACCACCGCAACCATTTTGCAGCATGCTGTAAAGAAACCCTCCCTTTTTCTCCCCCCAAATTTAAAGCCCCCTCCTTCTCCATCCTGCCTGCCTCCCTGGGGTCGGTGCCGCTGATTCAGCGCCGGCGCTGCTGAGTCACCGCAGCCACCTCAGCCCTGACGCCAACCAGCTCCAGCGATGAGCTCAGCCCGCGGGGGCTTCAGCATCTCCACGCTCACCGGCACTGCTGATCCCCAGGGAGCCACAGGATAAGCCTTCTACCTATATGTTGGGGTCTCACCCGCTTTCACCCCCTTACTAAAGCCTCACCCATCCCCAAAGCCATGCCAACCTCGAAACCAAGGCTACCAAAACACCAGCAACGTTTCAGATCCCCCATCTTCCAACCAGTGCCGCGGTCCTCTCCGAAAACACCCCATCATGGACCACCCATGAGCTGGGACGGCCGCCGCAGTCGCTGTCCACATCCTCCCCATCTCGCTTGCCAAAAGAGGGATGGGAACGATAAAGAAAAGAAGGGGGGAAAAAGTCTAATTTGGCTTTTTTTCCCTCCCCCCCCCCGCCTCCTCTGCTGGGGTCATCAGCGGCGCGGGGGATGCGCCGACACCCGCCTCCGGCTTCCCCAGCCCGGTGACGGGGTTGATGACTCACGGGGAAGGAGGAAGAAGGAGGAGGGGGGGTAGAGGCGGGGGGGGGGGGGGGGGAGAAGCGGCGCGTGCACGGGGCTGTCATGTTTGTAAACCTAAAAAAAGCCATGTGCGGGCAGGCAGCGTGCTCCGGCCGGCAGCACCGGCGCAGGGACCGGCAAAGGATGGGCAGCGCCGGCATCCCAACCAGGGAAGGAAAGCTTTGGAGATGCATCCCAACATGGGTGGAAGAAGAAGTTATCCCCACTGCAAGGGGGCTTTGCGGAGCGCTGGCTTTAATTGGCGTGGCTGGGCCTTAATTGGGATGGCTTTAATTGGCGCGGCTTTACGCGCACAGGTGTTAAGCGCGAGGGCTCTCAACGCAACGGGGTGATGGTGTCGGGCACGACGTGTGTCATGCCAAGAAGGGGGTTCCTCCTAAAACCCCTCATCCCATTGCTGCTCATCACCCATTGCCTCCCAGCACAGCAGCTCCCGGGATGGATGCTCCTCCAACCCATTCCAACCAGGAGCTGCAGTGAACCAGGAACCATGTGTGCCACCAACAGCCAGCAGCTCTTGCGGTGACAAACCCTCCAGCCATTATACAGCATCCCCCAGCCTCCACGCTGACAATTGCAGCAATTATAACTTGGGGTTATAATTTTGGGGGGGGGAGGTTGGGAGGGGAGGGGGTGCATTTTACAGCACTTTCAGGGCTTGGGGTGTTTCCCCCCCTGGCCTCATTTGGCTGCGATGGAAATCGCAGGCTTGGGAGCTCACAGTCCCCAGCTCCCCTGTTCCACAGCAAAATCTCATTTAATCCAAAGATGCAGTGACTTGATGTGCAGAAGCACTTCTCTTCCCCCCCACCCCCACCTCCTCCTCCTCCTCCTCCTTCCCCTTAAGAACTGCCATTTTAGCTGAAGCAAACAAACACACCGCATCGTCCCTGCCACACGACTCCCTGTGACAACCCGGCAGCACCCTGCCTGTGCGTCCCTGCCACCTGCATATCCCTGCCACCCTCACATCCCCACCGCCCGCACGCTGCCAGCATCGTCCTGCCACCACCGAGCATCCCAACTCCCAGGGAAAAGGAGGTTTCAGCCTTGGGAGAGAGGAGAACATTAGGCTTGAGCTGGGTTTGCGGGGCTGGCGGCAGCGTGCCGGGCAGATGTGGAGCAGGGATGGAGCTGATCGCAGCTGTTTCACCTCCAGCCTCTTCCCGTTTCATTTCATCTCCCCTTGGATGCTGGCCCAGGGAGGGGAAAAGGGGGGGGGGTAAAGAAATAAAGCTCTTTCATCCTCAAAAATGGTCTGGCACCCTCTCACACTGAGCTCAAAGCTGCAAGATTAAAGAGCTGGCAGAGGAAGGGAGAAGGGGGACCGGTCCCCAGGGGGGCTGGAGTTGGGGTGCATCGCTCTCGCCCCAAGCCCGCATCCCAAGTCGCAGTAGGGACAGCGAGGGGACAGGGGCAGTGGGCTTCAGCACTGTCCCCTTTGCTGCCACCCTGTTAGGAAAGCTCCCTGCGCGCACGTGGAGCAGGGACCCCGTTGGGCAAGGAATGGGGAGCCTGGTGCCATAGGAATAGGGAGAAGGGGTGGCAGCATGTGTGGGCAGGGGACCGAAGACCCCAATGTCACAGAGACAAGGACAAGGGAGCCCAGCACATGTGGGCAGGGGCCTAGGGATCCCAATGGTATGGGGATGGGCACTGTGGACCCCTGCATACGCGGGCAGGGGAGCGGGGACGCCAACGCTGCAGAAATAAGGAGCAGGGACCCCCAGCATGCACAGGACAAGGGACACCACTGCCATGGGGACAGGGACACGGGCGTACACGAGTAGGGGACTCAGGAGCCCGATGGGGATGGGGGAACTCCAGCACACATAGGCAGGGGGTCAGGAACCCTGGTGTTATGGGGACAGCGACACACAACGCCATAAGGACGAGGGATCCCGGCACACATGGACAGGGGACCAGGGACACCAGTGCTACAGGATGGGGACACCAGCACATGCAGGCAGGGGACCGGAGCCCCTGATGCCATGGGTACAGGGACTGGGGACCCCAACACAGCTCACTCCAAGCACACCAGCACTGAGGACACCCTGCAGAAGGCTTTTTGGGACAGAGCCCCACAGCACAACCACACATCCCAGAGGCACCATGCCACCGCTTCACCATCCCCATCCCCAATGGGGCCAGCCAAGCCCCACCAAGAAAGGCCAAAGGGGGTGGGGGTGAGACAGGACACAACACACATTCTGCCTTCCCAAGGTCCCATCATCAGCTCCTCCTCCCAGCCGCCTCTCCCCTTAATTACCTGTGATAAAGGGCCCAGGTCTGTAATCCGAAAAACAAACCTCGTCACAGCTAATTAGGTGCCAAAGGCCAAGAGCGGGGGCTCGTTTATGGGGCCACCACCGTAACAACGGGAGAGGACTCTGCTCCGGCGCTCCCATCCCTCCCAACATGATGCAACCTCGGGGCCTCACCGGCGCTCACCGCATCCCAACACCCCACGGTTAACCCGGCACCTCGCGGTACCCGGCACCTAGGATGGGGGGGGGGCACCTTTATATTTTGCCAAGCATCCACGGTACCGGAGGCGGCTCCGGCGTTGGCGACTGGGCAGGTGCAGGTGGATCCCAGGTGTGAGATCTGAAGCATCCCCGAATCCCCCGAAATAAACCACGTGGTGCCAAGCCACTCACCACAGACTCCAAAACTTCGGGGGCAGCCGCGCTTTACGCCACGCTCTCCCTGACCTCAGGGATGTCCCCCCCGGGGTGCCACCAGCATCCGTAGCCCGTCAGATCCTACTCACCACCAAACCACACCACTCTTGGCACGGGGTAATGGACATTGCCACCTCGGATGGCAAATGAGACCCCCCTGAGGAGGGACAAGCTGCCTTTTCTCCTCACCTCCATCCTACCCCTGCTATGCCCGGTATGACGAAAAACAAGGGGGTGGGGGAAACCAACCCCACCAGACCCCATGGTCCTCGTCATGGCGAGGGATGACAGCTGCCAGGGGCTGCGTGACGTCAGGGTGACGTCACGACAGGGGAGCCTCATCGCCCTTGTTAGCATCACCCCGCGTACCTCTGAGCTCAGCACATTTACGGGATGGAAGGGTGGGGGGGGTGAGGGGGGATGATTAATAAAAAGAATTTTTAAAAATAAATTTTAAATAAAAGCTGAAAAGCCACGGGGTAATGAAGGGGGGAGGGGAGGGGGGAAGAGGGGGCACGTTCGGGCTTATTGCCCCCCCCCCCCCCAATCTGCCCCCCCTCCCCCGAGGCTTCTGGAGAGAAAGAAAAGGGATAAAAGAGGGAAAACAGCCCCAAACCGCCGCGGAAGGGAGCGGGGCAGAGCCAAGGCCCCCGGTGCGTGTCCGTGTCCCCCCCCCAACCCAACCCCGGCCCTGCCGCTTTGTCCTCCCGGCCCCGCCGCCCCTCCGCGCCCGCCGCTGCTCACCCGCGTCCGCGGAGCCGCAAAACACGCGCAAACACCGCGGGGGGGAGGGAAGGAAGGAGAGGGGCAGCTTCACCCCCTTTCTCCCCCCCTTCCTTTTCTCCCCCAAACCCACCCCCGGCTTTGCACGTCCACGGGAAGGGGGGGGGGGGGGGGGGATGCACGGGTGGGATGCGGGGAGGGATGCACAGAGGGGATGCGGGGGCGGGAGGGGGAGGGGGGGGGGAATGCGCAGGGGGAACGCCGGGGGGAGGGAAGGGGGGGGGGGACGGGGGAGGTGTGTATATTTTGGGGGGGGTGCTTACCTCGCCGCTCCCCCCGCCGCTGCCCCCTCGCAGCCCCGCCGGGCCCCGGCACGGCCCCGGCCCTCAGGAGGAAGCCATCTTGTCTCCCTCCTCCGCGCTCCCTCACCGCCGCCCTGCTGCAGCCGGGGGGGTGTTTGACCGGCGCAATCTCTCCTTCCCCCCCTCTCTCCTCCCTCCTCCTCCTCCTCCTCCTTTCTCTTCCTCCTCCTCCTCCTCCTCCTCCTCCTTCCGTGCAACTCGCCCCCCCCCCTTCCCACACACCCCCCCCCCCACACACCCCCACGCAGCGCGACACCGCCCGCTCCCCCCGCGGGGCCGCTGTGCAGGGGCGGGGGGGGCACGGACAGGCATGGGCACACAGTGGGCGGTGGGACACACTCCCCCCACGCCACAATACCCCCCCCCCCACAATACCCCCCCCCCCAAAAAAAATCCACGCCCCCCAACATGGGTAACCAGACCCCAAAACCCAGTCGTGTGTGTGTGTGTGTCCTGTCCCCCTCCCCCCCATCCTTCCCCCCCACCCCGCCGGGAAACTGAGGCAGCAGCCCCCAGAGGGTGGGAAGAGCAAACACACAGGAGCAGCCAGACCCCCCATGCAGGGGATCCCCAAAAGTACACTTTGCCCCCCCCCCCCAAAT
Organism: Laterallus jamaicensis coturniculus; assembly: GCA_022605575.1. Lineage (NCBI taxonomy): Eukaryota > Metazoa > Chordata > Aves > Gruiformes > Rallidae > Laterallus > Laterallus jamaicensis. The sequence continues at coordinate 3,877,477 of JAKCOX010000049.1, read as the reverse complement.
TCACTTTGCTCCCCCCTCCCTTCCTCCCCCCCCCCCCCCCAGTATTTTTCCCCAGCTAATTCGAGGTCTGGGTTAATTTGGAGAGTTAATTTGGGGGTGTCAGGGGTAAACGAGGATTAAATCCTGCATAGACACCCCTGTGGGTGCCTGGCTGCCCAGTCTCCCCAAAATCCAGCACCTGGAAGGCAAGCAAGTGGGGTGGTGTGTGTGCAGGTTTTCCTATGGGAAAAGCAGTGGGAATGGGCCAGAGAAAGGGTTAAGCTGGGTCTAAGTGAGGGCTGGAGCCTTTAAACCAGCCCTGCTGGGATCAGCTCCAGCTTTTCCATGCCCTGTCCCGAGCTGGCAGATCTTGACTGTGATACACACATGGGTTTGGGGTAGATTTTGAAGGAAAAAAGGGAGCAGGAAAGGAAATTCCCCCAAAACCTTCCCAATCTGGGGCTTAGAGGTGATGCTCCTGGATGCTCCCGGTTTGAAGCTTTCCAACCCTGTTCCCAGCTGAATCACTGGCAAAACTTCCACAAACTCAAAGATCCCAAAGGTTTCCCTCAGGAGTGGCCTCGTGGAAACCGTTTTCCAAAAGGATTTGTGGTGCAAGGAAGGACTGAAGGAGCCTCAGGCCCCACGGGAACGCTGGGCAGCACAGAGGGGATGGATAATGCCCACGCTGAGTCCAGGTGGGAAATGCACCTGCAGCCCCAAATTCCCATCCCTGTGATATGTGCTCCAGCCCATCTCCTCCCCAAAAGGCCGGCAGCGGCCCTGTCACAACGCCAAGCCGGAGCCTGCCCAGATCCAACCTTTGCTCCCAGCAACGCGACTCCCATGGGAATCAATGGGATAAACTGGGGCTGGGAATTTGGGTTCACACACACACACACACCTCACCCCCCTCCCATATCCAACCTTGTGTGACAGGGATGAGCGTGGCAAACACCCTCTCCCCCCTCCCCTTTTTCTGCACTGACTGCAACAGGTCGCTGTAAAAACATGGGGGGGGGGAGTGGGGGATTTAATTAACACAGAGGTCTCCTTCCTCCCATCCTCCTCCTCCTCTGGCCAGACAGCACAACACACCTGCAGGCATCCACTCGCCAGTTTGCTCCCGAATTTGAGCCTCACAGCCAAGATCTGGAGTATTTTCAGCAGAGTGAATGTCACTCTGGATTAACCAAGGACATCAACCCTAGCTGGCGGGTGGCAGTCCTTGGGGTGACAACCAGGATCCTTCATCCCAATGTTTAATATAACCCCCCCCAACCCAACAGGGAGACCCCTCAAGATGGACAAACACAGTCAGTAATGCTTTCCAGGAGATTAGCCCTAATCGCTGGTGTTAGGCCCCGGGGCGGCCTGCCAAATTTAGCTAGGGGCTCTCATTTCCCAAAGCCTGGGATGTGCTGGGGACACCTCGAGCAGCATCACATCCCACCACTACCTGGCAAAGGGCTGTCGGGGTCCCAGTGTAACCATTCCTGCTGGGAATGGTGCTTTCCCATGGGGTTCATTTAGAGTTTATGGGTTTCCCCCCACGATTTGGGGTGGATGGGTCAGACCATCCTCCCCCTCCACCACCAGCCCTGGTGTTTGCTGGGTGGTTTGGGTGGCTCTCCTTGAATCCAGCAGCTCCCTGGTGCTGTGTATTTTTTGGGTGGGTGGGGGGGTAATGAGCAGGTTCCCAAGACGTTGATTAATTTATGCAAATAGCAAAGGCACCAAGAGCTGCATGGGAGAGGGCCCTGGGATGGGGAGCGGAGTGAAACCTCGACCTCTGCTGTCTTCCCTCCTCCTCCTCCTCCTCCTCCTCTCCCAAACCCCTCATGGATGGGGATATATCACCCAGTGTGGAAATCACCCCCTCAAGGGAGATGGGATGAGCGCGGCTCCTCCAGCACAATGGGACACGCCAACTTTCTCCGGCCCGGCTGAGCCAGAGGAACGGGCAGAACCGGTGCTGGGGAAAGGGGCCGGCTCCTCAGCTTGCTGCAGCTGCCAAACCACCCCAGGAAAGGCGCTGGGATGTGGGAATCATGACACACCCCATAAAGACCAACCCAAGGTGGGCAGGGACCTGCCGGCCCTTGGATTCCCAGGGAATCCCATCACAGTTGACCCGGGTTCCTGCAGCATCTTCACAACTCGTCTCTTGTAGTGCTCCAGCCCTGGAAAAGTGCTGGAGCTCCAACCCTGCCTGTCAGCCGTTTCCACCGGCGCTCTGCCAAGGGCAAAGTCCTTTCCCCCTGCCATGTGCCAAGCGCCGCCCGAGCCGCCCAGCCCCACGGCCCCAACCACCCCGTCCCAGCGTCCCACCAGCCCTCCCAAGGGCAAAACCTACCTGGTACACCTCAGGGGCACAAAACAGCTGCTCAGACACCCCCCTCAATACCCAAAAAACCCCAAACCAGACACAATTTAGGGGGGGAGGGGAGAGGGAAGGGGGGCAAAGTCCTAAGAGGAAATCCGGAGCAGGAGGTGGTTCTCTGTCCCGCCTGGTGAGACCCCCCCCCGCCAGAGCAGCTGTCCCATCCCATCCCATCCCATCCCATCCCATCCCATCCCCCTGCCTGCTTGGGCATGATGGGTGCTGTTAGAAACCCCAGTTACAACCACCCTGTCCGGTAAAACCAGCAGCACCACAGGAAGGCAGGTG